>JAGKPW010002331.1:2400000-3000000 GCA_019926035.1 Melaleuca alternifolia
ACTTGCGATGACAGGGGAAGATTTGAACGGTAAATCCTAGGCGGAGGGTGCCCAAAGGAGTGCCTCAGTCTTCGATGAAAAGAAACTATGCGACATGAGGCTGAGAACATTGTGTAAGCAACATGCATGCATGTTAATGCATAACTCCGCCAACGACTTCCACAGAGAGAGAGAGAGAGAAGGGGACTGAGATATGGACTAACCCCGATGCCCGCAGACCCGTCTTCTCCGCCATGTTGAGGGTATTCGATGACAGAACTGTTGTCATCGTACACAATCCCGATGGAGTGAATCATGTTGCTGGAAATCCCCTCACATCAGTATGCACTCCATCATCCCATGGCGCCCCCCCGGAGCCTCCAAAGGGTCCAATGGGTTCTGTAAGGATACAGCTCTTGTATGGGCTATGCATACACCCCCTATGGCGTTGAGAGTCTCGCCGCATCTTCCGTAAAAGCCGATGATTTTGCTCCCCGTCGATGGATACCAGAAGTACTGCCCCCTTTCCTTGCCAAAGGGGCATGTCTCCTTCTATTAGTGTAAAATGTGAGCGATTGAACGATAGCATTTTCAATGTCGTCTCCTCGCTCTCGTTTGTATCTAGAGATTGATGTCAAGTACTCCCCTGGATAATCCAACCTAATTTGCGAAATCTCAAACGTATCTCTTAACATTGGATGATTGGTGTAAACAAAACCTGTTTGTTGAGTTCAATTTTACCATATCACGTGACCGGGCACATATCAATATTGTATCGACCAATGAAATTTAATAAATTAAACAAAGATGAATCGGAGAGGGAGAAGCACACTAACCACGGTGACCTTGGCCTTGTCATCTCCATTGTGACCACCATGCATATCTGAGCAAACTTGTTCACCACTCTTGTTGTACACAAACATAACATAACGGATAAAATCATTGTGCATTATTTGAATTTCTTTCATGCCGTCGAATTTCCCGTCGTCCCAAGCACATCCTTGTAGGCCTCTGAATGGGCCGATTGATTTAATTGGGAAGCGATTCGGGGTCGGTTCAAAATATGCTCCAATTGTTTCAAGATGTGCACCACTCTTCTCGTAAAATCCAACCACTTTGCCACCCGTTGCAGGAGATGAGAAGTGCCTTCCAATCTCTTTACCAGTAGGTCCAATCGTTTTTTTGTTTGTTTGAAAGGTGAGAGAAGTAATGCCACTCCTAATGTACCCGGATATCGAAGTGAGATACTCATCTGCATCATCTATCTTGATCTGCAGTAGTAGAAATAACCATCAAACTCATGATTAAATTTCCAAAGAGTTCTGCCGACGGAGGCAGTGAAAGTTCCGTAAGCATTTCATGAAGCTTAAGTAAGCATAGGAACATACCGTATGGACATTCCTTATGATATGGAATATATTTCCATCAATGCCGCCATGCGTCTTCGATTGCAGCAGTTCTTTGTTCTCCCTTTCGTATTGAAACGTGATTGATCGGATGCATGATCCTTTACTTGGTTCTAATTCAACAATGATCTTCTTCACATTGGAATGCTTATTGACATCATCCCAGAATGGCGCTTTCGAGCTCCCAAATTACCCCCACAGACTTGAAGGGATAGAGCTTGATAGAGTATGGCTCGACGTATGCTCCGATGGTTTCGAGAAAATCACCACCACTCCCGAAAAGCCTAATGACTTTCCCAGCGTTTGATGGCAAGGAAAAGTACAACCCTTCCTCTCTACCAATCGGTCCATATTCTTTTGTTGGTTCGAAGGGTGAGGGAGCTAATGAAACAGTCTTTCGTATCGGAATATACAGAAAACGAAGTTATGTACTCAACCGCGGGTACCAATTTAACCTGCAAACAGGCCAAAAAGCACGTACACGAGGGAAGTGACCATGTGTTGCAATCATTAAATGAGCAAAGTAATTTGGTAGGCTCACCTAAAAAACTGATTCATATCTACAAAATATGTCCTATATTCTAAGAATTGCGTACATCAAGTTTCTAACAAATGTGGGAGTACATTTAATTTTGTATAGTCGCCTTTTTCTCTCTCTAGGTTTGTCTTTGTCTAATTTTAATAAAGTGAAGTTTATTTTTTTCTAATTGGTTCTCAAACAATCATGGTGATCCTCATGTATCTATGGTATGAGCTTTTCACGTGCATTTGCGATGCTTTTATTGAGAATCAAGGTTCATAATTCTGTCATCGATAAATGCTATGTTGATCCAGAAAAGAAAACTTATGATGGCCAAGTAGAAAAGGGAAATGAGAAAAGAAATGAGTCTAGATCCAACCTCGAAAGCCATTTAAGTGCTTCTGATGATAACTTCCATCCAAAAGTCCTACATGACTTTTTTAATTAAATGATAATTGATAAGTGGCTTTTCTTTAATTACAGAAAAAATCCAACAAAATGCGGCTGGAGTCTTCATAAACGATGCCGTATGGTTGTTCACTCTTCTTGACTCCCATTCGATCTCCTTCACTTTCAGGTTCATTATCCTTCACTCTCTTTAATCATCAGTCGCCCTCGCTTGCAAGTTCATGTGTCACCTCTAGTGACTCTCGTTCAGTCTCCTTCACTGTCACGGCCACTATCCTTCACTCTCTTTAATCATCGGTCACCCTCACTTGCCTGCTCACGTGCCATCTCTCTCTATAGCATTGTGATACTCCCTTACCTAATTGGCGCAGAAAATTAGGACTCAATTCTGGAGGGAAATTAGGGCTTGGTGCTTTTAGAGGGAAAATTAGAGCGCAATTTTGGAGGGAAAAATTTGGGGCTCAGTTCTAGAGGGTGGAATATCGCAAAGGAAAATACAAGTAATTTGTTGTGTTTAGTGAGCGTGTTGTTGTTTTCTATCTAATGAGCGACAAAGCCAGTCATTATTTATTTGATTTAGTGTGATAATAGGGACTTCACGTGAAGTTTCTTTAAGTGATCCCAGAAGATTTTTTTTTGGTCTTAGGCGCAAATTGGAAAAGTGGGAATGATTGATGCAAAGAAGAAGATTATTGAGTTAAAAGATTAGATCAGTTATTGGTAATTCTTGTGCTAGTTAGAAAGGACGCAAGGATTGTATATGAAATTTTAAAAAAAAAATCCATCAAAAGGAAAATGAATTGAGGGGATTTTTGAGATTGACCGATGGAAGGATGCTGGCTATGGTTTTGCTGTTGGGGGTGCTACATACACACATACACACACATACATACATACATACATACATACATACATACATACATTATATACATATATATATATGTATATGTGGAGAAGGCATTCAGATTGACGATGGGGATTGTTTTGAATTTATCTAGATTTTGGTTGGTTTTGGTATGTTTTGAATGATTCGGTTAAATCTGAATGCAAAGAAACACTTCAATGAAAAGGCAATGGTGTTTTTGTCTATTCTTTTGGAAGTTTCATTTTTTGTCTTACTTTTAGATGATACTGCATATGGCTGTGTTATTTTGTCTAGATTTCGATTGATCTTATGCCGAACTTATCCAAAACAAGTATTGGTACAATTTTGTACTTGGCGTAGTCTTGTGTTGCTAGTGCTCGAGACTGCATCGGCACATTTGGTTTTGCACTAGTAAGCCTCGTGTAGTGTTGTGCTAGCACCAGCACTTGTTTGTTTTACTAGTGCAGACACAAAACTGTACCGACAGGTCTGGTTCTGCACCAACATCTGTTTGTGTTGCTGGTGCAAGCGCTAGAGTACACCAACAAGATTGGTTTGGAAAATGGATGAGATATTGCCACATTAGATTTCCAGTATCTCAAATCACAATTGGCACTTCAGTGATCGTTCCGTTTTTTTTTTTTAATCTTTTTCAAGTAACAGTTAAGTAATCCGACATAAAATTTGGGTGCCGAAATAAGAGCGAGATAAAGGATGTGGCGCTTCAAAAAAATTTCCCATTAAAAAAACATTTTTATCTTTTTTATATGCCATCTGTTATTTCCCCTGGATCTCATAACTACGATACCCTAGTTCGCTTTGTTTTCTAAAGAATCATGTTCTGCTTTATGAGATTGCTTATTGCAGCTTGCATGGATAACATGTCAGACACTTGCATTTCAACAGTTCGTGATGGCTCTAAGAAGGATTTTGAGAATAAGTGCACTGATACTCTTTACCTCAAAGGAGAAATGACTGCATTGATAAGGTTTCTATCGAACTCTAGAGATGCAATTCTAAGTTCAAGCATCTGTAAATGAAATGTGGAAACAAGCAACAAATGACTGTCCTCTTGAAAAAGCGATATTTGATGGAATAACTAAACTTAAGAGAATGTAGTCATCAGATTAGGAACAGATGATGAAAACAAGCAACAGGTGATTGATAAGGTTTTGGAGAATGAATGCATAATAAATTTTCAGAAAGATAAAAGAAAATTGATGGAATAACTTAAGAGAATGTGGTCATCAGAATACTAAAGTTATGAATACTCGGATTAGTAGCAATGTTGCAGGCTTAATTAGAACTTCCAAGCCTGACGTCTCTCTCTTTCTTCTATTTTTTTTTCTTGACAAGATGAGAAAAGTTGACTATAAGGAAACTATTATAAAATTTACTCGAAATACTAACAAGATTTTGCAATTAAATCACTAAAAAATAAATGAAAAATAGTAACAGCATCATAAATTCACATGATTCAATCCAAGTACAAGTATCTATATTTACGGGGACAATAAGTAATAATATTGGGGTGTGGTTCATACCCCTTGCGATAGGAAAGCACGTGGGTCTTGCGTGGAGCCACCCTGGTGGGGGTTTCAAGGGGGCAGTGCCCCTTGGACACCAGAAGTCTTTTAATTATGATTTAAGTCCATAATTTTTCATATGCAATTTGGGTTTGATATCATAAATAGCTACTGTTATATATATATACTCTTTTTGTTTCTTGCTGAGCGATGTAATGAGAGTTGTGAGGTGTAGATATAGTGGCATCATCTGCTGGACGTAGTCCTAGTTTAAGGGTGAATCGGGATAAAATCTCGTATCTCAATTTTTTTCTTTTTCGCTTGTTTTACTTCACTACGATTGTGCGCTGGTCCTAACAAATAAATAATATAGTATAAATAAAGAATCAGAATTACAGCTACTTACATGCTCGAGTGTTTCTTACACGCACATTAAACTCAAATTTGAAGTATTTACCAATAGATAAACTCAATTTAGTTGAAAAAATTCACAGCACAAAATCATCCTGTTCATATCCGCGCGGTCGAAAGGTGAAAACCAAGAACGCCGGGCGCTCTATGTGTCTTCTTCGCGCGGCTCTGATCCTTGAAAGAACGCACGCCTCTCTTCTTTATTCTTTTCCCCTCGGGCAGCTGCTGCTTTATTCAGGAAAGACAAGTACTAAAAGCAAACCCTAGTTTTCTTTTTTTATTTATTTCTCTCACCGAGACTTTCTTTTAAATTGGGACCAGACGAATATTTATATTCACCTTTTCCTTTTTTCGATCTTAGGTGAGATATTCCCCAGACATCTTCTTGTCTTCTTGGGATACTAGATAAAACCAACTTATGCACTCAAAGTCTTGATCAAATCTTGGATAGATATCTCTAACAACCACAAGGACTATAACTACTTGAGATTCTGTAAATAATTCCAACCACATAACCTAATTCGTTTCGAATTTAGCAAATGACTCAAGCTAAAAACAAAGTTTAACAGAAACATCAATTCAAATTGCTTCCGGCTTATCGTCTTGGACAACAAATTACAGGCGAGTTTCCGTTGTTTCATATGAGATTAAATTTTCTATGTGCTTACATTGCTATCTTTTTTCCACTCATTTCTGAAATAAAACCATGTTGCTTGCACAAGGTTGAATCAGACGAATATCTGCCACAATCAGTGGCCAAAGAATTCAAGAAAAGAAACCCTTCAATCATAAAACTTGAGGTGGTAGAGGGTGCGGGTCCTATTCCACAAGTAGACTAGTAGGCTTCTCCTATTACTTACAGCGCTCTCTAGTTCTAGCCTTTCGTTTTTTTATGTTTAGTTCTGATACCATGTCTCTCGGGCCTGAAAAAGTTTGTGGAAACTTTGAGGATGTTCGTTGCTGTGAAGATGTTCAGTCCCAACAGTCTTCCCTGTCAAATGTGACGACCCAGGCGGCAGCTATGTAGCACCGACACGGACACGCGACACACGACACGACATGACACGATACGCTGACACGTTATTTTTCAAAAAGTAGAAAATTTTGACACGTTATATATATAAATACATAGATAACTAAATAATAATAATAATAATAATAATAATAATAATAATAATAATAATAATAATAATAATAATAAGAGTCTAGAATTAATCTTTACTAAAAACATTAATCCTATATTTGTTAATATCATTCACTGTTTTAATTTGACAAATTCAACTGCATTTTATTATAACAATCAATAAAACGACCCAAATCCCCATTTTCCCGAACTATCTCTAGCGTTTGTAAAAAAATCTCAAATCATATTATAAAGAAATCCAAAATGCTGAATTGAAAAAAAAAACGGAATAACAAAACTTGCTAATCTGAGATGAGCAAACAGATGAAATCTTGAGAGCAAAAGGTGAAGTAACACCGATAAGAGACTTTACAGTGAAAGAAGAGAACGAGATATGCCTCAGGTGCGTGCGACTAAAAAAAGTCCAGAAGTATTGAAAATTTGTTGTAACTTTTATTATTATCAGATCCCATAAGTATTGAAAATTTGTAAATATAACCCGATGCGTGTCGGAGTCACGTGTCGAAATTTCCGACTCGCGTGTCGAAGACAGTTGACCGCGTGTCGGATTTTTCGACACGCGTTGACCGGGTGTCAGAGCGTGTCGAAGAGTGTCAGAGAGTGTCGGACACGTGTCGGAGTGTCGGACACGACACGAAGGGTCACGGAAAGTGTCGGTGGTTCTTAGGGCGGCAGTGCACAGGGAGGAGGAATGACGATTCGTCCGCGGCTCGGTCCCCGGACCCACGCAAAGGGGGCACTTCTTTTGTCCCACATCGCCTGAGGGGAGTCCTGAGGCCAACTTATAAGGCATTGGGCCCCTTAATAGTATAGAGGCGTTTTCTTGGATAGACCGAGAAGAACAAAATCGTGAGGGCCAGTGGGCCCAAAGCGGACAATATCCATACTCTGGGTAACGCCAGGGCGTTACATTAAATCTCTTGCACTTCCTAAAGGAAAGAAGCGATTTTCCAAGGCCAATGCCGGAAATTGTATGATTGAATCACCGAGGAATGCTTTTGTCGCTACCGAAGGGAACCGTCTGAAGTGGCCGAGGTAAAGGGACAGGTTCTATCACGAAGCAAAAGATGCATGGGAATTTGTAATTTTATAGGGGAACCAGTATGGTTCTTGGCCTTTGCTCGACATGTGGTTAAAAGCATATCAGGCTAAGTTGTCACATGTCTTCTTCGTAAAAAGCACTACACGTTAATCGAATGTTGGCATATGTGCGGGATGCGCGCATTGGTCGGTCAACAGACAAATCGGATTTGTATTCGAAAAAGATTCTTAAGTTCCACGCTTGACAAACATCCATCCTTAAATAGAATTGTCCTGCATAGAACTCCAAAAATCCCCAAGGGTGGGTCGATTGTTCATTGCACTCACTCTCATGGCTTAACTATAATTTAGTGACCGCTGAATTGCTCGAAGAACGCATGCTCCAGAATATTTTATCGCATGCAATTTTTTCTCTTTCTGAATTGGAGATACAGACAGTATAAATATCATAAACTCGCCAATGACAAGAATCCAAGAGAGTACTGCCAACTCTCTCTGGCAGCTAAAGAGCATGATAATCTTGATTCAACTCGCCAACGGTAACAAAATGGTTTTGATATCAAGCCATGAGTATTATAATATGTTGAAGGAGTGGTATTGGGATAATGACGAGGGTGGCTTTGTCACTACATAAACAAGGTCTTTGTTTTTTCTAGAACTTAGAAAATTTATCTTTACGATAACGTGGATCTTAAAATTTAAATTGGGGCGGGCTTTTGTTGGGGAGTGAGAAGTTGGAAATGAATTCCAGCACCAAAACTAGCTCACATATGTTAGAAGTATGATGGTCGCTTATCCTTAATTCTTTTTATATAAAATGTTCGATAAAAAAAAGTTTGTTTTTTGGTTCCATCACTCTTTCATTAACATTAGTCATTCAGCTGACATGGCCCTTTAAGTGCAATGCTAGCAATCATAAGGGACATTCTCAGCTGAGAACCTTAACAAAATATTTACTTTTTAAATTTCAGAAAGAAAAGGAAAATCTTAAAAAAAAAAATACAGGATAAGTGATATAGAGAAAGAAGAGGGAAGGAGAAGCTAAAACAAGGGGAGAGCGGCTGGTGCACCTCAAGGGAGAGTCCTCGGCGGCCACCAGCTCTCTCTCTCTCTCGATCTCGGTCTCGACATTTGCATATCTAAAAAGGAATAATACAAATTAATTGGATCAATAATACCATCTGACGGGTGCGTGATAGACCCGTAGGACCCTAGGCCCATGATAGCTGACAAAGAAGACCGTCTCTTTCTTGATGTACTCCCCGCCCCCTATTTTGGATGTATTATGTGGGTCGAGGTCCTTCTCCCGGACGAGCCACCTTTTTATGTCTTTTGGAACTATTTGTGTCGCTCGGTGTTGTACGAACATTCTGGACGTGAAATGTTTAGTGTTGACTTCTGAAGTTTGTTGGTCACATATAATTTATTTTTTTTTCTCGCTTTCGTTTATATTGTTTTTTTCGAGATTGTTGTTAGAAGAAGATAATCGGGGACTATTGCTTGCTCAGGAGCAGGGCGTGACATTGAGGGTCTTGACTGTCTTTCCTTCTAACACTAAAGTAATCTATACATGCACATTGAACGAATGAATTGCTTCATTTTGGTTGTGCATGGCATGCACGTGTTCGAGGGAAGAATTACCGAGCATAGTAAGTCGTAAGGCATGTTTGCCACGCATAGTAATCGATAAAGCCCTTGAGTAGTAGGGATGCCTCGAGTGAATGGAGGGTCAGTAGCTGAGGTGGAGGCCGGAGACGCCTCTAGGACAAGTTGTCGTGCTCGTGAGTATTGACGGGAGATATGGTAGGGGGGTAAACTATTTTGATGGCGAAATTTTATCTTGAATAGAGTACTCCATAAAATGACACAACAAACTCCCTGTGGGAAATGGAAAGGCAAAACGCCTAACTTGAAATATCTCAAAGTGTGGGGGTGGTTAGTTAAGGTCGCAATTCTTAAGCCTAAAAGTGTTAAGATATGACCTAAAACTATTGATTGTGTCTTTATTGGATATGCTCTTGATAGTAGTGCATGTCGATTTCTTGATTCTGAGGTCTCAGATATACATGTTAATACGATACTACATTCTTTGAAAATATATTTTCTTATAACATATATATGAGTCAATTGGATAACCGGGATAAGAGACACTAAAACAATAAGTGGGTATGTTTTTACACTTGATATGGGACCTGGAAATCATCCAAATAAACTTGTATTGCAAGGTCTTCTATGGAAGTAGAATTTATAGCTTTGGATAAGGCCGGTGAAGAAGCAGAATGGCTTCGGAATTTCTCGGAGGACATTCCAAATTGGCCTAAACCAATGCAACTATGTGTATTCATTGTGATAGTCAAGCAGCAATTGAAATGGCAAAGAATGTCATGTATAGTGGTAAGTCTCAACACATTCGTCGAAAACACGATACCATAAGATAAATAATCTCTAGTGGAATTATCACAATTGACTACGTGAAGTACTAACAAAAGGCCTTACTAGTGAATTAGTTGAGAAAACATCTAATGGAATGGATTTAAGGCCTGTAAAATAAGTCTCCATAGCAGACACCCTACCTAAATGACTGAAGATCCCAAGAACTAGGTTCCAAGGGACAACTAAGTTATGTAGATGGTATAACATACTATCAACTATTACTTATTTCTGTGGAAGGACAATACTAATAAGAGGAGGTTAAGCACAAAGCTTTTAATGATATTGAATTGGCTACAAGATATATCACGGATTCAGGAATCACCTATGTGAGTGTGAAATGAGGGCCACTTCTATGAGAATACTCATGAGACTAGGCGGTGTTTATGGCCAAAATGAATACAACAATGACAACCAATCGTATTCAAGAGAAAGTTGTGTGTTTTCTATTTTATAGGCTTACACCAAAGGTTGACAGTTCAAAGACATCGCGTCTACTATTCGACCGTAAGTCCGATATATCTCACTAGGGACAGTTCAAAGTTTCAGACTACTAATCCTGATGCAAAAATCTCTAATTGAATAATCGCACACTGCATTTCATGCATCCATGCATAAACAAAGAGTCATGATAGTTGAACTTCTCATTCATGTGTGGATTGTTAGGGACTAAGTGTCCCTAGACTAGTCGTATCCATTCATCAAAGTCGGTAAGTCGTATCCATTCGCAAAAGTCCAGTTGGTCGTGTCCGGTCGTCCAAAAGGCGCCATTCGTCATGCATATTCGGATAACCGAATTCATCTTTAGTTTGGTCGAAAAGGTGTCATATTCATTCTGGTCATTAATTGTGCGATATCATTCAACACATACGGTTGAGTTCGACGGTCTTTCCTTGAAGTACCACGAGAGAGAGACGTGGTTCGTTTTATCCTGAAAGACGACTTGTCGGTTGCTTTGGTACTGGATTAAGCAAGCAAAAATCGTTTTAAGAACACGACATGAATTCATCGGGCTCGAATCTAAATGAATTTGTGCCCAAGCATTTCGAGGATCAAACAACAATTCATTCCAGGTTTTGTTCTTCTAACTTTAGTGTTGTGTATTGTGAATTTGCTTATTTCCCTAACACTGCTTTATATTCGATAACAAATGCTTTTGTCGCTACCGAAGGGAACCGTCTGAAGAAGTGGCCGAGGTGAAGGGACAGGTTCTATCACGACGCAAAAGATGCATGGGAATTTGTAATTTTATAGGGGAACCGGTATGGTTCTTGGCCTTTGCTCGACATGTGGTTAAAAGCATATCAGGCTAAGTTGTCACATGTCTTCTTCGTAAAAAGCAATACACGTTAATCGAATGTTGGCATATGTGCGGGATGCGCGCATTGGTCGATAAACAGACAAATCGGATTTGTATTCGAAAAAGATTCTTAAGTTCCACGCTCGACAAACATCCATCCTTAAATAGAATTGTCCTGCATAGAACTCCAAAAATCCCCAAGGGTGGGTCGATTGTTCATTGCACTCACTCTCATGGCTTAACTATAATTTAGTGACTGCTGAATTGCTCGAAGAACGCATGCTCCAGAATATTGTATTGCATGCAATTTTTTCTCCTTTTGAATTGGAGATACAGATAGTATAAATATCATAAACTCGCCAATAACAAGAATCCAAGAGAGTACTGCCAACTCTCTTTGGCAGCCAAAGAGCATGATAATATTGATTCAACTCGCCAACGGTAACAAAAATGGCTTTGATATCAAGCCATGAATATTATAATATTTTGAAGGAGTGGTATTGGGATAATGACGAGGGAGGCTTTGTCACTACATAAGCAAGGTCTTTGTTTTTTCTAGAACTCTGAAAATTTATTTTTACGATAACATGGATCTTAAAATTTAAATTGGGGCGGGCTTTTGTTGGGGAGTGAGAAGTTGTAAATGAATTTGAGCACCAAAGCTAGCTCACATATGTTTTCAGTATGATGGTCGCTTATCCTTAATTCTTTTTATATAGAATGCTCGATAAAAAAAATTGTTTTTTGGTTCCATCACTCTTTCATTAACATTAGCCATTCAGCTGACATGGCAAGTGAGCTGCAGACATGGCCCTTTATGTGCTATGCTAGCAATCATAAGGGACATCCTAAGCTGAGAACCTTAGCAAAATAAGTACTTTTTAACTTTCAGCAAGAAAAGGAAAATCTTGAAAAAAAAAATTAAAAATACAGAAGAAGTAATATAGATAAAGAAGAGGGAAGGGGAAGCTAAAACAGGGGGAGCGGCTGTGCACTTCAAGGAAGAGTCTTCGGCGGCCACCTTCTCCACTCTCTCTCTCTCTCTCTCTCTCTCTCTCTCTCTCTCTCTCTCTACATTTGCATATCTAAAAAGAAATAATACAATTTAATTGGATCATTTGCAAAATTTTGGACATCTCTAAATAGACTTTTTACTCATTAGTTTTTAACAAAAATTTTATGACGTAATATATTTTTCTAATCAAGCCACAAGGGCCGAGCCATGCGGATTAGGCGAGAGTCTATAATTATAGGACTATGCTCAAACGGACTAGAATCAATCCAACCCTGAATAAGGTGCAATAATATCACATATGTTTTTAGGTGGATAGGTGAATCAGAGTCATAACTCTAGCCTGAGGTAACGTCGTAACAAGATCCACCTGTTAGTCACCTCAAATTGATAGGAATGACGGCATGTTTTAGACGACTAAACGGAGGAGGTCTACCGCGAGAGGTCGGGTGAAATGATATGTAAAGATTGGAAACTTTTTACATCATTAAGGTGTGCATGCGACTCAAAAAGGCATCTCAAACTTCACGTGGATGTACATGTGATTTTCTGGGAAAGTTCTGTTTCCTGTCAAGGGGAAGCAAACAAATGGGCGGCTATCGGTCCGCATGTGATCACCCTCACCCCGAGGAGCCAAGAAAACAAACAATAATGAATTAAAAAAAAAAGAAACATTTTGCATGTAGGCATTACTACTGTAATATAATATAAAAACATTCTCCCTACATGGCTATAATACTGTTTATCAACGCATTTATCGTGATTTGAGCTTGGAAAACCCACTTGATAAGGAAAAACATAAAAACCGGGAAAATTAGTACGGGCTTAGTGAGTCGTCAACCACGTCGCACTAATGAAAAATAGCCCAAATCTCTTATAAGTGAGGTCAATGTGTATAGAAAGAATATATGTTAATAGTGAGAAATAATAATACGTTTCTCCCACTCAATCGTTGATGCGTCAAAAATACAAGATAATATTATACTTTCGCTTCCACCGTATGATTATCCTACTCTTTAAACGCCGGTCCGTCGCTTATGAATCTGACGGATAACATCAGAAGGCCTGGATCTTTTATGGTCGCATGCACATAACCCTAACATTCTAATTCATGAAGCTCGTGCCACTTCCCCTATAAAATCCGCACCTGACTCCTCTCTCTCTCTCTCTCTCTCTCTCTGATAGGCTTCGAGTCCAACAATTCCAGGGACCTACTCTAGAGTTCCGGCGACGATGGCCTTGCTCTCAGCTCTTGCGACGGAGATCGCGATCCCAGTCTCTGCCGTCATCGGGATCGTGTTCTCCCTGGTGCCGTGGTGGCTTAAGTCGCGCAATAGTGACAACCGCGACGACAAAAAGCAAGACCCAACCCACAGGATAGCCGTTAAACGCGAGCATGATGAGATAACGGAAGCCGTCTTTAAAGGTGACTTTGTACAGATCCCATAACTTCACAACTTGTCTGCTTCCTTTCGGCTGCACTGGGGATTAATAGTCGTACATTCTCATTGTCCGAGAG
Source organism: Melaleuca alternifolia (assembly GCA_019926035.1). Taxonomy (NCBI): domain Eukaryota; kingdom Viridiplantae; phylum Streptophyta; class Magnoliopsida; order Myrtales; family Myrtaceae; genus Melaleuca; species Melaleuca alternifolia. Next base: position 2,413,562 of record JAGKPW010002331.1, read on the forward strand.
AGAACGGACAGACAACGGAGTAGATTTGATTTTCTGGGTTGCGACTTGCGAGTCCATCTTTTTCTGGGCATAAAGAGGTTGTAGTTCAAACCCCCTTAGTTCTATGTGTCACTCACACTGTTCATTAACAGATCTTGTCGGGTTAATCTCGCTTCGGAGTAATAGCAACAGCTCGAGTCACGTAATCCGATGACAGCTGAGCGAAATCATGAGCTTCTGCTGCCTGTGGTGCGAGTCATTATTAGGGTTTGTCGGTGCGGCTAGGGCTTTGAGCGACGTATCCGAGTACAGTAGTATGATACGATGTTGGTGGTCTGTCGTGCGCTGGAGCTTGGGCGGAGTGTTAACCATTGTAGCTCTTGTCCTTTGGCTTTTGCCATTCAATCTTACTTTCTCAACGAGTTCGCGCTTTCTTTGGCTTTAGTAAAAGTACGTTTTATGCATGTCGCCTGAATGTTTTCGTCTCTTTACTCACCAACTTAGCTGCAGGCTCCCACGGGACAGGAAGGCACTTTATATTGTGGCACTACATTCCACACGACAAGAAAGTTCATTATATAGCATAGCTGTTTCAAAAGTCTATTTGATTAATGTTTGAAATATTAATTGATTTATTAGCTTAGGAACTAGTTTAAGTAAGTCAATCTCAGTGCCACATTTTGGCACTTGTATGGTCGTGAGACAGATTATATTTGATGACAGTATGAGAGTTCGCTCATGTTGTTGAAAAAAATTTCTATGAACAAGATTTTTTAGACTTTTCAATGTTTGGAACGATCAAAATAATAAGCCATTTAAAAAGCATTTCCAATCAAAGAAAGTACTTGTTTAAAATCAAGAAAAAGATTTCTCCTTCCTAACAAAAGTAAAATATTTCGTTAGCTAAGTTTTATGTTATTCCATGTCACACTCCATCAAAGAACTTCGACCAAGCTCAGAGTTTTCATGATTCTCTCTCTCTCTCTCTGAATTTGTTTTCTCAACTGACTAATCAACAAGTCATGTGCTCATCTAAAATAACTTAGTACATTCAATCTGTAATTTTAGTCAAGTCATCTAAGCCTAATTACCCGACTCTCGTGCTCAAGTCATCGACATTTGGCAGGCCAAGCCTGATCCCCAATGCTTGCTCTCGAGTTTTTAGTGGTGGAGCCCAAGTCCCCATGGGTCGAGGCCTTGTCCTCTATGCTTGAGTCATAGTTCTTGAAATTTAATCCAAGTTCTTGATGGTGGGGCTCGAGACCCATGTAAGCCCAGCCTAAGACCTTGGCATCATGCCTAGGTCTTTACTAGTTACACCAAAGTCCAAAATACCTTGGCACTCGAGCCGAAGTACCCTAAGGATGGCTCAAGACCAGGTTTAATAAGAGAAAAATTAGTTGTTACATTTTGTGAAAATACTGAAGCTATGAAAAATTTGATTGGATAAAACTCTATTTAAAATTTGATGCGTAGCACTTACAACCCTTATATCATTAGTAAGAAAAATAAAAGCAAGGAAAATTACAAAAAAAAGTGATAAACTAATTGCAATTGTGAAATTTAGTTATAAATATTTTTTTTACCTGAATCCTAAACCTCTCATATTTGTGCCAATTAGTCAATCAACACAACTTTAATTAGTTGATGTTGATGTAGCACTACTACCGTTGATGCGGGCAAAATTTTTATGATATTTTGAAATTTTTGTATCTTTTTTTTTCCTTCATCTTGCCAATTGCCAGACTCACAAGGAGGCAAGGGTGGCCTCTTGATGAGCTAGCAAGGCTCGACCCTTGCCCAACCTCCAATTGCGCCAGCCCTTGCCTTTTGGTTGATTGCCAAGATTTAGCAACTAGTTAAAGGAAGAAGAGGTAAAAAAAGAAAGAGAAAATAAAATAAAATTCAAAATTAGTAAGATATTGTGAAGAATTGTCCACGTCTATGCCGGCTAACCAAATTTGTCAAATGGATTTAATTGGCACAAACACAACAGGTTTAGGAAGCAACTAAAAAAATTAAGATTGGATTGACATAATTGATTGAATTGACATAATTGCAGTAGGTTTTAATTTATTTTGGCATTTTTCTTAAAAGCAATTTTTAATTATAAACGTTGGAAAATAATTTTCATTTCATTTCAAATTACAGTTGACACTTGGAGAACATTTTTCATTTTCTAGAAAAGAAATTTATTCTATCATAGTTTATAGAAATGCCAAATTATCTACGAAACAAACAGAGCCTAGGTTTAATTTCTTTCTCCCATCTAATTTGTATTAGTAATAGGAAGCTTGGCATATGCAACTAATGACACAACGTCAATTTAATCAAAGTTAGGATAGTAATTCTTATATGTAATTGGCTTTAGTAGAAGCATACTGTACTAGAAAGGTGATTTAATGAGGACGTACAACTTCAAGTCTACAGTATCTCTTCACTTCGTCTGTTAATGTGATTTTAAGGGTTCTATCATCTTACGTTGTAATTTGATGCAGAACATTTCTCATTTCGTGAGATTGTCAAACTTGTTACGAAACACTAATTCTCCAGGTTTAGTTAAGAATATTTGGCTAACGAACTGTGCACATATTTCTCTTAAGGTTCTCGTTTGTGTTACATTCTTTGCTTCTCCTAGCTAAAGTCATCACATGTGACAATTTTTCATAACTATTTCTTGTCATTCTTATCTGAATAACCTTTCGAATAGCATCATCAGTTCTAACGCGAAATTATTATGTTTATTCTTTTCCAATCGTATTTCCCCGGCAGCAATTCACCTTTCTCCTATTCTAGTTCTAACATCTAAGTTCAGTCCAACTTTAGTTCTGATGTTTTTCAATACTGCCGATTTTATTTCTGGCTCTAACCTACCGTTTACTATTGTAGGTCATGATCTGTTTCTAATTTCTTCTTTGTTTGTAATGCTTTAGTTTAAAGTAATGTTCTAGGTCTGGGACTATGTACTGAATGTTCAGTTCTTTTTATTTCATCAATTATTTTGCACAACTCGGTACTATCATTCCCTCATCCCTCTCCCCGCCTTGTCCTGATCATTATGTTCTCCTCACTCTTCCTCCGGTTTGATTTTACATTTACATACCTTGCCAAAGGTGAATCGTAACACAAGCCATATCATATTTTGAGTTACTCTTTGGAGGTGCCGTAAGTTAGGCTTTCTCATTTTTTGAACGAGGTTCAACAAAAACTAGCCAATTGAATGAAGTAACTGGATTTAACTTAGTTATACCTTATTTTGTTACACATTACGGAGAATGTCAAGAAGCAGATTTGTCGCTTTACTTGCTTGATAGAGAGGGCTCAATTATCGTTTGTGATTGTAACAGGTGTGAGAAAATTTCGGTCCGCCGCATGTTGGCCTGTTGGATGTTACATGATTGTTTTTCCTATTCTAATCTTGATCCTTGGCTATCTTGAGAGCTTAAGCAGCCAAAGCAGGCCTTGCAAGTCTGATCCTTTAAACAAGTGCAAGCCTGCACTTGCCACTGCCTTTTTCACTGCTGTTTCATTCCTACTTGGTGTTGTCATATCAGTCCTCTCGGGTTTCCTTGGCATGGAAGTTGCTATCCGTGCTAACGGAACGACTGCCTTGGAAGAGATAGATCGCAATGGAAGAATTTCTACTTTGTGGCCTGGTGCAGCTATGGGATTATTTCCTGCTAGTATCGGTCTTCTCGGGCTCTATCTTGAAATCCTTCTGTTCAAGTTGTACTATGGCAAAGACTGGGAAGGTCTTTTTGAAGCTATTACCAGTTATGGTCTTGGTGGATCTTCCGTGGCTCTCTTTCTAAGAGCCTCTGGTGGAATTTATGCCAAGGCTGCTGATGTTTGTCTTCATCTGGTTCCCAAAACTGGCAAAAATCGAGCTGTATGTACTCTCTTACTATAACGCTATCTCCTAAGGAAATCATTCAATTTTAGTCATAAATGGGGTTGATCTTAATCATACAGGAGATCACTAATTTTGTTGGTGACATTGTTGGGGATATTGCTGGGGTGGGGCTTGATTTTTTTGGCTCTTACGCTGGATCATCCTGCGCTGCCCTCATTGTTGCTTCCGTCTCTTCTTTTGGAATCAAGCACGACTTTACTGCCATGTGTTATCCCCTGCTTATCAGCTCTATGGGTATTTTCGTTTGCTCTATCTCAATTCTCATGGAGAAACCAATTCTCAGGATTTTCTCCCTTCTCAGGGAGGAAATCCGAATCCCAAATGAGGTAATCCTCGGGATTTTCTCCCGTCTCAGGGAGGTAATCCCAATCCCAAATCCCTTGGAGAAAATCTCAAGTCTCATGGGTAAAGTCCGAATTTCCAGGGAGAATATCAAGCTTTTACCGAAGAAGGCGCAACTCATTACTTCCACAATTCTAATGACTGCCGGGATTGTTGTTGTTAGCTTGATGGCTCCGCCCCCATTACTCACAGTCTATAATAATGAATCGCAGGAAGTTGTGAAGTACTGGTAAACTCTTTGATGATACGTGTCACATTCTGATCATAAATGCTGCTCTCTTATAATGTTGATCCTGTGACATGCTTTAATGTCATCGGACTAATAAAAGATTAAGTCAATACGTTGAGCGTTTGTAGTCGATAACTATGGTATGATCTTGCAGGGAATTGTCCTTGTGTGTTGCTGTTGGGCTTTGGGCTGGGCTAATTATTGAGTTTGTCAATGTAAATGACACCAGTGACGGCAAAAATACCTTCAGGTTTTAACATTACTAAAGTAAATATCGCTACTGATGATGGTTATGTGCTGACCAAGTCATGATCCTCATTTCTGCAGGGATGCCGGCGACGTCAGTGTTGGCCTTGGCTCTGTCAGTATCCCACTTTTTGCCGCCTTTAGCATATCTGTGAGTTTTCATTTTGCTGCCACGTATGGAATTGCTGTGGCTGCCCTTGGGATGCTAAGTACCAATTCCACTCGATTGGCCAAAGATGCTTCCGATCGCATCAGTGACACTACTAAACGTATTGCTAAGATGGCTGGCGTGCGACGCCGTCTTACTGATGACAATCCTCCAGCTTACATTACAGGGGTACGCACAACCCTTTGCTTGTAAATACAGTATCGACAGTGTCCTGTCCTTTTAATAGCTTATTTTGATAAAATCCAGAGCATAGCAGAGGAAAGAGTGTGTGCGCGGGGGAACTTTTCATGAGATTACATTCATGTCGTCCAGAATCTGTGCACAATGTCCAATTATTTTCTTTTTCACCACACATGACTAGATATTACAATAGTTATGCGAGTCATTTTGGATTCCTGCTGGTGCGGCATTATGTTTGGCTAAAATGGCCTATGTTTCCTTCAGGTGCTGCCTTTCATCTATCATTCTCAATAATGGCCCTACTGGCAAATTCTACTTTCCTGTTTTTTTAATCTAATATTAGATGAACCTTTTTCGTTGATTATCTGGTATGTAGGGATTCGCCATTGAATCAGCTGCCCTGGTATCTATCGCTCTGCTTGTTGCTTCTGTGAATCGTCCGACAGTCTCGTCTCCGGCTGATGTCCTGACACCGCAGGTCATGATTGGTTTGAGCATGGGCTCCTGGCTTCCTTCCTATTTCTCTTCTATGACCATGAAGAGGGTGGAACGTGCAGGATTAGAGATGGCTCGGCAGATTGGAGTTGATCCATCACCAACTAGTTATGATATATGCTATATATGCTTCCAAATTGCAAATGATGCATCTTTCAATTGGATAAGGACAATTTGGGCCCTTGTCATGATTGCACCACTCATCGTTGGGACCTTGTTCGGTGTGGAGACGCTGTCTGGATTTTTGGCGGGCGCTATCGGTTCCGTCGTTCGGGTAATCTTCCCCAAAGCAATCAATTTCTATCCACTTTGGTATTTTGCGTAGGTCAAAGTATCTCTGTTGAAAATCACCGCCTCTCTTTTCTCTTGACCCAGATCTTTCTCTCTTGACCTAGTTGTGGTGTAATAATGAATTGCCAGAAATATTTGTATTGGAATCGTCTGGAGAGATAGGACACCCTATAAATAAGAGTGATTGCGCCCTTGTGGTGCGTGTAGAAAGAAGAGCTTAGCGTGTGAGAGTGTAGTGTCGTAGTGGGTGCCGTAAGCAGAGAGTGTAGTGGAGGAAAATAACGGTCCCATCGGGAAGGCATAGGCGTCTAACAAAAGGCTGCGTCTAAAGTGGATGGATGTAGGAAGGCAGGAGTGAGTCCCAAATGTGACTTACGTGAATGCGAGACAAGCGCTTGGATTTGCGATAGCAAAGCTATTTTTCCATTTAGAAAATCGGCAAGCGCCGATTTTTCTAGACAAAAGTCATCAAAACTACACGCCTCTTATGTTCAATGGTCTCTTGATAGAATGCTTGTTCAATTGGATTAAGATATTGCAGTTTCTTCATTGTTGGACAAAATTTGTGTAGGTTGGTGAACTTATGAGTATTGCTCTTATCATCATATCTATGACAATGTGGGAGATTCACATCGGTTGCCTCATTTGATTATAGTATTTTCCTGATGAATATTATTTGGTGGGTTTGGCTTCGAACAGATTGCAATTTCGGCATCCAACGCTGGCGGAGCATGGAAGCAAGAAAAGGACATTAGGGTATGCAGCTGTGCCTACTGCTCGATAGCTAGTATTTGGCATGCTAAGAAAACTTGCCTGACTCTTAACAGATTTCCTCCCCTTAATATCTTGAATTTGCTTTCAGTCTGGTGCTTTGAAGTATGCGAACGACTACGAACGAGGTCTTCTCCAACTTGCGGAAGAAGGAAAGACCACTGGCCATCCGCTGAAGGACACTTCAGGCCCACCCCTCAACATCCTCGTCCAGCTAATGGCAGTCGAGTCACTAGTGCTCGCTCCCTGGTTTGCTAGTCACGGTGGTCTGCTCTCCAAGTTTATCTGGAGGGAAGGGGGGTGGGGACGCAGACTTACCTTCTGTGGCAGTATGGTCAACTACTCAATTTTTATTTTTAGCATCTATTCCCGCATTTTTTGCACGAGCTGATGTACCTCTGTAGATCGTATATTTATTCGGACAACTTGAGTAAAAACTTTTGAATAAGGTTTTGGGTTAAACACTCTCTGTGCTAAAGCATGGATACGGTCCCCCATCTTCCTTAAGACACCCTACATAAGGTCAAAGCAACATTCCACAAGAATCACATATCGATCCAGAGTACACCAACCTTACTTTAAATATGGAGCAATCGTCTATTGGTGCTGATAATACAAACGATACGATACCCAAAAAAGCTGGGACCATAAAGAAGAGCTGTCATGACTCCCTTTCGGCTCCAAGGCAAAAGGACTTAGGTTTAGGAGTGTTGCCTAAAGCACACCATTAGGTGCGGGTTCTCCCAAATCCTTACCCGTGCAAACATTAAGATAGTCTATGCCAAATAAAATTGATGCTAGAAAGATTTTAGCAAAAATCAAGTAAGGCATGAGACTATCAACTAGTGGGATGAGAGTAAGGCGTGAGAGTAAACCTCCCTTTCTACACAACTAGAAAATTTAGGATTGGGGATTTGATTACATTAATTATCCAACTAGTGCCTTTTATAGACCTAACTTTATCTCAGGCAGCCTTTTTTGTTAGTTGTGAGTCCTAAGGTTCTATTTCCTAACCAGGCTAAAAGGAAAAAAATAAAACACGACCTGACAGGGATTTCCAAGAGCGAACAACACCCTAATTCCCAATAAGGATGGTACTTACTCTCTAAGAAGCACCGACACTCTCCTTGTCACGCCCCGAACCTCGAGCGCGTGCACATCCCACCATGGTCGAATGAAATGCGACGTTCCCAGGTGGCGCCGCCGACCCAATCTTCTATACACATGCGGAAGCGTAACTAACAATCCCGGGACAACAACAAACTTGGGATAGGAAAGTAAGACAGTCAATTCACACAAAACACATCTTATAAAACAATCCCGGGTTCATGTAAAAATGACTAAACCCCAAAGAAAGGTTCGTCTATTAAACTTTAAATTTAATAGTAAAATGTGGATTATTTGTTTTTTCCTCCAAATTTTTTTTATTGTTACAATAAAATATAGTTGAAATTAAAACAATGAATGATATTAACAAATGTAGGATTAATGTTTTTAGTATAGATTAATTCTAGGCTCTTTTATTATTATTATTTAGTTAATACATTTATATATAAAAATATTAATTTAATATATAACGTGTCGGAATGTGTCGAAATTTTCTAATTTTTGAGAAATGACTTGCCAGCGTGTCGTGTCGTGTCGTGTCGCGTGTCCGTGTCGGTGCTACATAGCTTACTCTAGGGTCCCTATTGACATAGGTAAGCTGACTCTCTCATCACACAGGTCTCTAGGTCCGATTAACCCACTAACTCACAGGTCCACACTCTATGCTAGCCTCTAATCACTCAATTAACCACAATCAGCTTAATCAAGAAGCAATCATTTGGCAGAGCGAAATGATTTGTGAGCAGAGCGATTTGTGGTCGAACCTGACCCGACCCTGTTCCCCACCTCTCTCTCTCTCTCTCTCTCTCTCTCTCTCTCTGTGCTTCTTTTAAAACTTTTTTACTTCAGTGAAGAAAAAAAGACGATGAGCAGACTTTTGGCAAAAAGAAAATTTGAAAGAAAGATAAGAATAAGAAGAAGATTAACAGATTTTGGGAAATAGGATTCAGATTCAGAATTCATTATTCTGAAGATGCCAAAAGAAAATTAGGACATTTGGTTTCCATATGGTCCAAGCATTCTTCTGCACATCCATGGAACTAAATCGGAACCTTTTAGCTTGCGAATTTGAATAAATTAAGGATGGAATAAGAATTCCATTGGGATATATTTTGCACGGACAGGTTTGAAATATCCACCAAGTCTGATTTGTGGAATCTGTGTCTACGTAAATACATAGTAATCACGTCTTTTCTCATGGATTATTATTAAGGTCGACCAATAGGACGATGATTTGCAACAGTTTAATCATTGTCCTTGTAAGAGGCGCTCGCTTACATTTTCTACTCATTTATTTTCAAATCACTGTTCGCAATGGATTAAATTTTCTATATATATATATATTAAAAAATTAATCTTTTTAACGATTTGACTCCCGGTTCATGAGCTAATATAAAAAGATTCAGTGCCGATTCAATTCTTTGATCAATTAAAAATATCCAAAAGTTATGTCAGGTTTGAGAAGTTCCTCATTTTCCTCTCTTTTACGACTAGCTTTCCTGTCCAACCATAATCTCAGCTGTGTTTGGGAGCATCTCACAGTTGCTCATCAAATTAGGCGAAACCGTTGTAACCCAGAAGAATAGTAACAGAATAGAAACGACTTTCAGAAATCTGGAAAAAGAGCACGAATAAAGACAAGAGGGAACTTTTTATTAGGGAATGCAAATGCTGTTGCTTCGAGGGTGTGCCCACAGATACGAACTTACACGACTTCTCTATGGTGGCTGGACGCACACAACAGATGAAGAAAACAAGGAAAGGCCACACAATTAACAAAAGCACACAAACAAAGTCAATAAGATAGACGCAATTGGAGACAAGCGCAGCAATCCGTGGAGAACCCTTCAATGGCCTTCGTCGGCATTCTTCTGTCTTCCTGCTTCGGTAGCTCTTCTTCTTCATCAAATGCTTGCAGCTTTCTTTTAAGAAACCTTGAAGAACACCAACAGCCAAATCTAGAAACGAGCAATCAACGCGCTCACCAATTGGGAGTTATTTCATTTTCACCTCAAAAGGGAAAGAAAGAAAAAAGATTGCGGGAGGGCGGGCGTTTGATCTAATAATGTCCCACATACGCTCCAATATAATTAAGACATTCGCCCGCCTTTCCGAAAAAGCCAGAGATCCTCCTGCCCGTATCTTCATCTGGTTCTTTAGGGATTTTGAAATAAATCCCCCCCCTTAACTCCCGCTTGTCTCTTTGTGCGTACGTCAAGAATGTCCTTGTCGTACTCGTGGTAGTTAGTTTTAGGTTGTGGATGATAGTAGTAGGACCCTCTTTGCGCGAATAACCGGACAACGAAGTCAGACGCTCCTCGGGAAAATTCAGCATGGTCTGCAAGAATAGCAAATCGAAACATGTTGTCCTTGTGAGAACAGAGGATGGCTCGGGCCTTATATAACTCTTTTTTTATTTTTTTTAACTCTAGGATGCCAAAAGAAGTGGACCTCGGTCTTCGATCAAAAGAAACCGTGCCCCATGAAGCAACACGTATTCACGCACGACTCGCGGACAGGAAAGAGACGAAAGAGAAGAAGTACAGATAGAGGGATCGAGATGAGGACTAACCCATCTGCCTAAAGACGGGTCTCCTCCGCCATGTCGAGAGCCTTCAACCAAGGAACCATTGTATTCGTACATGAAAGTGATGGACTCAATTTTCTTGTGGCCCTTGCCGTCAGTCACGCGATATCCTATCACATGAGAAAGCTGTCCATCGTTCCATGAATCCGGGTTAGAGCGAACCGGGAGGGGTCCAGAGGGTTCGGTAGGAGGATCGGGGAATATTGGCTTCACATAGGCTCCTATGGAATTGAGAGTCTTGCCCCATGTTCCATGAAAGCCGACGATTTTATTAGTTCCGGTCGATGGATACCCAAAGTACTTCCCCCCATTTGTGTTACCATACTCGTAACATTTTCTATTAGTGTAAAATGTGAGCGCTTGGATGGAGCCATCATCTCGCGTGTAACCAGAGATCGATGTGAAGTATTCCCCTGAATACGTCAATGAAATCTGCACAACCTCAAAAGCGTCTCATCAAATAAAATAAGTGGTGTAAACAAGACCTCTTCGTTGAGTTTAAATTACTAGATCACGTGGTGGGACGCGTAATATCGACCGACGAAATAAATCCAAAAGGGGGGGGGGGAGCACTAACCTTTTCGTTCTCATTAATTTTGGGGGAGACTCCTTCGGGATGCGTAACCTCGCAACGATTTGTACCATCGACGTCATACACGAACTTAATGTAACAGTTGTCACCTTTGAGTGAGAGGTAGATTTCCTTCACACCTTTGTGTTTCTTGGCGACCCAAGCCTTCCCACCTCCAAATGGCCCGATTGAATATGCTCCGATTCTCCTTACGGCGGTATGCGCATTGCCATCGTCCCGTTTAGACGGTGGCTCGGCACGCGTTAGCTTGACACGTGCTCCAATAGATGTGAGACGACCCTCCTTCGTTTTCCCCCCGAAAAACTCGATAAATTCCCCAGCTACCGATGGTACGGAAAAGTCCTCCCGGTTCCCCGCATAGCGGTTGTCCCCATGGATAGTTTCCAATATTGTGCCTTCGTTGGTTCTAAATACGAGCGATTCGATTACTATTCTCTCTCGGCTTCCTCCGACAGTTGCTTTTCCCAAATATCCACTAAAATGAGTTATGCGCTCTTCTTTTTTCCATGGATCCTGCAAAACAGACCGCAAAAAGACATTGACCGTTTGCCGCATCAATTGGATGAGCAAAATAAATTGATGGATCACTGTTGAAATACACGATTCGGAGGATCTATATAATAGGTTGCGCATGCTAAGATTTGTGTGAATTATGCGTCCAACCAATTTGGCAGTACATTTCATTTTTAACTCAAAAGTTCATTTACGTTTTCTATTTTATGTCTAGGTTCATCTTTGCCTAATTTTAATGGGGTTGAAAGTCTTTACTTTTCCCAGTCAGTTTTGTAAAAATCATACCGACGATCCTCATCTTTGCGAAGCAATCAGTCAAGAATCTCGAGGTTCATGATTCCAAAATCTATTCATGTTATGATGGGCTAGCAAATTGAACTCATGACGCCCAATTGGAAACGGACAAAGAGAAAAGAGGAGAGAGAGAGAGAGAGAGAGAGAGAGAGAGAGTCTAGATAAAACCTCAAGTTGAGCTTGCCTTCGGTTGCTGATGCGACGCTGGACTTTGAAATTAATGGACTTAATGAACTTGTCGAAAGCATTGATCCCATCTATTTTACCAAAAGGCCGGTACATTTCACCCTCCCCTCCAAAAGGCCCGAAAACCTTATTGGAATATAGAGACTGCATCTCATTGACGAGGCGCTCGATTATTGTTCTAATGAGCTTCTCCCTTTTATCGCTACTGTAAAGTGTTAGCACAAAAAATTTATGAGCTATATGTATGATAAAATGAACATAAACATACACATTTTACCCCAAGATACAACATATGACAAGTATCGGACTCAAATTTCTATCATGTAGGTATTAAAAGCATGAATAGAACAATCGAGCTTGATTAAATCACTCTAGGCGTTGGCATGTGACACAAAGAGATGGTGATTGACTAAGCTCTACTTTCAATAGTAAACTCATCCTGCGGCAAAGGAGGGCGCGTCGTCCCATCCATACCAATGAACAACACATTTCTAAAAACAGTAAATATTAAGGGTGCATTTGATTCATAGACAATGTATTGTTTTTGGAAAATGTTTTTCGAGAAATTATTTTTCAAGGAAACGACTTATTTTTTGGTATGAGAATTTCGATTCTGTTGTTCTGTTCCCCTAAGAAAACCAATTCTATTGATCACGCGAGAATGAGCAGACACACCAAAGGAATAACAGCAAAAAAGAAAGATCACAGCTTGCGATACTAGGCATCGACATGGAGGAAGAGTCCCAGGCACGTACTCAGTGCCTGCCGTCAACTTGTAGTAGCCCGCAATCTGCCGAACCTCTGTTAGGGCCCATTTCCACTTATTTTCTCTCTTATCCCCTACCAAATTTTTTCCGATGTTCGGAACCTGGTCCAGAAAGATGGGAATAACCACGAGGCTGGGGTACCCGGATTCCCCTCTGCGATTGAGTATCTCGACCAGCTCGTCCAGGCACTTGCTGCTGTCGGCGTACTTCGTAGAGAGCAGGACGAGGGCGAACCTGGCCTCGCAGATTGCTTCGGCGTCGTTGTCCTCTGTGCGTCTGAAGCCAATCCCGCTCTGTTTCAGCTTGTTGAAGAGGGCCTGTTTGAATCCAGGAGTCCCCCCGTCATCGTTTCCGAAACTCACGAATACGTCAGGTGTCCATGCCCAAGCACAAGGAGAAGACATGGTTTCTGTCTGGTTGATGTGTGGTGTAGAACCTTTGATCAAATGGCCGGATGTCTAATTGGTTTGAAAGACATTAAGGGGAAAACCATGTCTATTTATACTAGAACGAGCATGCCTCCTCCTCCTCCTTAAATATCTTACCGGGTAAAAATATATATATTGGTGGGATGCAACTCTTTCACCAAAAATGTCAATTAATTTAATCTAAGACTTTTTCTTGATTGGTTTTAAGAAATCTAAAGTTCGAGACTTGGATTTTCTCGACAAATTTTGTCAATTCTCATTTTTAGGGATTGCACATTGATTCTAGAAAAATAACATAAGCAAACAATCGTCTTAGGAAAAATTAAGTAATCAAATAACAAAATCAGAAGAATGCACTAGAAAATTTACTGTGAAGCTCATTCAAATTTGGACTATGCCTCCGCGTAAAAACATTCTACGAATCCAGTAGATTTTGAAAAAGCAAAAATATAATGGTAATCTTCTCTCAAGGCAGGGGGCAAAAAGAGATTGAGAATACTTACAAACATACACTCATTTTTTGCTCTTCTTATTTTTTTGTCCTAAAACTACTAATTCTCTTTATTGAGAATATATATAGCGTAATCTTTAACTGGCTAAGCACACAAAAAATCATAAAAAATCTTTAATAAAAATGTTTGGCTTCACACACCAACAATCATTAAAATTCGAACAAGAAAATGGATTGCATGGAGGAGCACAATTCTCTCTCTATCCGAAGATTCTCCGTTCATTCTGGTAGCATGCAGGACCTAATATAAAATATTTGCACGCAAATTGACCAAGACTAGAGCTGCAAGACGATGTTGATAGTTCACCGTTGACTTTAAAAAATACATCATCCGACTTTTGGTCGGCATATCCAGCCTTTTTAATGTTTCCCTCCGGTTAGTTCTTTTTCGTTCGAATTCGTGAGAAGAACTAAATGCGGCTCAGCGGATTCTTCATTAAGAAGCTAATGGTCCTGGGATATGGTGCGAGATGCTCAGATCGTTCTTGAATGTTCTACTAAAACCATGCTGACATTAAGCATAAAAATTAATGGTAAAGGAATCTGATTACAAAAAGTCATGCCAACAAGTCCGGCTTTCCTCTCGAGATCACGGAAAATTTTCTTTGGATCCAGATCCGTCGAACTTTTCTTATATCAATGGTTAATTATGTGAAACTTTTATTTAGGTCCAAGTAAGACCCAACAATCGGATCCACCTGCCCTTCCATTTGCCAATATGAATCCATAACCTTGTATATAGAAAATAGGTATACCGTATCTTCACTTACTTATACCCAAGTTTTTCACGTGCAATTAACATAGCATAGGCTACTCGAACCGTAAAACTTGATAATAAAAAGAAGACCAAATAACAGATGTCGATAAGGAGGTGTTCAAGAACAGAAAAGGGATTAGCTGCGGCATGAGGATATCACGAACAAAACCGAGGGGTGCTCTACACAAGACATCTACTTCTCCAAAGTAATGGGCCAATATGTCAAAGAATGTCAACTAATATGAAGATGACCGATTACGTATACTGGCATGAACTAAGAATGATGGACGATGTACACTTGAAAGCAAGCACACCTGCAAAGTATACCCAACGCGTAAAAGCGCAGGCACACATGGTCAGCTCTCAACATGGTGTCCTACATGCGCGCCGAGCGAATTGAGAAGGGTTCCGAACCTTCCATGAAATCTGAGGATCTTTCCATCGGTTGAAGGAAATGAAAAGTGCTTCCCTTTCCTATTTTATCCTCATTAAGTTTCTCATATTCTCATCTTTCGTTCACTTATTTAAGGAGGTGAGTCTATCTCCTAATCCCCAATCGGAGCGGTTAATCGCTCTAGTAGTTAATTATTAACTTAATTGGGTGAATTTAATTGTCAATTGGATGGTTAGGGGGTAATTTAGTGATTTTTGGGGAATTAGGGGTGGTTTGGTAATTTTGGCTAATTATGGGTAATTTGGTGAAATTGGGTAGCTAGAGGGCAAATTGGTAATTTGTTAGCTCTAGTTACTTGGTTAGTTAGCTATTGGAGTTGATTTATTAATTTTGAGAATTACTATTAATTTTCCCAATTTTGGCTATTTATGGTCTAATTAGGGCTTTTAGGGGCATCTTGGTAAATTGGAGAATTTAGAGGCAATTTAGTAATTTATTGGCTTTGATTAATTTTGATAATTAGTTGGGTAAGACTAGATTGGTAATTTGTGCAATTAGAATTTATTTACTTCAGTTTTTGCTTAATTAGGGACGAATTACCTAAGTTTGATATTTATTATGGAAATTAATTATAGCATTATATTTGGTTTTTTAATATCCTTAATTGCACAATCAGTTGTGGTTAATAATTGATTATGATTGACAATTGATTGTGGTTGATACTTGATTGTGGTTAATAATTTATTGTTACTGCTAATTGAATTGTGATTGCAAATTAATAGTGGTTGTTATTTAATTTTTTTTATTCAAATTGATCCATTGACTATTGGGACTAATATGGGGAGAGACGATTGGGCCTGGAAGCATGTGCCGTGAGTGTCAGGTGACCTAATTGGATAGGGACCCTAGAGTGAGTGCCATACTAGTTGAGAATTAGGGGGTAGACTCGATGAGTTATCTCAGATGTACTTGTTTTTACAGGTCCTGATCGTGCAGTTCCTTCTCGAGGGCCAGGTGAGGCTGGAGGCGCTCAGTGATGTCGTGGAGTTAGCTTATTTTGTTGTAACCAGCTAGGGGTATTTTTGAGATACATGTAACTACCCCCTACCCATGATTTTTTATTATATTATAAATGGGCTTAACCTTCGTGTGGTTTGTTTGTAATTACTGAACTAGTTTGTTTAAATTAAGGAGTTTTCAGACACCCCAGGATTTGTCCGGGTTTATTTATTTATTTCCGCTGCGTATTTATTTATTAAATTATTTATTTAATAAATTTTAATTGGTCGGTGATTACTCCTGAGAATGCTACGAATTTATCGACCAATCATGACCGTCTTCGGGGACAGTTGCGAGCTCGGGATCGGAGTGTGACAATTGCTCCTAAAACTCACTAATATGTCATGTCCCATTGAGGAGAAGGGGAAGAAGAAGAAGACATGGTTCCTGTCTCGTTAACACGTGGTGTAGAAAGAAGACACTTTGATCGAGAGGCGTATGGGTATTTGGTTAAAATTACGTTAAGAGGAAACCCATGGCTGCTTCTTCTTGAACAGGCATGTCTCCATCGTATAATAATTTACCTGGGAAAGCCAATGATCGTTGGCAGGCAATTCTTTCACAAAAAATGTCAATCAAATTAATTAGGGGCTTGTTCATGAATGTTTGTAGGAAATCTGGAGTCTGCAACTTGGATTTAATTGAGCAGTTCTCACTGACATTTGCTAAAGAAAATGGACTGAATGGCAGGAGCAGAGTCTCTCTCTCCTAAGATTCTACTTCCATATTCGTTGCATGCAAACCCAACATAAAATATGCCCCTGCAAACTGACAGCTCTGAATCTAGAGCTACCCTACGAGGTTGAAAGTTGGCCGTTAACTTCCAAGAGTGCATCATCCGGGTCTGGTGGAAGTTTGGAGGCCTTTTAATGGGTCTTTCCAGTTGTTCATTTTTGTCTGTATCTATTAGTACAATTAAATGCGGCTCATCCGGATTCTTTGTGGATTAGAATTAGTTAGGCATCTAGTAGTCATAGGATTCAGTATGAGATGCTTAAATCGTTTTTAGTAATCCTATTATAACCATGTGGCACGTGAGTGAATGTTAAATATAGAGGCAATTAATGGTCACAACATCTCATTGCAAAGAAAAACATTAGATTATTATGCACGTCTAACCACGCAGATAAGTCACGTTTTTTTATCCGAGACCAAGGAAAAATTTGTCTGAATGGACTTGATTTAGGTCAATAGTTAATTATTGAATCTTCCATTTAGGCGCACGTAAGAGCCAACATCCGGGTCCAGCTCCCCAAGCATTCACTAATGAGGGTCCCTAGCCATGTAGATACAAAATAGTTACATCATATATGTGCTAATTCACACCCAACTTTTTTTAGCGCAATTCTTAGCATAGGTTAGTCTCAGCGTAAAACCTGCGATTAAATAAAAAAGACCGAACGCTAGTTGTAGTTAAGGGGGTGTCCAAGAATAGTGGAATTAGCTAAGGCCTAAGGATAGCACAAACCAACCGAGAGTTGCTATACATGTGACGTCTATTTCTCCAAAATTATGGGGCAGTATGGCGAAGAACGTCAAGTAATGGGACAATGACCAATGTTTTATATTGGTACGTTATGTTCTTAAAACTATGTAGGATGTACACTTGAAAGCGCGTGCAAATGCAAAGTAGACGACACATCCATAAACACGGGCACACGTGTTTATCTCTCAATAATGGTGTCCTACATGCGTGGCGAGCCAATCGAGAAGGGCTCCAAACCTTCCATGTAGCCCAGCGATCTTTCCACCGGTTGAAGGAAATGATAAGTACTTCCTTTTCGTTGCTATGAGATGTGAAGGAGCAAAAAACAAAAGATCCAAAATCATCTCTTACGGCGTGAAGTCAAATACTCTGTGAGGCAATTACGTTTAATCTGAAAAATTAAAAGGAAGGCAATTTGACTGAGTT
Source organism: Melaleuca alternifolia (assembly GCA_019926035.1). NCBI lineage: Eukaryota > Viridiplantae > Streptophyta > Magnoliopsida > Myrtales > Myrtaceae > Melaleuca > Melaleuca alternifolia. The sequence continues at coordinate 2,431,284 of JAGKPW010002331.1, forward strand.
AATCGAGTTAGACTAACAAGGCACAAGACCGCAACAGAACATTTCAGTGCGCTAAGCAGTCCAATCTTGTGTATGAGTTTTTAACATTAAGATAGCTTTGTCACGCAAGTTAACTCTAAATTTCCATATTGCAGGATAGTTTGATATTTGCAGTTAATTAGCGTGTATGGACTAAATATGATAGTGCGGCAGAGAAGATCGGGATGACAAAACTCAATATTACAGCAATTATCATGTTGTAGCAAATAGTTTTACTATAGATTAAGTGATGTAACGAAGATCACAACCACTCAAGTCACTCAACCAGTTGAATCACTCAAATACTCTTAGTTTTTCCTAACTCCAAATTACACCTAATAACTCACATATTTAGCCTTCACAACTTGTCACAATTTTTTTTTTTAAATTTCACGAAGGATTACACATATCTAACCACAACATTTATTGGCTTGAACAGTCAAAAGCTCGATTTTCATTATTTCAAAGTGTAGTTCACCAAAAATTCACATCTTGGATACTCTTAACAAAGAACACCGACTGCCCATACAGACAAATATTAGATCCAAAAGAGAAGTATTTTTAGGAAAACCAACTTAACTTAGGAATCCAACTCCAATTACAAAAATAATCCAAATTAAGAAGCTTTCCTTTTTGGGTTCAAATTTAAGACATATTTTAGAAATATATACCTTGACTCAGTGTTTGAACTAAGTCAAGATCGCTTTGCTAAATATTCAAATCTCACTATTATCCTCCTTCCATCCATTACGAGCTCAATTGCCACACGGATCTTCCAAGTCCGTCATGCGCTTAAACTTCGTTATAGTCGCAGATGTTATTTTAAATACAAACTCTACATGCACCTTTAGTTACTCCACAATGATTTTTCTACACTACCTCCTTAACCATAAATAAAGCCAAACTATAATTGCAGTTATATTTGTCAAGAGATTGACCACGTACTTTATCAATAATTGTTGACTCTTTTTTACCAAAAAAAACGTTGTTGACTCTATAGGCTCCACCTCGCTACAAACACCATTTTTGTCAATAATTGTGCTATCATCCACTACTTTAGAAGATTTTTTTGTTGCAACTCCACCTTGACCAAGAGGCGTCAAATGGTTGGGTTGGGACGGTTCGGGTTTGGATCATGTAAAAAATGGTATGACCCATATTGACCATTTAACCCGTTTTGACCCATTTTTATATAATACAATTTAAGAGACTCATACCCGACCCAACCCGACTCGTATTGTTAAAACACTACGAGTAGAATTAAATGTCCATCAGGCTTTTTTATGGACAATAATTGGTTAGGCAGCTAATGGTCTTGGGACCGTGTGAGATGCTCAGATCATTTTCTAAAATCTTATTGTAAAATCATCCCAACATTAAGCACAAAACGTGAGTGAATTTTAAATGTAGAGGTAATTAATGGTAATGGAATCTTTTTGCCAAAAGAAACATTGGATTATTATGCAGATCCAATCTGAGCGACAAAATATCGTAAACAAGTCACGTTTTTCTCGGATCACGGAAAACTTTGTCTAGATCCGAATCAACTGGACTTGATCCATCTTAAGTGTTGACTATGTGAATCTTTTATTCTGAAGGAGGTTGTGAATCTTTCTTGGATATTAACTATTTGTTAGGTAAGGGTAGGCGATAGAGAATAGACAGTTCGGTTGACTTCCAAGAGCGAACCATCTGGGTCCCGTGGATATTCTATATGGTTGTTCTTTTTCTGTTGGACTTTGTGCGTAGAATTAAATGATCAGGCTTCTTTATGGACAATAATTGGTTACCCAGCTAATTGACCCGGGACAGTGTGAGATGCTCATATTTTTTTCTAAAAATTTTATTGTAAAACCATCCCAAACATTAAGCACAATACGTGAATGAATTTCAAATGCATGGACAATTAATGGTGATGGAATCTTTTTGCCAAAAAAAAACATTAGATTAATATGCAAATCCAATCTGAGCGACAAAATAACGTAAACATGTCACGTTTTTCCCGGATCATAAAAAAATTTGTCTAGATCATGGACTTGATCTATCTCAAGTGTTGACTATGTGAATCTTTTATTCTGAAGGAGGTTGAGAATGTTTCTTGGATATTAACTATTTGTTAGGTAATGGTATGCGATAGAAACTGGCTACTCCGTATCTACGCTTAAACTAACACAAGTTTTTTGTGCAATTCTTAGCATTGGCTACCCTAAACATGAAACTTGATATGGAAAAGAGGACCAAACGCCAGATGGAGGTAATGGGCGTACAAGAACAGAAGTGGAATTCGCTACATACAACATGAAGATATGGCAAAGAACGTTAAGTTATGTGACATTGACCAATAACATATACAAGCATTTTCACAATATGGTAAAAGTATGCACACTTGAAAGCACATACACCTGCAAAGTACACGCGACATTCACAGACGCACGCACGCACAATCAGCTCTCACTAACAGTGCCTTATATGGGCGCCGAGCGAATTGAACGGTTTTGGACCTTCAGTAAAATCTGACGATCTTTCCACCAATCGAAGCAAATGAAAAGTACTAACTTTTTTGTATACCGTATGGTCCATAAGTGCTTTCATTCCCTTGAAATGTGAGGGACCGAATAACAACAGATCCAAAATTATCTTGTGTGACCAGAAGAAGTCAAATATTGGCTGGCGTAATGAAGTTTAATCTGCAAAAATTGAAAAGGAGATATTCTAATCACAATATCTTCGCCAAGCAAAACTCCACTGCTTACTGAGTTAGACTAGAGGTGATAAAATGGGTCAAAGGTCCATATTTTAACTTATATTAAATAATATGAGTCATAAATGAGTTAACTTAAAAGGTTAAATAAGTTTTAAATTGGTCACTTAATAACCTAATGTGTTTTAAATTGGTCACTTAATAACCTAATGGGTCTTAAATGAAGCCTAAATAAATCATAATTGGATTAACTAATTAATTTTAACTGTTATTTACAAATTATTTTAAATGTTTAAACCATGAAAATTATGATATTCTAATTATTTAAATAAAAATTTAATTATTTTTATTTTCCCTTTTTTTCCTTTTTTTCTCCTTTTTCCTACTTTCTAAGTTGGTTGATAGCCAAGAGCAAGAGATGAGCTCACTAGATTCCACGATTGGAAGAGGAAAAAGCAAAAAACTCAAAATATATTTTAAAAAAATAAAAATTTACAAAAAATTTACAAAAATTAGGAAAATTATCAAATAAATCGTATTGCATAAAATTATTTTAACAATAAAATTTTAAAAGAATCAAAAGCAAATTATTACTGAACTTGATTAAATATTGAAGTATTTTAACAATAAGGGTCAGGTTAGGTATGTGTTGGGTATGAGTCGGGTCGGGTATGGATCACTAAAATTATTTTGTATGAAAAAGAGTCAAAATGGATTAAATAAGTTAATATGGGTTGGACCATTTTTTATCCGAACCGCCTTACCCATTTGACACCCCTAAGTTAGACTAACAAGGCACAATACCAGAATAGAACATTTCAGTGCATCTAGCGGTCCAATCTTGTGCATGAGTTTTAACATATCTCTAGTGTACGAGTTAACTCCAGGATATATTGGACCACATTTAGTCATGTAACTCTGCAGAAAATTAAAATGATCCCGCAACAGAGAAGATCGAGACTTTAAACTCATATCTGGAGCATTTATACTGTAGTAGCAAAAAGGAAAAAAAAAAATCCGCAACTTGCAGTAAAGTATTATCAATTGGAAACCGCAATTTGGTTGATAAGACATTAAGTGGAAACCCATGGCTTCTTCTTCCTCAACGTGCACGTCTCCTCATCATCCAATAATTTACCAGGGATAAAAAAAAAATGGTTGGCAGGGATGCAATTGCTTCACCAAAATGCGAGTTAACTTAGTTAGAGATTTCTTCATGAACAACTTTGGATTTACGTGACAGATTTTATTAGTTTCCACTATCATTCACGAAAGCGATAGAATCTTACAAATTAAGTCAACGTAATATATAAGGATATCAGAGATTTACATGACTCGATTCAAATATGAAAAATCAACAACAAATAATGTACTACAATAAAAGAATAAGAGTTTATAACCGTGCACATTCTCTAGTATTTTTTTTTACATCCAGATTAAATATAAAAAATAAAAAGTATTTGCAAATAAATAAATAAATTACATAAAATCGCCTTGTGTTCAGAGTCTTTTTGTACGGCCGAAAGCTAGGACGTCGTCCTTTTGTTTTTGTTTTTCTTTGGCGTTGCTCTCTTTTCCTTGGATGCTTCTATTCGGTGAGGAGAGAATCAAGAAACTCCACCTTCGGATATACTTCCAAGAAACGGACAACTTAAGACTAAAATAAAATATAATCTGTGTGTATATATAAATATTTGTTTACTTTTTTCTTCTTCTTTAATTAATCCCCGGCCCCTGCTTTTCTTTTGTGAGACCAAGTAACTCTTTCACCTTTTATTTCCTTTGTTTGACTTTGTCCCACATGGTTTCCTTTTTATAAGACCAAGACGGTCCATACTCCTGGATAAGACAAAACCAAAATCTAAACCGCACAACCACGTGTTCTCGACCTTTTTCCTTGAAAATATGAATAGTTGCCCTCTTCGTCAGATAATTTGATTAATTCTAATCCAAATAAGATTTCTTTCTCCATAAATTTGATTTAACAAAATAGATATCGAGACTTAAACTTGACATATAAATTTCACTTATATTAGCTAAAGAAAATGGATGAATGGCAGGAGCGGAAATCTCTCTCTCTCTCTCCCAAGATTCTAGGTTCAACTTCGGACCACACAGAATCTAATATAAATTATTTGCACGTAAACTGGCAGCACTGAACTAGAGCTGTAAAATGATGTTGATAGTTCAGTTGACTTCCAGGAGCGAACTATCTAAGTCCGTTGGATATATTTCTTTCCAGTTGTTCTTTTCCGTTAGACTTTGTGAGTAGAAATAAATGCGGCTCATTGGGCTTTTTTATGGACAATAATTGGTTAGGCAGCTAACGGTCCTAAGACCATGTGAGATGCTCATATCGTTTTCTAAAATTTTATTGTAAAACCATCCCAACATTAAGCACAAAACGTGGGTGAATTTCAAATGCAGAGGCAATTAAAGGTAATGGAACTTTTTGCCAAAAGAAACATTGGATTATTATGCAGGTCCAATATGAGTGACAAAATATCGTAAACAAGTCACGTTTTTCTCGGATCATGGAAAAATTCAACTGGACTTGATCTATATCAAGTGTTGACTATGTGAATCTTTTATTTTGAAAGAAGGTTGGGCATTTTTCTTCAATATTAACTATTCGTTAGGTAAGGGTATGTGATAGAAACTAGCTACCCCATATCTATGCTAACTAACACAAGTTTTCTGTGCAATTCTTAGCATTGGCTACCCTAAGCGTGAAACTTGATATTGAAAAAGGACCAAACGCCAGATGGAGGTAATGGGTGTACAAGAACAGAAGTGGAATTCGCTATATACGACATGAAGATGGCAAAGAACGTCAAGTGATGTTATTGACCAATTACATATACAAGCATTTTCACAATATGGTAAAAGTATGCACACTTGAAAGCACATGCAGCTGCAAAGTACACGCGACATTCACAGACGCAGGCACACACGATCAGCTCTCAATAAGAGTGTCTTATATGGGCGCAAAGCGAATTGAGAGCGGTTCCGGACCTTCCGTAAAATCCGACGATCTTTCCACCAATCGAAGCAAATGAAAAGTACTAATTTTTTTGCATACGGATGGTCCATAAGTTCTTTCATTCCCTTGAAATGTGAGGGAGCGAATAACAACAGTTTCAAAATTGTCTCTTGGGTGACCAGAAGAAGTCTAATATACTCTCTGGCGTAATAAAGTTTAATCTGCAAAAATTGAAAAAGGAGATATTTTAGTCACAATATCTTCGCTGTAGAAGTGTAAAATCTCTACAAGCAAAACCCACTGCTTAGCCGAGTTAGACTAACAAGGCACAATACCAGAATAGAACGTTTCAGTGCATCAAGCGGTCCAATCTTGTGCATGAGTTTTAACATATCTTTAGTGTACGAGTTAACTCTGAGTTGCAAATTCCAGGATATATTGAACCATATTTAGTCAGTAACTCTGGAGAAAATTAAAATGATCCTGCAACAGAGAAGACCGGGACTTTAAAATCAAATCTGGAGCATTTATAAAGTAGTAGTAAAAAAGGGAAAAAAAATCTGCAACTTGTAGTAAAGTATCATCAACTTGATCTACTTCTTGCACTCTTTGCAACACAAGTCCCATGTGAATGTCCGTAATGTGAACTTTACGTAAGACCATAATCTCAACTTAAAATTGACTGACGTCACATTTGACAATATTTAAACAAGTCATTGACAGATGCTCGTACCTTGTAAGTCTTACCTCCTCCACTTTCACCATGTTAAAGGCTCTGGACTGCAGACCCATTGTTTTCATACTGAAAGTAATGAAGTCATTGACCGATCCAGCAACTATCTTTATTTCTTTCACTTCTGTCTGGATGCCATCATCCCCAGTGCTGCCGCCTCAATGGGTTTGAAGGGACCAGAACAATAAATCGGTTCTGAGTATACTCCTATTGAACCAAGATGGGCACCAGATCTTCAATAAAAGCCAATTAGCTTACGACATATCAAAGGACAGCGACAGAACCTTCATTTTTCTTCACCAAACAGTCCGTGCCTTCTTATTTGAGTTTGAAATGTTGGCGATCGAATGACAACTGAGCCAAAATCATGTCTGATATTACCGGAGACTAAGGTTAAGTATTCACGTGGGTAGTCCACTAACCTACTAAGTATGCATTTAATGTGCTTCAACGACAGGAAATTGAGTTGGACGGAGGAAAAGAAAGTGAGCAAATGCTAAACCTAATTATATTTATCATTAGCTCCTATTTCTTTTCTCTTTCTGGTATTTCCTTGCATAGCAGTCTTTGCAGTAAAGATAATTCCGTTAATGATATGCATTGAAAGACTTGAAAAAGTTAATAAACTTTCTTTTATGGTAGCGAAGTAAAAGAAAAGATCGCCAATGACAATATTCCTAATACTAAAAATCGATAAATTCACCATATGAACCTCGCCTTTGCCACTTCTACCATGTCTGGAAGACCAAATGGACTCGCCATCCCTGTCATACTCAATGGCGATGTAATTGACAACACTTTCCAACGGTATTTTTATTCTCTTCACGCCATGATAGTTTCCATCTTACCCAGATTGGACACCTTTGCCTCCAAATGGTCCAGGAAACTTGCTTGGATCGAGATGAGATACTGGTTATAAGTACGCTCCAATAGATTCCAAGCAGGTACAGAACTTGCATAAAACCCAATTATCTTTCAACCAGTGACTGGAAATGAGGATGACCTCTTTTTCAGTATCGAATGGAACATATATTGTTTGTTGCTTTGGATGGTGAGTGAGTTGATAACAGTAGAGCCAAAATCAATCAAAATATAGCCCGAAACTGAAGATAGATACTCAGTTAACCAGTCTAGATTTATCTGTAACAATCATTACAATTTAAGGAATAGTTATTGCAACAACTTGGAAAATGAAAACATTCTGCATGACAGTAACTAGCACGTGCTACCAACTTCTACATAGTTGAGCAATGTGCATGAGCTGACAAAAATAGATGATGTTGCCTACTTTCCTATTATGTCGTATATCTCATACAAAAGCATATACCCTTCCAAAATAGTTGCACATGAGATACCATTGCTACTATGTGCAAGAGTTTTTCTACTATGGGTTACATTAATTAAAATTGAAATTTATATTTAACAAGGTGAAAATGCACATGAAACTATATATTAAGGTTTTTTCTGGCATTAATCCTTGTATTCCTTTATGGTTTGGAAACATAGATGCTAGCTCACATATGTATGATCATGTATAAAATATATAAAGCATGCTTTTATTGATGGCGTGTACAAATTTTAACATCTATCAGTGATAGAGGAATATAATCTGGCATTACATATGATTTTAAATGCAAGATATAATCAATGAATTAGTTGGATTATGACCGCCAAAGTAGCACACTTAATTGGGTTTGAAAGATATTACTCTTATATTGTGGTGGAATATCTCATATTTTAACATGTGGTCATACTTCAAAGGAGGTGATTATGTATTGATTTATTGAGAGATACATGAACATTATATGGTTAAGGAGTAACTGATTTTGAGACTCGCACACCCAAAGGTGGTGAATCTATAAAGGTTGAAATATATTTTCATGGCCATTAACATATAGAGAGTATACAATTATATGACATGTATTCATTCCAAAGATGATTAGATGATGATGTATATAACTCTTAAGATGTGGCCTTATATAGTTTCAAGTTACACAGTACTCACATGGTAGTTTTATATACATTGCTTGTTAAATCAATCACATTATTTGTAAATGGCAACTCTATTATGATTGTGATTCTTATTGGTTCAAATCTTAATAAATAAAAAGATCTTCTTTCTATTTGGGATGGAGTTGGCAAATATTAATGTTGCTCATACTAAAGCTAAGTCGGCATATCTGCCTACTGACAATATGAACCTAACAAAGCACATTGTGCTGGCTGCTTAGGAACATAATAGTATAATTTTATTGTTATCTATGAAGCGATCAATTTGGGAACAGGAGAAGGACACCGGGAATGTCAAAAATACATATGACATTCACTTTAGTACCAAAACTTCTCATCAGCTCACTTAAGTGTCGAATCGAATAAAAAAATAATCACTTATGTGCCAACATTAAGAAATTTCAGTCGCTTTACTTATCTAGGATTTACAATTATTTATTATAATATTGTATTTTTTTAAATTCAGTCTATGTGACTTTTTAATTTAATTTTTATCATATATATAAATTTTAATTTATTTAAATTAAACTAAAAAATAATCTAAATTATGAAAACGGCGAGTGCAGATGGTAGCCCTCACCACTTGCTTTCTCCTCTCTCCTTTTTTTTTAATTTTAGTTTTTGTAATCTAATTAAGTTTGTGTTTATAAATCTTTTTAATTGTTAATATTTAAATACTTATAAGACTTTCTAGCAAGTCACGTCAGCTCAAAAAGTTAATTAAAAATATCATGTTGGATTTTTGGCCAGAAAAATCGGTGTTGATACTTAAGTGATCACTTTTCCAATAAAAATTGGCACTTAAGTGATTGGAAAGGGACTTTTGTCTCTTCTAGTGTTATTCTCCCATTCTGGAACACTAGAATAGAGGTTTGCCAACTGACTGCATTGTTAAAGAAATAATGGTAGCTTAGTGGCTAAGAATCGTGTTTCATCTGATGTTGAGATTATGACACAAATGCAAGAACTCTTCAACATGAAGTATGATGGTTTTGATTGGATTAGGGATAAGAAGAGTAGGAGGCCCAAAATCATACTCATAAAGGAACTCATGACACCACCGATCATTATGATAAATTAGATCCTAATAAAGTATCTTTCAAGAATGATGGTTGCTACTACTTCTTATATGAGATAAAATGTCATATAGAGAAAGACTGTGACAGAAATAAAAATTGGCTGTCCAAGTATGAGTATAAAAGTAATGATTTTTTTGACATTTAGTTTATGAATTTAATTTATTAGAAACCCCATCCAATTCATGATAACTAGATAGCAGTGCAATTTATATTGTTATGTTTACCATACAATGATTCATAAACCATAGGAAGCCAAATCAAGAAGAATCAAAGTTTATTGTGAGAAACAACAACAAAGTCCACGTTAAGTCCATGGAAAATGTCATGTTAATTATAGATTCTGATTGTAATTTGCTGTTAAGAAACACAATTTATATATATTCATTTAGACATAACTTATTTCTCATATTATGGCTAGAGACATGTGGACAAAACTCTTGAAATAAGGAAAAATAGTGTTTCTATATTCTTCAATTCATATAAAGTTGAGTATGACGATATGTCCAATGAATTATACAAATTGTGTTTAGCTTCCAATGATATATATGTTGCTTATATGATTGAAAAATATTGTTTTCGAAAGACCTATTCTTGATGAGCTTATGTGTTTCGATATAATCAGCTTGATCACATCTCTCGAAAAGAGTGCTACTGCTGATAAAGGAAGACATCTTGCCTACTCTTAAAAGTGACTCAAATATTTGCATAAACTCTTGTAGAGGTAGGATGACAAGATAAAGAAAAAACCGCAGTTTATAGCTTTCACCTATTGGAGGTCATTCACACTAATAGAGTGAACCTTATACGGCAATTTCATGTAGAGAATTTTAAATTATCACATTTATTGATGTCTATTCCCAATATGTCTATACTTGATTTAGGAAAAATTTTAGACTCTTGAATAATTTAAGATTTTTCAAATTAAAGTTGAGAAATAGTTAAGAAAAGTCATAAAAGTTGTCAGATTTTAGCAAGGTGGAAAGTATTTTGGCAGGTAGGGTGATGCCGAGCTTATTTGCCAAATACTTAGAGGATTCTTGGATAGTAACTTGGTTTACTATACTTGGGAGTCATAAACAAAATAGTATGACTGAAAGACGCAATTGCATCTTTATGAAAATGATGAGCAATATGATTATTAGGATCAATTTATATGATTTTATGTGGGATGAAGTTTTAAGAATCGCCGTCTTCTTCTTTTTTAATTGTGCTCCCACAAAGATGCTTCATCGACTCCTTTTGGATTACAAAGTCGACATAAACTTAACTTTAATGATCTTAAGATTTGTGGATGCCTTGCAAAAATGAGGTTATATGATTCAATAATAGGTAATTTGGACTATAGAACAACTCGATGCTACTTAGTATCTTATCCAAATCATTTGAAGGAGTATCGATTCTATGATCTCAATGAAGATATGAAAATTATGGAATCACAAACAGCTTTTTGAAATTTGATATGGTCGAAGAAGGTAGTTATTCATAGACTAATGAGGATAATAGTATGATGGGGATCACTTTGTCTTCTTCTATACCTTTACAAATAATTGTGGAGCCTCTCACATTACAGACTAAGCTTGTTGAGGCCTGTGATTTTGTTATTGAGGTAGCTCATAATATGTTCATCAAGCCTTCAGGTGTAGGATCAAGCTGTGGTAGATCTACTTAGGAGATTCATCAAATAGAGACAATCAATTATACTAACAGATTAAATAGCTCATTTGAATGAGCACGACTACATTATCAACTATGTTATTGATCCATTAACTTATGCAGATGTTTTTATTGACCTCGGTCAGATATGTGGGTGGATACGATTGAAGACGATATGTCATGTATGAAACATAATGATGTTTGGTAGCTTGTTGAATTGTCTAAAGGTTACAAGCTCATTGGTTAAAAATGGGTGTACAAGACTATGAAGAACATTTTCTCCGGTCTGTTTTAAAGATTCTTTCACATTGATTATGGTACTAGTAGCATATTTTAATATAAAATTACACCAGATGATTGTTAAAACTGGCCTTTTGAATGGAGATCATGATAAGAACATCCATATGGCACAACCTAAAGGTTTTGCAATAGATGATTTAGGTAAACATGTATATAGACTAAACAAATGTATTTATGGCCTCAAGCAAGCTTCTAAAAATGATATTTGAAATGTTATAGTGTTACTGCGTCGTTTAGTTTTATCGAGAGCTGAGTATATCGGTATGTATACTACAAGGTCAATGATAGGAAATTTATCTTTTTCATACTTTATATAGATGATATCTTGATTGCAAGTAATGATCTAGGCTTACTACATGACACAAAGAGAATGTCGTAAAAAAATTTTGACATAAAGGACCTTGGTAAAGCATATTTTATCCTTAACATTGAGATCCATAAAAGATCATTCTCTCCATAGATTGAGTTTGTCTTAGAGGGAATAAATTGATCATATTTGGAAAAATTCATGATGTAGCATTACAAGTCAGGAATTACTTCAACATTAAAGGTGATAAATTGAGTCTATTATAGTGTCTTTATACAAATATTGAAAAGGCCCAAATAGAGAATGTACCTTATATTAGTACACTTAAAAGTACCATAGCATGATTTTTGAATAGATTTCAGTTAAATTTAGAACATGATGGCTGAGTTATTGCCAAGATACTATATGCTAATTTACAAACATGTTTAGGATTTGCAGCTAGTAGGATATTCAGACGCATTCTTTTGCTAGCGGTCAAAATGATATTGAGTTGACAACTTGATACATTTTTATATAAGTCAAATGTATAGTATCATGAAAGAGCCAATAATAGACGTTTATATCTTCATCTACTATGCAAGCAGAGTTAGAGCAAGTTTTTGGTTGCTATTAAGGATATTTGGCTCCATAAGCTCATTAGGAAGTTGACCATATGCGATTACATGAATAGGCCAAGTGATACTATGATGATAACTTTGTAGTATTATTTATCAACAACAACAACAAAGGTCTCAACGGGTATTAACATATATTGGTCAAGTTTTTACCATAAAAAAGACTATTCAGAATTGTAACATTACAGTAAAGCATATTCACACATGATATGGTTGTGAATCCAATAACTAAAGAATTTTAGTCTTATGTGTTTGAACTACATGCCATTAGGATAGACTTAGGAGCATCAAGAGATGTTGTTTTTTAGTGGGAGCAGGTTGGATTTTGCTTTAATAAATTTTACGTATGTGTTTGTTACATTTTTGTAGTACTTTGATATGTATAATTTGTTTTGTACTCAATAAAGGCTTTTTAATGCATTGTTATTGTCTTGAATACATATATCTAGAAAAATCTCAATGTATTGTGTAAAACTTGAGTAAATGTTATAGATATTTAGTTATTAGTATTACTAATATATCTTGTTACATATCAAGTAAAGTTTACTTTAAGGATAAGACATATGTAGGTTTATTGCAACCATAATGATATTCTTTAACGTACATAAGGTTTTATGACACTTAAAGAGACAAAATGTGGATTGCAAAAGGAATGCAATATAAGGATTATACTCTATAAGTTGTTATCCATTTACCACATTATCATATTGAATCAATAATAGTAGACCTAGAAGTACTTGTAATCATGGAAGGCTCTATGTCTATTCATGCAATTACCGTCATGAATTAGTATTTGAGACTTTATATGATCGAATTGACTATTAAAAATAATCTCTAGACCAACATAAATGTGCACATATGTTGTGCAATTTTAAGTAATATAGGCCAAGTGTGAGAATATAAGAATTTTTCTTATGTGGATTACAATAATTGAGATCGTAAATTTACCATTTTAAAAAGGGTTGGTATTACAATATAAAGTTTCTTAATTAGTATAATATGTGGCTAGTTTGTGTGAGCTGAGTTGAGCTTGGTCCGGGATGAGAGGTCTGATTGAAAACTCTACAAATAAAATTGAAATCTCTCCCGTCATGCAAATGCAACAATCACCTCAAATTCAAAGCACTAGAGAAAACGAGCATCATGAAGAATTGATAAGCACTTGAGTTCTTATCAACTCAAATAAGAAAAATGATTTTTTTTCGTTATTGTATACTAGAATTTAGTTGTAGAGATCTAGCGATACTATTTTAGCAGCTTACACTATGGTATAATTTTACGATTAACTCATTGTTGACACCTAATTTTTGCTAGTTTGGTAATTCACTTTTGGCTTAGTTTTTAATTAGATTATTGTTAATTAGAAATTATAGTTAGACCTTTTTATGAATTATGTACAGATGGACTGAGCGAAAAAGGGGAAGTATGTTGGTATAAGCACGTGGTAGAGCCAAAACTCTGGCTTCTTAAGCAGAAGCTACTTAGAGTAAGGGCTGGTGTAAATGAGAAGAGAATGCATTTCCGGAATCTCAATCGCATCTAAAGACGAGAACCCAATGGCAATCGCTGATCTGTTAGTGGACAGAGCTGCTGGGCAAAGAATTCTGTCATTCATGGACTGTCGCTTGGTTGGGATATCATCTTATTTTCATTTCCAAGGAGGACTAGGAAGCAAGCCAAGTACGCAATTGACTCTTATCCATGCGAGACAGAAAGAAAGTCTTCTTACCACTCCTTAGGTCTCTTCCAACGGGCGTAGTGCTTGAGAAGGTGCGAAGCTGCCTGGGAAATTTATGGATTTGCCCCAGAAGTCCCAGGTTGATCTTGGTTTTCAATAAAAGGGATAAAGGGAACCCCGTCTGGGGCAGGCGGTTGATTGAACCCTCTGCCCATTCCCCCTGACGCGGTTGGAAAAAATTGATACAAAGCCCATCCCAATTTATCCATTAACAGCCACCCGCCTGAAAAGGCGATTTTCGAAAGAATGAGCCATGATTGTACACTTACGGTGAGCAGCTTGAATAAAGCACTTTGGGCGGAGCTTCTTGATCAATGCATGGAAAAAAGCTCGAGATTTCTATTTGTTAGGTATCTCTGTTTCAATTTCTTGCTTGACAATTCTTGTTTATTAAATTGGTTTAGGTAGGGCGGCTGGCCTACTACGGGAACCTTTAGAAATTAGTGCGTGCGACCGCAATCCACAAACTGACAGGCTGAGGATGTTGTCTTCCGTCTAGCATTTATCTGCACTGCTTCATTCAGTACCCATCGACGGCTATTCCTATCGTATGGTTGGTGGGAAAACAAACTATATTAGAACCACCACTGCAACTATAGGACTGACTGATCAAGTCAAGTCCTCACTTTCTTCCACGAATTATGTAGTTATAATTTTTCTAGTAAAATAAAAGAAGATAGGATTCCTGATTATTCAGAACTTAATCGAATCATATCTATTGTTCATTGTAATCTCAAATATCCTACTACTTTCCACGAGAATTCTGATTTATTGGCATAAAGGCAAAGAAATCGATTTCTCCTTCCACTCCGCTCGATTCAAGATTATTTTTATATATTTATTTTATTTAAAAAAAGAAAAAAAAATAAAATTATACTAAAAAAGATTGTCATTAATTGCAATTAGAATTTCCTTTTACAATCTGGAAAAAATTAATTAATCAGTTACTTAATTAATTAAAATTCAAAAAAAGAAGAAAGTGAAAAAAAAAAAAAGAGAGAGAGAACAAAGGTGGGTAATGGAGATGGGTCGGGCCGGTCAGGCCCGACCCATCACTTCTCCTTTCCGCAAGCGTGCCCCTTTTTTTTCCTGGGCCGATCCCCTCCCCCCCTCCCTTTCCTTTTCCTGCGCCGCCCATTTTCCTTTCCCTTTCCTGCGCGGCCCAGCTTCCTTTCTGCTGACCGGAGGCCCGTCTCCTTGGCTATGCCGAGGGTAGTCGACGATGGAACCATTGTCATCGTATAGATTACCGATGGAGTGAATCGCGTCGCTGGCAATGATACGAAATCCCCTCACATCAGTATGCACTCCATACCATGGAGTCACACCAGAGCCTCCAAAGGATCCGATGGTTTTGAAAGGATACAGGTGCGGCATGGGTTCCGCATACAATCCTAGGGCATTGAGAGTCTCGCGGCATCTTCCGTAAAAGCTGACGATTCTTGCTTCTGGTCGATGGATACCAAAAGTACGTCCCCGTCTCCTTGCCAAAGGGACCATGTCTTCCTCTTAATGTGAAATGTGAGCGACTGAACGATAGCGTTATCGATGAATTCACTACCATCCTATCACCTGTAGTCAGAGATCGATGTCAAGTACTTCTGCAGAAAATATAATCTAACCTGCGCAATCTCGAAAGTCTCTCTCAAGATAGGATGGGTGGTGAAAACAAGACCTATTTGTCAAAATCAAGTGACCAGATACACATATCAACATGATCTCGACCAAAGAGGTGAGAATAGGTAAACAACGATGAAAAGGAGAATGAAAGAAATACTTACCCTGGTGACCTTGGAACTGTCTTCCCCCATGGGGCGGCCGTGCATAACCGAGCAAACTTGTTCACCACTCTTGTCATACACAAGAATAATGCAAGGATAACATCATAGTACATTACCTCAATTCCCTCACACCGCTTAATTTACCATCGTCCTAAGCACATCCTCCTAGGCTTCCAAATGGCCCAATTGATCTAATTGGGAAAAGATGAGAAATCGGTTCTAAATATGCTCCGATTGCTTCAAGACATTTACCACTAATCCCATAAAATCCAAATATTTTGCCACCCGTTGCAGGAGATGAGGAGTGCAATGCCCGATCTTCATTGCCAATAGGTCCGATCGTTTTTCTTTTTGGGTAGTTTGAAACGTGAGAGGCTGAATGCCGTCGTGGGAAGGCTACCCAGATATTGAAGTCAGAATCACCTGGATCATGTATTTTGATCTGCAATAATAGACACAACCATCAGACTCATGATTTAAGTCTCCAAACCGTCTCCTACTAACGTAGGCTATCTGAGTTTCTTAAGGATTTTACAGAGAATATGTATGTGCAGGGATATACCGTACGGATTTCGACATTCCGTACTGCATGGAAGTTGTTCTCATCAATGCTGCCATGTGTCTCATATTACAACAATGCTTTACTCTTTTCTTCATATCGAAACGTGATTGATCGGATGCATGACCCTTTCCTTACATTGGAGTGCTTGTTGCCATCATCTACATTGCTTAGGTCTAGTATATGGCAATTGTGCCGCTCAAACTTCTATTTTATCCTCAGGCAATTTATCAATTTCAACACGGTAGATCAGATAAAAAAAAAAGAATCCAAATAAACCATCACTTGGAGAGCATACATGGATCAAATGAGGCCAAAAACAAACTCAGCACGTGAAAATATCTTTGTTATCAGTTTGAGATTGACAAGAACCCTTGAAAAGTGCTCGAATCGGTCATAAATAGCCTCTGAATTGGTCAGACCAACTTGACTGAACCAATCGACGGTCAACGCCAAAAGTCAATGCAATTCAACGATCAGTAAATACAGGTCAGCATTCAATTGTTGGATGCTGACGTGGCCAATCGACATGAGCTTAAATAGTGGTTTTATTTGAAGGCATCGGAATAGAACTCAAAAGCGTCGAGTGTGGAGGATCCAAGACATGGCGTCGCATGGTGGTGAGTCATGTGGCGGACAACAGTCGTTCGTAACAAAATTCCACGACCTGATTCCTTCGACGGTAGCGTCTCTTGTGGCGGTGTTCACTTTTCGAAATGATTATTGGAAGAATGTCGGACAGCTATGGAAGGTCGTGGATTGGTGAAGAAATCCCGTGGTGTGGCCGGCGCTGTCATGCACATTGTGACGAAACACGGCAGATACGGCTAGCGTTGTTATAGAACAAACTCGATAGGGCACTTCTTCGTATAAGAATAAGGTTCTGATATAAAGTTGAGAATCATGATGCCAAAATAGAGAGAAACACAATCTTTTGTACATTATCAAGTGAAGAATACATAAGTATATTTACAGGTTTTCCATGGTGACTAATTAAGCCAAAAAATCGATTACAATTAAGGATAATATACCAAATTTTCGGAGATATAGATCGTTATTAATTTGAAAAAAAAGATGAACTCTACTGAAATAATTTATAATGGATGTAAATTATGTAGGAAAGAAGATTACCCATGCTGTGCATACATTCAAAATTATCCCCCTATAACAATTTCTCTCTCTTCACGAGCTAACAAGAAAGATGGAGTGCCGGGTACCATCCTTGCATTAATAAACCCAATTGTCATGTTTTGCTTGAGAAGTTTTATTCATGTAATTTACTAGTTTTGCGTGTCGCTGGCTCAAATTCAAAAATAGTCCCCAGAAAATTTATTCATGCAATTACTTTCCTCATCTTCGTCTCTTTTACAACTAGTTTTCCCATCCAAATACATCTGCCGTGCCTCGGAGCATTCTCGAGGTTAATCATCACATTACGCGAAACTTGTCATCTACAAAGGAAACAAAGAAGAAGATCCCCGCACTCCCTTCACAAGCCAGAGAAGGAAATAAAAAGCTTGGGGGAGGCAGGGAGCTTAGTCTAACTATGGTTCCAAACGCGCTCCGATACAATTAAGATGTCTTCCCGCCCTTTCAAAAAAGCCAAGGATCCTCCCATCACCCGAGTGCCTTGGGATTCGGAATTCCCTTAACGTTTTACGAGCATTCATCGACCATTCTGTCAATCCGTATGGCCCGTAGGTGGTCTTCGTGGTATGTATTTCCAGGTCGTGGATGGTAGGGCAAGGAGTGTTTCCCTTTCTGTCCGTCCAACCGGATATTGAAACAAGACGCTCCTTGGGATAATTCAGAAAGACCTGCGGGAGCAGCAAAGGCAAACAGGTTTCACTTGCGATGACAGAGGAAGATTTGAACGGTAAAACCTAGGCGTAGGATGCCAAAAGCAGTGCCTCAGTCTTCGATGAAAAGAAACTGTGCCACATGAGGCTGAGAACATATATTGGGTAAGCAACATGCATGCATGTCAATGCATAACTCCGCGAACGACTTCCAGACAGAAAAGAGAAAGAAGGGAGAAAGAGAGAGAGAGAGAGGGAGGGGGGAGGACTGAGATATGGACTAAACCTGATGCCCGCAGACCCGTCTTCTCCGCCTCGTTGAGGGCATTCGATGACAGAACCGTTGTCATCGTACACAATCCCGATGGAGTGAATCATGTTGCTGGCGATCACATAGAATCCCCTCACATCAGTATGCACTCCATCATCCCATGGAGCCCCCCCGGAGCCTCCAAAGGGTCCAATGGTTCTGAAAGGATGCAGCTCCTATATGGGCTTTGCATACACTCCTATAGCGTTGAGAGTCTCGCCGTATCTTCCATAAAAGCCGATGATTTTGCTCCCCGTCGGTGGATACCAGAAGTACTTCCCCCTTTCCTTGCCAAAGGGACCATATCTCCGTCTATTAGTGCAAAATGTGAGCGATTGAACGATAGCATTTTCAATGCCGTCTACTCGCTCTCGCTTGTATCCAGAGATCGATGTCAAGTACTCCCATGGATAATCCAACCTAATCTGCGAAAGCTCAAAAGTATCTCTTAAAATTGGATGAGTGGTGTAAATAAAACTTGTTTGTCGAGTTTGATTTTACCATATCACATGCCCGGGCACATGTCAATATTGTCTTGAGTAATGAGATTTAGGAAATTAAACAGAGACGAATTGGAGAGGGAGAAGAACACTAACCCCGGTGACCTCGGCCTTGTCATCTCCGTTGTGACCACCGTATATAGCTGAGCAAACTTGTTTACCATTCTTATCTTATACAAACATAACATAATGGAGGATAACGTCGTGCATTATTTGAATTTCTTTCACACCGTCGAATTTCCTGTCGTCCCAACCACGTCCACGTAGGCCTCCGAATGGACCGATTGATTTAATTGGGTAGAGATCCGGGATCGGTTCAAAATATGCTCCAATTGCTTCAAGATGTTCAGCACTCCTCCCGTAAAGTCCAACGACTTTGCCACCCCTTGGAGGAGATGAGAAGTGCTTTCCAATCTCTTTACCAATAGGTCCAATCATTTTTTTGTTAGTTTGAAAGGTGAGAAAAGTAATTCCGCTCCTAATATACCCGGAGATCGAAGTGATATACTCATCTGCATCATCTATTTTGATCTGCAGTAGTAAAAATAACCAGCAAACTCATGATAAAAGTATTGAAAGAGTTCTGCCGACGAAGGCAGTACAAGTTCCGTAAGCATTTTATGAAGCTTGAGTAAGCACAAGAACATACCGTATGGACATTTCTTATGATATGGAATATGTTTCCATCAATGCCACCATGCGTCTCAGATTGCCTCAATTCTTTGTTCTCCTCTTCGTACTGAAACGTGATTGATCGGATGCATGACCCTTCACTTAGTTCAAATTCAACGATGATTTTCCTTATATTGGTATGCTTATTGCCATCATCCCAGAATGGCGCTTTCGAGCTCCCAAATGACCCCACGGACTTGAAGGGATAGAGCTTGTTAGAGTATGGCTCAACGTATGCTCCGATGGATTCGAGAAAATCACCACCACTCCCGAAAAGTCCAATGACTTTCCCAGCGTTTGGTGGCAACGAAAAGTACAACCCTTCCTCTCTACCAATCGGTCCCCATATTCTTTTGTTGGTTGGAAAGGTGAGGGAGCTGATTACAGTGAGATTGTCTTTCGCATCGTAGTATCCAGAAAACGAAGTTATGTACTCAACCGCGGGTACCAATTTAACCTGCAAACAGGCCACAAAAGCACGTGCTTGAGGAAAGTGACTATGTGTTGCAATCATTAAATGAGCAAAGTAATTTGGTAGGCTCACCTCAAAAAGTGATTCCCATCTACAAAATATGTCCTATATTCTAAGAATTGCGTACATCAAGTTTCTAACAAATGTGGGAGTACATTTAATTTTGTAAGTCACTTTTTCTCTCACTAGGTTTGTCTTTGTCTAATTATTAATAAAGTGAAGTTTAGTTTTTTTTGCTAATTGGTTCTCAAACAATCATGGTGATCCTCATGTATCTATGGTATGAGCTTTTCACGTGCATTTGCGATGCTATTATTGAGAATCAAGGTACATAATTCTGTCATCGATTAATGCTATGATGATCCAGAAAAGTAAACTTATGATGGGGAAGTAGAAAAGGGAAATGAGAAAAGAGATGAGTCTAGATCCAACCTCGAAAGCCCTTTAGGTGCTTCTGATGATAACTTCCATCTAAAAGTTCTACATGACTTTTTAATTAAATGATAACTGATACGTGGCTTTTTTTAATTACAGAAAAAGTCCAATAAAAGGCGGCTGGAGTCTTCATAGACGACGCAGTATGGTTGTTCACTCTTCTTGACTCATGTTCAATCTCCTTCACTTTCAAGTTCACTATCCTTCACTCTCTTTAATCATCAGTCTCCCTCGCTTGTGCGCTCATGTGCCACCTCTAGTGACTCTCGTTCAATCTCCTTCACTTTCATGTTACTATCCTTCACTCTCTTTAATCATTGGTCACCCTCATTTGCCTGCTCAAATCTGGGGCTCAGTTCTAGAGGGTGGACTATCGCAAAGGAAAATACAAGTAATTTGTTGTGTTTAGTTAGTGTGTTGTTGATTTCTGTTTAATGAGCAACAAAGTCAGCCATTGTTTTGCAATTGTGGGGACCTCCGTGAAGTTGTTGTCCTTTCTTCAAGTGATCCCAAAAGATTTTTTTTTTTTGTCTTAGGCGCAAATTGGAAAAGTGAGAATGATTGATGCAAAGAAGAAGATTATTGAGCTAGAAGGTTAGATCAGTTATCGGTAATTCTAGTGCTAGTTAGAAAGGATGCAAGGATTTTGAATTAAATAAAAAAATCCATCAAAAGGAAAATGAATCGAGGTGAATTGTTGAGATTGACCGATGGAAGGATGCTGGCTATGGTTTTGCTGTTGGGGGTGCTACATACATGCACACAAAGAGACATATATAAAATGGGAAGGCATATTCAGATTGACGATGGGGATTGTTTTGTATTTATCTAGATTTTGACTGGTTTTGGTATGTTTTGAATGATTCGGTTAATCTGAATGCAAAGAAACACACTTCAATGAAAAGGCAATGATTTTTTTGTCTATGCTTTTTAAAGTTCCATTTATTGTCTTACTTTTAAGTGATGCTGCATATGGTTGTGTTGTTCTGTCTAGATTTTGATTGATCTTATGCCGAACTTATCCAAAACTAGTGTTGGTACAATTTTATGTTTGGCGTAGTCTTATGTTGCTAGTGCTCAAGACTGCATCGGCACGTTTGGTTTTGCATAAGCAAGCCTCGTGTAGTGTTGTGCTAGCATCAGCACATGTTAGTGCTTCTAATGCAGACACAAAATTGTAACAAGGTTTTGCACCAACATCTGTTTGTGTTGCCAGTGCAAGCGCAAGAGTACACCAACGAGAATGGTTTGGAAAATTGATGAGATATTTCCACATAAGATCTCCAGAATCCCAAATCACAATCGGCACTTCAGTGATCGTTTTTTTTAAGTAACTTTTAAGTAATCCGACATAAAATTTTGGAACCAAAATCAGACCCCAATAAGGACATTGGGGCTTCATATGTTTTTCCCAATAAAAAGCATCTTTATCTTTTTTATACGCCATCGATATTCCCCTGGATATAAGAACTACAATACCCTAGTTTGCTTTGTTTTCTAAAGAATCATGTTGTGCTTTACGAGATTGCTTATTGCAGCTTACATGGTTAACATGTCAGACACTTGCAAAGATTTTCAGATGAACTTAGCCAGTGCACTTTTTTCAACAGTTCGTGATGGCTTTAAGAAGGATTTTGAAGATAAGCGCACTAATACTCTTTGGCTCAAAGGAGAAGCGACTGCATTGATAAGGTTCCAATCGAAATCTGGAGATTTAATTCTAAAGTACAAGCATCTGTAAATGAAATGTGGAAACAAGCAACAGATGACTGTCCTCTTAGAAAAGCGGTATTTGATGGAATAACTGAACTTAAGAGAATGTAGTCATCAAATTAGTAACGGATGATGGAAACAAGCAATAGATGATTGATAAGGTTTTGGAGAATGAATGCATCATAAATTTTCAGAAAGGCAAAAGGAAATTGATGGAATAACTAAACTCAAGAGAATGTAGTCATCAAATTAGTAAAGTTATGAATGCATGGATTTGTAGCAATGTCGCGGGCTTAATTCTTCCAAGCCTGAAGTCTCTCTCTCTCTCTCTCTTCTTGTTTTTTTTTGTCAAGAGGAGAAAAGCTTACTATAAGGAAACTATTATAAAATTAACTTGAAAATGCTAATAGGATATGCAATTAAATCGCTAAAAAATAAATGAAAAATATTAAGAGTATCATAAATTCACATAATTCAATCCGAGTATTGGCACCTATATTTACGGAAAGAGTTAATAATAAATAATATACTATAAGTGAAGAATCATAATTTCGGTCATTTACATGCTCGAGTGTTTCTTACATGCACATTAAACTCAAATGTAAATAAATTTACAAATAAATAAACTCAATTTAGATAAAAAAAAATTCATAGCACAAAATCATCATGTTCACATCCGTGCGGCCTTAATCCAAGAACGCTGAGCGCTCTTTATGTCTCTTCGCACAGCTCTGATTCTTGAAAAAAATGCACGCCTTTAAGGAAAGATGTAGTAAAAGCAAACCCTAGTTTTCTTTTTTATTTCTCCGACTGGGACTTTCTTTTGAATTGGGACCGGACGAATATTTACATTCACCTTTTCCTCTTTTGGGTCTTAGGTGAGATATTCCCAAGACATCTTGTCTTCTTGGGATACTAGACAAAACAAAATTATGCCTCAAAGTCTTAAGCAAATGTTCGATAGATATCTTTGACGATCACAAGGACTATAACTGCTTAAGATTCGGTAAATAATTTTAATCCACATAAATTCGGTTCGTATTTCACACACCACTCAAACTAAAGATGTAGTTGAATCTCCTTCACTTTCACGTTTACTATTCTTTACTCTCTTTAATCATCAGTCACCCTCACTTGCCTGCTTACGTGCCATCTCTCTCTCTTTCTATAGCATTGTGATCCTCCCTTACTTAATTGGCGCAGAAAATTTGCACTCAATTCTAGAGGAAAATTAGGGCTTAGTGCTTTTAAAGGAAAAATTAGAGCGCAATTTTGGAGGAAAAAATTTGGGGCTCAGTTCTAGAGGGTGGATTATCGCAAAGGAAAATACAAGTAATTTGTTGTGTTTAGCGAGTGTGTTGTTGTTTTCTATCTAATGAACGACAAAGTCAATAATTATTTATTAAATTTAGTGTGATTGTGGAAACCTCATGTGAAGTTGTTGTCCTTTCTTTAAGTGATCCCAGAAGATTTTTTTTTTGTCTTAGGCGCATATTGGAAAATTGAGAATGATTGATGCAAAGAAGAAGATTATCGAGTTAGTAACATGCACGTTAATTCGAACTTCCAAGCTTGAAGTCGCTCTCTCTCTCTTCTTGTTTTTTTTTTTTTTTACTTGACAAGATGAGAAAAGCTTACTATAAGGAAACTATTATAAAATTAACTCGAAAATGCTAACAGGATCTTGCAATTAAATCACAAAAAATAAACAAAAAATATTAAGAGTATTATAGATTCACATGATTCTATTTGAATACTGACACCTATATTGACGGGGAGAGTTAGTAATAAATAATATACTATAAGAAAAGAATCAAAATTACGGTCACTTACATGCTCAAGTGTTTCTTACACGCATATTAAACTCAAATTAAATTATTTACAAGTAAATGAGCTCAATTTAGATGAAAAAATTAATAGCACAAAATCATCCTGTTCACATCCGTGCAGCCTTAACCAAGAACACCGAGCGCTCTTCATGTCTCTTCGCACAACTCTGATCTGCTGCTTTACTCCGGAAAGATATACTAAAAGCAAACCCTACTTTTCTTTTTTATTTCTCCGACCGAAACTTACTTTTGAATTGGGACCCAACGAATATTTACATTCACCTTTTCCTCTTGTGGATCTTAGGTGAGATATTCCCGAGACATCTTCTTGTCTTCTTGGCATACTAGACAAAACAAAATTATGCACTCAACGTCTTGACCAAATATTCGATAGATATTCTGACGACCACAAGAACTATAACTGCTTAAGATCCAGTAGATAATTTTAATCCACATAACCTAATTCGGTTCGAATTTCGCACAGAATTCAAACTAAAGACGTAGTTGAATCTCCTTCAGTTTCACGTTCACTATCCTTCACTCTCTTTAATCATTGGTCGCCTTCACTTGCCCGCTCACGTGCCATCTCTCTCTCTCTCTCTCTCTCTCTCTCTCTCTCTCTCTCTCTCTCTCTCTATCTCTCTCTCTCTAGCATTGTGATCATCCCTTACTTAATTGGTGCAGAAAATTAGGACTCAATTCTCGAGGAAAATTAGAGCTTGGTGCTTTTAAAGGAAAAATTAGAGCGTGATTTTGGAGGAAAAAGTTTGGGCCTCAGTTCTAGAGGGTGGATGGGCGCACTTTATGTCTTTTCGCACAGCTCTGATCTGTTGCTTTATTTAGGAAAGACGTACTAAAAACAAACCCTAGTTTTCTTTTTTATTTCTCTGACCGGAACTTTCTTTCGAATTGGGACTCGACGAATATTGACATTCACCTTTTCCTCTTGTGACTCTTAGGTGAGATATTCCCGAGACATCTTCTTGTTTTCTTGGGACACTAGACAAAACACAATCATGCACTCAAAGTTTTGACCAAATCTTTGATAGATATCTCTTATGACCACAAGAACTATAACTATTTAAGATCCAGCAAATAATCTTAATCCATGTAACCTAATTCAGTTCGAATTTCACACATGATTCAAACTAAAGACGTAGTTGAATCTCCTTCACTTTCACGTTCACTATCCTTCACTCTCATTAATCATCAGTCACTCTCACTTGCCTACTCACGTGCCATCTCTCTCTCTCTCTCTCTCTCTCTCTCTCTCTCTCTCTCTCTCTCTCTGTATATAGCATTGTGATCCTCCCTCACTTAATTGGCATAGAAAATTAGGACTCAATTCTGGAGGAAAATTAGGGCTTGGTACTTTTAAAGGAAAAATTAGAGCGCAATTTTGGAGGGAAAAATTTGGGGCTCAGTTCTGGAGGGCGTACTATCACAAAGGAAAATACAAGTAATTTGTTGTGTTAGTGAGTGTGTTGTTGTTTTCTATCTAATGAGCGACAAAATCAGTCACTGTTTATTTGAATTAGTGTGATTATAGGGACTTTACGTGGTGAAAGAACGCACGCTTTTCTTCTTTCTTTTCTTCCATCGGGCATCTGCTGCTTTATTCAGGAAAGACGAGAACTAAAAGCAAACCCTAGTTTTCTTTTTTCATTTCTCTAACCGGGACTTTCTTTTGAATTGGGACCCGATGAATATTTTCAATCACCTTTTCCTCTTGTAGATCGCCCCACACATCTTCTTGTCTTCTTGAGATAGTAGTTCCTTTTTCCACTCATAGCTGGGATAAAACCATATTGCTATCACATGGGTGAATCAGATGAGTATCTGCC
Organism: Melaleuca alternifolia; assembly: GCA_019926035.1. Lineage (NCBI taxonomy): Eukaryota > Viridiplantae > Streptophyta > Magnoliopsida > Myrtales > Myrtaceae > Melaleuca > Melaleuca alternifolia. The sequence goes on from JAGKPW010002331.1 coordinate 2,457,334, forward strand.
ACAATCAGTGGCCAAAGAATTCAAGAGAAGAAACCCTTCAATCATCAAACTTGAGGTGGTAGAGGGTGCGGGACCTATTCCACAAGTAGACTGCTAGGCTTCTCCTAGTATTTACAGCGCTCTTTAGTTCTAGCCTTACGTTTTTATATGTTAAGTTTTGATACCATGTCTCTCAGGCTGAAAAAGGTCGTGGTAACTTTGAGGATGTTCCTTGGGACAATTGTTTAAAAGGTCTTCAATCTATTACATTTTTTACAATTCAGTCCTAAACTTTTTGAAATTTTGCCGATTCAGTCCTTTCGGCGATTTTGTTTCGGAAAATGCCTACGTGGATGTCCGATCAGCATTGACTACCTTACGTGGCTAGGTGGTTGGTCGCTAGCATTGATGTGGTCGCCAAAGATCAAAACAACTTCATTTCATGCAAACATTTTGTCTAATGCAATGTATTAATTCACCGGAATGGATACTTCAGTGAGCGTCATACGAAATTTATTATGTTTATCGTGTTCTTCTACCATTTAAATTAAAGTATATGTACTTTAGGATGATTAGGATGTCATAGTCTTTGGAAAAGCCGCATATGCAGTGAGAAGCATGATATTTCTGTCGACAGCCACAGCAAAACGCTTTCTCAACACCAGGAACAGAGATTGTGCAAGGACAAGAATCCCAGAGAATACTGCCAACATTCTCTGGCAGCCAAAGAGCATGATAATCTTCATTCAACTGGCCAATGGTAACAAAAATGGCTTTGATATCAAGCCAATGATTTTGATATGTTGTAGGAGTGGGATTGGGATAATGACGAGGAAGGCTTTGTCACTACATAAGCAAGGTCTTTGTTTTTTCTAGAACTGAGAGAATTTCTTTTTTCACTGACGTGGAGCTTAAAAGTCGAATTGGGTGGGCTTTTGTTGGTAAATGAGAAGTGGGAAATGATTTCGAGCACCCAAGCTAGCTCACATATGTTTCCAGTATGATGGTCGCTTATCCTTAATTCTTTTTATATAAAATGTTCAATAAGAAATTGTTTTATGGTTCCATCACTCTTTCATTAACATTACTCATGCAGCTGACATGGCAAGTTAGACTGCTGACATGACCCTTTAAGTGCTATGCTAGCAATCGTGAGGGACATCCTAAGCAGAGAACCTTAACAAAGTAAGTACTTTTTAAATTTCAGAAAGAAAAGGAAAATATTGAAAAGAAAAAATAAACAGAATAAGTAAATTATAGAAAGAAGAGGGAAGGGGAAGCTAAAACAGGGGGAGCGGCTGGACCTTGAGAGCAACTGATAGTTTTGGAAGCGTGCAGTAGAAGCCTGATATATTTGTCTAGGGAGATCACTAAGGAGTCTAAGTCCGAATCCGTCAATATATCTAGTTGTACTTACCTTTACTTCAAAGTTTAAGTGTATTTGTTTTTAAACTAATGATGATAAATTAATTGCTCCACAGCATACCACATATCATACCAATTTTTTATGTGAAAACAACTAATAGGGTTGAATAATTTCAGTTAAGAAGGCTGGTCAAGTTGGTCCTCTCTCGTAAAGGTTGACGGGTAAAAGTGGAAGCAAATAATTATATGTATCGAATCAGGAAATGTAGCACAGCGTTTGATTTGGAAGGCCCACGAATTCCATAGCCTTGTGGGAATCTTGAAATACATATTTTTCGGTCTATTCTCTTTCAAGTCACGCGACACTTTTCCAGTCTTCTTGTCATAAGTACAGTTTTGAACCATTGTGTCTATCCGTGAGCGAGGCCGCATTTGGATTTGCATTTCTCTAGTGCATATACATGTAGAATGGAATATGGAAAATAAATGCATGTTACTATGAATTGCAAGACTCGTACTGCGTTTCAAAAGAAAAATTATGATGAATTCCCGCTACTATAGTTGGTTTCATTCACTGAGATTGGCTATAGAAGGAATGTGGATAATGCAATTTGAGTATTGTTGAAGAATGGTTCGACTGACAATTTGTCAAGCGATTAAAAACCGTCAGTTAAACAAAATGACATGAAAAAAAAATGACATAATGAACCTTGTTAGCAAAAGCTTGGAAGGAAGCTAGTTAAGCAACTATATGAAGAAATGTTGTGATTTTAAGATACTGGCTTTTCTCTTTATATATGTAATCAATATTTGAAAGTCTATTATTTTCTCGTTAAACGAATGTGATTTACGCTTGAAAAGCACTCGTCAATATGACATATAAGCTTTATCCAACACATAATCCAAATATTCTCTCTGATCCACTCGAGATAAGCCACCTTTTGGAAGTCATGCTTTCTCTCACTCATGTATGGCTATGCATAAGGCAGAGATTTGCGACATGACTAAGAGGTCGCAGCGCAGGAGTCTTCCATCAGAAGCAAATTTTTTAAGCAGGAGTCCAGTAACAGATTCTGATCATATGTAGCTTGTCAAACACGAGAGAGAGAGAGAGAGAGAGAGCGCGCGCGCGCGCGCTTGCTGCGTGGAATGAACTGGACGATGTATCAGTCTCCTTGATATTGGCTCCTTCGCTTGCTTTTTTTGGCAAACACCTGGTTTTGTTCTAGATCTGTTTTGAAATGATATTTAGGGTATGTTAATTTGAAAGAAAATTGTTTTCAAGAAATTATTTTCTGACTTTCTGGTATATAGATGATGGGAAAAATTATTCGATTTATGGAAAATTCTCACTTGGACTAAGAGCAATAATTTGATCCGGGGAAAACAATTTCCTCTTTTAGCAAAAAAAAAGAAATCAATTTTTCTGGGTACATTAGTTTCATTGAAAACTTTATGATAAAGAAAAATATCCCGTGGAGATCATTCTAAAAGAATATTGTTTTGTTTGTATTTTTTATTTTGTGATTTAGGATAGTGATTTCCTTCTTACCAGAAAGAGAAGTCATATTTTTATAATTTAAGCTTGTTATATTTAGTCGATGGAAAAACGCTTTCCATATATCAATTAGTTTTTCGTCATCTAAACAAAGTTCGACAACAATTTTCTGAAAAGCCTCTTTCCTTCAAACAAATGGGCCCTTGTTTGTTGTTCATTTTGGGCAATAACATTCATACGTAAAAATGCAATGAAGTTTTTGTAATGAGTGGAAACTACGACCCCAGTGTTGCAATGGATGGCAACGCATGGAATTTTGAGGATTAACGAAGATGACCAGATTACACATCTTACAACCAAATTCTAAGCTAAACAGAATCCAAATGGAAAAGACAAAAAAAAAAAAAAGGTAGCTAGATTTGCATTTCCAGAGCCCTAATTAGGCCACATGTCAACCTAAGATTGGCTTTACATACTTCATTCGTTTTATGGAAAACTTCAAATTTTATAAAATACTTTTAAAAATGATTGCTTGTGCTGTTTATTAAAATGAATGAGTGAAAAATTTTCATCATTCTCTATTGTAATGTATAAATTGTCATCGATAATAAAAAATGCCTTTTTTGTTGAAAAAATTTCTAAGCAATATAAATGATCATTCTTTGGAATACTTTTTTTTTTCAAATCTTCAACTTTTCATAAAATAAATGCACTCAACGAGAAATGTATCTCACTATACAATTAATGTATTAATATGGTTCATTTTTATTTGCAACGCAAGCGACCTTTTCTAAGACAACATTTTCTAAGTCGTCAATTTTTCGCAAAAAAAAAAAAACATTCGATTAGATTAGATAATATTAGGTACATCTTCTTTAGCTATGTGAAAATACTGGAAAGATGTTGATGGTGGAGAGAGCGACGCGCACCGTGCCTTAGGACACTTAAGACATGCCTGATTAGATGGAGTTTGCTATTCTCAAGGGTTAATTTATCCAAGCTCTTGTGCCAAAGTAAGCGAGCTGAATGAAGAATTCCACCTAGAAGCTGGATGATTAATGTTGATGTTCATATGACAATCTGCAAAATCACTCTCGATGCATATTGAGCACACCCTCCCTAGAAGCTACATCCGCTAGAAGGAGCGCATTTTGTGCATTATGATGATTGCACTAGAAAATCGGATCCAAATAATTGATTCTTATATTAAAAATTTAAATAAGAGATTTTTGATCAGCCAAATTGAACTCCATTTTGATCTCTCCCTCAATCATGCCCTTAATTCTTTTCTTCTTCTTTTTCATTAATCAAGAGGTGTGTGTATGAGACCGGGCAACCTGGAGGTTCATGGAATTCTCAACAAGCCTTATGACTAGAAGCATCAAATGGGTGGGTTGGGTCAATAATGGTCCGACCTATATTGATCTATTTAATCCTTTTTGACCCATTTTTCATACAGTATAATTTTAGCGGCCCATACCCAAACCGACTTATATCCAACCCAACTCATACTGTTAAGACACTTCCATATTTTACCAAGTCAAGGAAAATTTACTTCATGATTTTTTAAACGTATTGTTAAAATAATTTTATGCAATGCAATTTATTTGATTTTTTAATCTTTCTAAATTCTTTTTATTTTAAAAAAATTTCTTTTTCTTTTTCTTCTTCCAGTCGCCGAAGCCTAGTGAGCTCATCCCTCGTCTCTTGGCTAGTGACTAACTTAGAAAAAAGGAAAAAGGAGAAAAAAGAGGAAAGAAAAATGGAAAATAAAAATAATTAATTTTTATTTTTTAAAAAATAATTAGATTATTAGAATTCTCATAATCTAAAAATGACTTGTTAATAACACTTAAAATTAATTAGGTAACCCATTTAGAACTCATTTGAGACTCATTAGGTTATTAAGTAACCAATTTAAGGCATATTTAACATTTTAAACTAATAAATTTACAATCCACATTATTCAATATGAGTTAAAATATGGGTCTTTGACTCATTTTGCCACATCTATGGCTAGTGCACTTCAAGGGGAAGTCATCCTCGTCGCCCTGCAGCATCACTGTGGTGAGGAAGACCCTCACTCACTCACTCACTCTCTCTCTCTCTCTCTCTCTCTCTATACATTCCACTAAGAGAATTAATCTTAATAAAATTGTTGTGGCACTAATCTTGTATTCCACGTCAGCATTTTCATGCATATATTTGATCGAAGAAATAGCACAAAAGGAATTACAAGATTTAAAAATCCAGTTGAATTAGGAATAATACAATTCAATTGGATCATTTGCAAAAGTTTTGGCATGTCTAAATAGACTTTTTACTCGCTACTTTTTAATCCAAAATTTACATGTAATGCATTTTTCTAATCAAGCCACAAGGGCCAAGCCATGCGGACTAGGCGACACATAATTATAGGACTCTACTCAAAACAACTAGGATCAATCCAACCCTGAATAACATGGAGGAATATTACATATGTTCTTTGGTGGATGGATGAACCAGAGCCATAGCTCTGGCTGGTGTAATGTCCTAATAAGATCCACCCGTTAGTCACCTCAAATTGCTAGGAGTTTTGGCATGTTTTAGACGACTCAGAAAGGAGGTCAACCGTGAGAGGTGGGGTGAAATGAAATGTAAAGATGGGAAACTTTTAAATAATTGAGGTGCATGCGACTCAAAAGGCATCTCAAACTTCACGTGGATGCACCTATTAGCTTTTCTCTTTTTCCTTTCCTTCTTTTGTTTTTTTGTGTCTTGTTTTGTTTTGTGGGTGGGGAAGCTAAGCCGAAAGTTCGGAGTTGAGCGGTCCGATGGAGAGCCGATCCACCCGCAGAGAAACCATCGGACTTTACGTCAAGGGATGAGTCATGTGGGCGCCATCCTGTCCCTCTGTTTTCTGTCAAGGGGAAGCAGACAATTTTGCGGCTATCGGTCCGGATGTTATCATCCTCACCCCGGGGCGCCGAAAAATATATATATATATATATATATGAATTAAAAAAAGAAACATTTTGCATGTAGGATTAGTACTGTAATATAATATAAAGACAATTCTCCCTACATGCCTATAAAACTGCTTATCAACGCATTTTTTGTGATTTGAGCTTGGAAAAACCCCCTTGATAAGGAAAAAGATGAAAACCCATACAATTAGTCACTGTTGTGTTACAAATAGATCTATTTGACTTTTAATGGTAGATTCTTTAAAATTTTAATGATCAAGACAAAATTACACGTGAGTGCAAACACGGCAACTTCAGCACGTCATTCCTTATTGACACGAAAGATTGTCATGCGCATTAAACTATAATTGGTTTTCTTTTTCTTTTTTTGTTAGTACGGGCTTATTTAATCGTCAACCATGTGGCACTAATGGAAAATAGCCCAAATCTCTTATAAGCGAGCTTCATGTATATAGAAAGAATATACGTTGATATTGAGAAATAATAATACATTACTCCCACTTAGTCATTGATGCGTCAAAAATACAAGATAAGATTATACTTTCGCTTCCACCGTCCGATTAACCTACTCTCCAACGCCAGTCCGTCGCTTGTAAATCCGACTAATAACATCACAAGGCCTGGATCTTTTATGGTCGCATGCACATAACCAAAACATTCTAATTCATGAAGCTCTTGCCACTTCCCCTATAAAATCCGCACCTGACTCCTCTCCCTCTCTCACTTGAATAGGCGTCGAGTCCAGCGAATCCAGGGACCTAGTCTAGACTTCCGGCGACGATGGCCTTGCTCTCAACTCTCGCGACGGAGATCGCGATCCCAGTCTGTGCCATCATCGGGATTGCGTTCTCCCTGGTGCCGTGGCGGCTTAATAGTGACAACCACAACCTCGAAAATCTATCCCGAACTCGGAGGAAAGCTGTTGAAGGCAAGCATGATGAGATAACGAAAGTCGTCTTTCAAGGTGACTTTGTACAGATCCCATAGCTTCACAACTTGTCTGGTTCCTTTTGGCTGCACTGGGGATTTATAGTCGTAAATTTTCGTTGTCCGAGAGAGAAAAAAGAAAAAAAATGAAGACGAGAACGGAGTAGATTTGATTTTCTGGATTGCGACTTGCGAGTCTATCTTTTTCTGGGCATAGAGAGGTTGTAGTTCAAACCCCCTTCGTTCTATGTCTCACTCACACTGTTCATTAACAGATTTTTTCGGATTAATCTCGCAGCCGTGTGAGCAAGAGCAAAAAATTCGAGTCACTTAATCCGATGACAGCTGAACGAAAACATGAGCTTCTGCTGCTTGTGGTTCGAGTCATTATTAGGGTTTGTCGGTGCGGCTAGGGCTTTGAGCCACGTATCCGAGCACAGTAGTATGATATGATGATGGTGGTCTTTGTCGTTGCGCTGGAGCTTGGACGGAGTGTTAACCATTGTAGCTCGTCCTTTGGCTTTTGCTATTCAGTCTTATTTTCTGAACAAATCCGTGCTTTCTTTGCCTTTAGTAAAGTACGTTTTATGCGCGTCGTGCGAATGTTTTCGTCTCTTAACTCCCCAACTTAGCTGCAGGCTCCCACGGGACTGGAAGGCACATTATTTTATAGCATTACATTACACAATAAGAAAGTTCATCATATAGCATAGCTGTTTCAAAAGTATATATGATTAATGTTTTATAGCATTACATAAAAATTCAGTCTTATTTTCTGAACAAATTCGTGCTTTCTTTGCCTTTAGTAAAAGTACGTTTTTTGCACGTCGCGCGAATGTTTTCGTCTCTTAACTCACCAACTTAGCTGCAAGCTCCCACGGGACTGGAAGGCACATTATTTTATTGCATTACATTACACAATAAGAAAGTTCATAATATAGCATAGCTGTTTCAAAAGTATGTATGATTAATGTTTTATAGCATTACATAAAAATTCAGTCTTATTTTCTGAACAAATTCGTGCTTTCTTTGCCTTTAGTAAAAGTACGTTTTTTGCACGTCGCGCGAATGTTTTCGTCTCTTAACTCACCAACTTAGCTGCAAGCTCCCACGGGACTGGAAGGCACATTATTTTATTGCATTACATTACACAATAAGAAAGTTCATAATATAGCATAGCTGTTTCAAAAGTATATATGATTAATGTTTCAAATATTAATTGATTTTTTAGCTTAGGAACTAAGTTAAGTAAGTCAAACTCAGTGCCATATTTGGGCACATGGATGTTCGTGAGACAGATTATATTTTATGACAGTCTGAGGGTTCGCTCATGTTGTTGAAAAGAATTTCTAGGAACAAGATTTTTTAGACTTTTCAATGTTTGGAACGATCAAAATAATAAGCCATTTAAAAAGTATTTCCAATCAAAGAAAGCACTTGTTTAAAATCAAGAAAAAGATTTCTCCTTCCTAACAAAAGAAAAATGTTTTCCTTAGCTAATTTTTATGTTATTCCATGTCACATTACATCAAAAAACTTCGACCAAGCTTAGATCTCTCTCTCTCTCTCTCTCTCTCTCTCTCTCTCCTCTCTCTCTCTCTCTCTCTCTCTTCTCTCTCTCTCTCTCTCTCTCTCTCTCTCTCTCTCTCTCTCTCTCTCTCTCTCTCTCTCTCTCTCTCTCTCTCTCAATTGACTAATCAACAAGTCATGTTCTCATCTATAATAACTCGATCTGTGATTTTTGTCAAGTCAATTAAGCCTAGTTACCTAACTCCTATGTTCGAGTCATCGGCATTTGGCTTGAGTCCATCAAGGCCAGACCTGATCCCCAATGCTTGCCCTCGAGTTTTTAGTGGCGAAGCCCAAGTCTGGATAGGTTGAGGCCCTGTCCCCAATGCTTGTGTTGTAGTCCTTGAAATCTAATCCAACTTCTTGATGGTGGGGCTCGAGACCCATGTAAGCCTAGCCTAAGACCTTGGCATCATGCCTAGGTCTTTACCGGTTACACCCAAGTCCAAACTACCTTGGCACCTGAACCCAAGTACCCTAAGGCTACACCAGGGCCTAAATTCAAGACTAGGTTTAATAAGAGAAAAATTAGTTGTTACAATTTATAAAAGTATTGAAGCTATGAAAAAATTGATTTGGTAAACTGTATTTAAAATTTGATGAATAGCACTTACAACCCTTATATCATTAGTAAGAAAAATAAAAGTAAGGAAAATTACTAAAAAAAAGTGCTAAACTAATTGCAATTCTGATAATTTAGTTATAAATCTCGTTTATTTTTCTTTTTTTAGTTGAGTTCTAGACCTTTCGTATTTGTACCAATTAGTCAATCAACCCAACTTTAATTAGTCGATGCTAATGTAGCACTACTAGGATTGACATGGGCAAAAATTTTATGATAATTTCAATTTTTTTATCTTATCTTTTCTTTTTTCTTCATCTTGCCAATTGCCAAACTTAGGTGATCGGCCAAAGTTGAGGGTCGGTAAGGTCCAACCTAACAAGGAGGCAAGGGTGGCCTCTTGATGAGCTAGCAAGGCTCAACCCTTGCCCAACCTCCAATTGCGACAGCCCTTGCCTTTGGCTGATTGCCAAGATCTAACAACTAGTTGACGGAATAAGAGGCAAAAAAGAAAGAGAAAGAATTCAAAAATTACTAAGATATTGTGAAGAATTGTCCGCGTCTGTGTCAGCTAGCCAAATTTGTCAAATGGATTCAATTGGCACAAATACAAAAGATTTAGGAAGCAACTAAAAAAAGTTTAATATTGAATTGACATAATTGTAATAGGTTTAATTTTTTTTTTGGCATTTTTCTTATAAAAGCAAATTTTCATATATAAACGTCGGATTATAATTTTTATTTCATTTCAAATTACAATTGACACTTGGAAAACATTTTCATTTTCTAGAAAACAAGTTTATTCTATTACAATTTTTAGAAATGTGAAATTATCCGCGGAACAAACAGAGCCTAGGTTTAATTTATTTCTTCCATCTGATTTGTATTAGTGATAGGAAGCTTGGCATATGCAACACTAATGACACAACGTCAATTTAATCAAAGTTATTATAGTAATTCTTATATGTAATTGGCTTTAGTAGAAGCATATTGTATTGGAAAGGTGAATTGCTGAGGATGTACAACCTTCAAGTCTAAAGTATCTCTTCACTTCGTCTGTGAATGTGTTTCTAAGGGTTTTATCATCTAGTTGAATTTCATGCAGAACATTTCTCATTTCATGAGATTATCATACTTGTGACGAAACGCTAATTTTACAGGTTTAGTTAAGAATATATAGCTAACGAACTGTGCATATATTTCTCTAAGGTTCTCATTTGTGTTACATTCTTGCTTCTCCTTGCTAAAGTCGTTACTTGTGACAGTTTTTTATACCTATTTCTTGTCATTCTGATTTGAATAACCTTTCAAACTAGAGCATCATCAGTTCTAATGCGAATTTTTTTTATAATCTTTTCCAATCATATTTCCCCGGCAGCAATTCACCTCACCTTTCTCCTCTTCTAGTTCTAACATCTAAGTTCAGTTCTAACTTTAGTTCTGATGTTTTTCAATACTCCCGGCTTTATTTCTAGCTCTAACCTACCGTTTACTATCGTAGGTCATAATCTGTTTCTAATTTCTTCTTTGTTTGTAATGCATTAGTTTAAAGCAATGTTCTATGTCTGGGACTATTTACTGAATATTCAGTTCTTTTTATTTCATTAATTATTATGACAACTCGGTACTATCATTCCCTCATCCCTTTCCCCATCCTGTCCTACTCATTATGTTCTCGTCACTCTTCCGCCGGTTGGATTTTACACTCACACTGTCCACCTTGCCAAAGGTGAATCGAAGGACAATTGCCAATTTGGTCATTAATCTTTTGCTACTGTGCCAAATAAGTCATAAACCTTTTGCAACTTTACCGAATAAGTCCTTCTGGCGGATTTTGGCCAGAAAATGCTGACGTGGCGACGACGTGGCGGACCGAACCTCGCCGAAGACTCGCCGGCGACGACGTGGCGGCGACGTGGCATAAAAAATTCAAAAAATCAAAAAAATAAAAAAAAACCTACTGGCCGGCGAGCTCCGGTGGCCGGGGGAGCTCGCCGGCCACTCCTGTGGCCGGGCCGGCCCGCGGCCGGCGAGGGCCGACGAGGGAGGAACAGATCTGCAACGAGGGAGGAACTCCCTCGCCAGCCCTCGCTGACCGCAGGCGAGGGCCGGCCTGGCCACTGGAGTGGCTGGCAAGCTCCGCCAGCCACCGGAGCTCGCCGGCCAGTAGGTTTTTTTATTTTTTTCGAATTTTTGGAATTTTTTTAATTTTTTTATGCCACGTTTCCACCACGTTGTCACCGGCGAGTCTCTGGCGAGGTCCGGTCCGCCACGTCGTCGCCACGTCAGCATTTTCCGGCCAAAATCCACCGGAAGGACTTATTCGGTAAAGTTACAAAAGGTTTAGGACTTATTTGGCATAAAAAAAGGTTTAGGACTTATTTGGCACAGTAGCAAAAGGTTGAGGACCAAATTGGCAATTGTCCTGTGAATCGTAGGATAAACCATATCATCTTTTGAGTTACTTTTTTGGAGGTGCCGAAAGTCAGACTTTCTCATTTCTTGGAACGAGGTTCAACAAAAACTAGCCAATTGAATAAAGTAACTGGATTTAACTTAGTTATACCTTATTTCGTTACACAATACAGAGAATGTCAAGAAGCAGATTTGTTGCTTTACTTGCTTGATAGAGAGGGCTCAATTATCGTTTGTGATTGTGACAGGTGTAGGAAGATTTCGGTCCAGGGGGCACCGGTATGGTCTAGTTTTCGTGGTTGCTTTTGTCAGTCTAATCTTCCCCATCCTTGGCTCTCTTGAGAGGTTCAGCACCCAAAGCAGGCCTTGCAAGTCTGATCCTTCAAACAAGTGCAAGCCTGCACTTGCCACTGCCTTTTTCACTGTTGTTTCATTCTTACTTGGTGCTTTCATATCAGTCCTCTCTGGTTTCCTTGGCACGGAAATTGCTATCGGTGCTAACGAAAGTCTCGACAGAAGAAAGTCAATTGCTGCTTTCAGGTCTGGTGCAGTTATGGGTTTAGTTCCTGCTGTTATCAGTCTTCTCGGGCTCTATATTGAAATCAATCTGTTCATGTTGTACTATGGCAATGACTGGGAAGGTCTTTTTGAGGCTATTGCTGGTTATGGTCTTGGTGGATCTTCCATGGCCTTCTTTGGAAGAGCCTGTGGTGGAATTTATGCCAAGGCTGCTGATGTTTGTTTTCATCTGGTTAGAGAGAATGACTCACGGAGCCCCCAAACTTACCCAGCTGTATGTACTCTCTTACTATAGCGCTATCTCCTAAGTAAATCATTCACTTTTAGTCATAAATGGGGTTGATCATAATCATTCAGGTGATTGCTAACTACGTTGGTGACATTGTTGGGGATATTGCTGGGGTGGGGCCTGATTTTTTGGGCTCTTACGCTGAATCATCCTGCGCTGCCCTCGTTGTCGCTTCCGTCTCTTCTTTTGGAATCAAGAACGACTTCACTGCCATGTGTTATCCCCTGCTTATCAGCTCTATGGGTATTCTCGTGGGTATTTTCGTTTGCTTCATCTCAATACACAACCAGAAAATCCAAATTCTCGGGAAGGAAATCGAGCTTGCATCGAAGAAGGCGCAACTTATTACTTCCACAATTCTAATGACTGCCGGAATTGTTGTTGTTAACTTGATTGCTCTGCCCCCATTATTCAAAGTCTACAAAATTGAATCGCTGGAAGTTGTGACAGATAAATTTGTGAAGAACTGGTAAACTCTTTGATGATACATGTGACCTTCTGATCCTAAATGCTGCTTTCTTATAATGATCTATTAGGTGACATGCTTTAATATCATCGGATTATTACAAGATTAAGTCAATACGTTGAGCGTATGTAGTCGCTAACTACGGATATGATCTTGTAGGGAGTTGTCCTTGATTGTTGTTGTTGGTCTTTGGGCTGGGCTAATTATTGAGTTTCTCAATGTCTATGACGCCGGTCAGCCCAACCATATCTTCAGGTTTTAACATTGCTAAAGTAAATGTATGATATGAATCATCACTACTGTTGATGGTTATGTGCTGACCAAGTCATGATCCTCATATCTGCAGTTGGCTGGTGGATGGTGTTGCCAAAGCCGTGAGTGTTGGCCTTGTCAGTATCCTCCTTTTTGCCGCCTTTAGTGTATATGTGAGTTCCCATTTTGCTGCCACGTATGGAATTGCTGTGGCTGCCCTTGGGATGCTAAGTACCAATTCCACTCGATTGGCCATAGATGTTTACGATCGCATCAGCGACAATGCTGATCGTATTGCTCAGATGGCTCGCGTGGGAACCCTTGATGCTGATAACAATCCTAGAGCTAACATTACAGAGGTAAGGGCATTCCTTTGCTTGTAATTATAGTATCGACAGAGTCCTGTTGTCCTTTTAGTAGCTTATTTTGATTAAATCCATAGCATAGCAGAGGAAAGGGTGTCTGTGTGTGAGAACTCTTCCTGAGATTACATTCATGTCGTTCAGAATCTGTGCACAATGTCCAATTATTTTCTTTTTCACCACAAATGACTAAACATTACAATAGTTATGCGAGTTATTTTGGATTCCTACTGGTGCGGCATCATGTTTGGCTAAGATCGCCTATCTTTCCTTCAGGTGCTGCCTTTCATCTCTCGTTCTCAATATTAGCCCAACTCGCAAATTCTACTCTCCCGTTGTTTAAATCTAATATTAGATGGACCTTTTTTCGTTTATTATCTGGTGTGTAGGGATTCGCCATTGAATCAGCTACCCTGGTGTCCATCGCTCTGCTTGGTGCATTTTTGAGTAGTCCGGCAATCTTGTCTCCTGCTGTTGTCATGACATGGAAGGTCATCATCGGTTTAATCATGGGCGCCTGGCTTCCTTCCCATTTCTCTTCTATGACCATGAAAAGGGTGGGACGTGCGGGATTCGAGATGGCTCTGGAGGTTCACAAGCAAATTGGAGTTAATGAACGAAATGCTAGATGCTTCGAAATTGCAACTAATGCATCTTTCAATGGGATGATTGGACCTGGTGCCCTTGTCGTGTCTGCACCACTCCTCGTTGGGACCGTGTTCGGTGTGGAGACGCTGACTGGTTTTTTGGCGGGCGCTCTCAGTTACGTTGTTCAGGTAATCTTCCCCAAAGCAATCAATGTCTTATCTACTTTGGTATTTTGCGTAGCTCAAAGAATGTTCCTGTTGAGAATCACCGCTCTCTTTCTTCCCTGTCCAAATCTTTCTCTCTAGACCTAGATAATTAGAGAACAGTATTTATTCCTTTCTTCCTCCAAGCAAGTTGTAGTCTTATAATGAATTGCCAGAAATATTTGTTTTGGAATCGTCTGGAGAGATTGGACACCCTAGAAATAGGAGTGATTGCGCCCTTGTGGTGCGTGCAGAAAGGAGAGAGCTTTATTTAGCGGGTGAGAGTGTGTGTCGTGGTGGGTGGCGTAAGCAGATAGTGGAGTGCTGGAAATTAGTGGTCCCCATCGTGAAGGCATAGGCGTCTACCAAAAGGCTGCATCTAAAGTGGATGTGTGTTGTGTAGGAAGGCAGGAGCGAGGAGGCCCAAATGTGACTAGCGTGAGTGCGAGACAAGCACTTGGATTTGGGATAGCAAAGCTATTTTTCCATTTAGAAAAATGGCAAGCGCCGAATTTTCTCAATAAAAGTCGTATCAAAATTACGCTTCTTAAGTTCAGTAGTCTCTTAATATTGTATTTTTTTTCATTGTTGAACAAAATTTGTGGAGGTTGGTGAACTGTTGAGTAATGCTTTTATTATCATATCTATGATGATTTGAAAGATTCACATCGATTGTCTCATCTGACGATAGTATTTTTCTAATGAATATTACTTATTTGATGGGTTTGGTTTCGAACAGAGCGCAATTTCAGCATCCAAAGCTGGTGGAGCACGGATCCAAGCGGAAAAGGACATTAGGGTATGCAGCTACTCCAACTGCTCGACAGCTAGTATTTGACATGCTAAGAGAACTTGGCCGACTCAACAGATTTTCTTTTTCCTTCCCTTAATATCTTGAATTTGCTTTCAGGCTGGTGCTTTGGAGTATGCGAAAGCATTGAAGGTGAAGGGGGAGCTGGAGTCCAAGGAAGGAAGAGGTCTTCTCCGACTTGCTGAAGATGGAAAGACCACTGGCCATCCGCGGAAGGACACTTCAGGGCCACCCCTCAACATCCTCGTCCAGCTAATGGCAGTCGAGTCGCTAGTGCTCGCTCCCTGGTTTGCTAGTCACGGTGGTCTACCGACTTACCTTCTGTGGTAGTATTGTCATCTATTTAATTTGTACTTTAGCATCTATTTCCGTGTTGTTTGCACGAGCTGATACAGCTCTCTAGATCGTCCATTTATTCGGACAACTCAAGTAAAAACTTTTGAATAAGGTTTTGGATTAAATACTCATGTGCTGCATGGACACGGTGCCCCATCTTCCCTAACGCGCCCCACATAAAGCTAAAGCAACATTCAACAAGAATCGCATATTGATCCAAAGTAATCACATATTGATCCAAAGTACACAAACCTTACTTTAAATATGGAGCAACCGTCTATTGGTGCTGATAATACAAACGATACGATAGCCAAAAAGGCTCGGACCATAAAGAAGAGCTGTCATGACTCCCTTTCGGCTCCAAGGAAAAAGGACTTACGTTTAGGAGTACTGCCTAAAGCACACAATTAGGCACGGATTCTCTCAAAAATCCTTATCCCGTACAAACATTAAAGATAGTCTACGCCAAATAAAACTGATGTTAGAAAGATTTTAGAATAAATAGCTGCTAACATACTAGGGTCGGCAAAAAATCAAGTAAGGCATGAGAGTATTCCTCACTTTCTACACAATTGAAAAATTTAGGATTGGGGATTTGATTACATTAATTATCCAACTAGTGCCTTTTATATACCTAACTTTAATTCAGGCAGCATTTTTTGTTAAGTGTGAGTCCTAAGGTTCTACTCCTAACCAGACTAAAAGGAAAAAAAATCAATACAATAAAAATGTTAATCAAGTAATAATCGAAATGGAAATGCATAAAAAAATAAACTAGCAAAGATTTCCAAGAGAGAACAACATCCTATTGTAAAAGCCCTATTAGTTTGTTCAATTTTGCGCACAATATTATCGTCTAACGTCTTCATTCATTTTAAAAACTCAAATATTCCTATCAAAAACCTAAACTATATGAACTCTAGTTTAAGATATAAAATCTCAATTTTAATGGAGTTGCCTTTTAGAAGAGGCTAAATAACAAATAATATATACAATTAGCATTATATGTATGAAACATCATATAACTTGAAATCATATAAGTCAACATTCTAAGAGTTACATACATTATCATACACTCACATTTAGGTATGGCATGTAGTTATACTCTCCACGTGATAACAATCACGAGAACATATTTTAACTTACGCGAATTCCCCACATTTTGGCATATGAACTACTAAGACCAGTTACTCATTAATTATATATTGTATATGTGTTCCTACATGAACTAATATATAGTCACCTCCTTTGGAAATATAACCACACATTTAAACAAGAGACATCCTATCACAATACAAGACTGATATTTCTTAAATTCAATCATGTGAGGCACTTGAATCATCAAAGCTCTCACATAATAGAGATAGAAAATTTTATGTCTCACATTCATCATATACATATATTTTCAAACTTAAAGACAAAGGCCATGTAGCACTAAAATCATATACCATGCTAATTACGTTATTACATTCATTGATACATGTTAAACTTCATACATAACATTGATGAATCATGCTCTACACATTATGTATATTATCATATACATTTGAGATGTATATTGTTGACACCTAATTTTTGTCAATTTGGTAATTCACATTTGGCTTAGTTATGTGGAAATTGTTACTAGTTAAGAATTTGAAATTCCTTTTATTTTCCTTTTTTAAAATAGAAAGAAAATAAACAACCCAGCTGGCCCTTTTTCTTGGTCTTCTCTCGGTCAACAAGGAGGGGATTTTGCTCGCTGACTCCTCCGGATTCCTGGAGAAGGAAGCAGAGCAGGAGCAGCGAACAGCGAAGAGACATGGCAGAGGCAAAGGGAAAGCAGGAGTAGACGCAGGAAAGACAGAGGAGGCCTGCGCACGCGAGCAGAAAGGGCAGCGAGAAGAAGAAAAAGCGAAAGAAGAAGAAGAGAAAAATGGAGGGGGAGAGAACCAGGAAGAAAAGGAAACAGAAACAGGGAGGCAGGGGCAACAAAAAAAAAAACAAAAGGGATGGAGGTCTTCGGCTTCACAGGGAGCTTCGTAGAGAGGGAGATCTTGAGGGAAAAAAAAAACAAAGAAAAGAAAAAGAAACAAAAAAATGGGGAGAGAATTCTAGAAGGGGGATTTTGGGGGGGATCTCTCTAGTGGATCTGATATCTCTCTCTCTCTCTGGGGCTCTCTCTCACGCCCTCCCTCTGAGCTTGCACAGATGCTCAGCTTTCATTTCCGGGAGCTCCGCTCCCTTTCAACCTGAGCTCGCGATTCTTCTCAAACGGCCTCCCTCAGCTCAACGCCTCCCTTAAAAAGCTTCAAAAAACTCTCAGCTCCATCTCCCAGCTTGCCTTCCTCGCCCTCGGTCCTCGGTCTCCCAGATCGTAAAAAAAGGCAGAGAGGTGTCGTGGCGGTGATTCATTGTCTTCGGCGTTGAATCCTCCATTTTCATAGGTAGCTCGAGTTGTGATGTTGATGCACGTTAGGCTCGAAAATCAGTTCGCGAACTTTCAGTCTCGCTAGCCTATTTTCTGTGCACTCGGGCTGGGTCCGAATTTAGGTTCGGACACCGATCTGGTTCGAGACCCGAACCCGAACCCGATCCGTTTCCGAACCCAATCCATTTTCTTTTCTTTTAGAAATAGGAATAATAAATAATAAAAATCAGAAAATAAAAAAAAGTCAGCAAAATATTAGAAAATAATAGAAAATCAGAAAATGATAAAAATATAAAATAATATAAATTTTTTTTATTAAATGAATTCAATTAAATAAGCTCTTAGGGCTTGGCATTAAAACGTTAGTGGACTAGTCTTTTGGGTGATGTAAGTCTGCATGAAAATATTTTGATTAACTAAACAATCAGTTTTAGGTACTAAGAGGGCATTAACTATATAGTTAATGTAATCAAGTCCCCGTGTCCTAGAATCTCTGGTTATGTAGCAATCAAGATGATACTCCTGCGTCTTGATTGGTTTCTAGCCAACCTTAATAGGCTAGTGGCGGCTCCTAAAATTAATATTTTAGATTATTAAAGAACTTTTAAAATGAAAATGCCTAAATGTCATGCGATGTATGAATTTGGGAGAATCCAAACTCGAGATCATGAAATCTAGAGCAAATACCTCTAAATCTATCTTTCTCCCCCTAACGAGCGAAGATTAGGTCGCGACATATAAATATATACATAGCTAGAGAAGTACAAAAAAATAACACGAGTATAGAGGGTTTTGTATGCATTTTTACATCCTTAAGAGTAATGGACATGCAAAATAAAATATAACAGAGTGTAGAGCATTCTCATTCAAACACAAGAATACTGAGTATGCTCCAGTTGATACCCACAAGTGCCCTCTTGTGTTGCATGAGTGCCACTGTTCACACTTCAAATTTCCCTTACTGAAAAATCAATAAAAATGAGTAAAAAAATCAAATATATAAAAAGGAACAATAAAAATAAAATAAAACTCAAAATCATACAAAAAAATCAGTCAATAAAAAATGGAAATAAAAAAGGGTTAATGAAAAATAAAAAAAAAGGAAAATGGACTTCGGCCCGTTCAATCCTACTCACTCGTAACCTGGCCCGTGCAAGGTCCACGTTTTCCTTAGCCTGGGCCCAATGCTTCATCCATTCTTTTATTTTTTCTTTCTTTCCTTTTCTCTAGCCCAACATGTTTGCTTTCATTTCCTTCTTGGCCCAACTTTTAGCCCACATCTATCATAACCAGAAAAAAGAAAAAGAAAAAAAATGACGCCCGAGGGAGCTGCCGCGATGGAGGTTTGCCGGAGAAGAATGACGAAGCCGAATGGTTTGAGACGCTGTCTGTTAATCGCTCCACTCATTAATGCCCACGTGTAGTGTATCTCTTTTCTTTCCTTCCGCTATACACCATGAACGGAGCAGATTTTGTGAAAGATGCATTGCGGATTCAATTCTTCAATCTATTAAAAATATCCAAGAGTTACGTCAGGGTCGAGAAGTTGCTCATTTTTCTCTGTTTTACGACTGGCTTTCCCGTCCAACTATGATCTCAGCTGTGTTTGGGAGTAATTCACGGTTACTTATCAAATTAGGCGAAACAAAACTGTCGTAACCAGAAGAATAGCAACAACTTTCAAAATCTGGAAAAAGAGCACAAACAAAGACCGCAGGGAACTTTTTATTAGGGAATGCAAATGCTATTGCTTCGAGGGTGTGCCCATAGATATGAACTTACAAGACTTCTCTATGGTGGCTGGACGCACACAACTCAGCACAAGTGTCTGACAACATCAGATGAAGAAAAACAAGGAAAGGCCACACAATTAACAAAAAAGCACACAAACAAAGTCAAATAAGATATAGACGCAATTGGAGAAAAGCGCAGCAATCCGTGGAGAACCCTTCAATGACCTTTGTCGGCATTCTGTCTTCCTGCTTCGGTAGCTCTTCTTCATCAAATGCTTGCGGCTTTCTTTGAAGAAACCTTGAAGACACCCACAGCCAAATCTAGAAACGGCCAATCAACGGGCTCACGGATTGGGAGTTATTTCATCTTCATCTCAAAAGGGTAAGAAAGGAGAAGATTCTTGTAAGCAAGGGGTAAAAAAACACACAAGAAAGAAAGGAAAGAGAAAAACTTGCGGGAGGGCGGGCGTTTGATCTAATAATGTCCCACATACGCTCCAATAGAATTAAGACATTTGCTCGCCTTTCCGAAAAAGCCAGAGATCCTCTTGCCTCCTTCATCAGAATTTTCAACGATTCTGAATTCCTTCGACCCTGCTAACCCCGACTTTCTCTTTGCGTACGTCAAGGGGTTCATTCTCCCAGCCACGGTATGTAGTTCTAGGTTGTGGATGATAGTACCATGTTCATTATCTTTGCGCGAACGACCGACCAACGAAGTCAGACGCTCCTCGGGAAAATTCAGCATGACCTGCGAGAATAGCAAATCGAAACACGTCGTCCTTGTGAGGACAGAGGATGGTTGGGGCCTTACATAACTCTTTTTAACTCTATGATGCCAAAAGAAGTGGACCTCGATCTTCGATCAAAAGAAACCGTGCCCCATGGAGCAACACGTATTCACGCACGACTCGCGGACAGGAAAGAGACGAAAGAGAAGAAGTCCAGAGAGAGGGGTCGAGATGTGGACTAACCCATTGGCCTGAAGACGGGTCTCCTCCGCCATGTTGAGAGCCTTCGACCAAGGAACCATTGTCATCGTACATGAAAGTGATGGACTCAATTTTGTCGTTGTTTTCGCTGGCAGTCACGCGATATCCTATCACATGAGAATGCTCTCCATCGTTCCATGAGTTCCCGGCATGGTCATCCGGGAAGGGTCTAAATCTATTGGTAGTAGGCTGGGGCGATATTGGCTCCACATAAGCTCCTATGGAATTCAGAGTCTTGCCCCATGTTCCATAAAAGCCGACGATTTTATTAGTTCCGGTCGATGGATACCTAAAGTACTTCCCCCCATTTATGTTACCATACTCGTAACGTTTTCTATTAGTGTAAAATGTGAGCGCTTGGATGGAACCATCATCTCGCGTGTAACCAGAGATCGATGTGAAGTACTCCCCTGAATACGTCAATGAAATCTGCACAACCTCAAAAGCGTCTCCTCAAATAAAATAAGTGGTGTAAATAAGACCTCTTCGTCGAGTTTAAATTACTAGATCACGTGGCGGGACGCGTAATATCGACCGACGAAATAAATCCAAAAGGGGGGGGGGGGGCACTAACCTTTTCGTTCTCATTAATTTTGGGGGAGACTCCTTCGGGATGCGTAACCTCGCAACAATTTGTACCATCGACGTCATACACGAACTTAATGTAACAGTTGTCACCTGTGAGTGAGAGGTAGATTTCCTTCACACCTTTGTGTTTCCTGGCGACCCAAGCCTTCCCACCTCCAAATGGCCCGATTGAATATGCTCCGATTCTCCTTACGGCAGTATGCGCATTGCCATCGTCCCGTTTAGACGGTGGCTCGGCACGCGTTAGCTTGACACGTGCTCCAATAGATGTGAGACGACCCTTCTTCGTTTTCCCCCCGAAAAACTCGATAAATTCCCCAGCTACCGATGGTACGGAAAAGTCCTCCCGGTTCCCCGCATAGCGGTTGTCCCCATGGATAGTTTCCAATATTGTGCCTTCGTTGGTTCTAAATACGAGCGATTCGATTACTATTCTGTCTTCGACAGTTGCTTTTCCCAAATATCCACTAAAATGAGTTATGCGCTCTCCTTTTTTCCATGGATCCTGCAAAACAGGCCGCAAAATAAATTGATGGATCACTGTTGAAATACGATCCGATCCGGAGGATCTGTATAATAGGTTGTGCATGCTAAGATTTGTGTGAATTATGCGTCCAACCAATTTGGCAGTACATTTCATTTTTAACTCAAAAGTTAATTTACGTTTTCTATTTTATGTCTAGGTTCGTCTTTGCCTAATTTTAATGGGGTTGAAAGTCTTTACTTTTCCCAGTCAGTTTCCTAAAAATCATACCGACGATCCTCATGTTTGCGAAGCAATCAGTCAAGAATCTCGAGGTTCATGATTCCGAAATCGATTCATGTTATGATGGGCTAGCAAATTGAACTTATGACGCCCAATTAGAAACGGACAAAGAGAAAAGAGGAGAGAGAGAGAGAGTCTAGATACAACCTCAAGTGGAGCTTCCCTTCCGTTGCTGGTGCGAGAAAAGAGGAGAGAGAGAGAGTCTAGATACAACCTCAAGTGGAGCTTCCCTTCCGTTGCTGGAGCGACGACGCTGGACTTTGAAATTAATGGGCTTAATGAGCTCGTCGAAAGCATTGTTCCCTTTTATTTCACCAGAATGCCAGTATATTTCACCCTTCCCTCCAAAAGGCCCGAAAACCTTATAGGAATATAGAGACTGGATCTCCTTGACGAGGCGCTCGATTATTGTTTTAATGAGCTCCTCCCTTTTATCGCTACTGTAAAGTGTTAGCACAAAAAATTTATGAGCTATATGTATGATAAAATGAACATAAACATACGCATTTTACCCCAAGATACAACATATGACAAGTATCGGACTCAAATTTCTATCATGTAGGTATTAAAAGCATGAATAGAACAATCAAGCTTGATTAAATCACTCTAGGCATTGGCATGTGACACGAAGAGATGGTGATTGACTAAGCTCTACTTTCAATAGTAAACTCATCCTGCGGCAAAGGAGGGCGTGTCGTCCCATCCATACCAACGAACAACACATTTCTAAAAACAGTAAATATTAAGGGTGCGTTTGATTCATACACAATGTATCGTTTTTGAAAAATGTTTTTGGAGAAATCATTTTTCAAGGAAACGACTTATTTTTTGGTATGAGAATTTCGATTCTGTTGTTCCGTTCCCCTGAGAAAACCAATTCTATTGATCACGCGAGAATGAGCAGACACACCAAAGGAATAACAGCAAAAAAGAAAGATCACAGCTTGCGATACTAGCCATCGACATGGAGGAAGAGTCCCAGGCACGTACTTAGCGCCTGCCGTCAACTTGTAGGCCGGAATCTTCCCAACCTCTGCTAGGGCCCATTTCCACTTATTTTCTCTCTGATCCCCTACCAAATTTTTTCCGATGTTCAGAACCTGGGCCGGGTCCGGAAAGATGGGAATAACCACGAGGCTGGGGTACACGGATTCCCCTCTGCGATTGAGGATCTCGACCAGCTCGTCCAGGCACACGATGCTGTCGGTGTACTTCGTAGAGAGCAGGACGAGGGCGAACCTGGCCTGGCGGATTGCTTCCTTGCCATCGGCCTCTGTGTCTCTGAAGCCAATCCCGCTCTGTTTCAGCTTGTTGAAGAGGGCCTGTTTGAATCGAGGATTCCCCCCGTCATCGTTTCCGGAACTCACGAATACGTCAGGTGTCCAACCACGAGGGCAAGAAGAAGACATGGTTTTTGTCTTGTTGATGCAAATGGTGTAGAACCTTTGATCAAGAGGCCGGATGTCTATATGGCTTGAAAGACATTAAGGGGAAAACCATGTCTATTTAAACTAGAACGTGCATGCCTCCTCCTCATACACTACTTTACGGGGTAAAAAATTATATATATTGGTGGGATGCAACTCTTTCACCAAAAATGTCAATTAATATAATCTAAGACTTTCTTGATTGGTTTTAGGAAATCTAAAATTTGAGACTTGTATTTACTCGACAAGTTTTGTCATTTGTCACTGTCACGATAACACATAGATTCAAGAATGTAGTAATCAAACAACAAAATCAGAAGAACGCACCCTAAAATTTAATATTGAAGCTCATCCAGATATGAGCTATGTCTTGGCACATACGAATTCACTAGATCTTGAAGAAAGCAGGAATATAATGGTAATTTTTTCTAAAGATCAGAATACAAAGAAATTGAGAACATTGACAAAAAAAAACGCATTTTTCTTCTCTGGTCTATTTTTTTTCTCTTTTTTACGCTAAAATTACTGATTCTCTATATTTAATTTATAAAGCGCAATTTTTAACTGAAAAACCCACCAAAAAAAGATTAAGAACAATCTTAAATAAAATATTTGGCTTTGCCAACCAACAATCGCTAACATTTGCTAAAGAAAACGGATTGAATGGCAGGAGCAGAATCTCTTTCTCTCCTAAAATTGAATGTCTATTTGGTTAAAATTACAGTGAGAGGAAAGCCATTACTGCTTCTTCTTCTTGATTGTGCATGTCTCCTTGTCGTACAATAAGTTACCAAGGAAAAGCAGTGGTCGTTTGGGATGCAATGATTTCATCATTAATAACAGTGGCCGTGGTTATAATGACATTAAGAGGAAAGCCATTGCTTTACCAGGGAAAATGAGTGGTTGTTGGGATGCATTTATTTCACAAAAAATGTTAGTTAACTTAATCATGGACTTGTTCATGATTGTTTTGTAGGAAATCTGGAGTCCGCAACTTGGATTTAATTGACAAATTTCAACAGTTCTCACTGACATTTGCTAAGGAAAATGGATTGAATGGCAGGAGCAGAATCTCTTTCCCTGCTAAGATGCTCCGTCCATATCCGTAGCATGCAAACCCAATATAAAACACGTGCATGTAAACTGACAGCTCTGAAAATAGAGTTGCCATACGATGTGGAAAGTTTACCGTTGACTTCCAAGAACGCATCATCCGGGATTGTTGGATTTTTCAAGGCCTTTTATTAATGTGTCTTTCTAAGTTGTTCATTTTGATCCGTATTTATGAGAAAATAACACAAACGAGTCGTATTTTTGGTCCGAAATCAGGAAAAATTTATCTGGATGGACTTGATTAATATCAATGGTTGATCATGTAAATCTTTTATGTAGACCCATATGAGAGCCAACCACCGGTCCAGCTTCGCATGCATTCGCTAATGCGGATCTACAACCATGCAGATAGAAAATAGTAACACCATGTCTGTACTTAAGTCACACCCAACTTTTTCGAGCGCCATTCTTAGCATAGTAAAGTCCAAGCGTAAGACCAGAGATTAAATAAAAATGACCGAAGGTAAAGGGGTGCTCAAGAACATTATTATTAGCTAGGGCCTGAGGATATCACAAACCAACCGAGACTTGCGCTTCACGCCACATCTATTTCTCCAAAATGATGGGGCTGCACGGCAAAGAACATCAAGAAATGGGATAATTACCACTGATTCTATAATGGCAGGTTCTTAAAATGACGACAGATGTGCGCTCGAAAGCGCGTGCGCTTGCAAAGTACACGTGTCGCGAACTATCCAAACTTTTACGAGGAGGGGGACGGTAGCAAAAGGTTAATAAGTAGGTTTAAAGATATCGCTCGTAAGAAATTCGACTAGAAGACGACTTAAGGCCCCAAAAGGTCATTCAAAACTACTAAATGTCTATGCAATGGTTTTTATGGGGGCATTTTCATGCAAATCTAAACTAAAGCTAACTTAACTTAGAACAGAAATTAATACAATTGATTAAAAGAAAGATCTATAAGTAGCATTTGGTCCAAGGCTGAAAGCCTAAAACTTTATTCCGCTTGACTTTGGGCTTTAATTTCAGCTTTGGTGATTTAATGGGCATTCTGAAAGCTATATTAAATGCAAAATTAATCCTCTCCCGTTCCAGCCGTTTGAAGAGGTGCGACATGAAGGTCTTCCTCACGTCATTGCCTCTGTAACTCACCAATACGTCATGTCCCATCGAGGAAGAAGTAGAGGAAGAAGACACAAGAGTCAACCACATCACCCCATATACCACCACCGTCACCTCCTCCAAAACCGCCACCATCCAAAAAATCAGCCAAATCTGTTGTCTCTCATTTTATAAACCCATCCAGAAGTGGGTAAAAAGGCAGTCACAGCCTCCTTCGCTGACACTACCCACTGCCTTTGATGAAAGAAAAAAGAATTGCAAAACTTCTCCATCCCCTTCTTTACCTGAAATCTGCATGTTCAAAGAAGAAGATTTTCCCCTTCTATCCAGGGAAAATGTGCGTCTTGATTTTCCTGAGACCTAGGAATTCACAGACTCTGAACGTAGGCATCATCATATGCCTAAGATCAACATGCCTAAGGAAGTGGATGAACAAGGAAGGCCTAGAAGAAATAGTCCTGCTGAAGCAGTACTAAACTGGCAATCTGAAACTCTTTTGGCCCAGAATGAAGCCCTTAAGACCATTAACACAAGGGTTGATGGTGTTCATCATAGCATCAAGCTTCACCATGATGTTATTCGGAAAATGCTTCAAGATTTTCGAAAGCGACTCTCAGATCTAGAAGAAGGAAGAATTTATTCTTCCTATCTAGAAGATTCAACGAAGGAGATAGAAAAGCTCAAACGACAGATAGCGTTCCTCCAGGAAGGACGAATGTCTCCTGCTCCATCATCATCGGATTTCATATCCAATTTCATCTCCCTAGAAAAATCCAAGGTATCAGTACCTTCGGACCCCTTTTTCATGCCATCTGAACCAGATCGTTCTGATCCCATAAAACTCAGAAACATCATTCGAAACATGGAAAGGAAAAAGGCCATAAAGATAGGGAAAAGAGAAATAGGTTCATCTACTGATCCAGAACAGCCCAAGCAGTTGATGGTGTCTAATCCCTTAGAGACATACCTAAAAGATTTGACTACCAAAACCCCAGAACCTAAACAATCTTTCCCTTCTATATCGACCATCAACATCCCAGAAGACTCTGCTTCTGAGGATGGCATCCCAGAAGAATTTTCATCTTCATCATCCTCATCCAGTGGTTCTATTCTTCCCCTTTACATGGCTGATCCTGATCCGGATCCTCCACCAGAACCAATGTTTGAAGATAGTCCTTCTGAGCCCCAAGTTGTATTTCCAGATCGAGCCCAAACACATTTGTCCCATGCAAATACAGGGTTTTTTACCCTAGATGACATTCCTTTTTCCAAATGGCCAGATCGATTCTAGGAATTTCATTCATGGCTCATTACCCAAAAATTGACCAGGGACAGCAATTATGACATTCTCCTTGAATTTACTTCAAAATTCACTGGTTCATTAAAAGATTGGTGGAGTTGCATCCTTGAAGCCAATCAGGTCCATTTCTTGGTTTCGACCAATTTCAAAGACAATATTTCCGCTATGCACAAGTTCTTTTGCGGAAATATGGAGAATACTAAAGAAGCCCAAAGGCGAGAATTCTTTGAAAGAAAATGCTGTTCTCTTTGGCGAAAAAATTTAGATCGCCATTTCCAAGCTATGCACAAGCTTTTATACGCCTTGGGAGCTGATGAAAGTCTGAAGCAAGTCTTCCTTAACTCCATTCCCAAGGAAATCTCCCAAGTGGTTGAGAAATCCCTTGGCACAAAAAATCTGAAGATTGCAGATGTTACCATTGGCCAACTACAGCAAGAAATCCATATGGGACTTGAAGAACTTTGGAGTAGGAAAAACTCTTTCCAGCAATTCCTCAAACAAAGCTCGCATTTGAACAAAAACTGTTCAAAAGATTATTTGAAGATCAAATGCCCTGGAGAAAAAGATGCTGTTTGTGACCATTGCAAACACAAGAAGAAGAAGCACTTTGGTAAGTATCATCTTTCTGATGATAACTTTCAGCACAAACGCTTCAGGAAAAGAAGGTTTCTTAGAAGGAAGAGGATATCCTTCGGCTCAAATTCCTCTAGAAAAAGAAGGTTCTCTAAGTCCAAGTCCAAACGTTGTTACCTTTGCAACACAAAAGGACACTTTGCCAAAAACTGTCCACAGGCAAAGCGAAACAACATCAACGTCATCATGCATATAGAACAACAAACCGGCATATCCCTTGAAGATGATGACTTGGAATCAATATTCTCTATTGATGACGAGCCTTCAGATGAGACAATTTGTCCCATCCCGTATTTTCCACAAGAAGAAGAAGATGAATATGGTGAGAAAGATCTCTTTCATTTTGCTCCAGAGATACTTTCACAAGATTCATATTATCTCCCACCATATTTTCCTGTGAAAATCCTTCTTTCGAAATACTCAAAACCCATAACAGTCATAGCCATGATAGACACCGGAACACATGCATCTTTGTTTGACCCAAAAATACTCCCAGATGAATATTGGACACCTCATGTTCGGTATTTCACTTTAGCATCTGGAGACACTTTTTCTGCCATTGTCAGGTCAAAACCCATTATCATACAATTTTTCCCGCAGTGTTCTATCACCACTAAGGTCCTTGGGTGCCCATTTCCGAACAAGGATCTTATCATAGGATGGGATATTTTATCCTGGATTTCTAAGCTCAAAATCATCAGTGGAAAATGTCTCAAATTCAAAGGAACCTTCCAAGAATTTACTAGCATTCAGAGGTTCTTTTCCATTGACATCAACATCCTTGATCCTATCATGCAAAGTCTTTTGGACTCTTGTGCGGATAATCACTCATAGTTCTTACAAAAATGTCAACATCCACTATGGCAGAACTCTCAGTTTTTTATTCGTCTCCCGTTCAAACAGAATGAAGTTATCAACCCGACAAAAGCTAGTCATTCGGGCATGAATCCTGAGCATCTTGCTCTTGCTCAAAAGAAGTGTTCTGAACTCCTACAGCAAGGACTCATCGAGCCTTCTGATTCCTAGTGGGCTTGTGAAGCCTTCTATGTTAACAAACGAGCAGAGCAGAATAAAGGAAAACTTCGTTTGGTCATCAATTACCAACCTCTCAATACCTTCCTCAGAGATGACAAATTTCCTCTACCATCCAGAAAATCCCTTTTTGCTAACCTATCCAAAGCTAAAATCTATTCAAAATTTGATCTTAAAGCAGGATTTTGGCAACTTGGAATCCACCCTGATGACAGATCCAAAACTGGATTCTGCATCCCAAATCAACACTACCAATGGAAAGTCTTGCCATTCGGGCTCAAAACTGCCCATCTCTTTTCCAAAAGGTTATGTGCCAGATTTTCAGTCCAATCTTGGACAGTGCTGCCATCTACATAGATGACATATTGCTCTACAGCCCTGATGAGCAATCTCATGCTGAACTCCTCCAAAAATGCATTCGGATTGTTCAACAGCATGGAATTATGTTATCCCAGAAGAAGATGATAATTGCGCAGCAAAGAATTGAGTTTCTTGGAATGAACCTTGACCAAGGAACATACCAGCCAGGTCCACATATTGCAAAGGAATTACTCAAATTCCCAGAAAAGAACTTACAGTTAAATAGGTTCAAATATTTCTTGGTATAGTCAATTATATCCGAGATTTTGTTCCTCAACTGTCTAAGCTCCTTATACCTCTTCAAAAAATGCTGAAAAAATAGGCCCCTCCTTGGGGGAAAGGACCAGACTGAAGCACTTGCCAAACTCAAGGAGATCATGCAAGATCTACCTTCTCTTCAGATTCCTTCAACAGGGAAAAGAATTCTCCAAATAGATGCCAGTGATGAATACTGGGCAGCTGTACTATACGAAGAGATTGATGGCAAGCGATACATTTGCGGATACAAAAGTAGTAAGTTTTCTACAGCTGAAACTCACTACCACTCCACTTTCAAAGAAATATTGGCAGTCAAGAATGGGATTAAAAAATTCGAATTCCATCTTTTTAGCCATAATTTCTTAGTGGAAATGGATATGGCTTCTTTCCCTCATATGGTAAAATTCGAACAGAAGCAAATCCCTCATCCACAGCTTTTAAAGTGGGCAGAATGGTTTTCGAAATATTCTTTTGAAACCAAACACATTGCAGGAAAGAAAAATGTCCTTGCTGATTGTCTTTCCAGACCCAAGCCCCCCTTGGAAATCAATATGTATGTAAAAAGAAACCACCGTGGTGAAACATATAGGGTCCAAGACATACAAGATAGACCCAGAATCGAGTATCATCTTGAGATAGGAGAACATGTTACTCGAAAGATTTCCTGATTTTCTCCAGTCAAACGAATACAGCATATTCGCCAACTATGGAGGTCTACTCTTGAAACCTGATGGACTCCATCCGGATTACCCATTCATCCATCCGCTCACTTGGAACCCAGAACAGGAATTTCCTGAAAGATTAAAATGGATGTTTTGATACTTGTTTAACCTGTACACCATAGCTGTTCAGTTTCCCACTGAGCAAATTTGGCAAGCTCTCATACAAACACTCAGAGCACAAGATCACAGTCGCCACAGGTTAAAACATTTGTTTTCATTGTTAAATTGGTT
Source organism: Melaleuca alternifolia (assembly GCA_019926035.1). Taxonomy (NCBI): domain Eukaryota; kingdom Viridiplantae; phylum Streptophyta; class Magnoliopsida; order Myrtales; family Myrtaceae; genus Melaleuca; species Melaleuca alternifolia. The sequence goes on from JAGKPW010002331.1 coordinate 2,487,089, forward strand.
TATGCCCCTTGGCGCCTGGCGTGCTATCTTTAGCACAGAAAACCAGCAAGGACGACCAGAGCCTGAAAGACACACCATTATTCTTTTTCATCGACCATGGACATTCATCCACTCAACAGGAGACCATGGGCAAAGACCATCAAATATAGGAACAAGTTCCTATAGACCTCAGCTTCATCTACAAACACATATGTGTATGGAACATTCCCAAGGTGCATCGCCTCTGACCCATAGTCCTACAGAGAACTCCAAAGAGTTTTGTGCCAATCAAATCGCACAATCCCTCTAGAGGCCTGGCCATTACACTCAGATAACGTTTCATGGGATTCTAATAATTCTAAAGAATCAGTCCGAGAAGCTCTAGAATTCTACCGACTTGGACATCCTGAAGAATTTCCATCATCATCAGGCACTCAACCAGATCCAACTAACACCATTTTTCAAGACTCTCAAGACCCATGGGCTGCTTATGGGCCATTCTCTGACCCATTCCATGCAAGTTCCTCATGGCCACCTCACTTGGTGGAAGAAGAAATTGAAGCCTTAATCAGAGACTTCAAAAGACAGAAAGACGGCCCAGCCTTCTATCTTGGTGAATCCTCCTCTACGCAAGTAGAAGAAGCTGATCTTTCTCTCTCACAGATCAACACAGATTTGCAACCTTATCTTAACCCGGAAAATTGGCCCTAGCCAATAATGCCGCGTGAAGAGACTCCGCCAACACCACCAAGAGACTCCCCTGCATACCTCCCCTACTAGGAACGAATCATGAGCACTGCCACTATAGATCATGAATCAGATAATCATGGAACTAGACAAAATGAACCCGAAGACTCGGATGACTCTCATGACAACACTGAAGAACCCATCAACCGAGACTATAGGGACTAGTCTAGGAGGAGTACGAGTGTATATACAATCATAAGTATTTTCGGTGTGTTTTCGGCCGCCATCACGGACCGAGTACTGTAGCACTGCACTGTAGCAGGCACTGTAGTAGTCACGGGTTGTACTACAAGTACACTGTTTTGCACTGTGCAAACAGTAAAGTACTGTAGCAAGTCACTGTAGCACTGTAGCAACAGTAACTTGTACTCGTCTATATAAGGCGAGATATGTTGCGTGAAGAATAAAATCAGGAGATCCGAGTTTGTGAGAATCCTTTCTGAAACCATGTTTCCCTAAACACTTTCCTCTCTTCGTCCGAGCCTGGTAGAAGCCTCTAGGAGATACAGCTTCGTCTAGTTCTAACATGAGGTAAAGCTTTTGGTTTCCGTTGGCTAAGGTCCTGTTCAGTTCCCTAAAAGGCAGACCCTTGAGGCTTGAGCGTGGAAGCTCGCCGTGTGGGTAGCATACCTGGGAAGAACATGTGGACTTACTCCTAATGACACATTATGTGTATGGAACATTCCCAAGGTGCATTGCTTGGAAATGGCGATCTAAATCTTTTCGCCAAAGAGAACATCATTTTCTTTCAAAGAATTCTCACCTTTGGGCTTCTTTAGTATTCTCCATATTTCCGCAAAAGAACTTGTGCATATCGGAAATATTATCTTTGAAATTGGTCGAAACCAAGAACTGGACCTGATTGGCTTCAAAGATGCAACTCCACCAATCTTTTAATGAACCGGTGAATTTTGAAGTAAATTCAAGGAGAATGTCATAATTGCTGTCCCTGGTCAATTTCTGGGTAATGAGCCATGAATGAAATTCCTAGAATCGATCTGGCCATTTGGAAAAAGGAATATCATCTAGGGTAAAGAACCCTGTATTTGCATGGGACAAATGTGTTTGGGCTCGATCTGGAAATACAACTTGGGGCTCAGAAGGACTATCTTCATACATTGGTTCTGGTGGAGGATCCGGATTAGGATCAGCCATATAAAGGGGAGGAATAGAACCACTGGATGAGGATGATGAAGATGAAAATTCTTCTGGGATGCCATCCTCAGAAGCAGAGTCTTCTGGGATGTTGATGGTCGATATAGAAGGGAAAGATTGTTTAGGTTCTGTGGTTTTGGTAGTCAAATCCTTTAGGTATGTTTCTCAGGGATTAGACACCATCAGCTGCTTGGGCTATTCTGGATCAGTAGATGAACCTATTTCTCTTTTCCCTATCTTTATGGCCTTTTTCCTTTCCATGTCTCGAATGATGTTTCTGAGTCTTATGGGATCAGAACGATCTGGTTCAGATGGCATGAAAAAGGGGTCCGAAAGTACTGATACCTTAGGTTTTTCTGGGGAGATGAAATTGGATATGAAATCCGATGACGATGGAGCAGGAGACATTCGTCCTTCATGGAGGAATGCTATCTGTTGTTTGAGCTTTTCTATCTCATTCGTTGAATCTTCTAGATAGGAAGAATAAACTCTTCCTTCTTCTAGATCCGAGAGTCGCTTTCGGAAATTTTGAAGCATTTTCCGAATAACATCATGATGAAGCTTGATGTTATGATGAACACCATCAACCTTTGTGTTAATGGTCTTAAGGGCTTCATTCTGGGCCAAAAGAGTTTCAGATTGCCAGTTTAGTACTGCCTCAGCAGGACTATTTCTTCTAGGCCTTCATTGTTCATCCACTTCCTTAGGCATGTTGATCTTAGGCATATGATGATACCTACGTTCAGAGTCTGTGAATTCCTGGGTCTCAGGAAAATCAAGATGCACATTTTCCCTGGATAGAAGGGGAAAATCTTCTTCTTTGAACATGCAGATTTCAGGTAAAGAAGGGGATGGAGAAGTTTTGCAATTCTTTTTCTTTCATCAAAGGCAGTGGGTAGTGTCAGCGAGGGAGGCTGTGACTGCCTTTTTACCCACTTCTGGATGGGTTTATAAAATGGAGAGACAACAGATTTGGCTAATTTTTTGGATGGTGGCGGTTTTGGAGGAGGTGACAGTGGTGGTATATGGGGTGATATGGTTGACTCCTGTGTATGGGCAGAAAGAGGAGTAGAGGAGGAGTATGATACCAAAAATTGGTATCCCATTTCATCACCGAGAGGACCTACCGTGGGATCTCCTTCAAGATACCTTTGGTAAAGTGGGTCCTTTCTCTTTTTGTTTTTTTGGGGCTTTCTTTTCACCGTCGGATCGACCTCGTCAGGTGAGTTGGTGCAATAGGAACATTGACACCATGGATCCCAAAAACAGTGTCCATGGGAATCTTTATAATGATGGACAGGATGTCCATCCGACTGGAAGAACTCAACGAGCTTCTTCGGGTCTTCGTCTTCGGGTATTGGATCTGGAACACATGGCTCGATAAGGAAAAGTGTTGGGAAGATCGGAGGTGCTTCTTCTTTTCCTTTGTTAAACTTGACCTGGACTAGGCCATCTTTTTTCCGAATGAATTCGGAATCGACAGAGTGAACAGGCTTGTTGCTTTGATGGAGTTGTTCATAGTTCGTTATCCAAGTTTCAGGCAGAAGCTTGGTTAATTTTTCTTTAGGAATTTGCCGAGGAACATGGATGCAAGAGGCTTGGTCATTCTCAAGGGATATGAACAAGGCATCTTCATTGCCATGGAAGTTCAGATCGAGTACATGGTTCTGCACACGGTACACCATCTGATAATGGAGGGTTGCTGCAACAGAGTCTGCAGTCTATGGAGCTCCTGTGAGCTGAAGTTGAACCTTCAGAAAAGAAAGGAGCTGTGGATCTGCAAGAGCAACATTAAAGTTAGGATAAAGTGTGACAAATACTGTGCCAGCATTTAGGGTAGTTTGCACTGTACCTATGCAAGCATGCTGGTATTCCAAAAATCTTGTGTCCAAAAGTGCCATTCTGGCAACTATAGGGAGACCATTTCTTCCGTGAAAGGTGAGAGCAAGACGAACTGCACCGTAGTGCATATGGGTATAACCCTATTGTGCCCACTGTCGGGGAAATTCTGGAGGTATTTGGAGAGTGACAAAATATTCTTTGTCGGTGGCAGGAATAGGATGTTGATCAAACTTGGATGACTGGACATATTCCTTAACTTGAGGGGGAGTATGTCGGATGAGCTGTTTGATGGAGCGGATGGGAGAAAATGATGATGATGGTTTTGCAAAAGCAGGGTAAGAATTCATGAGGGGTAGCTGGGTTTCTGAGATTCTAGTGTCTTCGGTTTGAGTGACTTCATACAGGAAGTCAATCTTTGAAGCATTAGAGATGCGAAACTCAGAAAGGGATAAAGATGAAGGTGAATGAGTAAGGGAAACGGGTGCACTAAGAACTGTTGGAGAATCACTCATACTGTGGATCATCTTCTTCGTCGCACTGGATAGTTCCAACTAGGAACACCTACTAGGCGCATGAATCAACTGCATTCTAACATGAGTTCAGGCTCTGATACCATTAGGAGTAAGTCCACATGTTCTTCCCAGGTATGCTACCCATACGGCGAGCTTCCATGCTCAAGCCTCAAGGGTCTGCCTTTTAGGGAACTGAACAGGACCTTAGCCAGCGGAAACCAAGAGCTTTACCTCATGTTAAGTATATGAAATATCCAAAAATTCGATAAAAAATCTAAAATGATTGTAATTCGAACAAACTATAAATAAATAAACATTTGGCCACTTTGTGGTGCAAAAATTACTAAAAACAGATCATTTCGGATTTTAATGCTAAATAAGGGGTCAAATTTAACATATCGAAATACTCTCCTGGCTTACATAACGTTAGGATGAGCGAACATCAATTGATTAAGTTCGATGCAATAGTTAAGTGAAGGAAAACAGACCCATTGATTATCGGGGCATATTTCTTTCGTAACAAAAGTAAGTTAAAGACCGGAAGTTAAACACCGAATATCTATTTGGCATTAGGAAAACCAATTTGTGCCATGTGTTTCCTCAACGATATTCCTCCAACTAAGTATGTGACTAAAGCCATCCATACGGATATGATTTAATGTGTCGCCATCAATTCTACAAATTCGTTGGAGGGATCTCTTAGTTTATTTGTTAAAATATTTAAATATTAAATCACTCTTTCTAAGTATTTAAAATAGTCGACAATGATCTTCTAAAATTTTACATGGCTCCTTATTTGTCTCTTTTATCATTTATTGCCACGCCTAGTTTTAAGCCAAAGTGGAGTAGACATGAACTATTTTTACAGTATGTTGGCAGTAAAACATCCCAAACTATTTTCAATTTTGTCTTCATTGAAATAAAAATGATAATAAGTTTCCGGTTCTTTTAAGAAAAATTGCAATGTCATGTTTTTCAATTGAGACGGTAGACCATAACAAACGCATTTGGTGAGCTAGCCGTCAACTCAGAACCAACAAAAAGAAAAATCACTTTCTTTTGGCACTGAACACTAAGAAGATCAGAGATTTTCTTTCAAAATTTCATCTGCAAATGAAAACATGACGATTCTCTTTTAAAAGTGAAAGCAGGATTGTGCAAGAGTACATGGCCCAAGCGGAGAAGCACCTCCAGTTTTACCGGCCAAGAAAATAACACTTCGAACAAGGAAATGGATCACCTGCCCGCAAATACGCAAGGCAAAGTAATTATTTATTATTATTTTACACAAATCTCATTGAAATGACAATCCATAATACAATGTGCTATAACTTGGCCTACTTATACGGTTCCAAACGTGCTCCAATTGAATCGAGATGTGATCCAGACCGTCCATAAAACCCGATGATCCTGCCACCATTCGCATCTGACGGTATACAAAATTTCTTGCCCTTTTCCTCACCGAACGGTCCGTAAGTGCATTTAGTGGTATGTATTTTCAGAGATTGGATCACGGTAGGTGGATGAGCTCCGCTTTCTCTTATGTGACCTGATATGGAAATGAAACGCTCCTTGGGATAATCTAGCTTGACCTGCACAATTTGCCAATTCAAACTCCTTTTCTAAATTTTCACTTGCCAAGAACACTATTGAAATATGCGATGATTCGCTAACTATTTTACTGTAGTGCATTTTGGTGGTAATACGTCTTCTTTTTACTTGACTTTTACTTTTCTGCTTTTACTTATCATTAGAATTTTAGCTCGGACAACAAAATCTCCTGACCACTTTAATATCTCTCTCATAATTGTACAACATATTTTTTTAAAGATTTCATTAGGTTGATTACCAATGCAAAGAACTTTTCAGACATTAATCATTGAATGAGTGATATGTGTATTTGATTCTACTTCTTGCACTCTCCGCAATGGAAATCTTCTAAAATTATCCTACAATTTTTCAATCGTAACAATCATCGCAAGTAATACATTTTGTTATACTATCATTGAAATATACACAATCATTTTATTAAATTCATTTATCTTTGCAATGATGGAGTTTTTGCCATTCTTCTGATATTATATGTTTTTCAAATATGAATTGAGTATGAGATTAATCATTTAATATTTTTATTATTCCTCAAGTGTAAATTAAATAGTATCTAGTCCTCAAATATTGACGACATATTAGATAGATCTATCAATTTATTATTCTTTAAATATGAATCAATATGAGATGGATATCCCTACATTGTTGAACTCTTTCAAAACCTCATTATAAACAATTATTTTGGAACATATAATAAACATGTATTTCCAGAAAAAATCTCTCTATGTCTATATATACATTTATGTAATACCAAAATATGCATAAGAATTGGCGATGTAGATTTAGAGATTTGGTAGGGGTAGGTTAACTAAAGTGACAATGAAAAACGAACTACTAGAAAAAGTTCCCACTTGAAATTAAGTTCAGCAATTTCTTAATTATCTTGAAGACTTAATAGATTTATGTTTGTACCTTTTTGGTTGGAAATTAGCTAAGATCAAATAAGTAATACTCCTTGTTCAGAAAAGTGCACTTAAAGAAAGGTCCCTGATGGCCCCAACAATCAGGACACAAAAAGTTTACCCAGCCTTGGGGAACCCCATGATTAACTAACTTTTATGCTTCATTGATCGTATCCGACCTCACAAAGCTCCTAGAATGATGTTAATTAATAACTCCTATAGCTCTAGATGTAAGTCGAGGAGCTCACCTCATGTCTGTTTCCATGATCTCCTCCACCATGTTGAGAGCATTGAACCGACGAACCATTATAATCATATTCAACCTTGATGGAGTCAATTACAGATCCGACCACAATCTCAATTCCTATCACATCAGTGTGTACTCCATCATCCCAAGGAGCTCCCCCTTGACCTCCGATCGGTCTGACCGATTTGAAGGGGTACAAGTGTGATATTGGCTCCGCATATACTCCGATAGAATCAAGCTTTGAACCGGATCTTCCATAAAAGCCGATAATTTTGCTGCCGGTCGATGGATACCCGAAGTACCTTCCTATTTCCTTGCCAAAGGGACCATAGCTTCCTTTATTGCTGTGAAATGTGAGCGACTGAACAATGATGGGTTCATAATTCTCTCGCTTGTAGCCAGAAATTGATGTTAAGTACTCTCGTGGGTAATCCAATCGAACCTGCACACAATCTCTCTTTCATAAAGTTTGGCTTAATAGAACCGAAGTGATAAATTTGACAAGATAATGAAACAGAGAAGATACACAACTTTCATATAAAACTATTCGACTTCATATGGGACTTGCATTAAACCCATATAAGGGACCGGTAACTAATGTATTCTCGAAAAGCTCGAAACAGTCTTGATCGTCACCAATCAGTCAAACATATGAATAAACAACTGATAGTGTCCTTAGTGAGAAAAGTGAAGAGGAAAAAACTAACTTGTTTGACTTTGGCTTTGCCATTTCTGGGATCAGCACCATGTGCACCTGAGCTAATCGATTCCCCATTCTTGTCATACCAAAAGGTAATGCGATGGATGTTATCGTCGTGCGTGATCTGAATCGCTTTCACACCACTAAATTTACCATCTTCCCATGCTTTCCCACCTAGGCCTCCAAATGGTCCAATTGATTTGATCGGATAAAGATGAGAGATTGGCTCAAAATATGCTCCGATTGCATCAAGATGGTCGCCACTCCTTCCATAAAATCCAGTTATTTTGCCGCCCGTTGTGGGCGATGAGAAGTAGACTCCCTTTTCATCGCCAAACGGTCCAATTATCCGTTTGTTACTTCGAAAGGTGAGCGAGCGAATGACGATGGGACAAGAACTAGAACTTCTTATGTACCCCGATATTGCAGTTAGATATTCATTTGAATCACGTAGATCAATCTGCACATATTAGTGGGGCGCAACTACATCAAGCTCATGATCAGTAACGCATGCAGAATTTTTATGAGGGATATGTACGAGGACTTACTACGTGGATCGCGCCTTTAGCTGTGCCACCATGTCTTTTAGATACCCATAGATTTTTATCCTCCTCTTCGTATTGAAATCTGATAGACTCGATGATCGGTTCTCTGCTTGGTTCGAATATAATCTCTATTTTCCTCACGCTAGCATGGTGGTTGCCATCATCCCAAGACGAACCACCTGAACCACCAAATAACCCCACTGATTTGAAGGGATACAGCTTGTTCGAGTAGAGCTCAATGTGTGCTCCAATAGAATCAAGTAAAGCACCACTCCTCCCAAAAAATCCAACAATTTTCCCAACTTCTGGTGGTAAGGAAAAGTACTTCCCTTCTTCTTTCCCAATCGGTCCCCAAATTCTTTTGTTGGTTCGAAATGTGAGAGAGTTGATTTGATTTAAATTGATATATCCAGAAAAAGAAGTAATGTACTCATCCGGTATAACCAATTTTACCTGCAAATAGGCCACAAAACACATATTCAACATGAGTGACTCTATGTTGCATCATTTGATGAGCAAAATAAATTGACTATTTTTTAATGAATCTCATCTATAAAATAAGTTTAACATGCTAAGATTCCTGTAAGTTATGTTTCTAATACATTTCATTCTATAATTCGAAAAGTAATTTTTTTTTTTGTTTATGGGTAGGTTTACTTTACCTCACCTTAACAGAGTGAATTTATTAGTTTTTCCAATTGGTTTTCTAACAATCATGCTGATCTTCACGTGAGCTTTTCAAGTGCATTTCGGAAGCATTAAGAGTGGGTTCAAAATTCCTTAATAGACCAATATTATAATACACGAAAATGATTAGCTTATGACATTCAAGTAGGACACGAGTAAGAGAAAAAGAGCCTAGAGACAACCTCGGAGGTATTCGCCCCACCATTTCCACCATGCCTAGTTGACCGTATGGAACCATTGGCATCCATGTAATCGAAAGCAATAGAATCAATGACCAATCCATACCGAATAACAATTTTACTTATATGCATGTATTGGCCATCATCCCACGAATCTCCACCTATACCTCCAAAAGGCCCTAAAACCTTAATGGGATATGTATGAGGAATTGGCTCATAATAAGCTCCAATGGACTCGAGACGAGGGCCGTCACACCTCCCATGAAACCCAATGATCTTGCCGCCGGTATATGGAAATGAAAAATATCTTCCTTCTGCGGATCCAAATGGTACATAGCACTTGACATTAGTATGGACAGTTAACGATTGAAGAATGGTGAATCCGGAAACTTCTCCGATGTAGCCCGACATGGAAGTCAAGTACTCACTTGGATAGTCGAGCTTAATCTGAGGGGGAAAATCAAAATTCGAGAGGAGGGTGAGGAAAGCAAGGAACAAATTCAAGAGATGAGACTGAGGACGATTATTATGTTCTCTTCTTGGTTTTGTGATGTCTCATTTCCTCTGATTTTCCTTTTAACTCTTTTAGGCTCCTAACTATTTCTCGATAGCTTGAATGAGCGGAACTCAGCTATACAATGCCGAGAGTGAGGGGGGAGAGAGAGATAATGACTTACCCTATATGTTTTGCCTCCGCCACTCGTGCCATGTGTGAAGGGACCAACTGGACGTCCATACTTGTCGTATATAACGGAGATAAAATTGATTGCTGAATCGAAACCTACCAGGATTTCCCTCACATCTGTATATCTCCCATCATCCCAAATGTCCTCGCCTTTATCACCCCCACATGGTCCAAAAGCTTCGAAAGGATATACATGAGAACTTTGCCCAAAGTGCGCTCCAATTGAATCAAGATGAGTGCCACATTTTCCATGAAGCCCAATGATTCTTCCGCCATCAACTTTTGGAATATGAAAAGGCTGCCCTTTTTCAAAGCCAAATGGTCCATAACCATATGGCTTCCTGTTGGTATGGAATTTGAGAGATTGAATAACAATAGGAGCTTGGTGGTCTCTTATATGGCCAGATATTGAAGTCAGGTATTCATCTGGATAATTTAATCTGACCTGTCATGAGCGCAAGAATTATATTTTTTATAAGTGTCACCATCTCTTTCAAGATTAAGAAAGTGCTTCTATATATGTATATGCAACCTAACTTTTGTACTTTTTTTTCCATCCCGTTGATCTATTCTTCCACCTAGGTGGACTATTTGAGAATTTATTATAATCATGTGATGGGTTATTACTTCCTTGTGTCATATGCTGATGATTTGTATTATTTAAGCATTTGTTTTCTTAATCATGATGATTTGTAAAAAATGTATTACCCAATGAAACTTTTTAGAATAATAGGATACTGACCGTAAAATTTTTACCATCGTGATGTCTGCCATGTCTGAAAGAACCTATCAAACACCCGTCTTGATCGTAGTCGATGGTGATGGAATCGATAACCGACGTAAGGAGGACACTGATTTGCCTTACACCAGTATACGTTCCGTCATCATAAGTACCGCCACCTTGACCTCCATAGGCCACAGTGGATTTCAACGGGAGAGAGGGTGACCCATAAACTCCATCGATACAATCGAGGTAGGGGCTTCTCGCCAACTTGTCCAAAAGTTTATGCCATTGATCTTTCGACACATCGCTAAGGTAGAAACCTAGTCTCTTAAGGGTCAATGGATGACCTCCTGCATAATGAACTAAACTTTTAGACAGCTCCTCATAACCTTCTTGAGGTTCTCCTCTCTTGAAGGCATGGTGACAAAAGAGTTGAAGCGCTTCGTTTGGACTCAATCCTTTGACAATGTACTTGTCATCTACCTTGAGAACTTTCAGCAAATTTGGATCTCTTGTCGTGATCAAGATTCTACTCCCGGGGTGAAACGTCTCTCGTTCTCCGGCCCCAAAATAGTCCATTTGTTCTTTCTTAGTTACATCTTCAAGGACAAGAAGTATCTTTTTACGACACATGCTAGCCTTTATCTCATTGATATTGGTGTGAATGTCGTCGTACATCTTCAGTCCTTTCACCTTCATGAGATTTTGGAGTAACTTCTTCTGCAGGCCGAGAAGATCACTCCGATTCGCTTCTCCAATTTTTTCAAGAGAAACAAAACACTCGAAGGCATCAAGAATGCCGTCACAAGCAACTCCGGCCACTGTTGTCTTACCTATTCCTTCCGTACCACATAAGCCTATCATGCGCACATCCTCCTCTCCACCTTTTCTTAGCAAGGGGATAACATCGTTTGCCAAATGAGCTACTCCAATTGCATTTTTCACAAAGTAGAGAGACCTTGTTCGACGAATCTCCTCGACAAGATACTTGATTATTATTTCAGTGAGCTTCGCTTCATTGCTGATGTTAAGTGTTAGTTCCAAATTTATATGAGCAATATGCATTAGAAAGACAAACATTGGACTGAAATTTCTATTATGTAGGTATTTGAAATTTTCAATAGAACAAATCGAGCTTGACTAAATCACTATAGGCATTGGCACACATAACAAAGAAATGATGATTAACTAAGCTCTACTTTCGATAGTAACCTCATCCTACGGCAGCCGAGGTGTTTCTTGTGGTGTTTCTTGATCCTCTTGTATCGGGTCGTATACAAAGAAACAACCCATTTCTGACTAAGTACATAAGAAGAGCAAAATATAAAGATTTCTATCATGTGGTCATGTCAATAGGAGTGAAAACCCCAAAATTTGGCCCAAAAAGGTATGAAAGCTCACAAGGACCTTTCAACGGAAGAAAAATCGTTAAACCCATCTATCTTCTTTTAATTTGTCTTAGTTTACAGTTTTCATTTTTGTTGCCCAATTCCCAAGAATGCGCACTACAAACCTATGGAATATTTAATGCGGCCTTTTGTTTTGGCTTTCTCGCTAATTCTACAGAAAACATATTAAAAAGACATTTTCACCTTTCGGCCTCGTGTTAATCTGTACATTGAAGTTTGATTTTGCTATCCTACGATTAGCATCCAAAGTCGCATCTAGAATGTGGGCCTACTTACAAACAGTCATTTTGCTTTCGATTTTGCCCTCTCTACCATTTCAAATCCACTGGCGACAAAAAACCCACTTGTCCAAAATCCCGTCTACCCACGCACTGGTCAGCCCCTCCCCTCCCGATGTCCGCCTAGCCATGGCCATCCACCAATCCAGCTGAGCCGCGAGACAGGCTCCCCTGGCGTCGAGCTCAACTACGATGTGTTGGGTTGGACTCAGATCTCGATGCTGGCCATGGCCGAGAAGAGGGGGTCGCATGAAGGATCGAGGGTGAGAGAGAGAGAGGACAGAGGGCTCAGATAGGTTCAGTGGTGGGGCAGCGTTGATCGGAATCGGTGGCGAGGGACCACAGCACAGAGAAAGAGAGAGACAGATAGAGCCAAGTGAGAGGGAAAGAGGGAGAGGGGGGAATAGTGTAAGGTTTGGATGAGTTGTGAGTGTGGATTGGGCTTTTATTTTTTGAGGTGCAAATTTTAGGTTTTCCAGATTTAGAATACAAAATCATATCGAGATGAAAAGCGGTTATGGTTAAAAACTGCTTGTACTTTACATCAGAAATCTTGAAATTAACACGTAATGATTTTCAAAATATGGCAACAAGGAATTTCAGGAAAGCCGAAATAGATCTCTACTTGTTTCCATTCCCTCAAGAAAACCGACTCTGCCCGACTATACCCAAACTCCATCTCAAAGGCAGGCAAACCAAAGAAGAATTAACATCAGAAAAGAAAAAAAAAATCATAGCTGGCTTTAACTAAAGCTTTCACATGAAGTTTGAATCACAGGTACGTACCCATGGGCGTGGTTCTCCCAGTGGTAACCCGACAAATGCTTAGCCCTCGTTAGAGCATCCCTCCATACTTGTTTCTGCTCATCGTCACTCTCCTTCCTACACAACCTGTCGAAACCTCGCGCGAATTCGCTTCCGCTCGTTAACTTGGAAACATCGTTTGCGTCCACGCCCAGAAATATGACAACAACCACGTGGCCGTGATTCTTGAGCAGTTCATTGCACTCGAGGATCTCAACCAGCTCGTTCAGGCACCACTTGGAGTCGGCATAGTTCGGGGAGAACACGACGAGGGCAAACTTGGCATGGCGGATCGCTCTCAAGAGCTTGTAGCTGATGTCCTTCCCAGTGTCCTCTCTGTCTTCGTCGCTGAAGTATTCAATCCCCGCCAGGTTCATCCCGCGGAAGAGGTGCGATATGAAGTTGTTCCTCACATCCTTCCCTCTGAAACTCACGAACACGTCGTGTTTCCATTGATGAGAAGAAGAGGAGGAAGAAGGCATGGTTTTTTCTGTCTTGTTGATATGCCGTGTAGAAACTTTTTTCGGGAGGCCATATGTGCACTTGGTTAACAAGACTTTTAGGTAAAGACTCCTTCATGATGCCTTCCAGGAAATGGTGCCAATTCCGACATTGAGATCAAGTTGAACATAAATAATTGTTTCTTTTTAAAAAAATAATAATTAATATTTATTTTATTTAATGGCTTACGAAATGCCAAATCACTTCAAAATAATTTTTTTTTATAACAAGCTCTTTTCTTCTCCGTTATATTAGAGTAGAGGCAAGCACCACAGGTGCGAAAATGGGCATTAGAGAAATGATAGTATTTTTTGAAGTGAAGGGAGTGGATAGTTTTAAGGATGTGATTAATTACAATAATGTCCCCATTTTTTCACTTTCTATGATTTAATGTTGGGATGATAGGTCGTCGAATAAGTGAGACAAATGCTCGCTTTTCACTTTATCAGCGACTTAGATGGGAAAATTATATGGAGAAGCTCAGATTGATTGTATTTTTGTCAAATTAGTCTTAAGCTCTATGATTGTGACAATTGACTTCTATATATTTTTACGTTGTGCTAATTGAGTCTATCCAACCAATATTTATATAAATTTATTAATGTTGACAATTTTTAATAACATTTTAATTCTTTAATCTTCAAATTTTTATTTGTATTTTTCCATCAATTCTTCACATTAGTGCCGGATAAGTCACAAAAGATGACTCGCGTTCGTGTTAACGATTTCCAGTCATGGACTTAGACAATTAAAATTGACTGAGTTAACAACTATATAATATATTTATGATTTTCTGAATAATTTTTTTATCGATTTAGATATATAATCAACTTGGATCTATTTAAAGAGAACCCATATGTGTGCATTTCAACACGACATGCGAAGGAAGCATGAAGCAACCAAATTGATGTGATGACATTGGGTGAACATCTTTATACAACTAGCATTTTTCTTTTTTCTTTATTTATAGTTTTGGCCAAATTATCTCCAACAGCTTGCTTGATTATGTCGTTCACATGTCCGTTTTCTGTCCCTCCCTTCTGAAAATTGAAAAATCAAACTCAGTCCGAACGTCTCCTTGCCATACAATGATTTTGCCATTGGAGGCATGCATTTTGTTGACCAACTTATTAGAGACATGTTCATGATTGCTTCAAGGGAATCTGGAGTCTGCAACTTAGATTTGTTTAACATCAGTTCAACATCCCCCTGACATCTGTAAAAGAAAATAAGATTGAATGGCAGGATCAAAGCTCTCTCTCTCTCTCTCTCTCTCTCTCTCTCGCCTACTAGTAGCAGTACCAAGGAAGATTGTACGTTCAACTTAGTAAAATGCAGAACTAAATAAAAAATTTCTTAATGAAATTGACAGCACTAAAACTGGAGCTCCGCAATTATCACGCCTGTGACATCCCACTTTTTCTCTCCTCTTTCCTCTTCCCCTCCACTCTGCAGACCACTCTCTCTCTCTCTTCTCTCTCCTCTCCCTTTTCCCCCATGTGCCAACCCTCTCCTCTCTTTCCTTTCCTCTTTCTTCTTTCCCTCTCTGTTCCTTTCTTTTCCCTTCTTTGTGGTACTGCTAGTATTAATACTTAGAGGAGGGCGAATAATTGTAAAAATAATTTATCATGAAATTCTGTAAGAAAATATTCTTTCGGAGCTAAGTCAAAATAGTGATGAGATGATGAATTCAGATGTAAACAAAAACACTATAAATGAAATGAAGGAGTTCAGGGAAGATAAGATGAACATGAGATTTATAGTGGTTCGACTTATTTCAAGCTTACGTCCAATTTCTCACGTCGAAAGTCCACTAGCTGATTTTTACTGTGAATCAAAAGAGAATTACAATTCGAGTTCATAGCTTCTCTTTGTAAGATATCAAACTTCAATTTCTATCTTATGGCTGTTCAAAAATATTGACAATCATGATTGTACCTCACTGTTTACTTGTCTATGGTACCTCCACATTATTCAATTTCTATTTAGGTACCCCCAGTTTATAGACACCTATACACCAAAGTCTTGCTCATCATTGATAGAAAACTCAGAATCTTTTATATGTTCATATTTGAATATCATTTATATAACTCCTTATGCATTTTTTACCTAGTTACTTAACCATTAAGTACATTAATACCCTTTATTTTATTTTGTCATCTTCGAAACATCTTAAGGAATTTCCCAACAATTATTCATGATATAGCAAATCCCCGCCTACTTTAGCACATGGAAGTGGACCGCGAAGGTTTTCCTTGTGTCCACTCCTCTTAAGCTCACGAACATGTCACACTTCCATTGATGGATTGAAGCAGAAGACGAAATGTTGCTAGATCTCTTTTCCCATCAGCATAGTATGCGCTTAAGTGAGAGACTGCCAAAAAAAAAAAAAGCAAACGGATGCAACTTTTTCTTGCAGGTGGAGCGTATAATTAAAGTGGAGGCGCATGTTGCAAATGAGAAAAGAGGATGAATGAAAGCGCCGCCATCAGAACAAACTGCTTATTCAATTGAATGCTCAAACAAGTTGCGGAGAGGCCCTGGTTTGGTTCAAAGGACCGAATATCCAACTTGCTCGCACGACGACAATTTAGGTTAAATTCGTCAAGTCAAAGCTAAAAGAGCTTTGTTTCACGTGACAGAGACGCGTCTGAAGGCAAGCTAAGACGTGACAGGTGAGGCGGCGTCCAACGCTGTTCGTGAGGAAACTTCCGAATCTAGGCTGATGTAAGGGCGGCCAGCCTAATGATGCGTTCAACTTCTCAAAACGCTACGAGAATTGGACAGGAAAACAGCAAGTAGCCGATACGGATGGCTTGTGCTTACGAAATAATAATTGAGCTACATAATTTATACGGTTGGCGTCGGAGCGTTAAACAGCCTATACGACTAAATTAGGAAAATAGTTACTGTGATGCGGCCTGTGCATTGGATTGGCTTTGATATCCGTCGCAGGTGCTTTCCACACCCCATATATTGTCATCGTACATTATGTATACGTGTCAAGAAATATCAATACCACAAGTCGAGAAGTAAAAAAGATAGATGACGATGACTAGTGTAGCGTATGATCTACTCTCTTGATGATTAAGATGATGATGCGCGATTTGGAAAATGGTAGATTATCTCATCACGTGAATATATATTAGATGAATTAGAAAAAGAACAACTCGCACGTCCTTATTTTATGAAAAATTCATGATTTGAAAAATAAGATGATGATGCACGATTTGGAAAATGGTAGGTTATCTTGCATATTTTAAAATCAATTGAATATATATGAGACAAAATTAGAAAAATAACAGCTCTCATGTCCTTATTTTATGAAAAACTAATGATTTAAAAAATATTTTTTCCTTATATTGGTCGAGAATATCGCCTACAAAAATTAATTAACGAATTTTTTTTATCATCAATGAAACTACTTAGACATAAATTGTTTACTAATAATGAGTTCCGTCGACTAATTTTTAAAATAATATTATGCATGAGTATACTCTCTAAATCATTAATTTGTGACAAAACAAACGCGCTGATGCTGTTGAGATTGCATAGAGTATGTCTTGGGCGAGTCCTTGTTAGTGCTTTTGGTCAGGAAAAAGAACTCAATGCTAGAGCAGCTACGCCCAAAGAGAAAACCAACATTTTGTCCTACCGACCAAAATCAATCTGCAGAAAGTCCATAGACGGAGAACAGCTGATTCACTCCCGCTTATCCAACGTTTTAAAATACAAAACTCAAGAAGTGTCCGATTTATGGCGGATTTTCTAGACAAATCTTTTTTTTTCTATTAAAACTTCCTTCCCGTCGATTGGTTCCATACCCAAGTTACATAATTAGTTTATTAAGATTTGATTCACTAAAATGACTGCTTTAACACACTTTCTTCTTAAACGATAGATTAGACCGACCTACTCACACACACCTAAATTACTGAAGATGTTAGCAACGACGCATATGTAAACTCAAAGATTGACAGGACAATTGCTAAATAAGTCCTAAATCTTTTGCTATTTTACCGATTTAGTTATAAACATTTTTTTATACCAAATAAGTCATAAACCTTTACAACTTTGCCGGTTAAGTCCTTCCGGTGGATTTTGGCCGGAAAATGCCTACGTGGCGATGACGTGGTGCGTCGGGCCTCGCCGGTGATGACGTGGCGATGATCGGACCCCAATTTTTTTTTTTCCTTTTTTCCCTTATTTTTCTTAAAAAAACATACTTGGCTATCGGAGCTCGCTAGCCACTCCAAAGTGCGGCCCCACCCAAATCTTGAATTTATGCTCGTATGACACATTTATCCCAAAAAAATTTTATGACACCAAAAATCCTGAACTTATATCCTCATGACATATTTAGCATAGGATTCTATTTATTTTAATTCTCACCAGCCACTGGGTGAGGGTCGTGAAGCCCTTGCCCAGCCCTTCGTGGTGGAGGGCGAAACCCCCCTCGCCCATGAAATAGAAAAGAAAAGAAGAAAAAGATTTAAGATAAATATATCATGAGGATATCAATTTAAGGCTTTTGATGTCACAAACAAAAGTTTGTAATATACATGGTTGAAAGATCGATACAAGTACTTACTTTACCAAAAAAAAAAAAACGAAATTTGTGATAAATGTGTTACACAAGCATAAGCTGGAGATTTTTTGTGACAAAAAGTGTTTTGGATAAATATGTCACATAAAGTATAGTTTAGGATTTTTTTGTGGTATTTTCCCTTTTTATTAAACAGGTTAATTTATATATAACTTAGTAAGTCGCAAACTAAGTTAATTTCCACATCGATTAGTTACTTTCTCTATCGTACGAATGAATTTCCTCCACCTTATTTGGTCTATTTCAGACGTGAGTTCTAACTTGGTGGCAGTAAGTTTGAAACTCTAAAATTATCTGAAAATGGTAACTCTTCAATGTAGTCGTCAACTTTTCAATGTTTTCATACAAAGAGAAGAAAGAGCAAGTTTCCATATGACACATTAATTAGCAGTATTCGTTATGTAAAAAGAAGATAAAATAACGTTTGTATACTGATTAGAGACCTTCCATTTCCAAAGTTAAGTTCCAGAATTAAATACCGGCAAACTTTTCTTTTTTTGGATACTCGAGAACCCCCTTGCATAGCCGACAGCCGAAGAGGTAAATCCGAGGTGACGCTAGCGCAGGACCCACCACCACAACATCACGCTTAAGAATCCCTAACGGCAGCGTTGGAATTCGAACTCCTACCCTTCGTGAGGGGAAGAGAGATTGAAGCCAACGCAGTCGCTGCGAGCGATGGTAAATATCGGCAAACTATTGAAAAATGATGTTATGAATATTTGAACATGAACTCAAAGGTTTAGTAATTTCATAATTATATTTGCTTACTTTAACACCTTGATAAGCTATGCCAATCAACGCTGGTAAATTATAATTAGAGATTATAATTCATGAACATAATCTCGTCACATGTGCCATGTAAATTATGACATCTCACTAAAAATATAACATGGAAGTTTAGTGGTAATGGTGAGACTAGTTGATGAGGAAATGATTCCCTACAAAAATGCTTTTACACACTTCGTTCCTGGAGAATACATCAAACCGACTTATCGACACCCCTCGACACTTGAGAATGTCGGTGATAGCTTACATTTACGTGTAAACTCAAACATCGACCGCAGGATGCACGAAGAGGTAGAGCTTAGCATGTCAAGGCTCAAAATGTGCTCCAAGTGAATCAAGATAGAGTCCAGACCTTCCGCCAAACCCAACGATTTTTCTACCAGTCCACGGAAAAGAAAAGTACTTCCCGTCTTCCACACCAATTGGCCCAAAAGTTCTTTCATTGCTCCGAAATGCCAGGGAGCGAACAACAGTAAGCCCGAAGAGATCTCCAACGTAACCAGAAACTGAAGTCAAGTACTCTCGAGGATAATCGAGTTTAATCTGCAAAATTAGAAGCACAAACATATTTAAACCCGACCCCCCAACTTGAAAAGCAGCATAAATAGAACACTCGGGTTGAAAAGTTGTATTTTGTTAGACAATGCAATGGCTAAATAGATTGCACGGGTGATCAATCCTCCAACACTTAAAACCGAACCTTGGCAACAACACGGAGGTCTCACGTTTTTAGGATTATGTAAATGTCTGAAGTCCGTACCTGGAGTGTTTTATGTCCTCCATCTCCGCCATGTTTAGGATCCTGAACAACAGAACCGTTCTTGTCGTACTCAACAGTAATGGAGTCAACAACTAGTCCAGCTTTTACGATAATTTCTCTCACACCCATGCTATCTCCATCATCCCAAGGACTGCCACCTTGGCCTCCAAATGGCCCAACGAGTTTCAAGGAACAAGGATCAGAAATTGGTTCCGAGTAGACTCCTAGTGCATCAAGTCGGACACCAGACCTCCCGTGAAAGCCAATTACCTTGCTGCATATCAATTTACAGCTAAAGAAGCTTCCTTCTTCCTTACCAAAGGGTCCATGCCTTCTTATATTGCTTTGGAAAGTGAGTGATTGAATAGCAGAACAGTTTTGTCTGATATAACCGGATACTGAGGTCAAGAACTCTCGAGGGTAGTCCAAGGTAACCTGCAGAATTAGCAAGTATCTGTCAAATTAAGCTGTCACATTGATCTATAACAAAGATGATATAGATCATGAGGGTAGTCCAAGTTAATGTGAGAAGCAAATTAAAGTCTTTCTGAAAATTCTCGTAGAATCAAGAATGGGGTCTTTGTGTGCAAGTGTGTGTGTGTATGTGTGTGTGTGTGTGTGTGCGTGCGTGCGTGTGTGTGAGAGAGAGAGAGAGATAGAGAGAGAGAGAGAGAGGATCAACGGTAATATAAGTGAACAATATTCAATGAACTCACCATATGGATATCTCCATTGCCACTGTGACCATGTGTAGAGGACCATATAGATTTGCCATTATCATCATACTCAAAGGAGATGTAGTTGACAACGTTTTCCAACATCATCTTTATTTTCTTTACACCATTAAATTTTCCATCGTCCCAAGGGTGTCCATCTTGGCCGCCAAATGGTCCGCTACACTTGATTGGATATAGATGAGATATTGGTTCAAAATATGCTCCAAGAGATTGAAGATGGCAACCAGAACTCCCATAAAATCCAATGACCTTTCCACCAGTTGCTGGAAATGAAAACTTCCTTCCGGTTTCAGTGCCAAATGGTCCGTACGTTCTTTTACTACTTTGAAATGTGAGTGAACGGATGATGGTAGGACCCCAATCATTCTCAATATATCCCGATACTGAAGTTAGACATTCAGTCGACCAATCCAGATTTATCTGTGACAACCATATAAAGGTTAAAGAAAAGTTAACGCAACAAGTCAGGAAACAAAAGCACGGTGGATGAGAATGACTAGTGCATGATCCACTTTTTTGATGATATGAATGATCTGATTAGTAGAAACATCATATCAACATATATTAGATCAAAAAAGAGAAAAGGAAAATCCACGTGCGTTTACTTTGCAGAAAATTAATGATTTGGAATTTTTTTCCTAGATTGATCATTTGTTTCACTTAGCAAAATGAATCAATGAAAAACATTTTCATAGATGGAAAAAAATTGATTGATTCTCCCTTACTGACTGTTTAGAATACGAAAGTTCAGAAACTGTTCATTTTTACGAAGAACTTATTTCAACAAATCTTTTTACTTAAAAACTTGCTTCCTGTTTGTGATGTCATGCCTAATTTAAAAGATTTAGAGTATATCATTTCCATCTAGACAGCGTCTTCAGCAATGGAATGATAAGCTGCATCATTAGAAATAGAAAGGATAACATTTATCTGACACCTAGTTCCTGCTAGAGTAGCCTACCGTATTTATTTTTCCGCCATTACTAGAACCATGTCGAAAAGTATGTCCGTCCTCATAGGTAATACTAATAGATTCAACTGCAGAATCAGATACTACGACAATTTGTCTCACATCTGTATGCTTGCCATCATCCCAGCAGTTCTCCCCATTTCCAAATGGTCCCACGTCTTCGAAAGGATATGGCTGAGAGACAGGTCCAAAATATGCTCCAATGGAGTCCAGAGAAAAGCCACCCCTTCCATGAAAACCAATGATCTTTCCATCAACCTGTGGAAAACTGAAAAACTTCCCTCTCTCATTGCCATATGGCCCGTACGGCCTCCGATTGCTGTGGAAGGTAAGAGAGTTGATGACACGATACGAATCTTCTCGAATGTAGCCGGACACTGAAATCAAGTATTCATCTGGATAATCTAGAGTAAACTGCAACAATTGCAGGGGAACAAAGTGAGTATCAATCAACCTTGAAGGGAAAAAGAAAATTCTATGCTCTCTAGATGCTCTATTCAGGTTTAAATTATCCCCAAGCAAAAGATATTGAATTCCTGAAAGGACTAGTTAGAGGCTATGGTACTTGGTATTCCTTCTCTTATGATGGAGCACAGTTTGCCTTTTTCACTAGTCTCGTATCAATACTATTCAAATCCATCCCGAACCCCTACTGCTTTGCTCCATTAGCACATGGCATTCTTGACGCTCTATATTGACAATGACAAGCGCTGAAGCAATGTCTGATTAAATGTAACATCAGAAAAGTAGATGACACTAAAGACAAATCATAGCAAAGACGACAGGACCATCAATATATCAGGAGCTAATTCATTACCGGGGAAGTACCTAGTTGATTTGCTTCAAGCAAGTTCATCTTTTATGACTCAGTGACCCTACTTTTTCTAAACCTTCCCTCCATAAACGAACAGTAGCTGATATTTTCGTAAAGAATAGCATAACTAGACGTAAATATTGCAAATCAACAAAGCGTGACTGTACTAATGGACTTACCTCCCATGTTTCGCCTTCCAAAAATCGACCATATCTTGGGGAGCTAACCAAACACCCGTTCTGAATAAACAAGGTGCTGTCACGCCTCGAACCCGAGTACATGATAGTCCTCGAAATAAACCTCACCACTTATTAAATTTTCCAATAATCCCAGGTTGTTATCGATTAACCAAATAATTTAACTAAGGATATAAAATTAGTACAAAAGAAATGCAGCGGAATAAATTAAATAAAACCTCGACTAAATCCTGAGGTAAATCATTAATTACAATATCTCCAATAAACTGATCAAATAACTAAATAGGGTTCACAAATTATCAACCTTATTTATTCGTTCAATAAAAGAAATATAAATGCGGAAAATAATTTCCTCACAAATAAATAAAGTCTCATAATCAAAATTAAATCAACTACGATCATCTCGCTGCGCCTCCAGCTTTACCTGGTCCTCGAGGAGGAGCTGCAATAACAGGACCTGAACCAAGTAATTTTAAGATGAGATAAACTCATCGAGTTTGCTCCCTACTTCTTAATTAGGTTGATATTCACTTTAGGGTTCCTAACCGTATAATTAATTTAAACCACACTACTCACCACCCATGATCTGTCAATAGATTGTTCTCCAAATAATTCGATATAAATGTCACAATATTAACTTCCAAGATAATCTAACATCAAATCAATTATAATGAGCACAAAGAATTAAATAAATAAACCACATTATGAAACAACCAATATCCAACTACAATTAATAAATCAATCTCAACCAATCGATCAATCAAAAATATTAAATAAACATCCACAACTAAGCCATAAATAACTTGAGATAATTTCTCAAATTAACCAAAATCGACTGTCTGGACCTATCAATTAGGGATTCACCCGGGTCCCTAACTCAAATCCAGAGTATTCGATTCGATCAACTACGGGTGACATCGCCTTAATTAGTAGCCACTTAGCCAATCACGCAATTTCTGGAATTTATTCCAAAATATTGCAAATTACCTAAAATTACATAATAAAACCCTAACTAATCAAAACAGAATAATTAATCGTAATTACCCTAATATCAAACCAAACCATCACTATTAATAATTTGATACCATCGCAGCCAACATTTCTCACACCTTTCTCCAAGTTGTCAAATTTACACTTTTGCCCTCAAAATTTCCAAAATTACATTTTTACCCCTAAAAACCCTAATTAGACTACAATATTACATAATCAACTTATCAATCTCAAAATATTCCGAATTTCATATTTTTCTACCATCCACTAATTAATGATTTCCAAAACTAATTTAATTAGCAATTGTCCTCCCACTAATTAAATTTATCAATTTACCCAAAAAACCTTAACTTAGGTCTAATTGGACCAAAATTAATAAATTGTCTCTAATTCCTCAAAACTTACAAAATTGCACTTCCACAACCAATAATCCACATTTCTAAAAATATTAATTCACTAATTAATCCTTCTATAACCTAATTTCACAACTAAACCTCTAAATGTCTAAATTTACAAAATCGTCCCTATTTCAACAAAAGTTTCTAAATAAGCTCTAATCTCTAATTTAATCATCAATCAAGTCCAATAATCACACAACAAAACTACTAGAGCAATTAACAGCCCTAATTAGGAGTTAGGGAGCAAACTCACATAATTCCAAGCTTTGACGTCTAATTAGTCGACGACAGCGAGTTTTCCGGCAATTAATCCGACGACGGTCCGTCAAGCTAATTCGCGGGCTGATTGGACTGTTGAAAAGTGACCCACCCTCTCGGATTGGGCTGGATCAAGGCCCACCGTGACCTGGTTCGAGCCCACAGAAGCTGTTGGGCCTAAATCTAGCCCACAAAAGCTTGGGCCTGCAAGTCAGCCCACAGAAGCTGTAAACAGCTTCTGTTTCGCTTGGTCCGTGCAGGGGGAGGGATAGGCGTACTGGGGACTCCCTCTCGCGAGCTCCGGCGTGAGGCGACGGAATGATGTCGGCGATGGCGACGGCGCGGACGAGCTGCTGGCGGCTGGGCGAGCTGAAGATCTGGCGATGGGTTCGGTTGACACGAGCTGAGGTGCGAGATGTGGGTGGCGTGCGCTGAGGAGAGCAGCGCGAGCTGAGGGATGGCGTCTGACGAGCTGGAGATGACGTTAACGGCGTGGCGGTTGGGCGTGGACAGCGTGGCGGCGACGATGGCTTGACGGAGCGAGGAGGAGGACTCGGGTTTTTCTGGTTCAACCCGAGCCAAGCTGCAGATCGGCGGCTATCTCAAGCTGAGGACGACGACGTTGAAGGCGGTGTCTGGGTCGCGGAGGTGGCGTCGACGGCGTGAAGAACGGTGACGGTGACTGACGTGGTTACGGCGAGAGAGAAGGGTTTCGGGTTCGCGTTGTTTTCTAATTCAACGCGCAAGAGACAAGAAGGCAGCAAGTAGGGTTTTCTAGAAGCTTTTGCGCAAGAAATCTGCTGAGTTTGTTGTTTAGAGGAGATCGTGGGGTTCGCGGTTGGTGAAATCGCGAGTTTCTCGCGTTGGTTGGTGTAATGATTATCTGCAATATAAGGTTTCCTGCAGGTCATGCGGCGCAGGAGGAAGAAGATGAACAGGAAGAAGAAAGAAGGAGGTGGGCCAGGCTGGTCCCATGCGTGGAGGAAGGACGTCGGGTGGGCACATGCCCATGCGCAGAGAGTAAAAAGAGAAATATGGAAGAATAAAGTAGGAAAGAGAAAGAAAATTTATTAAAGAAAATTTAGGCTGTTACAATTCTTCCCCCCTTAGGACATTTCGTCCTCGAAATTTACATTACTAGTCTCCTCGAACAGATAAGGGTATTGGGTCCTCATAACTTCTTCACTTTCCCAGGTCGCACCTTCCGTGTCGTGGTGCTACCAAACCACCTTGACCAAGGAGATCACTTTATTCCTCAAACGATGTTCTCGGCGATCTTCAATTCTGATCGGTCTCTCCTCATAGGACACTTTGTCATCAACTTCAATCTCCTCGAAGCTCAATATATGTGAGGGGTCAGGCTCATACTTTCTCAACATCGAAACATGAAAGACATTGTGAATATGAGCCAAATTCGGCGGTAAGGCTAGACGGTAGGCTGCAGCTCCAATCCTCTCTAGTACTTCAAATGGCCCCACATATCTAGGGCTCAACTTGCCTTTCTTGCCAAAGCGTGACAATCCTCTCTTAGGCGACACTTTTAAAAACACATGGTCACCCTCCTGGAATTCTAATGGCCTACGTCTTTTGTCAGCGTAGCTCTTCTGACGGCTCTGAGCTGTCTTCATTCTATCTTTGATGATCTTGACTGCTTCAACTGATTGTTGTACTAACTCTGGACCTGTGATTTTCCGCTCTCCCACTTCATCCCAACAGACTGGAGTTCGACAAGCACGGCCATATAAAGCCTCATAAGGAGCCATTCCAATGCTCTGTTGGAAACTGTTATTGTATGCGAACTCCACTAAATGTAACTGATCCTCCCAGCTACCCTTGAAGTCTAAGACGCATGCTCTCAACATGTCTTCCAGAGTCTGAATGGTCCTTTCAGACTGTCCATCTGTCTGTGGATGATAAGCAGTGCTATACTGCAGTTTTGTCCCCAAAGCGGTCTGTAAGCTCTTCCAGAAGGCGGCGGTGAATCTCGGATCACGATCAGATGTGACTGTCACTGGTACTCCGTGGAGTCTAACAATCTGCCGAACATACAACTCCGCCAATCGGTCCAAAGCAAAATCCTTACGTACTGCAATGAAATGTGCAGACTTGGTTATTCTGTCCACTATAACCCAAATTGCATCATGATTTCGCGGAGTCCTAGGTAAACCTGTCACGAAATCCATCGTGATATGCTCCCACTTCCATTCCGGGATCTCCAATGGTTTTAGTAAGCCTCCTGGTTTGCAGTGTTGCACCTTCACTTGCTGACATGTCAGACACTTAGCCACGTGTCTCGCCACATCTACCTTCATGCCATTCCACCAATAATGTGGCTTCAAATTCTGATACATCTTAGTACTTCCAGGATGAATGCTGTAGTTGCTCCTATGAGCTTCCGCCAACAAATCTTCCTTGAGTGCAGCATCATCAGGGACACATAGCCTTCCTCTGTACTTTAGTATCCCATCTTCGGAGATCTGGAAGTCCGGTTTTCTCTGATCCTCACTTCCCTGGATAATCTTCTGAAGAGTTGGGTCCAGTGATTGTAAAGACTTAATCCTTGTCTAAATCTGCGGTTCCACTCGTAAGGTGGCCATTAAGCATGCGAGATGACTTACTTCGAATTTAAAGTCAAAATCTCTCGCCTCTTCTAGTAAATGCCATTCCTTCGCCATCAAATGTGCTACCGACGATTTACGACTGAGGGCATCAGCTACCCTATTGGCCTTTCCCGGATGGTACAATATATCGCAGTCGTAGTCCTTTAGCAACTCCATCCAGCGACGTTGTCTCATGTTCAACTCCTTTTGAGAAAACAAGTATTTGAGACTTTGATGATCCGTGTAAATTGGGAACTTCTCTCCACATAAGTAGTGTCTCCAGATCTTGAGAGCGAAGATGATTGCAGCCAATTCAAGATCATGTGTCGGATAATTCTTTTCATGAGGCCTCAACTGCCTCGAAGCATACGCCACAACTCATCCATGCTGCATCAGAACACATCCCAATCCTTGATAAGATGCATCGCTATAAATTTCATAACCACCTGGACCTGATGGAATCGTCAATATTGGTGCAGTGGTCAATCTCCTCTTCAGCTCCTGAAAGCTTCTCTCACACCTATCTGTCCATTCAAACTTAGTTTCCTTCTTCAGAAGGTTAGTTAATGGTGCTGCTATACTCGAGAACTTCTCCACGAAACGTCGGTAGTATCCGGCCAAGCCTAAGAAACTCCTAACCTCAGTCACCGTTGTAGGCCTCGGCCAGTCCGACACTGCTTCAATCTTAGATGGGTCCACTGAAATTCCTTCGCCTGAAATCACATGGCCCAAGAAAGCTACACGACCTAACCAGAATTCACACTTGCTGAACTTGGCATACAATGCGTGTTGTCGAAGAGTCGTCAGTACAATCCTCAAGTGTTGTTCATGCTCCTCTGAACTCTTCGAGTACACCAGGATGTCGTCAATGAAGACTATGACAAACTGGTCCAGATACTCCTTGAAAGTTCGATTCATCATATCCATAAAAGCAGCAGGGGCATTTGTTAACCCAAACGGCATCACCGTGAACTCATAATGACCATACCGCGTACGAAATGCAGTCTTCGGGACATCCTCCTTTCTAATCCTCAGCTGGTGATAGCCAGTCCTCAGATCGATCTTAGAGAATACTGAGGCTCCTTGCAACTGGTCAAACAAGTCATCAATCCTCGGTAGGGGATACTTGTTCTTAATCGTTACTTCGTTCAATTGCCTATAATCAATGCACAACCGCATTGACCCATCTTTCTTCTTCACGAATAATACTGGTGCACCCCATGGTGATGCACTAGGGCGAATGAATCCCTTGTCTAGCAATTCCTGCATCTGGACTTTCAGCTCCTTCAGCTCTGACAATGACATCCGATAGGGAGGTTTGGAAATAGGTTCCGTACCAGGAGCTAGTTCGATCACGAACTCAATTTCCCTCTCCCGGGGTAATCCTGGTAGTTCCTTAGGAAATACATCAGCAAATTCTCGCACTACAGCGATTTCTTCAATTGTCGGTCCCTCGACCGACATGTCTACTACAGTGGCCAGGAAACTCTGGCACCCATCCTCGAGCAGCTTCACTGCCTCGAGGGATGAAATCAACGGCACAGAAGGACCTCCTCTACTTCCTACGATCTCGTAACTAGGACGATCTAATGGTTGAAACTGGATCACCTGATTATAACAATCAACCGTGGCTCTCTGCTTTCTCAACCAATCCATTCCAACAATTACATCAAAGTCATACATACACAATACTGCCAAATCTATTACCCCTTTCACCCCACTAACCACTATCTCACATCCCTTACACCCTTCAACTGATAACACCCTATCTTTCATGGGGGTAGTAACACTAAGAACAGTACTTAATGGTTCCAATTTCAATTCAGCTAACTTAGCAAACTGGGCAGCCACAAAGGAATGGGTGGCTCCAGTATCAAATAATGCGTAAGCTGCGTGTTGGTGTAAGGACACAGTACTTGTGATTACTCCTCCCGTGTTCTGAACCTCCGCTCGATTAACAGCATATACTCTTCCCTGAGATGGGGGTCGCTCCATATTGCCTTGAATGGCAAGCTGTCCCGGGCGCGGTAATGGTTGTGCCCCAGCTGGGCGACGCGGACAATCTCTCAGCAGATGACCTCGTTGGCCACATCCAAAGCAAGCTCCCGTCCTGGTAGGACAAGTCTCACTCCTATGGGGCCTCCCACAGTGTCTACATCTGTCATCTCGGCGAAAAGGTGGCTTCCTGACCCCGCTAACCCTATTAAGAGGAATAGGGTTTCTGTATCCAATCACTGGCCTCATTCCTTGGCGACGATTGTCCCTCCCAGCAAAGAATCTAGAGCTAGGCGCGGCTGCTCTCTCATTCATATCCTTTTCCACCATCTTTGCTTTGTTCAGCACCTCTTTATAACTGCGCAAATCAAAAGGCGCCAGCTGAGTCTTGATTTCGGGTTTTAGTCCATCCCGAAACCTCAGAGCCCTTTCGACTGGGTCCTCAATCAGTCTTCTGCCATACCTCGATAGTTCTGCAAACTTCGCCTCATACTCATCCACCGACAGATTATTTTGGCGCAGCCTCTGAAATTCTGTCATCTTCTGGTCCCTTGCAGCATTGGAGAAGTATTGCTCATTAAAAGCATCTACAAAGGCATCCCAGGTTGGTGCTACACCTTCCGGGAAGACAGTTTCTTTGGTGGCCTTCCACCAGTAGTTGGCATTACCCTCCAGCTGGAATACTGCCAACCTCACTTTGTCAGCATCGGAGCACTTCATTAGTTCAAAAACTTTCTCTAGACTTTGAAGCCATGAATTAGCGGCCTCAGGATCTCCTTTTCCCAAGAACTGAGGAGGTTTCAGCTTTAGAAACTGTTCTACTTGCTCCAGGACCCTTCGCTCCTCATCTACAACTTCAACTGGTGTAGGGGCTGGGACCGGTCTCTCCTCCTCCACAGTGACTTCGACGGTTTCTGGAGCAGGTGTGGCATTCCTCATTGCAGTAATTGCAGCATTTACCGCAGCAGTAATAGCAGCCTCTTGATTCTAAGCCTGCTGTCGGACCTCACCTCGAAGGTCCTCAAGGGATTTCATAATCCCTTCAACCCGGGGATCTCCCTGGGTATCATCATCTCCAACTCCGAAGCGACCAATAGTCACTCTTCTCCTCGGAGGTCTCTGATTTCTATCCATACTCACGATCAAACAATCCTGGTTCCAATATTTCAATAATTTCGTAAACAATAAAGTACACAATTAATTCCTCATCAACAAAGTCTGTGTAATACTCAACAAATTTGCTCAGACAAACAATACATATACAAGCTAGTAGCATGCGATACACATACATGCTCATTTCTCAAAATCACTGAGGCAAGCGATACGTATACAAGCCCCTAGCGTGCGATACGCATACACGCTCATCAATTTAATTTCCATGGCAGGCGATACACATACCAGCCTATAGCGTGCGATACGCATACACGCTTTCAACATGTCTTTCATTATTAAAAATATACAACCTCAAACAAACAATATCAAATGTTCGGCTTTGCTGCACACGTCCCATACCGTGCCAACGCAGCTAAACATAAGACCACAACAACCAATCAGACAAATACAATGTCAAACATCCGACCTTGCTGCACATGTCCGGATCATGCCAACTTGGCTAAACGTAAGACTATGCATTTTTTCGATACACATTCATGTCTTAAATATACACGTCCCATACCGTGTACATTTAAGGCATGCATGCGACCTACAAACATCCTTAAACAACACATCAATTACAAACAATTTTATTAGTTATAAATTTTTTTTTTTACCCCAGGAATGACTAACCCTATCCTTATCACTCCAAATTAACCCCGCTCTGATACCAAATAAACAAGGTGCTGTCACGCCTCGAACCCGAGTACATGATAGTCCTCGAAATAAACCTCACCACTTATTATATTTTCCAATAATCCCAGGTTGTTATCGATTAACCAAATAATTTAACTAAGGATATAAAATTAGTACAAAAGAAATGCAGCGGAATAAATTAAATAAAACCTCGACTAAATCCTGAGGTAAATCATTAATTACAATATCTCCAATAAACTGATCAAATAACTAAATAGGGTTCACAAATTATCAACCTTATTTATTCGTTCAATAAAAGAAATATAAATGCGGAAAATAATTTCCTCACAAATAAATAAAGTCTCATAATCAAAATTAAATCAACTACGATCATCTCGCTGCGCCTCCAGCTTCACCTGGTCCTCGAGGAGGAGCTGCAATAACAGGACCTGAACCAAGTAATTTTAAGATGAGATAAACTCATCGAGTTTGCCCCCTACTTCTTAATTAGGTTGATATTCACTCCAGGGTTCCTAACCGTATAATTAATTTAAACCACACTTCTCACCACCCATGATCTGTCAATAGATTGTTCTCCAAATAATTCGATATAAATGTCACAATATTAACTTCCAAGATAATCTAACATCAAATCAATTATAATGAGCACAAAGAATTAAATAAATAAATCACATTATGAAACAACCAATATCCAACTACAATTAATAAATCAATCTCAACCAATCGATCAATCAAAAATATTAAATAAACATCCACAACTAAGCCATAAATAACTTGAGATAATTTCTCAAATTAACCAAAATCGACTGCCTGGACCTACCAATTAGGGATTCACCCGGGTCCCTAACTCGAATCCAGAGTATTCGATTCGATCAACTACGGGTGACATCGCCTTAATTAGTAGCCACTTAGCCAATCACGCAATTTCTGGAATTTATTCCAAAATATTGCAAATTACCTAAAATTACATAATAAAACCCTAACTAATCAAAGCAGGATAATTAATCGTAAATTACTCGAATATCAAACCGAACCATCACTATTAATAATTTGATACCATCGCAGCCAACATTTCTCACACCTTTCTCCAAGT
Organism: Melaleuca alternifolia; assembly: GCA_019926035.1. NCBI lineage: Eukaryota > Viridiplantae > Streptophyta > Magnoliopsida > Myrtales > Myrtaceae > Melaleuca > Melaleuca alternifolia. Next base: position 2,518,609 of record JAGKPW010002331.1, read on the forward strand.
TGTCAAATTTACACTTTTGCCCTCAAAATTTCCAAAATTACATTTTTACCCCTAAAAACCCTAATTAGACTACAATATTACATAATCAACTTATCAATCTCAAAATATTCCGAATTTCATATTTTTCTACCATCCACTAATTAATGATTTCCAAAACTAATTTAATTAGCAATTGTCCTCCCACTAATTAAATTTATCAATTTACCCAAAAACCTTAACTTAGGTCTAATTGGACCAAAATTAATAAATTGTCTCTAATTCCTCAAAACTTACAAAATTGCACTTCCACAACCAATAATCCACATTTCTAAAAATATTAATTCACTAATTAATCCTTCTATAACCTAATTTCACAACTAAACCTCTAAATGTCTAAATTTACAAAATCGTCCCTATTTCAACAAAAGTTTCTAAATAAGCTCTAATCTCTAATTTAATCATCAATCAAGTCCAATAATCACACAACAAAACTACTAGAGCAATTAACAGCCCTAATTAGGAGTTAGGGAGCAAACTCACATAATTCCAAGCTTTGACGTCTAATTAGTCGACGACAACGAGTTTTCCGGCAATTAATCCGACGACGGTCCGTCAAGCTAATTCGCGGGCTGATTGGACTGTTGAAAAGTGACCCACCCTCTCAGATTGGGCTGGATCAAGGCCCACCGTGACCTGGTTCGAGCCCACAGAAGCTGTTGGGCCTAAATCTAGCCCACAAAAGCTTGGCCCACAAAAGCTTGGGCCTGCAAGTCAGCCCACAGAAGCTGTAAACAGCTTCTGTTTCGCTTGGTCCGTGCAGGGGAAGGGATAGGCGTACTGGGGACTCCCTCTCGCGAGCTCCGGCGTGAGGCGACGGAATGACGTCGGCGACGGCGACGGCGCGGACGAGCTGCTGGCGGCTGGGCGAGCTGAAGATCTGGCGATGGGTTCGGTTGACACGAGCTGAGGTGCGAGATGTGGGTGGCGTGCGCTGAGGAGAGCAGCGCGAGCTGAGGGATGGCGTCTGACGAGCTGGAGATGACGTTAACGGCGTGGTGGCTGGGCGTGGACAGCGTGGCGGCAACGATGGCTTGACGGAGCGAGGAGGAGGACTCGGGTTTTTCTGGTTCAACCCGAGCCAAGCTGCAGATCGGCGGCTATATCAAGCTGAGGACGACGACGTTGAAGGCGGTGTCTGGGTCGTGGAGGTGGCGTCGACGGCGGGAAGAACGGTGACGGTGACTGACGTGGTTACGGCGAGAGAGAGGGGTTTCGGGTTCGCGTTGTTTTCTAATTCAACGCGCGAGAGACAAGAAGGCAGCAAGTAGGGTTTTCTAGAAGCTTTTGCGCGAGAAATCTGCTGAGTTTGTTGTTTAGAGGAGATCGTGGGGTTCGCGGTTGGTGAAATCGCGAGTTTCTCGCGTTGGTTGGTGTAATGGTTATCTGCAATATAAGGTTTCCTGCAGGTCATGCGGCGCAGGAGGAAGAAGATGAACAGGAAGAAGAAAGAAGGAGGTGGGCCAGGCTGGTCCCACGCGTGGAGGAAGGACGTCGGGTGGGCACATGCCCATGCACAGAGAGCAAAAAGAGAAATATGGAAGAATAAAGTAGGAAAGAGAAAGAAAATTTATTAAAGAAAATTTAGGCTGTTACACTGATCATAGTCAATAGATCCACCATGTCTTGGCGACCGCACTAAACACCCATTATGATCATAGTCAATAGTAATGGACTCGATCATTGATCTTTCAACAATCGTTATTTTTCATATGTCACTGTATGTTTGATCATCAAAAGAGCTTCCCCTATGCCCTCCAAATGGCCCTACTGAGTGATGAAGAGAGGAGAATGTATATAGAGGTATTCTGATTGAATAAAGATGAGGATGTGTTACCAACTTCTTCAATATCTCTAGCCACTGATTTTTCCTCCTAGAAAGAAAGTAACCAAATCTCTTAAGAACTATTGGCAGGCCGCCTGCATAATGGACAAGACTCTTGGACAACTCTTCATACCCTTCTATAGGTTGGTCTTTGCCGAAGGCATGGTGACACATGAGCTGGAGCGATTCTTTAGAACCTAGCCCGGGAAGCATGTACTTGTCATCTACTTTGAGATCTTCCAAAAGCCGTTCTTCTCTTGCAGTTATCAAAATTCTACTCCCATAGTGGAACCATTCTCGATCTTCAGCGCCAAAATACTCAATTTGGTCCTTGTTAGTGATGCCGTCAAGAACTAGAAGGATCCTTTTTCGACAGAGTTGATCTTTTATCTCATTGACATTGCTGTCAAGATCATCCATTTCTAGACCTCGTACCTGCAGAACATCATGGAGAAGTCTTTTCTGAAGAAGTGGAAGAGTACCTTCGTTTGCATCTCCGACATTTTCAAGTAAGCTGACACCTTCAAAGTCCCTGAAAAGGCGATCACAGATGACTTTGGCCACTGTTGTCTTACCAATTCCTTTCATTCCCCATATTCCAACCACACGGACATCATCCTCTGACCCAATTTGCAGCAATGATATCACATCGTCTACAAAGGAATCTACTCCAATAGCATTGGGGGAGCTAGTTCTGGGAATAATCTTGAAGAGATGTCCTACAATTTGCTCAATGAAATCCGATTGATCCCTGTAGTTGCATGGGAAGAACTAGTTCAAACATGACTAACTACTGCATGGAGAGGCCAGCATATAAACAAGAAACACATGAACTCACTTCAAACAGTAGTATAGCTTTGTTAAATTATTGATCTATTTTCTAGAGTTTCCTAGATTCTTCCCTAACTTACAATTATCTAGAAGGTGACGAGGACTATCATTGGCATTCTAAACTTGGATATTCTCTTCTTCAAGTGTGTTGAATACTCTCCACTAAGAACATTTACTCTGGAATCATAATTCATAGAGTTGAGATCATATTCAGTTATTCACTCGGAAGCTACTTTCTTTTACTATTAAAGCAGGCAACAAAGGAAGGAGGTTTGATGACTACTTGCCCTTCAATCAATGATTCATGTAATTTGTTTTTTGGAAGGGGGGTGGTGGGATTTTTTTTTTGGGTGGGGGGGAGCAATGATTCTGATGCACTGATCCTCGCCTTTCCCGGTGATGGAGAATCTTTAGAATGACAAAAGCTGAGAAGACATTGCAAATAGTATCTGTCTCACATTGTATTGAGTATGAAGATCTGCAACATAAATAGCAATAGCATCACATCCTAGAAACACTCTTTCTGCACTTAAGATTAGTGGTTAACAAATTGTCCATAATTGATGGCTTAGATTTACTGGACACCATTGAGAAAGGATATGCGACTCCGAGAGAAGGTGCAACTGTTCTGACAGAGATGCAAGGCCTGTATAATCCAGCAAGCACTCTTGGAAATGATATTTCCGAGAACCAATGGAGCAAAGACCGCAAAAAAGGCATGAGATGTACTATGAGAATAGTTTCAAAGCAAGGGACGTTCCGTTAGACTTCAATCTCTTAGAAGGCGATTCCAAAATGCTTAACTGGAAGATCATGAGACCATCCAACACTTTTGTGCTAGATTACAAGGACCAGCAAATCGAATGAGGGCCTATAGATGATATCACTGATCAAAGGATGGTAGAAAAAATGTTGGCAACAATTATCAGGAAATATAATTCCATTGTCACCTCTATCAAAGAATCTAAGAATTTAAGGAACTTATCAGTGAGTGAATTAATTGGCTCTCTAGAGGCGTATGAAAAAAATACAGATGGTGTGATGTGAATCATCAGTTGAAAGTGTCTTTTGCTTTAAAATAAACTTATGATCTCACAAATCTAAAAAGAGTTGAAGGAGTTCTTAAAAAATAAAGAGAAGGAGAAAACTCTCCAAAAGAACAATATTTATGCAGTATTTGCAAGAAAACGGACTGAAAGATTGTTGGTTTTTTAGATAAACACAATCTCGTTCTTGTAAAAATTATGGCCATATTGAAAAGATTGTCACTCGGGAACAGATTACCGAGCTAAATAAACTGAAAAGAGAGAAAATATAGAGAATACATTCTATGCATGCCAAGCAACTAGTGGAGAAGAAAGATAAGTGATATATCGGTAGTGAATCTAGTAATTATATGATGACAGATGAATCTATTTATTCAGATTGGGCAACGCTATATCAGTTGATGTTTAGTGCTCGGACACAAGCAGAGATAGTTTGCGGATGATGTCAGCTAAAGAGGCCTATAATTCGGTTTGTAGTTCTCAATTGTCATATAAAAGACCAACTGAAGAAACTAAATGCTCATCCAATAAAAGCGCAGTTGTTTACCTATTACACCCTTTGACGTGTAGTCCTACAAGCACAGATAGATACAGACCTTCATATTAAAATCTATACAAGATACTCACACCCAAATCGAACAGAGCCTAAGAGCTTTTGCGTTGACCAAAACTAAGATTACGACTAAGAACATAATGCTCTCTAGGAAGATAGTGCATTCCCCGTTAGCATCATGAGCTAAATGAAGTCCCGATAAATTCCCAGCTTCTATAAGTGAATCCCTCCACTTCTGCACCAGCAAATCGTCCATCTGGGTGGCCAAACACCTTCCAAAACTATCCCCAAATCGCCCGCTCTGTTTTCGGACGTCGCTTGGCTCAACATCATAAAAAATAGGCAGAACCACGTGACCATGATGATCTCTGAGCCTGTTGCACTCCAGTATCTCCACCAGCTCGTCCAAGCAGCACCGCGAGTCCGCGTAATTGGTGGTGAACACGACGAGAGAAACCCTGGAATGGCGGATCGCGTCGAACCGCTTGGGATCAATGAAAATCCGGGTCTCCACTTTGTCTTTGTCCTCGAAGTAGCGGAACCCCGCCTGCTTCAGCGCGGGGAAGAGGTGGGCTGCGACGGCATTCCTTATGTCCACGCCTCTGAAGCTCACGAACACGTCGTACTTCCACCGATGAACCGAAGAGGGAGAAAATGGAATGCATCCCTCAATTTCTTCATTTCCCATGAGGATGATACGCTGTTGAGTGAGAGACTGCGGAAAGGCTCGAAACTTTTCCTTGCAGATGAAGAGGACAAAGGAGAGAGAAAGTGCGACTTGGTGAACAAAGAAGGAGCGACAAATGAAAGCTTCGCCGTACCAGGACCCATTCTGCTTCTTCGATGGTGTGTTCGGACAAGCCGGCCAGTGGAGGCTTCATTTGTTTAAAGAACAGCGGCAGACTAGTTAGCTGGCGGACGGAGTTGGTTTGAATTTGTCAAGAACCAGACCGGAACAATCAAATTACGTCAAGAAACGTCAACCATATTGGTTCGTGATTTGCCACGTGTCCTATGAGTTTCCAAGGTCAAAACTATGTTCACACTTCCCGGTAACAAGTTTGGAACTGTCAAAATAGACAGCTAAAATCTAGTTATTGACTTTTCACATTAAAAAGAGGAGCAAGTTCTAACAGGTTTTAGAAAGTTGAAGATTTCACATTAACTCGTAACATTCATCAAGGAAGATGATGGCAACTTCAAATGTGACTAGGGACATTTCATCATCAGTTAACACATTTAAGTTCCACAAACAGTTATGGTAAACTACTGAGACGCTTGGAACATTTACAACAATCGGATTTGGATCATTTGCTGTGCTTTTTAACAGAGAGATCGCGCTTCTCCCTTTTACTAGAGGGGCCAGCTTTAGAGCCGTTGGACCAAGCCTCAAACGATCTAGTTCTGCAACAATCTAAAAATGTTGGTGATTTCAAATTATATTTGATGACTTTAATACATTAGTCAATTATGTAAATAGATTGTGGTAAACTATTGGAACAATTCATATTTTTAAAACAATCAACGTCAACATTCAACTCAAATAAGAGTTAGTAATTTCTCAAAAAAAAAAAAAGCTTGTAATTTGTAACTTAAAACCATGTTAATACAATTGATAATCTTTTAAGCACAAATAAATGTTGGCACTAAACATGTTAGTGACTTTCTAATAATGTACATGCAAAACAAGTAGTTAGTCAATAGGAAATATAACACAAATTGTTCATGAATTTCGATTAAATGGGTAATATGATGCATGAACTTTAAACTAATGTGTAGTATGATTCATAATTTTTTTTATATATGTTCAAATTAGTCTATAAACTACATGAAAATGTTCAATACGGTCCTTAAACTTAAATTAATGGAAGGAAAATTATGAAAAATTTTAATATATCAAAGGGTAGTTTGAATATGTACCAAAAGTTTATAGTCCATATTACAAATTGAAAATTTAAGGATACATTACATATTGAATTGAAGTTTAGAGAGCATGTTGAACAAATTGAAAGTTCGTAAATCATATTATAAATTGAGTCAAAATTCATAAATTATTTATGTCATTATCTGTTAATCGATATTAAGATACCTTCAAAAAAGTTGCGAGCTTGTTCAATCATTTATCAGTGAGGAACAATAATCTTTATTTTTCCTCACAAAACACTAGCAATCCGTGGAGCACTTACTTAAGTTGCCAAGATAAGTACATCAATTGACTGCTATAGCAACCCAACCAGGAAAATTAGTACCGGATCTACAATAAAAGCATGAGTAGCACACAGCATTGAGTCCTTTCAGACACCAAGCGGCATATATTCCTACTGAAGAAGATAATACTTCACTCAGCATGACGTAAGAAACATTGCAACAGGACCTGTTCATTCATACAATCAGAAAAGGCCAAAGTTCAGGAGATCGTCGCCTATAGCAGATGAACAACGACAGTAGATCCTCCTACCGATGGGAGCGTGCATGGACATGGCAAATCTCACCCAGGTGGCTATTTTGTATGCGAGCCTGCACTAGGACGAAAGAGTAAAGAAGATATACTTCTCAAAAACTTGATGCTTGTTTATGAACTTACAGAGTATGACAGCTATTTGCTAATTCAAGATGCAGGGAAATATCAGGGTGTTATTTTTTGCAGTTCTTTATGTGCCGATGTGCGGTTCTAGGGTTCTTCTTAATTAATAAAGATTCTAATAAAATTAACTTCAAATTCACGTAAAATTTTCATAATCCGACCAAAACAAAAAACACAGACATATAGCTTTCATATGATATACAGATTGTTCCTGTCTTAATGATCATCATGTGAATGAATTCTAATCAAATTCTAATTCTTAATTTATTTTGATTGAGAAACAAAAATGCTTATCAGCTATGAAATTACTAGTTCCAAAATATATAGTAATCTTTAGAGAGCCTGTGTAACAAATGCCATTGCTACTAAGTATTTCAATGTGATTAGTGAATTTTAATGAAGGGAAAAACATTAAAAATTGTATATACAACAATTAACGTACTAACAAGAAAAATAATAGTCTTTTTCTTCATCTTGGAGCTTTATACACCATGCGGCGTGAAAGTAAGTATGGACCCATGTCTGTTTACTTTTCGAAAAAGTTACTTATTCAAGTTGCACTCCACTTATTAACCAATATTGACGCTCCACAGTTGAAATAAAACAAAGAATTGCCTAAATTCTAAGAAATTGCCACAAAAAAAATGAAATGATTTTGAGTGCCGATGTTTTAATAACGATTTCAAATGCTCCAATTCATAAAGCAGTGAAAATGCTAACAGAAAATTAAATGTCAAAAATTATAGTTGAAGGTTTGTGATCACAATTCACACCTCTGATCGGATACCTCTCTTGTAAGGATCAAAATCAAAATAGATCAAGATCATCGGAACTGTTGATTATATAAATGCCGCCCAAATCTAATTGCTCTGATCGCGTCAGGCCATCAACCAGGGTCCAGCTCAGTTCAAATCCATTGATGGATGAGTCCTAACTAACAAGATGGTATCATACCAATCTACACGAGAAACCTTTCACATCGGACCAAATCATCTCACGAGGAATGAGCATTGAACAAAAGAATAGAGTATTTTCATCTATTTTTTAGGCTCTGTTCGTTTCATGGAAAATATTCTTCCGAAAAATATTTTTCGAAAACTGTGGTGTTCGGGGGCGGAAAATAACTTACCAAGGAAAATATTTTCTAATCAAGGAAAACTATCCTTCTAAAAATAGAGAAAATGTTTTCCTCTTTCAAAAAGAAGAAAAACATTTTCCAGTCTTGATATATGTTTTTAACAGCCTCCTTCTCTCTCTTTTCTCTCTCATCTCTCCTCTCTCCTCTCTTTCCCCTCCCCAGCCGAACTCCTCTCCCTTTTCCCTTCCATTTCTCTCTCTTCTCCTATCTTTTTCCTTACAAATATTTTCTCCACCGAATAGCGAAAAATATTTTCCGATTCATTTTTAAGTTTCAAGCGAACATCAGAAAATATTGTCATTTTCCGGGAAAATGACTTCCTGGAAAATATTTTCTGGAGATGTTGTATTTTTGGCGAAACGAACGGAGTCTTAATTTAAAATGTCCTTCTTTGTACAATCATCGTATATGAGAGACCAACCCTGACAAGTCCCGCATTTTTCACCCACCTCCCCACTGTAACAAGAGATGGAATAACTCACCTACACGGAAGAACAAACTTCAGATCCCTGATCCAAAAGTTCAAAGAAATTAACACCGTGGTTGAGACAAGCACATCACCAAACGAGCGAGACCCTCGAATTCAGATTCCTAAAATGCTGTGACTGAAGTGTCTCGATGGTTTGACCTTGTCGCTAGTTGCGAAGCGACCCTTCAGTTTTAAAATCACCTGTTCGTAGTTCGTCCCAAGCCATGGAGAAGCTGTAACTCTACCAGCAAATCAATTAAAGAATTTCGAAGATTTGAGTCAGTTTCATATGATTAGGTGGGAACCCCTCCTCGAAATTCAACCGGCTAACTTCATCACCATCTTCAACAGTCACCTTCACATGATGTTGAACAGTTTGTCACTATCTCTCCAAGCCACAACGGATTAATTAAGACAAAACATCAATCCATGTATCCAGCAAACCAGGTAGACACCAGTGCATGCAATCTTGGTACCATACAGCCCCTGCATCCTTCTTTCCCAACCAGATTGCTGGATGGGCATCAGCTCTGAATTCACTTAAATGTGTTGAATCTAGTGACTGAATATTCATTCCTTGCAGCGTGCCTTCAATCAGATTATTCAGAAGTCAAGCTTCTTTATTCACCCCATTGTTGCTGGAATCAAACCACATATCAAGCTGTCTAGTTGTTAGTAACCAATCCTGAGTGAAAATCTGATCATATTATTGCGATATGCAGAGAAGTCTAACAGTAGCACAATAAAGAGAAACAGCCAGAGGCAGAGCAAGCACAAATTCATGGAAAGTATTTACTTAAATCTGTTATTTGATATGCAAGAAATCTTTAAATAAGCTACTTGATCAGCTAACACACTAGAACAGAAGCATGAGAGAACGGTGAAACACCAAGAGTGCAATGTTCTGTTTTCATACCTGAGAATCCCGGAATGGCTTATTGAACAGGCAACTACCATTCTGATAGCAGTCTCCACCGTGAAAATGCCTTGGTGGCTGTAGCCACCAGAACTTGAGGGTCTCGTTGGGGATTTTCCTTTGTATATGTAAAACCATATTCTCAAGAACAATTTTGAGTCCATCCAACATCTTGAGGGGCGGGAAGATCGGGCGTCCAGCCTGATAAAATACTAGAGGTATCTCTTCCAGGAACTTATCAGAACGGGGACCTATCAAGAGAAAAGGGTTTCCATATAAGAAATGTTCAGGGAAAGGCTTATACAGGCAAGGACAGGTGACTAATGTCAACAGTTCTTAAAGAGGCTACTAGCGAAATGGTAGCATTTTAGGTTCATGAGAGCCACAGTATTTGGATTGGTTGACACTTATGACTATTTTCCAGCCTATGTTATCTCAGTTTGCTTCTTCAAAAACCACGAATGAGATAAAGTGTATATGGTATCAGAATATGAGAGTAAGGAAAGAAGTATGAGATAAGTGACTAAACCTTATGTTACTCTCTTCTTCAGATACCATATTGACTTATCTCAGCACAGATGTAATCTGATAATAAGACTCCACCACCCATATGAGTACTCACGGAGTTCAATTAAGTTCATTAAATTAAACTAAATATGCATAATGGGAATAAACCCGTTAATCCAACCTGACAAAGTTAAAGATTGCATAAACGGTTACTCTACACATCAGGACACACAATAGATTACATGAACTAGCTTAAAAATGAAGTGATAATGGTCTTCACTGAAGAGAAAACCTTAAGACTAAGCAGGGTAATCTTGAATCACCTACACAGCCTAAAGGTTCTAGATTTTTAAAGGGCGAAGCCCACACTTTTCATTAGACACATGATATTAGTGCAGGAAAAGAAATGAAAGCATCAAGACGCCAGGGATACACAAAAGCATCAAAGAGATTAATCATAGTGAACAAAACTAAGCAACAGAGGGAAATTACCAGTGACCGATATTGAAAACAAGGAAATCATAGAAGTCATTGATGTGGGCCCAATCATCAGCAGGAATGTCTACATCTACTTGATAAAAAACTTTTGATCCATGTCCTTTGGCCTGAGTGGGCTCTTTCGGCTGCCACCTTCAATTGATCAGTTACAAGCATGTGAGGTTTCAAGTACAATGCTTTATAAGCAAACGTTGCAGATCAAATATGGAAAAAAAAAAAACGAACGGTGATATTTTCTGCGCTAGGTGATCAATTGGAGTCAACAATTCCAGCTCCAGCTATCGAAAATAAAGAGATCTTTATAGCTTGATTGCACGTACTTTGGTTAGACTCGGCATCAATTAGAAACTCTTCCAGCTCCAAGCTCCTTTCCTCTTCCACTTCTTGGCAGCCCCATCAGCCGCCCTCAGTATTCAGAGAAGCGAAACCAAGAAAATTTTCATTCACCGAATCCCCCACGAACCCATATTCTTGTTCCTCATCAGACCCAGGAACCGAAATGGGTCGATCCGGTCCAAGCTGCAGTCTTTAGGGGGCCCATCTCCAAGAATTGATCATGACCATGTTTTCCCTCTGGTTCGTCAGGCAAGTTCCAGGCGTTTCTGTGGAAGGGGCAGGCCTTGTCGTACATGGGCTATCGATCTAGCACTTTACTAAATTAGTTCATTCGGTTAATTTTGTTAGAAAATCAATAACGTTCATGCTGTTCATCCCATGATATGACATAGTTCGAACGGCACTGACGTACCTATTTTTAGATTTTTTCTTTTTTTTTCCTTTTTGTTTTCCATATTATTATTTTTTATTGAAGGCTAAGATGCCCTCAGTGGAAATAGTGCAAGGGTCCTTACCAGATTGAGGCAAGGGCCACCACACCCTTGCCAATCTTGGCGTCGCGGCGTTGTCCATTCTAGGCAAGGACATTTTTAAATATTATGTTATGTGAAGAAAGAAACAAAAAATAGGTCAAAATTTTATTAAAATAATATTTAAAAATGTCCTTTGGCCGGCAAGGGCATCCGGCATCGCCTTTGGGCAGTGACCCTTGTTGACCCTCAATTAAAATATAAAATAAAATTTAAAAAATAATATAATAAATTCAATGTGACTATTTCACATAAGATAATCAGCGTCCATATCAATCTTTCCGACCAAAATTTACCAGATCGACTAAATAAATATAAATGTAAAATGTTTATAGCTAAATTAGTTTAATTCAAATATTTAGAGCCAAATTGATAAAATGTAATAAGTTTATGATTTTTTTTATTTAAACTTTTGCTCTTGTTGGAAAGAGTCTTAAAAATTTATTTTAAAAAGAAAATAACATTTTCCTTAAACTGGATGTATTTAATGTTCAAAAAGTCACTTTTATAGCCGTATAAAAGATTATATTAGAATATGCTTCAGCCGTGTTTTCTTCATATTATTATCGTGTTGAAAAAATTGTTCCCATAAATCATTTGGGATTTACATTCTTTTAAGAGGCTGAGTGGCTTGCTTTCAGAATTGATTATGTAAGGACACATGTTGGATGTGATCAACTTTTTAAATGACAGGAGAGACTCCTCCTACCACCGCTATTGGCGCTCACTTTATTAAAGTAATGAAATCTTGAAATAATAGTTTGCAAGATACGAAAACCAAAGATTACACTGCATTTTTCATTCATCTCACTCAATTAATGTTAAACTCCATGATTAGTTCCCCAATCACAGACTTTTAATCTTATTCCGCATATTGTTCAAATTATGAGAATTTACTAAAGTTATAACATGAAGTATAGCATCATGGTGACGGTGAGACTAGTTGGTAAAATTATGATTCACTATAGAAATGCTTTCAAAAATTTTATTCTTGAAGGATATGTCATTACCTATCTATTGACACTCCTAGACTTTTGAGAATGTCAGTAATGGTACCCATTTGCATGTAAATTGAACCATCGACCGCATGATGCAGTTAGAGCTTAGCATGTCAAGGCTCAAAATGTGCTCCAAGTGCATCAAGATAAATTCCACTCCTCCCATGGAACCCGACAATCTTTTTACCAGTCGATGGAGAAGAAAAGTAATTCCCGTCTTCTACACCAAATGGGCCAAAAGTCCTTTCATTGCTCTGAAATTTGAGGGAGCGAACGAGATTATACCCGAAGAAATCTCCAAAGTAACCAGAAAACGAAGTCAAGTGCTCTCGAGGATAATCGAGTTTAATCTGCGAAATAAGAAAGACGAACATATTTGGTCCCAACTCCACCATTTGTAGAATCTCGAAAATCACCATAAACAGAACATTCGGGGGTAATAAGAAGTATCTTGTTAGAAAAACAATGCAAAAGCTAAATAGATAATGCCGCTGTACCTAGAGCATAAGACCTAATTTGGTCCGCAACAATTATCGGAAATCTGTCTCTAAAACGAATGCCAATTGCTTCAAGAATGCTTTGGTAAGGCTTTGACAACAGTTTTACGAAGATAAGGACAAAAAAATAATCAGACTTAAAGTCATAAAGTTAGAAATGCCATTTTGACATGTTTTTACAGAAAAGTTCCTTTCTCTATGATGATATTGTGAAAGTACTTCAATATAAATCCATGCCTTCATCTAATGGCTTAAGCTTTTAGGATAGTTAGCAATGGTCCTACAAAACTTTACATGGTATCAGAGCAGAAGGTGTTCAGTTCAAATATTCCCAAGTCCCTAACCAAACTAAAAGTGAGGGGGAATGTGAAAGTACTTTAATATAAATCCACGCATTCACCTAATGGCTTAAGCTTTTAGGATAGTCGATAGTGGTCCTATAAAACTTCACAGATATAACATCGTGCCCATACAACGACTTCCTCAGAGGTTGATTCTCATTCAAGATCATTTGTCAATGTAAACTCAAAATCTACCGACTGTTCTCATATCTTTTACCTCTGTGCTCTACTTACCGTATTTCCAGGCTCATGTCCATCTACGTGACCTTAGCAGCAACATAGAAGTTGCACGTTCATGAGATTTAAAAGTACATGTCTGTATGCCATACCTCGAAGGAATGTCCTCCATCTCCGCCGCGTTTATGGCGCTGAACAGACCCATTCTTGTCGTACTCGACGGTAATGGAGTCAATAGTTAATCCACTTTTCACAATTATTTCTCTCACGCCCGTGCTATCTCCATCGTCCCAAGGGCTGCCACCTCGACCTCCATATGGCCCGATGAATTTCAAGAGACGAAGATCAGAAATTGGTTCAGAGTAGACTCCCACGGCATCAAGCTGGACACCAGACCTTCCGTGAAAGCCGATTATCTTGCTCCATGTCAATGCAAAGCTGAAGGACCTTCCTTCTTCCTTACCGAAGGGTCCGTGCCTTCTTACATTGCTTTTGAACGTGAGTGATTGAATAACTGGATGATCATGCCAGATATAACCTGATACTGCGGTCAAGAACTCACGAGGGTAGTCCAAGTTAACCTGCAGAATTAGCAAGTATCTATTGAATTGAACTGTGACAATGATCTCATATCAAACACCATAGATAGACCAGTGGCCTAACCAAAGAACGCAACGTACAACCTAGAAGTTGATCCTAGACTCTATAATTTCTAAAACTACTAATGTATGGATGGACTACTGTTTTTACATCTTTTAGGGTCCAACCAAAGACAACAGACCATTAGCTTCTCTGGCGCTCTTTGCTGTTCGCTTCATTTGGCATTTAAAAAAAAAAAGAATTAGCCTACTAGGTCACTCTCATGGAGTCTTTTCTCGCATAAAGCACATTAGTTGACCTTGTCTAACGCATAAAATAAATATAAAGTTGTATACTCATAGTGTACTTCGATAAAACAATTCAAGTTCATTAGAAAACTAATACTTGATATAACGGTGGCACAGGGCGGTGGTCGCTGGTAGGTGCCTAAGACCTTTGCCAAAAATCCTACCGCGTCACGTAAAACCATTCCTTCTAGAGTTGAACAAAGTAAATAAAAAATTGAAAGATTTCTTTGAAATTATTCACTTGAAAATTTCGTGAAGAGATAAATATAGGTTTTTCAGTCCATCGAAACAATAAGAATGTCATCCTAGTTACTAAATTCACTTGAAAATTTTGTGAAGAGATAAATATAGGTTTTTCTGTCCATCAAAACAATAGGAATGTCATCCTAGTTACTAAACTTGTTGAATAGATTAAATATATCCAAAGTATATAATCTTTATCAAGGTTGAATCGATTATCAGAGGAAGAATTAGAAGAAAAATTAAGAAGAAAATAAAACTTTCATCAAAGAGAAGCAAGGAAAATTGTTTAGAAATTCATTAATCTATTACACATTTACCAATCAAAATGTACACATTTTAATTATGTCAATTAAGTTAAAAAAATTCATGTGTTGTCAATTGAGCACATCTAATTAATTTGAAGAAATCACTGGCATGGACATTGAACTTCTTACGTGACATGACCAATGCTAACGTGGATATTTTTTTATAATATTTTTTAAATTTTTATTTAGTTTTTCTTTCCTTCGTTTTTTTTTCCGCCTAGGCCAGGCAAGGGTGTCATGGCCGTTGTCAACCACAAGCGAGGGCGTCCGACCCTCTCCTAGATCCAAGTAAGGGCTGTGCATCCCTTGCCTAATTTGGGCAAAGCCACAAGCCCCTTGCTTGTGGCCCCTCACCTATGGCTAGTGAGGCCATTGCAACCATTGCTTTTTGTGAACCTCACCTGGATCTAGGCAAGAGCTTGACACCCTCACTTGTGGCCGATGAGGACTACGATAGCCCTCACCTAGCCTAGGCGACTCGCCTATGGCTGGCGATGGTCAGCCGACAAACTCTCTGATTAGGGTTGTAATAAAAAAGTAAAAGAAAAGAAAATTTTCAAAAAAAATAAAAATATTATTAGAAATTATCCACATCGACTTTGATCGTGCCACATAGATGGCTAGTGTCTAAGTTAGTTATTTCCGGTCAAATTGACCGAATGAACTCAATTGACTAAACGTGAAATTACTTAACATTTAATTTGCACAATTAAAAGATTTTAAATCAATTGGCAAAGTGCAATAAGTTTAAGACTTTTTGGATAATTTTCTCAAACGAAGCAAACGAAAGGCTTCCATAAAGTCGGGATTATTATCAAGTCAGTCCTAAACCTATTGCACATGTGTCGATTTAGTACTTTTCTAATTATGCTAATGTGGGTCCTAAATCTTTGTTTAAATTCCAATTAAACCAGAAAGTTTTGTCGCCTCTGCAACGGCACCCGCCCAAACTTTCAGCTTATCAACTCTCTCTTTCCCATTCCACTCCACAAGAGCAGGCTCGAATTGGATTTCCTTCCACTTCTTAACCTCATTCACCGGAACGTAAAAGATGGGAATAACCTCGAGTTTTTGGTCCCTTCTGCAGTTGAGGATCTTGACCAGCTCGTCTAGGCACCACTTGGAGTTGGCAAAGTTCTCGGAGAACACGATGAGGGCGATCCTTGCATGGTCGATCGCTTCGAAGATCTTTGTACCAATCTCCTTCCCAAGGTCTTCTGAGTCTTTGTCGGAGAAGTAGATAATCTTCGCCTCTTTCAGCCGATCGAAGAGGTGCGACACGAACTTATTCCTCACGTCGGGGCCTCTGAAACTCACAAAAACGTCAAATTCCCGTTGATGAGAAGTAGAAGAAGAAGCCATGGTTCCTGTCTTGTCGATACGTGGTGTGGAGACTTTGATTGAGAGACCGTATGTGCATTGGTTTAAATAGACATTAAGAGGAATCCCGAGTTTTCTTCTTCTTGAACGTGCATGTCTCCTTGTCGTACAATAATTTACCAGGGGAAAAAAGTGATTGGTGGCATGCAATTCTTTCACCAAAAATCTCAGTTAACTTAATCAGAGACTTGTTCCTGATTGGTTTTAGGAAATGTGGTGCCCGAAACTTGGATTTACTTGACAGATTTTATCAGTTTCCCCGACATTTGAAAAAGAAAATGGATTTAATTTAATGGCTGGAGCAAAATCTCTTTCTCTCCCAAGATTCTACGTTCAACTTCGTAGGATGCTGATTCTCACAAAAAATATTTGCACATGAACCGACAGCACTCTTTGACCAAAAAAAGAGCTGACATCACGAAACTAGAGCTGCAAAACGATGTTGACAAATCACCGTTGCCTTCCGAGAACGCGCCATCCGGGTCTGGTGGCCATTTCAAGGCCTCAAAATATTTCTTTTGCGTTGTTCTTTTCTTTCGACTTTGTGAGGAGAATTGAATGCCGAATTCTTTATGGACTGGAGTTAGTGAGGGATCCATAGGTCGTGGGATACAGGGCGAGAGGCTCAAGTCGTTTTTTAATTGTTCTATGAAAACTATGCTTGCATTAAACAGAACAGATGAGCGAATTTAATATAGAGGCAATTAATGGTAATGGAATCTGAATACAAAAAAAAAATCATAAGATTATTATACAAGAAAAATAACGCAGAGAAGTCACATTATCCTCTTGAAATCACGGAAAAATTTGTCTACATCTGAATTCATAGGACTTGATCTATCTCAAGATTGATTATCTTAATCTTTTATTTAGGTCTCTCATGAGACCGAACAGTCAAGTCCAGCTCTGCGTGGTAAACTAAGATCTATAGCATTGAAGATAGAAAATAGCTACACCATATCCGTACTTATTCCCACCCATTTTTTTCCACGCACAATTCGTGGTGTAGGCTAATGTAAGCATAAAACCTGATAAATGTGAAGAAAAAAAAAGAAATACCAGATGCAGGTGTGGGGTTTCAAGAACCTAAGTGGAATTAGCTAGGGCTTGAATATATCACTAGGGTGGTCAAATTGGCGGGTGAAGTCGAAAATGTCCAAACCAAATTGACATGTTTAGCCCATTTTGACTCATTTATAAGTCCTATAGATTAAGTAATCAAAATTGGACCCGACCCGACTCATGTTACTAAAACACACATCCATATTTAAGCAAACTAATGAAACCCCATACTTACTCATTTATAGCCCAATAAAACCTATACTTATGATGCATAATGTATAGCGGCTTATTTTTTTCTCATATATTTGTTTTACTCTTTTTACTGCATATAAATATTCTTGGATATATTTATTGGGCAAAGGATCATGGATTTTACTTGATGACAAGCTATGCCCTTGCTCTCATGAACCGGTGCACTTCCAAGCATTGGCCGACCACAGTGATCGGGTTAGAAATAGGCATATTCTATCTCAATCGGACCCAACATATTTATAACCCAACTTAGTTTGGCCACATTCTTTTTTTTCTTTTTGGGGATAATTTTGGCCATATCGATAACATAGAACAGCGGCTGGTGTTTTTTCTTTTTTTGGGGAGGGGGGGGGGGTTAGAATTGGAGCTTGAGACAATTTGGGTCTTCAAATGACGTGCTACCTTTTTAATGCTTAATAGTTTGACTTCAAGGCTCTCTCTCTTAACACGATACAGAGACTCAGAAGTGAAGGAAGATCTAGAAGTGCAAAGCGTGCAGAGAAGCAGAGTAGATCTAGAAGCATAGTAGAGAATCAAGGTGGCCGGATTCTTCGACCAAAAAAGAAGAAAAGGTGGCGTTATTCAAATTGACGGGGGCTTGACCGTAATTAAATGTAAAGTAGAAGAGAAGAATTTATATATAGTAGATGTATAAAAAAGTATATATTGAAAGTCTTTATAGGCTTATTATAGAACTATCAAAGGAAATCAAATAATGTCAAATAAAACATGCATAATGAAAATAGATATAAGAAATCAGAGAAAACATCCTAAATATCTCTAGAATATCATAATATTGCTAAACCCCCCCCCCCCTAAAACAAGGTAAATTGAAACAAATCAACTTGAGTTTGAAAAGTGTTCCGACCAATGTCACAATTGTTTTTGTTAAAATGAGCCCAATAGATTTGAAATGAGGTGGTGCAAGCTAAAAGGCTTGCATTCCCAACTCCCACCAAAAAGGCTTTACCGGCTGGTTGATTCTTATTGATTCGACAATTGCTAGCACGATGACCCAACTCCCCACAAGAATAACAACGTATTTCAGACATAATAGGTTGCTTCGAAACATGGGGCTGAGCAGAAGGCTTACTAATAGATTGCGTTGTAACCTCAGCAACTTTAGCAGTGCTAGTGGTACTCGTCGTTGCTTAATTTGGCACGGTAGGGGACTGTTGCCTTCTAGTGCGAGAACGTTCCACTTTGAGTGCCCGCTGATGCGCATCTCCTAAGTCCCAAATGTCAAGGACTTACAAGGCATCTTTAATGTAAAATTGAAGACCATTCAAGTACTTGCTCACAAGCACCTCTTCCGGATCTTGAATATTGTTGCGAATCACTAACTCGTTGAACTCATTGGAATATTGGTTTACCGTTTGCGTACCTTGTCTCAAATTTTGGTACCTTTGGTAGAGCTCCCTCTTGTATCCTTTAGGAAGGAAATACTTTTGAATCTTGTCCTTCATTTTTCTCCATGAAGTGATTGGAGCCTTGCCAATAGATTGGCGAGTTTGCTTCTCACGTCTCCACCGAGCTATGGCCTTGCCTCGGAATCGCATAGCAATGATGCCAACTTGGCGATCATCCGGGGCATTCCTATGCTAAAAAAACTTCATTCACAAGTGTCAACCAATCAATAATTTTATCAGGAGACTCATTACCTGTAAATTCTGGAACATTTTTCTTGATTTCCTTTTCCCAATCTGGCTCACAAATATGTTCTAAACGATGTCGAACATGCCTCCGACCGTGAATAGTTTGAACACTCTTCAAGGATGCAGACTTTGGAAAGCTCCAACTCTTTTAGGATGGAGTGAAAACTCTTATAGGTTTTCAAGGGTATGAACTCTGCAAGGTTCACGATACTTGCTTGAAAGCAAAGTTTTCATTAATCAAATTCGTCTGTCTTATACAAGAAATTAGATGACATTAAAAGCAAATTATTTCCAATGCTTCTCGCCGTCCCAAGGTCCTTGCGAGCTTCCAATGCTTGGGAAATGACAACTTGAAATCAATTTTGGTACCTTTGGTAGAGCTCCCTCTTGTATCCTTTAGGAAGGAAATACTTTTGAATCTTGTCCATCATTTTTCTCCATGAAGTGATTGGAATTTGGAGCCTTGCCAATAGATTGGCGAGTTTGCTTCTCATGTCTCCACCGAGCTATGGCCTTGCCTTAGAATTGCATAGCCATGATGCCAACTCGGCGGTCATCCGGGGCATTCCTATGCTCAAAAACTTCATTCACAAGTGTCAACCAATCAATAATTTCATCAAGAGACTCATTACCTGTAAATTCTGGAACATTTTTCTTGATTTCCTTTTCCCAATCTGGCTCACGAATATGTTCTAAACGATGTCGAACATGCCTCCGACCATGAATAGTTTGAACACTCTCCAAAGAGGAAGAGT
Organism: Melaleuca alternifolia; assembly: GCA_019926035.1. Classification (NCBI taxonomy): domain Eukaryota; kingdom Viridiplantae; phylum Streptophyta; class Magnoliopsida; order Myrtales; family Myrtaceae; genus Melaleuca; species Melaleuca alternifolia. Next base: position 2,538,430 of record JAGKPW010002331.1, read on the forward strand.
CACCATGGGAATCTTCAGTCCTGGAACGGGGTGGAGAATTATTTGCTTCAACCCTCAAATGTTGAACTTCTCGCATCAATTCGTCAATTTGTTGTTGCATACGTTGTTGCAAATTCTTAGCAAGTGTGTGCACTTCATCGAGGGGAATGGTTCTGCCGCCACAACGTCTAACTTGTCTTGGAGGCATTGTCCTCTTCTCCAAAGCTCTGGTACCAAATGATGCAGCCCAAGTAGGCTACTCGAACAATAAAATCGGGAGAGTGACTTGCGCACGGGAAACATGACGAACAGAAATTTCAGCACTGCGCAAGCTCAGGAGAATAGTCGTATCTTTGTCAGTACAGATCGGATCGACCTGATTCTAAAGTCAAATGAACAAAGACTTCTGGATCTACAACTTCTCTTTTTTGGGTTTTCTGAAATAAGCTCTGTAGGATGGTCGAATTTGGGTGGAAGTGGACGAAAATAACAAACAAAAACAGGAAAAGATAGAGGCTTCGTTGGTTGCTCTTCTAGGCCTCCAAGGAAGTTGAAAGGGCATCGATTCTTCGAGATCGATGGCTGCAACTCTTCAAGGATGCAGACTTTGGAAAGCTCCAACTCTTTTAGGATGGAGTGAAAACTCTTCTAGGTTTTCAAGGGTATGAACTCTGCAAGGTTCACAATACTTGCTTGAAAGCAAAGTTTTCATTAATCAAATTCATCTGTCTTATACAAGAAATTAGATGACTTATAAAGCAAATCGAGAGATTAAAGTCTAAGTCTTGAAATTATTAAAATACATAAAAACTAGAAACACTTAGAAACTAGAAGTCATTAAAAGCGAATTATTTCCAATGCTTCTCGCCGTCCCTAGGTCCTTGCGAGCTTCCAATGCTTGGGAAATGACAAATTGAAATCAATGAGAAGACTCTTGCCGGTGAAGGACTTCGAGCTTTAATGCGAGTTGATCTTCTCGGATGAGCCAGCTGGTTGCGGCTGCATCACCAAGATTGCTTGGAAGGATGTTTGCCTTCTAAAATAAGAAAGGAGCCTTAGTATTCATAGATTACAAGAAAATAATAGGGCTACCATGTTAAAACATATTTGTGCCCTATTTACTGAGAGTCCCTATGGAGTAGATGGATACACTATTTCTTTTTGAACAAAACCATTTTTTGGGTTGTTAGGGCTTGGAGGAAGATTCTGGATCTTAGACAGGAGTTTCGTAATTCATTCAAGTGGAAAATTGGGAATAGGTGCTCAGTTGTCCTTTGGTTTGATTTTTGGTGTCCCTTGGGACCTCTTCATCTCTAGTTTACTGATCATGATATTTACCGGTCGGGTTTCTCCAGACAAGCGTTGGTTGCTAATTTTTTTGCCAAGTTGGAACGGTCTTCAATGCTTAAAGACCTTTTTGAATCTTGGGGAGTATATCTTCCTCTGCTTCGGGATATTCCAGACACTTGCTGGTGCACGGTTCATTCGTCCGAGACTTTCTCCATTGCTTCCGCTTAGAATATTATCTGGTCTAAAGGCCGATTGGTAGCTTGGCACCATTTTATTTGGGATAAGGCGATCATCCCTCAACACCAATTTCTTCTTTCGTTGATGACCAGGAAGAGATTACTAACTCGGGTAAGACTATGGCGTTCACACATGTCCCAAACACTCCGAGAAATAGGTGTATGCAACGCAGTTGAAATATCAACCCATCTATCTTTGTCTAGGGGGCTCGGTATAGATCAGCCATGTACTCATCTTGATGATTTTTTTCTTGATGATATTTTTCTCTCAGTAATTACGACACCCTTGCACTAATCTTGACATCTTGTCTTCATGAGTGCGATCTATTTGTGGTATCAGATCTCTCTATTGTAAGTTTGGTGAAGTTTTAATACAATTCTTACCTTTACCCCAAAAAAAAACTATTAAGCTTCTCTCGCTAATGTTTCAAAAAGTGTATGCCACAATTTAGGCTCTTGAGCAGATGCTGACAATTTCACGGTGAAATCCTTCACTGTCTCATCTTAAATCTCATAAAGGACACTATGCATGATTCTTCTCATCATTGTCATAGTACCTCGAACAACTTCATAACTCTATTTTCTGATGTATACATTCACCCAACTAAATCTAAAGCAATCAGGGAAATTAGGTTCTTCATCTATTGTGGAACGTGCCTTACTCTAATCAATATCTTAACAGTACCATCATGCATACTAATTAAGAAATTACCAACACCCATAGCAACACACGCATTATTGTCTAACGATACTGTACCACTATTTTTGCATCGATTCTTGTTTAGTGTAGTGCAAAACAGTTCATTGTCCATCCATTAAATGACAATTTTTCAAGATCAGACATGGCATAATTATCAACATCCAAGACAACAGAACCAATTTTCACAATGTCGTCAATGGGCTAAGCTCTAATTTACTTATCTCTGTCCTTCAATCTCTTCTAAAATGTCTCTTCTTGCCACAATTCCAACAGAGAACACCACGTGTCCTAACTTCATTAGTTTAGGTTAGCATTACTCCTACAAACATGAGTGTTAGTTCTTGTTATAGCTTTACTTGCTAAACCAATCAACGCACATTAACCAACTTGGGTCACGGGGGATGTCTTTCCTCAGAATTAAATCCCAAACCTCATCTAATGTTAGGTTTTTGAACCCAGCAGAATTACTAATGGCAGAAAGAATAATATTATAAGTACCACATAGTGAGAATAATATGTATCTTATCATCAAAGGCATTCTTGACTAAACTCAATTGACTAATGACCAAATTGAATTCATTTTAAGTGAAATAGATGTCACCCTAAATAGACTTTGTCGATTGTATAAGTCTTCTCGTACATGTTTCATATGCATTCATCAGTCTCATAAGGATCTTTTTTGCCATGATGTTAAGTGCAACATCACGAGCCAACATCGGTCGAATAACACCATAGGCTTGTGTTTCCAATAAATTTCAATTAGCTTCCTTCATTGACAGCAGCTTCTTTCCAGATTGGGGTAATTTCTTTGATACAATTAATTGTGATCCAACATTTCCTAGAAACCAAAATCCTTCCTATCAAATTTGCTGATTTGGACTTTTTCTTCTGTTATTCTCATTGTTTCACTTCAGTTCAGCCAAATCTAGTTCCGATACTAATTACTGCGAAAAACAAATGATTGAATACATAGCAATTAAGTTTACATGGTTCGGTTGGTATAATATATATGCCCACAAGAAGAGTGACGAATAATTTTTCTATAGATCGACAATACAAAAGAGATGACAATTTCTTAAGCTATTCAGGCACTCTTAGTGTTTCTTTGCCTCCAGTTACATTCAATAATTCATATAATATTTAACTCTCATAATTTCTCGCAAAATAATATTTCATTCTCGCGGAGGGAATGCACAAATGGTGCCACAAGATTTAATGGTTTGAGTACTCAAAAGTCCACTTTGGTTATAGTAGAGCATAATTCATAAAGAAGTCTCCGCTTGGATGCTCTTCACAAAGAAGACTCACTTTTTATATAGGCAAGAATTTGATCCAAAATAGGAAAGCTCTTCTCAAGAAACTTGCACAAGCTAGGAACCCCACATCAACTAGGAAACAATTTCCATTGAGGAAAGTTTCATTTTCATGCTTAAATTCAAGATATATTTTAATATTAATGTTGATGGATAATGTACACCGGAAAGAACATGCACGTGCAAAGTTTCCACAACGCACACAAACGCAGGCACAAATGGTCAGTTCTCAATAATAGTGTCCTATATGTGTCCCGATCTTCCATGAAATCCGACGATCTTTCCTCCTCTGAAGTCACGAATACGTTGATCTTCCATTGTTGAGAAGAAGTAGACAAGATGGTTTTTGACCTGTTGATATGGGGGTGTCGACACTCTCATTGAAAAGGCCGTACCTGTATTTGGTTGATAAGACGTTAATTGGAAACCCATGGCTTCTTCTTTTTAAACATGCACGTCTCCTCATCGTCCAATAATTTACCGAGGAAAAGAAAAGGTTGGCGGGGATGCAACTCCTTTACGAAGTTTTTGTAGGACCACAACCAACTGTCCTAAAAGCTTAAGTCAGTACTAAATGTGAATTTTTTTTTTTTATGCAGAATAGGGGTCTGGGAAGATTTGAACTCAAGACCTCTTGCTCTAACCACTGTCAACTGTCCTAAAAACTTAAGCTGTTAGGTGAAGACATGGTTTTATTTAAGTACTTTCACATCCTTCACCAAAATGCGAGTTAGTTTAATTAGATACTTGTTCATGATTAATTTTAGGAAATCTAGAATACACAACTTTGAATTTATGTGATGGATATTTATCAATTCTCACAGGCATTATTGTAATATTAACATGAAAACAACAGGATCTTACAAATTAAATTAATGCAAATATCCTAGAAAAATAAACGATGAACTATGAGGATATCGACATTTACGTGGTTTCGATTCGAGTATGAAATATCGGTAGCAAATAATTCTCTACAATCGACAAACTTAGAGTTTATAATCATTCACATATTCAAATGTTTCTCACATCTAATTAAATAAAGAATTAATTATTTGCAAGTAAATAAATCAATTACATAATATCACCGTATGGTCACAATCTTCTCGTAAGGCCGAAATCAAGGACGGCGTCATCCTTTTTGGCGCTACTATCTTTTCCTTGAGTGCTTCTATTCGGTGAGGAGAGGATCAAGGAACTCCAACTTCGGCTACACTTCCAAGAAAAGGACAACTTAAAGACTAAAACAAAAGATAACGTGTATATATAAACATATATAATTTTCTTTCTTTCTTTAATTACTCCTTGGCCCCACGAAACCAAGAACTCTCCTTTCACCTTTTGTTTTCCTCTGTTTGACTTAATCCCACTCGGTTTCCTTTTTATAAGGCCAAGAGAGTCCATACTCTTGGATTAGACAACACCCAAATCTAAACCGCACAGCTGCGTGTTCTCATCCTTTTCCTTGAAACACGAATACCCACATATAATATATTTGTGTGCCTTCTTCGTCAGATAATTAGAGAAATTCTAATCCAAATAAATATATCTCGACTTAACTTCGAGATACAAGTCTCACGGAGATCTGCAATAGAAAATGGATGAATGACATGAGCGGAAATATCAACTTCGGACCACGCAGAATCTAGTATAAAATATTTACATGTAAACTGACATCACTGAAACTAGAGCTGCAAAACGATGTTGACAGTTGAGTTGACTTCGAGTAACGAGCCACCCGGGTTCGTTGGACATAATTGTCCTGGGACAATGTGAGATGCTCAAATCGTTTTTTTTTTCTTCAAATTCTCTTGTAAAACCATCTCAGCATTAACCAGAAAACGTGAGTGAACTTCAGACGTAGAGGCAATTAATGGTAATGGAATCTTTATGCCAAACGAAATATTAGATTATTATATAAATCCAATATGAGCAATAAAAATCGTAAACAAGTCGCGTTTTTCCTAGATCACAGAATAATTTATTTGGAGTCAAATCAACTGGACCTAATCTACTCTAAAGTGCTAATTATGTGAATTTTTAATTATGAACGAGGTTGCGAATCTTTCTTAGATATTAACTATTCGTTAGATAGGGCTACGCGATAAAAAATAGCTACCTTATATCTATGCTTACTGACACCAAGTTTTTTGCGCAATTCTTTGTATTGGCTACCTAAGCGTGAAACTTGATATCGAAAAGGACCAAACGCCAAATGCAGATAATGAGTGTTCAAGAATATAAGTGGAATTCGCTACATACGACATGCGTCAAGTGATGTGACATTGACCAATTACATATACTAGCATTTTCACAATATGGTAAAAGTATGCACACTTGAAAGCACATGCACCTGCAAAGTACACGCGACATTCACAAACGCAGGCACACATGATCAGCTCTCAATAAACAGTGTCCTATATGGGCGCCAAGCGAATTGAGAACAGTTCCGGACCTTCCGTAAAATCCGACAATCTTTCCACCAATTGAAGGGAATGAAAAGTGCTCACTATTTTTGTGTACCGAATGGTCATAAGTTCTTTCATTTCCTTGAAATGTGAGGGAGCGAATAACAATAGATCCAAAATTATCTCTTGTGTGACCAGAAGAAGTCAAATACTCTCTGGCGTAATGAAGTTTAATCTGCAAAAATTGAAAAGAAGATATTTTTAATCACAATATCTTCGCTGTAGAAGTGTAAAATTTCTACAAGCAAAACCCCACTGCCTAGTTGAGTTAGACTAACAAGGCACAACACGAGAATAGAACATTTCAGTGCATCAAGCGGTCCAATCTTGTGCATGAGTTTTAACATATCTTTAGTGTACGCGTAAAATCTGAGTTGCAAATTTCAGGATATATTGGACCATATCAAGTCATGTAACCCTGCAAAAAATTAAAATAATCCTGCAACAGAGAAGACCGGGACTTTAAACTCAAATCTGGAGCATTCATAACGTTGTAGCATAAAGGAAAAAAAATCCAAAACTTGTAGTGAAGTATCATCACCATGATCTACTTCTTGCACTCTCTGCAACACAAGTCCCATGTGAATGTCCGTCATGTGGACTTTAAAACTGCTTAAGACCATAATCTCAACTTAAAATTGACTGACTTCACATGTGACAATATATAAACAAGTCATTGACAGATGCTCATACCTTGTAAGTCTTACCACCTCCACTTCCACCATGTTGAAGGCTCTGGACTGCAGACCCATTGTTTTGATACTCGAAAGTAACGAAGTCATTGACCGATCCAGCAACTATCTTTATTTCTCTCACTTCTGTCTGGGTGCCATCATCCCAAGTGCTGACGCCTCAATGGATTTGAAGGGACCAGAACAATAAATTGGTTCTGAGTAGACTCCTATCGAATCAAGATGGGCACCAGATCTTCAATAAAAGCCAATTAGCTTGCGACATATCAAAGGACAGCAAAAGAACCTTCCTTTTTTTTCACCAAACAGTCTGTGCCTTCTCATATTAGTTTGAAATGTTGGCGATCGAATGACGACTGAGTCAAAGTCATGTCTGACATTACCGGAGACTGAGGTTAAGTATTCTCGTGGGGAGTCCAAACTAACCTACTAAGTATGCATTTAATGTGCTTCAATGATAGGAAATTGAGTAGGACGGAGGAAAAGAAAGTGAGCAAATGCTTAACCTAATTACATTTATGTTAAGAAGAGCAAAACATGGCCTTTTAGGCTACATTTGATTCGGATTTGGAAATGAGTTTTGAAAAATATTGAAATCTAATATAACTTGCTTTCAGCATTTCCAATGCCAGTTTTTCACCTCAAAACCTTCGAGAATGTTTATCAAATATCTGATATTTTCTCCAAGGGCTTTGAACCTTCCCAAGGGCTTTGGAGGCTCAAAGCTTTTTGGGAAAACTGAAAGTTTAGTGGGAGGATTAAGAAAAGAAGTAAGAGGAAATCAAGCAAGATTACCTTGAAGAATGAAAAGAGGCGCATGAATTGAGCAAAATAGCGTGAAAGTGGGCTGACGGAGGATTCAGTTAATTAAAAAATATATTGTGGGGAAAGAAAGGATTTGATCAATCAGAAGGGAGTCGGTGAAAGCCGAGATAAAAGCAAAGAAGCTAGATTTCTTGTGGGGTGCTGCACATTCACACATACGGCCATATTGAGAGCTCCAACAAGAGAGAGAAGGCGTGAGAGATTGAGGCGGTCCGATTGAGAAAGGCACGACAATTGAAAGAAAGAGGGAGGGACATCGGCAATTGAGAGTAAAGCCCACATCTTCAAATTGCAGGCAACCATCGACAACCTCCTTGTGTCCAACGACATCTTGCCGCTTCGCTGTCGCCTTGGCTTGCCCCAACAGTGAAGTTCAAATCAACCCAGCAGTCTCCGAGTTGTCCTTCCAGTTCCAACCAGCCCTCACCGTGAGTGCCACGGTGATAGTCTAGCCACGCCGATCCACAGTCCGAAGTCCATTCCCTATCGGTGTTCTCAGCACAAAAGGACGCCGACAGTTGATAGAAAAGAGAAGCTTGAAGCGGTGGTTGTCTTTTGTTTGTTGTTTTCGCAGGACTCAAATGGGAAGCAAAAGTGATTAAAAAAAAAAGAAAGGGCACGAAGATTTGAAGCAAAAAGAGTCAAATTAGGCCAAAGCTGAGGAGTGGGTTGTTTAGTCAAAGTAAAAACTGGAGATCAAGTCTTGGAGTGTAACGCTTTGAAGGAAAATTTTTCTACGAGTGCCTATCCGGTGTTGAATGCATGAGACCTTTCCGAAGGGGTTGTTGGATGCGTCGTCGATACACTCCAAATTTCGGCTGCATTCTGTTACTTTCATCCTTCGCCTTGGGCCACATTATCACACCGTTGTAGATCACTATTCCGATCCTGATCTGTCGTAATCCTTACACTATTTCAGATTAGGTAATTATCCGACCTCTGATTCGATTTTTGATAATATTGCCTAACTTGAATGGATAATTATAAATATTGCATGAAAAGATTTTATCCGGAAAAAATATATCCGGTGCAGTCTTCAAAATTAGGAAATACTTCCTATTCTGATAACACCCTTGTGACCGCCAGACCAATCTCCTTCCCGAGATTCAACCTGGCATGAAAAAAATCTGCTGTACCTTCCACCACCCTATGGAACAAACTTTGGATTTTCCGTCATCCAAATTCGAATTGTCATAAAAGATATTGCCAATAGTATTTGATTGTAGAAAAAAAAATGATAGCACATAATGTTTCATATTGATTGCCAATGAATATGCTATCTGGGATTTGTTTGATTTTATTTCTTGAAAAGATAAAAATCCAAAAATATTTTCCTTAAATTTTGGGACATTATCTTTAAGCTAGATTCCATATTAGCATAGTGTAAATTTTCTAAATAAATTTTAGGATGGCATGTTAGGATAAGATAGATTAGATTATAGATTTATCAAGATTGCATGCTTAAATTAGCATAGAATATATAAGACTTCAACTCAAATTTGGAATGCATGTTTCGGATATTCCATTTATTTATTCTGAGTTTCTCATGAAAATACCAAAAATATGTCATATACAGTCATATAGTTTAGGCGCATTATTATTCACGTCACTATGTCATTACATGCATGTTATTAATAATAAATGTTTAGGTTCTCCTAATTCAATATGCATGTCACGTAGTTTACATCAAAGATTATATATTACATGTCATGTGGCGTGACATATCACGTATCATTTAATTAGTGTGTGTCACATAGTTTAATGTTAGTTAATCACATCCGCATGTCATATACTTTGCATGCTACGTCAAATGATTAAGGTTTAGATAGCATAATGTTAATCACACTTAGCTTTATATTTAGAATTGAATGCTGGGTTTAGTTAACCAATATTCACGTGTCACATATTTGCATATTAGTTCTAATAGATTCATATGTCATATAGGAATTGCATGTTAGACTAACTAGATTAGAATTTAATATCATATAAGCAGCATGTTAAACTAATTAAATTCTTTTGGAAGGTGCAAATTGTAGGTTCTCAAAAATCAAGATGCAAATTGATATTAAAATGAAGAGTGAAATTAATTTTTGAAATTGTTCCTATTTTACATCTAAAATCTTGAAATCAACATGTAAAATCATATCAGTTTTCCATAGTGTTTCAAGAGTGGCAAGAAGAATTTCCAGAAAGTCGAAACAGACTTCTACTTGTTCCATCCCCTTCAGAAAACCAATTTTGTCTATTATACACAAAGCTTCGACACTTAGGAAGAGTCACTGGTACGTACCCATGGGCGTCTGCCTCCAACTGTAAGTTAGCAGAAAATATTTTCCTATCAAAACTTCAATTCAGGAAAATGATATTTGTTTTGAGATACCCAGAACATGTTTTCTGAAACATAACTAGGTATTGACATTTGGGCAAAAACCCAACGTTTGAGTATGAAAACTCGAATGTTGGTTTCCTGGTCTCGGCATTCAAGGCCACTTAAAAATATTTTAAAGAATGAAGATTTTTAGTTTTTTTTTAGTTTTTTTCTTTCTTTTTTTCCCTTCTTTCTTGGCCAGTGGTGGCTAGGCTAAGGGCAACCTCGCTGGAGGCCAACGAAGCTCGAACTCACCAGGTGAGGCCAAGGCTTGAGACTCAAGCTCACTAGAACGATGAGAATAAGGTGTCATTGGCCTTTGGTAGGGCTCAAGTCTTGTTAGATTGGCGAGGTCAAGGCCTAGCCAAAGGCCAATGATGCCTCTGACCTCACCAATATGGTAAGCTCGAGCTCAAGTCTCGCCAAATTAGTGAGGCTTAAGCATCGCCAGAGGCCTCAAGGGCATCCAGAGCTCATTCATGGCCTTTGGCCAGTCACGAGCTGTTAATGTGGCTGGCCACCGGCCAAGTAAGAAAAAAAAAGAAGGAAAAAAAGAAAGAAAAAAGAAATATTTAAATATATATTACAACTTTTTCTAGGATGCCAAATGATGAATACTTTTTATGTTTCCTAGAAAATATTTTTTAAAAACAGTTCATTTTCTGTGAAACAAACACATGTATATATCTTAAGTATGTCTTTCTAGCTTACTACATCATTAGCCACTAACGGCATTATCTCTTGAGATTCTTGACAATTGCTTGGCGAATGCCCATGAAAAGCTCATAACAGAGATACATGAGGATCTGTATTATTGTTAGAAAACCAACTGGAAAAAATAATAACTTCACTTTATTCAAATTAGGCAACAACAATCTAGTCACAAGCAAAAAGCAAATTAACTTTTGATTTACAAAATGAATTGTACAAGCAAATTCATTAGAGACGTAAGACACAAATCTCAGCATATATAACTCATTTTATTGATGCCAATCGTATTTCAAAAGAGATCTACCACTTTATTTTGCTCATTGAATGATGAAACATATAGTCACTTCCGTCAAACGTGTCGTTTTGGGCCATCTTTGCAGGTTAAATTGGAAAAGGGAGAGTACATAACTTCCTTTGCTAGATATTCCAGTGCACATGGCAATGGCATTGTGATCAACTCGCTCACGTTTGGAACCAACAAAAGAATATTGGGACCTTTTGGTAGAGAGAAAGGGAAGTACTTTTCCTTGCCATCAGAAGCTGGGAAAGTCACCTCGTTTAACGTCACAAGTGGCAATTTTCTCGAATCCATCGAAGCAAGTGTCAAGCCATGTTATCCCTTCAAGTCTGTGGGGTTATTCGGTTGGGAAGCCGGGAGAAGGTGGCCTGATCAGCGTAGGGATACCAATCTAAGGAAAATTATTATTGAACTTGATTTGAGTGGCGAGCGATTCATCCGATCAATCACATTTCAGTATGAAGAAAATAACAAATTGTCTCAATCGAAGACAGATGGTGGCATTGGTGGATTCGAGACGAATGAATCGAACGAAGTGGTATGTCCTGTACATGTTTATCCTTCTTACAATCGTTGTGAAACTTGCATTGCCTGCATTGGCTGGAGACTCTTTCATGACCTAAATTATGAGTTTGATGGATGCAGATCCCGATCGATGTTACCGATGAATATCTGACTTCAATATCTGGGTATACATATCAGCCTGACAAAAAACCGATTGGAGGTATTACATCTCTCACTTTTCAAACTGACAAAAGAACGATCGGACCTATTGGTGATGAAAATGGAACACACTTCTCATCTTCTACAACGGGTGGCAAAATTGTTGGATTTTATGGGTGGAATGATCAACATCTTCATGGAATTGGAGCACATTTTGAACCGATCTCGAATCTCTACCCAACCAAAACAATCGGTCCATTTGGAGGCCGAGGTGGACGGGCTTGGGAAAACAAGACATACTCCGGCGTGAAGAAAGTTGAGGTAAGGTACAACGACCATATCGGTTGCATTAAGATTGAGTATGATGTTGATGGCACACAAAGTGAAACAGTTGAGCACGTATGCGGCACCAGAGAAGAATACCCCAAGAAAGGCGAGGTTAGTTTTTTTTTTTTTTTCTCCTTTCCGATTTGTCGTTGTTTGCTTACTCATGTCTCATTGGTGGAGACAATGTTGATTTGTATTCAGTCATGTGATTTAGTGAATCAAACTGAACTAGTAGATCTTGTAGACACCATTCTTCCAACTTTGAGAGATATTTTTGAGATTTCGCAGGTCACACTGAAATATCCGCAGGAGTATTTGACATCGATTTCAGGTTACATGCAAGAGGATGGAGGTATCATTCAGTCGATTACATTTTACAGTAATAGAGGAACACATGGTCCCTTTGGCACAGAGACAGGAAAGTACTTTTGGTATCCATCGACCGGAAGCAAAATTATTGGATTTCATGGAAGATACGGGAAGGGACTCAACGCCATAGGAGTGTATGCAAAGCCCAATAGAGGAACCTTATCGTTTCAGAACTTTTAAACGCTTTGAAGGCTCTGGTGGGACTCTATGGGATGATGGAGTGCATACTGATGTGAGGGAGTTTCGTATCAGTATCGGCGACAAAATTCACTCTATAGAGATTGCATACGATAACAATGGTTCCTTCGTGCAACGCCCTGAGCATGGCAAAAAAAGCAATGATAATAACGTGAAGGTTAACCATATCTCAATCCTCTCTCTCTCTCTCTCTTTTATTCTTTTATTCTGTCCGTAAGTCGTTCGTGCATACATGTTGCTTTTCACGACGTTCATAGCTTCATGAAGCACCGTATCTTTCCATCGAAGACCGAGGCACTTCTTTCGGCGTCCTATATCTAGAGTTTTAAGGTTTGATCCTTCATCTGTTCTCCCAAGTAAATTATGTTTCGCTTTGCTATTCTAGCTGGTCAAGCTGGATTATCCCAAGGAGCGTCTAGGTCACATATCAGTCTGGATGGAAAAAAATGGAAGCACTGGTGAAACCATCATCCGCAACCTGAAAATAGTCACCACGAAGACCCATTACGGGCCGTCCTTTCCGAAATCGCTGCCCAAGCGAGGTGGACAGAAATGGGAAAAGCTTCAGAAATACCTTGAAGAGTTCACGGAATTTCGTATCCCACGGGAACGGGATGGTGGCAGGATCGTTGGCTTTTATGGAAGGGCGGGGACAGTTCTTCATTCTATTGGAGCGCGTTTGGAACCATAGTAGATTAAAAACCCCATCCCTGCCCCAAGCTTCTCTCTTTTTCCCCTCCTTCTCTTTGGTTTGTGATTGCAAGAATATTCTTGTTTATTTATCTTTTGAGATGACGATGTCGATGACATAACTCTTTTTTCCAAGCCTTGCTCATGGCAAGTTTCGCCCGATGACTAACCGTAAGATGCTCCGAGGCACAGCTGAAGTCATGTTTTGTAACGCCCTCCGCCTTGCCACCGACAATATTGTCTGTTTTAGGCCCCACCGGCCCTCGTAGCTTTGTTTTTCCTAAAGAAAACACGTTGTCGGTGAGTCAATGTCAGCTTATCCCATATAAGCTCTTCCAGGACTTCCTCCCTAGGCTATGTGAGATAGAGATGTCACATGTTTGAATGTGAAAGCTAGTCGTAGAAGAGAGGAAAGGAACTCCTCAACCACAACATAAACCTTGAATAATTTTTTTATAGATACAAAAATCAAACCCGCACTCGGTCTTTCATGTTAGCTCATTAATTAGGGGTGAAAACGTCTACTCATTTTTATAATCAATATAAGTACTCATTTTCAAAATTGTGTTTTTTAATTATTTACTTTTCCTTAACTGTTCACCGATTGAAGATGCAATGGAGGCTTGGCCCACGGCAATAACAACGGGAACACTGACAGATCAAACACTTACCCACGCCCTACGTCGCTGCCTCACGTGCACTCATAGTTATGGGCCTTTGCCAACCGTAGCCATCGCTCTCTCTCTCTCTCTCTCTCGCTCTCGCTCTCTCTCTCTCTCTCTTTGCTGGGTCGATTCTGTGCTCTGTCCGGGGGAAGTCAATGGGTCGCATATTTCTTCATACTCGCAAGGGGGAAAGCTACTGCGTGCACTCGGGCAATCACAAAGATGGCGGACATTGAATGAAATCAAAAGTAGCTAAGGTTGTCCTTTTCTATTTAATTTCTTTTTTTATTATTTATTTGGCCATCAGAGAATCAGATTCCATATTTGATGACCCAAAAAAAGAAAAAAAAAACAACCAGGACATCAAATATATCCAATCTATGGAGGAAAACAGATCTTATTGGCCATTAGATTTTAGCTGAAGTGAATGGTGGGTTAGAAGCCCCAACCCCAAATATACCCGGTTATTAATTTAGGCTGCGTATTGGATATAGGGAGAAGAAGAAAGGAGGTCGAATGAGGACGTCGATCAAAGATATTAGTTTAACCATTTAGGAAAAGGAGATAAGAGGACCTTTATATTTTGTAACTGGACAACTAGGATGCATTGGAGAGAAATATCAAAAGGAATGCCGATGTGATGGATAGATATATCTAGGAACGTGAGTACTTATTTTGAAGTGCGGGCACCTTGATGATTATGTCAACCAAATTAGATGTTTGGTTGCTCTGACACTGCAATCATCAACTCGTAGTACAAGGTAATTAAGGGTTTGTCTATGGAGGGATAGTTATGGTTCAAGTAGTTGCAGGACATGATTGCATGTCTACTGAGGTGAAATTACTTTAAGTAGTATTTGTCTTTATAAGAAATTACTCATTCATGCTTCTGATTATTTCAATGATCTGCCATAATGAAGTTATCATATCTCTAACACCATGTTTTAGTGACGGTTCAAGATTGGTTGAGTCCATGAGAATTTTCGCATGTTTGTGGAATGGAAAAATAATGGTAATTGAACAGGTGGGATTTTATACAATTTTCAAGAACGGAACAAACATTTAATTCCATGTCATAGGTTGAGAATATTACTAACAAAATCCACATAACCTACAAAATGTAATTTTTTTTTCATATTTAAAGCTTTAGTTACAAGCAAAACCTCTCTTCGTAGCTGAGAGTTCAATAGGAAAAAAAAATGTTGACTTAAATGGCTGTTTGGGAAAACTGGGCGATATTCGCAATCAGAAAAGCGAAACTCGACAATATTCAAACCATGAAAAAACAAAAAACAAAAAATCTGCACAACTTAAAAGGCAGATCAACCAATTCACAGTTGTGCTCACGCTGAAATAAGCTTGAAGATGGCAACAACAAAAATTCTGGGAACCTGCTCAAATGCGTCAGTTCCCCTCTTATCACTGCACAAGTGCTACTCTCTGATGAGAGGCAGTGCCTTACCCAGACAAATCAGTTGCGCAAATGCATCGTATCAAACGGCGGAATTCCACCAATTGCATCCTAAGACTACACGTCCATTCAAAATGACGACGAGAAAGTCCAATCTGTCATAGGCATACGCGTGCAGACTCTAATTCCATTGAAACACGAGATATCACAGCAAAGATCGCAACCAGCCACCGCAAACTGGAGCCTCCGAAGGTCGTCACTTAAAAACTACTCACGCCAAAACACATTCACATCGACGCAACCTCTCGCGAGCAATCCCAATCATCTATCACGACAAACAAACTAATAGAAATTGACTCGAATCACCACCTCCCTTCAATCCAATTCAATAACTAAAACGCAAGACACCACGCTTACACCGGCTTTACCAGGGATCGTACGCCACAACACCAGATTGACTATACCATAAAAAATATCAGCAACTTGCGATCAAAATTAATTCACAAGGATTATATTGAAAAACGATAAAAAAAAAATATTGGAACTAAATTTTTGTTGTATAGTAAACTTAGGACTTCTTTTAGACGGTCGGCTCAGCTATTTTCAATCTACAAGGCTGTAGGATCTTTGAAACCCCTCGGGTTGGGCAATTTACTGCTTCTTCTTGCGTTCAGATTCCCTAACACACAGACGTTTCCTACTAAAAGATAACATATATATACGATGGTTTGACCATCGCTCCTTAATTAATTATAGTCCAAGAACCGTCTAATTTCACAATGGCATGTCCTAATTGCGAAGCCCTCTACCACGAGATCTAGGCAAGGCCTTTGAAGCTCTTGCCCAACGGCCAACAAGGGTCACCGGCTATCATCGAGGCTCGAGTGAACCTCGTGAGTCTAGAACGAACCTTGCGAGACTTGTTGACACCTAAATTTTGTCAATTAAAAAATAGAGATTTATTTCCTGAAAATAATATGTCTATTGCATATAATTAGTAAAAGCATCTTGCATTTTAGATGAAATCATTGGAGGCGACTCGGGAAGGAAATCTGGTGGATGAATTTCGGGAAAGAGAATCAAGAAAAAGAGGAAGATTTGAAGGAAAGGAGAAATATATATATGATGATATTTCGGTCAAATCCCCCAGAGGATTTGACCGAAATTTCCTTTATTCTGGTTGAAGGCGTCCAAGAGAAACAATAAGAAAGAAAATAAAAATAGAAGGAAATGGGAAAAATTCGGTCAAATCTTTAAGAATTGACCGAATATTTCATTCATCCCCTTTTAAATAGCATGGGACTTCTTCGGCAAAGGAGGATTTTTGCTTGAAAAAAAAAAAGAGTGACTTTTTGACACGCGCACACACACGGGAGGGAGTGAAAACAGAGACACAGAGACGGGGAGAAGACTTTTCAGACCAAAAAAAGCAAATAGAAAGAAAAGCATACACGCGCAGAGAGCGGACTTCTTCGGCAAACACACGCACACAGAGAGAGAAGGCGAGAGGGGGAGAGGAACAGTTAGCCTGTGAGCTTGATCGGCGACGTTTGTCCGACGACTTGCCCGTAGCAGTCCGTGACCGCAGCTTTTCATCTTTCACCGGTGGGTTCTGCGGCTGTTCGGTTCGATCGAGTCCTCCCGAGAATCGTGGCAGAGAGTAAAAAAATGTTCGAGCACCGCTTTGTTTTGAGATTTCCTAGAACACATGGGTTCATCGTGTTTCTCGAGCCATTTAGGGAGACCTTGCTGTTTTTTTTCTCTTCCCCGTCATCTTTTTGCGGTTCGAGGCCGATCGGTGTGAGTTTTTGGGTTGGGTTTTTATACTGATTGATTCTTGCTTTCATGTTTGGTTTTGCTGATCATTGATGCACTCTAGATTTAGATCTTGCATTATTTTAGTACAACAACTCAGTCCCTCACTGCACCTCATCTATTTGATAGTTGTTTGGGAGAATTTGCTTTGGTTTTAATATTTGCTGCATAGTCTTGGTGGTTTGCTCGTGTGTTGTGTCAATGCCAAGGTGTTGTCGGTAAGTTGGTGGCGTCTTTAGTCCCTCCTTGGCTTCGTCGAGTTGATCTCCGCAGCGTGGTAGTGAGGTGCGAGACATCTGTGAGCAGATTGCTCACAAAACGTCTGCAGGGAGAAGATGTTTTCTTTGCGTGCAGGATTTGGGCCGTGCTTGAGGAGAAATAGAGATGGGTTCTATTTTGTTGCAGGTCCATGCGTGCTGTAGAAGAAGGAAAAGCAAAGTGGGCCCAAACAGAAAGAGGAAAAAAAAAGGAAAGCTTGGGCCCGATTTGCTGTTGGTCCGGCCCAAGCTATCCTCCTTTATGCTGAGGTGATGCGCGGGTCAGGCCTGAGCCCGACCCGGCTCGGCGCCTGACCCGTTCCTTTTTTTATTATTTTATTTTCGTTTTTATAATATTTAATAAAAAAGAAAAAAAGAAAATTTCTGCAATAAAAAAGGTTTTTCTTTGTGATGATTTGTTTGTTTCCTTTCATGCTTTTCTTGTCTAATTTGCTTGTTTTAGATAATAAGTTTATCAATTGGAATTAATTTTCCAATTCACAACCGCAATATCAATTTTTTATTTCGTCTATAAGGCGGAATAATAAATTGCGCGGGAATAGAATTAATATTTTGATCTTTAAGACTTAAGATTAATTTATTGTTCTATCGGCAAGATTCTTTGTTGAATTTATATATTATTTTTCAATTGATGAGTCTTGTTTTATTCGAATTGCATGTTAGATTAAATTTCACTTTTACGTTTAGGATAGATTCATGTTAGATAGTATCATATTACGTGGTTAGATTGTATTTTAGTTATTTCATATTTAAATTAGGCTTTTATATTTTATTTCCAATTCAATAAAATCAAAAAAAATCACATGCATGCTTTTCCATATTAGTTTGCATTATTAGGTTTTATTTATTAGATGCATCAAATCTCATGAGATTGCATTAGATTTCATATCATTACATTTAGAAACTTAGGAATCATGGTAGATTAGCTTTTCATATTTTATTAGTTAATTAATTTCGAATTTTCATTTAATAAATAAGAAAATACCTAAAAAATACCTTTTTGTATGTCATTTAATTCATTTAGTTAAATAGCATGTCATTTAGCCCAAGTTAATTTGAGAGTTGCATGTTATAAGCCATGTTAGGTCATGTCATTAGGTTTAGACTTTCATGCATTTGCATATTAGTTTAGTTTTCGTATTCAATTATCCGTAGTTAAGATAAGATTTTGGTTTAAATTAGGGATTAACGTAATTTAGTTCCTAATTTAGATTAGATGTTACTTAACTATAGATAATTAGTCTCATTTAATAATTCATAAAAATTGCATTTAGGGTTGTATTACAGTAGTTGCATATAGGATTAGTTTTCCATTACATGCATTGCATACACCTTAAAAACCCCCCCAAAAAGAATCTTTTTTGTTGATTTGCTTTATCTTGTTTTATTGCTTTGCTTATTGTTTTGTTTCTTTGAGCACTTGAATAATTGTTTGCGCAACCACGTGATCACCGTGCATATTAGGGAATAAAGTTAAAAATCAATTCAAGCTGCTTGCAAATTATTTTTGAAATAGAAGAAATAGGTTCTCAAGTCCCCGAATTCAAAATCTCTGGTTCGTAGGGGTAAATTACTAC
Organism: Melaleuca alternifolia; assembly: GCA_019926035.1. Lineage (NCBI taxonomy): Eukaryota > Viridiplantae > Streptophyta > Magnoliopsida > Myrtales > Myrtaceae > Melaleuca > Melaleuca alternifolia. Next base: position 2,557,300 of record JAGKPW010002331.1, read on the forward strand.
TCCTAGTATTTTATATGGATTTCTAATCAACCCACCATAAATAGATTAGTGACAACTCCGTTTAAAATCAATTTGGCATGCTAAGAACTTAAACTTAAGTTGTGAATTTGTATGAGCTTGGGAGAGCTCGAGTTAACCCAAATTTAGCAATCCATTAGCCGAACCCTAAGTGGTGCACCTTCGAGAAGGTCTCAACAAGGCTCACAATGAGAGAAAAGATAAAAGAAAAGAAAAGAGTAAAATATTTCATTTAAGAATAGTAAAAATTATCTATCTTAGCATTAATTGTACCATGTAATCAGCGATTTACAATCAAAATTAATTTTTTGAAGAGTATATTGAAAAATAATTAAAATATTTAGGTTTAAATTTTTGTTTTATCGTAAACTTAGGACTTATTAAGACAATTAGCTCAGCTATTTTCAATTTACAAGGCTGTAAGAGATCTTTGAAACCCATTGAGTTGGACATGCATAATAATCTATCATTTCTTCTGGCGTTCAGATTTCCCGACACACATTTTCTGCTAAAATATAACATTTATGACGATTTGATATTATTATCCCAAAGCCCTCTATCATGAGATCTTGGCAAGGCCTTTGCAGCTTTTCGCCCTAGCTGACAAGGGTTGCTGACTATTGTCGAGGCTCGAGGGAACCTCGTGAGGTCAGTAACGAGAGAAAATATAAAGAAAAAAAAAGAAAATAATAATAATAATACTGATTATGCTACATAATTGACGACTTACGATCAAAATTAATTTGCAAAAACTATATTGAAAAATAACCTAAATATTTTCATTTCACATTACACTTTGGAAGCCATTTTTAATCTACAAGGCTGTAAGATCTATGAACCCCCTCAGGCTGGACGAGCATTATAGTCTATTGTTTCTTCTTGCATTCATATTTCTTGACACACACGTTATCTGCTCAAAGAAAACATTTAGGACGATTTCATTATTGCTCCCTAATTAATTACAGCCCGAAGGCCATCTGATTTTACAATTGCATGTTATAATCGGGAAGCCCTTTGCTATGAGATTCAGGCAAGGCTTCACAGCTCTTTCCCAATGGTCGGCAAGAGTTGCCGACTATTGCTGAGGTCCAAGCGAACCTTGCGAGGCCAACAATGAGACGAAAGAGAAAAGAAAAGAATAAAAAAAAATTATTTGAAAAAAGAAAGAAAAAAAATAGTCACGTTAGCACTAATCTTGCTGCATAATCAGCAATTTCATCGTATAGTAAGCTTAGAATTTTTTAGAGAATTAGCTCAGTTTTTTTAATCTAAAATGCTATAAGATCTATGAACCCCCTTGGGTTGGACGAGCATAATAATCAATCGTTTCTTCTTGCATTCGGATTTCCTAGCACACACTTTTTCTACCAAAAGGTAACATTTATGATGATTTGACCATAGCTCACAATTAATTACAGTCCAAAAGCCATCTAATTTTACAGTGGCATGTTATAATTGTGAAGCTCTCTACCATGAGATCAAAGCAAGGGCTTCGCAGGCTCGTAGCTCTCATCCAATGGCCAGTAAGGGTCGCCAACTATTGTCGAACACAAGCAAATCTCGCATGGCCAATAGTGAAAGAAATGAAAAAGGAAAAGAAATAATTAATATTTTTTGTATAAAATTATAAAAATTATCCACATAAGCACTAATCGCATTACATAATCATCGATTTATGATCAAAATTAGTTCGTAAGGACTGTATTGAAAAATAACAATATTTTAGAACTAAGTTTTCATAATATAATAAATTTAGGACTTTTTTGGACAATTAGCTCAGCAATTGTCAATCTACAAGACTTTTTTTTGGACAATTAACCCCGGGTTGGATGGGCATAATAACCTAGTGTTCTTCTTCCATGCAGATTCCCTAAAACACACGTTTCCTGATAAAAGATAACATTTACCACGATTTGACCATCGCTCCCTAACTAGCCACAGTCCAAAAAGCATCCCGGTGCATTACACTCCCTTTGGCAGAAGAGAAAATTTTACAATGGCCGGGTAGACCGCATCTAATTCAATGCACAAATTCAGAAGAGAAAGAAGAAGATATAACAAAAAGGAAAAACTTGAAAGAAATATTACAAGGCCTTTAAATGTCCACCAAAGCGGGATGATGCGTTCTTAGAAGTCAATGGTCAACTGTCAACCCCGTGGTGCTGCTTAAGTTTCGGTGCTGTCAATTCCCGCTCAAGTATGTTACATCTGATTCCGCATCTACGAGTTGAAAGCACAATCTTCGAGGGAGAGAGAATTTGCTCCAGCTTTCGTACTTAGATTCTTGGGAGAGATTCATTTTCTTTAAATAAAGAAGAGTGCGGCATAGTTGCTAAATGTAGGTTATGATTTTTTATGGTAAATACAACTATAACGTGTTGAACTTTAAACCTTAATTTTATTATGATTTTGCAAGCTTATATTGTTGCAATAACTATTCCTTACATTCTAGTGATTGTTACAGATAGATCTGGACTGGTTAACAGAGTATCTTTCTTCAATTTCAGGCTATATATTGATTGATTTAGGCTCTATCGTTATCAATTCACTCAAAATTTAAAGCAACAAAAGAATATATATTCCATTTGGTAATGAAAAAGGAGGGTATTCCTCATTTCCAGCCAAGGAGGGTCATTTATATATATATATATATATATATATATATATATTGAATAATTGCAACCAAAGCCCTTCGCAATTTTTTTTACCAAACACCAATTAAAGTTACAGTTGTTTTACAAAGGAGTCTTTACCGAGCGCAATTTGTACTTTTCCAAAGGATTTTGGCTTTCAGCATTTGCATTGTACCGAAAAATTCATTTCTCAAATTGAGCCAAATCCACCCTAATTACCACAGCGATAGAGACGCTAAAAGGTTGTCTCAATGTTTAGAGCTTTGACACAAGATTGGACCCACTAAAATGTTTAATGCCAGTCTTGTACCTTGGTATTATAACTCGGTTAACCAGTGGGGATCTGTTCGTGGAGATTCTAAGTGAACAACTTGTGGTCGAAATACCTCCCTTTCCAATTTTGCATAATAAGCTAGTTTACCCGGAGAGTAAATGACTATTTATTCTGGTTATATAAGAGATAATTTTGGACATGTTACGATTCGCCCTCTCACATTTCCTAAAATGCTAAAGAACTTATGGACCATTTGGTATCAAGAAGGGAAGCACTTTTCATTTCCTTCAACCGGTGGAAAGATCCTCAGATTTCATGGAAGATTTGGAACCCTTCTCAATTCGCTCGGTGCGCATGTACGACACCATCGTTGAGAGCTGACCATGTGTGCCTACGCTTTTGCGCGTCGGGTGCACTTTGCAGGTGTGCCTACTTTCAAGTGTACATCAACCATCATTCTTAGTAGATGCCAGTATATCTAGTCGGTCATCATCATATCAGTTGATATTCTTTGCCATATTGCCCCATAACTCTGGAGAAAGTAGATATCTTATGTAGAGCATCCCTCGGTTTTGTTCGTGATATCCTCATGCCGCAGCTAATCTTTTCTTTTTCTTGAACACCTCCTTATCGACATCTGTTGTTTGGTCTTCTTCTTATTATCAAATTTTACGGTTCAACTTGCCTACGCAATGTTAATTGCACGTGAAAAACTTGGTTATAAAGTGAAGGTATACCTTTTTTCCATCTACAAGGCTATAGATTTCTATTGGCGAATGGATGGGCAGGTGGATTCGATTGTCGGGTCTCACGTGGATCTGAATAAAAGATTCACATGATTAACCATTGATATAAATCAAGTTGGACGGATCTAGATCCAAATAAATTTTTCCCTGATCCTGAGAGGAAAGTCAGACTTGTCAGCGTGACTTTTTTATTCAGATTCCTTTACCACTAATTGTTCCTATATCTCAATTTCACTTTGTTTTATGCTTAATGTCAGTATGGATTTAATAGAACATTTAAAAACGATTTGAGCAGTGCATTGTATCCCAGGACCATTAGCTTCCGAATTACTTATTGCCCATGAAGAATCCGACGAGCCACATTGTTCTTTTCACGAATTTGAACGAAAAAGAACAACTGGAGAGAAACATTAAAAGGCCTGGATATGCCCACCAAAACTCGGAGACTGTATTTTTGAAAATCAATGGCGAACTGTCAACATTGTCTTGCAGCTCTAGTTCTAGTGCAGTTAATTTGCATGCAAATATTTTGTATTAGGTTCTGCATGCTACCGAGATGAACTGTGCTCCTCCATGCAAACCATTTTTTTTTTTGAATTTTAACGATTGTTGGCGGGTGAAGGCAAACATTTTTATTAAAGATTTTTCTTAATTGTTTTGTACTCTTTCTTCAAAATACAATGGATTTGTAGTGCGGAGACGTAGTTCAAATTTGGATGAGTTTCGATAATAATTATTATGGTACATTCATCTAATTTTGTTATTTGATTACTTTATTTTGCCTAAGAGGATTGCTTGCTATGGTTATTTTTATGAAATCAATGGGCAATCCCTAACAATGAGAATTGACAAAATTGACGTAATTGGAACTTGGGAATTACTAAGAGTGCTTAAGTAACTCGATTGTGATTATAATCTCCGTTGTATTGCTCGATCTATAGTAGAATTCATTGCTGCTCTCCTTGTGGACGTAGGTCACTATGATGGAACCACGTACATTTGGTGTCTGATTTATTTTTTTGTCCTGTTGATTTTACTGCTCGATCGCTTGGCTTCCACAATAACTTCCTTTCTTTCTACTACATGATAATTGCTTCAGATTTGAGTTTTGTCATCCCGATCTTCTCTGTTGCACTATCATCTTTAGTTCTCCACACATGTTAATTGAATGCAAATATCAAACTATCCTGCAATATGGAAATCTAGAGTTAACCTGAATGACAAAGCTGTCTTAATGTTAAAAACTCATACACAAGATTGGACTGCTTAGTGCACTGAATTGTGTTGCGGTCTTATGCCTTGTTAGTCTAACTCGATTAACTCGGTTAAAATGCCTCCCTTTTTATTTTGCAAAATAAACTTATCTGCCCCCACAGAGTATTTGACTTCACACCATAAGAGATGATTTTAGATCTGTTGTTATTTTTTTTTTATAACCGAGATGTCCGGGCCAGCTTGCGCGCACCTCGACTATTTCTCGGGGGAGACTAGTACAGTAACCTACCGCCATGGCCCCCCACTTAAATCACAGGCGCTTCCCCGGGGAATCGAACCCAAGACCTCAACGAAGTCCAAGTTCGCCTTAACCAGCTGGGCTACCTATGGGTAGGTATTGTTATTTGCTCCTTCACATATCATAGCAACAAAAAAACTTATGGACTACTCGTTATGGAGAAAAAGAAGTACATATCATTTCCTTAAACCAGTGGAAAGATCGCTAGAGTACATGGAAAGTTTGGAGCCCTTCAACCAAGCAACTATGACACGAGAGTTAGGTTACCTAATTGAATAGGGACCCTAGAGTGAGGGCCCTCCTAATCGAGGATTAGGTTGTAGACTCATTGAGATTTATCTCATTGTTGTTGTTTAACCTTTTTTTACAGGTTCAGATCGAGGAGTCCCTCCTCGAGGGCTAGGTGAGGCTGGAGGAGCCTAGTGATGCCGAGAAGTTAGTTTATTTTGTTGTATTCAATTAGGGGTATTTTGAGAGACACCTGATTTAACCTTTTGTTGTATTCAATTACTGAATCAGTCTGTTTAAATTAAGGAGTTTTCAGACACCCCAGGATTTGTCCGGGATTATTTGTTTATTTCCACTGTGTAATTATTTATTTAATTAATGAAATTTTAATTGGTCGATGATTAATCCTGGGAACGTCGCGAATTTTAAGACCGGTGAGGACCATTTTCGAGGACTGTCGCGAGCTCGGGACCGGGGAGTGACAGCCCCTGTTGAATTGGTATCAGAGCGGGGTTAGAATATGGAGTGATAAGGTTAGGATCCAGTTTCCTGGGGTTATTAATATTGATTGATATAATTGGCTGTGATTGTCTATCAATCATGATTGATTGTGAATTAATTGTAATTTGTGATTGTTATGTTGTTTGTGGACAATTGATTGAAATTTTACTAAATATGACATGCATGCCTCAATTGTACATGGTATCGGACGTGTATGATTTAGACATGAATGTACATTAGAATTTTATCTGGTCTTACATTTAGCCAAGTTGGCATGATCCGGACATGTGCAACGAGGCTGGATGTTCGACCTTGTTAATGTGTGATTGGGTGTTATGGTCTCATGTTTAGCCTCGTTGGTACGGTATGGGACGTGTGCAGCAAGGCCAGACATTTGACCTGTTGATTGTTGGTGAATGCCAATTGAAAGCATTGATGTGTTATCGCTCTGCTACTTAATGCCAATTTATCGCTCGTTGTCTTATCGCTTGCCTTGGCTTGCTGTGTTATCGCTCGTCAGTTGAAAGCATTGCTGTGTTATTGCTCTACCGCTTGAGGCTTGCTGTGTTATCGCTCGCCAGTTGAAAGCATTATTGTGTTATCGCTCTGCTACTTGAGGCTTGCTGTGTTATCGCTCGCCAGTTGAAAGCATTGCCGTGTTATCGCTCTGCTACTTGAGGCTTGCTGTGTTATCGCTTGCCATTTGAAAGTATTGTAGTTTAAGGCTTGCTGTGTTATCACTTGCCTTTGGGAGGCACTGCTGTGTTATCGCTTTGCTAACCCAAGTTAATTAGGTTGTAAGAATGAACAAGATTGAAGATCATCAAGTAAGAAGTGACTATGAGTCGCTTCAGTGTAGGAGGTAAGCTCAAGGGGATTTGAGGACCGTGGGTATCCTGCAGTCACTTGAGTACCTCTGAGTGTGGTCGCCTAGTATGCCTAAAGTCAGAAGGCCATAACTGTAACTGTTGTTGTTGCAGCAAGTGCTACTGTGATTGTAGCTTTGAAACTGTTGTTGTTTAAAGTACCAGTGGTGAGTGCTGCAGTTGAGGGCATTGTGGGCCCTAATCCTAAATCTGTTTTCTGCCGCTGAAGGAGAGAATGCACAAGTGACGTGGAATAATTTCTGAGATTGAAACCCCCACAGTTCCTTTGAGAATGCGATCCGGAAGTTGTCATCTCTAAGCTCCATAGTATTATTGATAGAATGGTTCGTGCGATTTATCAACTGAAAGATAAGGCCACTAAGGGAATGGTTTTCCCCTATATGAATGAAACTGACTTGAAACGCTTTTGTGAGAGCATTTAGCGAGAAGTGTTTCTCGAGTACTGCGTGATAGCAGAAGATGGCCGAGTTTTCGAGTCTCCGCCAGAGTTGACTCTTAGTGAAAGAGTACAAGGCAAAGTTCACCGAAATTGTCCAGATTTGGATAGGGAATAGTGGGAAATTATGTTGATTGGACGATCATGTCTAGTTATGGGCTGAAGCCAAACGTTAAGAGCTAGTTGGCACCATAAGGATTGCCCATCTATAAGGTTATATTATTTAAGGTCCAGATGGGTTGAACGAAATCTGACGAATAGAATTGCCACCTCTGGTCCGCGATTACTCATGAGTGAGATAATTGCTGATTAAGATGGAGACATAAGTTTGGAATTAAGTATGCTACCCTTCCCAGTAGAAGAGGTGGTGATGCGAAGTTGATGTTCTATTCAAACATTAAGCGCCATTACTGTGAGAGGTATTATGGGGTTGATGTCCATTCTATGGAGACTGAAATCTGTCTCATGAGTGGCCAAGATGGCCACCTGTGGAGATATTGGCCGCACTATCCAGTTGGGATATAACTACTGTGGTGCATGTCAACTAGAGGGGGACATGCCTTAAGGTAATACGGATTGACCTTAGTTTAAGGAGATGTGTAGGTTGTGACCTGAGTTGAAGCTTAGAACTTGAAATGTATTATTACAGGTCCTACCCCTTACACCAGCATACTGCATATGTTTGGTTTGATAATGGAGTTATTAACTCATTTATTATTGAGCAAGTTGCTAAATTGGTTGAGTTAGAAGTGGAACCATTGGATGCTGTCCTCAGTGTTCGATCCCTATGAATGATAGCGTGTTATTGATTATGAGGTTCAAGATGTGTGAAATGGTGATTAATGAGATGAATTGAATGATAGACTTGCCTGTAACAGTCGTATGTGACTTCGATGTGGTTATCTGATTAGTCCAGCTGAAGTAACCGAAAGCCACGATTAACTGCTTTAGTAAAGTGATAGGATTTCGACCGTCGGACAGTTCAAACTACGAATAGAAAGGGAATCGAGGTGGATGTCCACTGCCATTGATTTTATCCCTCGAGACAGTGCAACTGCTCAAGGGGGGTTACTAGGGTTTCTTGACAACATTAGTAGATTTGTCGGTTGAGGAACCAACAATTGAGAATTGACTTTTGAGTCTCCAAATGGAAATTATCAAGATTGCTTGAAAAGAGAAATTGAGTTATTATCGAACCAGTCTCTAGTGCGGGACCCATCTCAAAGTCTCCTAATCAGATGTCGTGATCGGAGCTGAACTTGTATTGAGTAACGCTTAAGAATGATGCATGCGATTCTTCGAGAACACGCACGATTCGTCGAGTTCAGTAAATGTGAGTCCTAGGTAAACCATGGGGCTCCCTTGAGCCACGTGATCTCAAGCAAAGAGATCTCAGTGGACCCCGCTAAGATAGAAACGGCTATGGAATAGCCGAGACCCACAATAGTGACTGAAGCTCAAAGTTCTTGTATATGGTTGACCGTTATTGTCGCAGCGTAGAAAAAGTCTTCCCGAATAACAACACCACTGATGAAATTACTGAATGAAGATCGTAAGAGTGAAAGGTGACAATTTTGTGAGGTTGATCTACTTGGAAGGGGCAGACAAAACAGAGAAGCGTCGATGAATCTTTGGTGGTACGTGTTACACAATATCCTTTGGGCTCCTAGAAACAAAAGGTAAGAAGCAATTTGCTCAGAATAATGAACTATTAGCGAAAATCAAATATCTTGCAGAGTCTAGGCCTATGGGCTTCGATGAATGTGTTTCTATGAAATTGAGCATTATGTGAAATAAATAGAATAGTTTGGCCAAGAAGAAAGAACATCTGAATGCTTACAGTAAACATGGAAGTGTCACAGGTCATACACTTTGCGCAGAAAATATTCTGGACTTTCATGTTGGTCATTGAGAATGCAGTTGGTTTATCGACCGAATAAAGTTTCTTGAACAAATGTCACTAGAGAATCAGATTTCTGTTGATTCATTGGTCTGCTTTTGGAATATCTGGAGAAAGAAAATTGTCCAAATTAATAAGTGTATAAAATGTGTGGTGATGCTTATAAAAAGGAAAATCGGTGTTATTGGGAGTTTTGTTTGAATTACTTTTGGGTTCTGGAGCTTCAACAATCGATCTTCGTAGCTCAAACATATTGGTCCTATGAGCTTATTTCTAATGGCACGGAGCTCTTGCACAAATCGGATGTACTTTATCAGCTTTTGCTTAGTAGTTCTTGGACGAACTTTTAACAACAGAGATGTCTTGCTCTTTTACATGAGGTTGCCAAATTCCTTCTAGAACTCGATTGTCTGGATTACTCCTCCTGGAATGATAAGACATTGGAAGGTTAGGAGATACTTTGGTCACATATTTCCTTTTGATTTGAGAATATCATTAACTTATAATACAATATGATTGTTGGCTGATAAAGTCAACGGAAATAATCAGATTCTGTTATCACATACAATCACTGTAATGGTAGTTGAGGTGGACTATGCATTGATAGAGTTGTGCAGTGACATTGATGAAATGTCGCCTTTGACAAATCTCTTTCTTGAAGGTCTGTGGATGTATTATTAAATGACTTCATTATCAGAAACATACTTTTACATTGCCATTCCCAAGTTCTCCATTTTTTACAGTCGCCCTGAAGTACAGTTTGAAATGCGATTGATGCTTGGATCTTCTAAGTAATTTTTTCTAGACTAACTTTTGCCGGAGATGTTTTCAACTCATTAAATAAGGTTATCCTTGGGGAGACAAGTGTTGAAACTGGTTTGGAGCTTGCAATTCTAAGTCCTACGATGTCCTTGGTAGATTGTAGATCCATGACATCTTCCCAATCTGTTATTGTTTAGATTCTACAACCAATGGTCTTTGTAGTTCCAGATTTTCATCTTGTTATGGGTGAGTTCTTCGTGTCAGCTCTAGGAGCTGTAATTGGAAGGGAGAAAAAGCATGGATCCTAAGAATGATAAAATCATGATGGATACAATATCTACAATGATGTGTCGTATGAAGGACTAAGGTGTTGCCTGATGCAGTATGGCTGAATCATGGTTCATGCGTGTGGGTATTTAAAACCCTATAAACAAATGAGACGGTGCATGACTAGAAGTTGGTTATAATCTTCCACATGTAAGGATCTAGAGGCAATAAATGTGTGAAGAGAAGTTCATGATATTCACCAATCACATATGATGGTGATAGAGTGGTTTCTTTTAAAATGAATAAAAAATTACGATTGTAATTTACGAAGGAGGGGATACCCAAATCTCAAAAAATGCCTCGTTTTCTTCGAGTGTCGCCTTTAAGAGGGACATCTCGCTTTGAGAAGTTAAAATGAAGGATTCGCTGATTAAAGTCATTTTACAACATCATGACTCCAAATGTGCGGGTTAGGAAAGTTAGGAGGTTATGAAGGGCTAGTACCCTTACCTATTTGAGGAGATGAGTGATGTAAATTTCGAGGACGAAATTTCTTAAGGGGGGAAGAATTGTGACAACCCATTTTTGGGGATTTTGAGAATTTAAAATTGGGGAAATTGTACTCAAATTGGCCTTAAGTAATTAAATTTGGACTTATGGTGACTTATTTTATTTTTCCCTTCAATTTCGGGATTTCCCCCAAATTTTCCCCATTTTTCTTTTATTTTTCCCTCTTTTTCTTCTTTTCTTTCTATTTTTCTCCCTATTTTCCTCTCTCTTAGCGTGAGTCACAGTCCCTCGCCATGTTGGCTGCCAGCTCGCCACGCAAGGCCACGCGGCAGCTCCTCACAGGCCAGCTGGCTTCCCTCGCCACGTCAGCCCTCCATCTTCTTCCTCTTTCTCTCTCGCGCGAGACGTCCCCTACCTGAGAAAACCCTAGCCGCCATTGATGAGGAGGGAGAGATGGGATTGAAGCAGAAAAATTAGGGAAAATGGCTGAGGATGAGTTGCCGTGGCCGTTGAAACCCACCGCCACCGTCATGAGCTCCGTCGAGCCCTCTCTCGCCCCCAAACCCGAACCCTAACACCATGTTTTTGCCCCCGACTGTAACCCCCAAAATTGGAGCAAATCGAGACGGATTGAAGCTCTCCGTCGCTTCTAGACGTCATCTAGACGTTCCTCAACACCACCAGCTGCTCCATGTCGCCTCCAACGCCGCTGAACTCCACCCCTTCAGCTCAATTATGTCAAGAATCGAGCTCGCCGGAAAACCGCAGCCAAAAAGGGTAAAACCGCAGTAAAAAGGCTGAAAAACCGTAGCAACAGCTTGGAGTTCAGACCACCGGAGCTCCCTCGCTGTTCAGCTACTCGACGGAGTCGCCTAGCCGCCGTGAAGCCCTCAGCCACCCCAGATTAGCAGCTCAGCTACTCGCCCAGCCACCACACGCCTCACCGGAGCCAAATTTGTTCGCTGGAGATCTCATCGGAATCTCGTCGGTTGACTCGCCGGAAGTCTCGCCGGAAAATCCGCCGTCGCTGCCGTCGTCGCCGTCGCGTCGTGCCGAGCAGTACTGTGAAGTTTCAAGCTCAATTGCGAATCGGGATTGAGAAATTGAAGACTAATTAAGCTTGTCGCGGACCGTCGTCGCGAAATTGAGTTGAAAAGCTTGGATAGGAGGTGAGTCTCCTCCTAATCCCCAATTAGGGCGGTTACACGCTCTTGTAGTTAATTATTGGCGTAATTGGGTGAAATTGAAAGTCAATTGAATGATTAGGGGGTCAATTAATCGATTAGGAATTAATTTAGTGACTTTGGAGAATTTAGGAGTGATTTGGTAATTTTAGTCAATTAAGGGTGATTTGGTAAAAATTGGATAGCTAGAGGGCAAATTGGTAGTTTGCTAGCTCTAGTTACTTGATTAATTAGCTTGTGGAGCGAGGTTAGTAATTTCGGAGATTATTGTTGATTTTCCCTAATTCTGGCTATTTACGGCTAAATTAGGACTTTTAGGGGTAAATTGGTAATTTGAGGATTTTGAGATACTTAAGTAATTTAAGGACTTTGGTTAATTTTGATAATTAGCTGGGTGAGACTAGATTGGTAATTTACGCAATTAGAATTTATTTACTGCAATTTTGCCTAATTAGGGATGAATTATCTAAATTGATATTTATTCTGGAAATTTATTCATTCCGTTATATTGGTTATTTAATATCAATGATTGCACCATTGGATGTAATTGATAATTGATTGTGATTGACAATTGATTGTGGTTGACATTTGATTGTGGTTGATATTTGGATGTGGTTGATCATTATTGTGGTTACAATTTATTAACTGACGTTAATTATGTACCTTTAATTGATAAATTGACCCATCGATTGTTGGGACTAGCATGGAGAGAGACGATAGGACCTGGAAGTCCTTGACGCGAGTAGAGCGAGGACCAGTGAGTTAATTAGATATTTGAACCAAGCAACTATGACACGAGAGTTAGGTTACGTAATTGAATAGGGACCCTAGAGTTAGGGCCCTCCTAATCGAGGATTAGGTTGTAGACTCATTGAGATTTATCTCATTGTTGTTGTTTAACCTTTTTTTACAGGTTCAGATCGAGGAGTCCCTCCTCGAGGGCTAGGTGAGGCTGGAGGAGACTAGTGATGCCGAGAAGTTAGTTTATTTTGTTGTATTCAGTTAGGGGTATTTTGAGAGACATCTGATTAACCCCTTACCCATGAATTTTGATTGTATTATTAATGGGTTTGACCTTCGTACAGTTGGTTGTAATTACTGAATCAGTCTGTTTAAATTAAGGAGTTTTCAGACACCCCAGGATTTGTCCGGGATTATTTGTTTGTTTCCGCTATATAATTATTTATTTAATTATTTAATTAATGAATTTTTTTATTGGTCGATGATTAATCCTGGGAACGTCGCGAATTTGAAGACCGGTGAGGACCATCTTCGAGGACTGTCGCGAGCTCGGGACCGGGGCGTGACAATTAAAGTGCGGATTCCTTGTTCAGCAAACGATATTTTTTATCGCGTTTGGAACTTTGATGGGCATGCTACATTTGTAGATTCCCTCGGTGTTCATTGAATTTTCGCTCCGGTTCTTCGTTCGTTGCCGGCCAACTCTTTTCTTCCTGTAACATGAGCACAACGGGCGGGCCGGGTCGGGTAGGTAGGGCAGTCAAATGGGTGGACCGGATCGGGTTTGGGTTGTATAAAAAATGATCCGATCTATATCGATCCATTCAATCCATTTTAACCCACTTTTCATGTAATGTTAATTTAATGACTCGTACCCGATCCAAACCCATCCCAACATGTGCGTCAAAAGATATTTATTTTTAACATAGTTTTGGAACACCCAAAGCCACCTATTTAATCCATTTTAAAAAGACCTGTAAAATGAGAATTTATAAAGAAGTGAGGACTAGCAAAATGGTTCCATATCTATTTTGCGGCTCTAATCTAATGAGCCTAATTTTATATGAATATCTCTTCTTTTCAATAGGAATCATAAAAAAGTTGAGAAAAAAATAAAACAAAAGAAAATAGGTCATAAATGGGTTGAAATCCCACAACCATTCAACGAAGTTATTTTTGCTTACCGTTGAGATCAGAGGAAAATAATGACTAGAAAGGAGGGACGCGGCTGAAAAGATGGAAGAAAAATAAGGAATTTCAACTGTTTCTCATTTATACATTTTGTCGAACATTTCAAATACACTACACAGTAGCTAGTGATGAAGAAGATGCCACAACAGGCAGGAGCAAAACGAGAGAGAGAGAGAGAGAGAGAGAGAGAGAGAGAGAGAGAGAGAGAGAGAGAGAGAGAGAGAGAGAGAGAGAGAGCACGGAGCTTTCATCATTTACTCGTGAAGAACGAGACAAAATATAATGCATCATGAACAAAACTTGGAATATTATTGTAATAGTAATATATATATATATATTTAACTCAGAATTGAAGAACATCATCTATCTCATATGAGACAATATTTCTTAATTAAAGAAAAAATGAGATCGTGAGTGCATTAGGAAGATTGATTTGGAAAAGATTGCCGAATTATAAAATCAAAATCTAAAGCACAGTTAAAACCGGGCTCCGCAGCAAGTCCTTTGACGGACGGACGCCAAGGTCCAGCGCCGTCCTCGAATTTGCTAGCGTGGAAAATCAAGTCTTTGGGAGCAAGCAATCCCTCGCTGGAAAAGAAATTAAAAGAAATTAAATTAAATTAAATTAAAGTATCAATAGGGTGCACGCAGATTAGGAAAGTCGTCCTTTGCTCCTTTCGGTTTTTTCGTTCTTTAAGTCTTCCCTTCCATTCTCACCGTCGTTCCGCCAAAAGAAAGGGAGTCGTCGTCATCCGACGCGGAGGAAAGGCAGAAGAACCCGCCCTTTCTTGCCAATTACGTGTCCATCGAGGAATGGGGCGAGATCCCTGCCTCTAGTATTGTCGCCCTGGGCCGATTGATTCCGCTCGCAGTTCTCTGATTTAATTTTCACCTGTTCTTCGAGATCTCTTGAAGAAGTTTTTTTTTTTTTTATTGGGTTCGGAGCATTTCTTTCATGGCTGCATTAAAACGCTTGCTTCGATTGGGGATCAAGTCGGAGAGTTGTCTGACGGGTCTTCGCGCTTCGAGCGCGTATTCGACCTCGAGCTCGCCGTCTTCGTCGATTCATAGGTTCGGTTGCAGGCAGTTTTCTCAGCTCGTGAATTCGAATGGGACGCGTGCGTGTCTCGTCGACACCTTGGCTCTGGTAATTTATGTTTCCGCTCCTGATTCACCGTCTTCGTCGAGTCTTTAGATCTCATTCCTGGAGGGGAAATTGGATTGCTCTAGGTTTTGCCAGAATCAGAGACCAAAGCATCTGTCCATAGATATTCATCGTTTGTTGGTTGTGTGCTGTTTTTGCTTTCATGATACATGTGAGGAGCTTAGAGGCACAGGGCGTGCCGTCGAAGCAAGCTGAGGCAATAACATCTGCGATCAATGAAGTTTTGAACGATAGATTGGATAACGTGGCTCATTCTTTCATGTCGAAAATAGAAATGCAAAAAGTAAAAATCCAATCCATACAAGTTGTCTAGTTTTCTTAAATGCAAACCCGCTGATGATTTTGGAAAAGACAGAGCTCAAATGGAAATGTGAAAGCTGTCTTCTTCTAAGTTTGTTTATTTCTACGACTACAGAAAGATAGGGCAATGAGCGGAGTTCTCTCCCCAGATTTTCTCCAAAATGAGATGAAGCATCTGCAGGGATCCCATTCATTCCTGGATTGGGAGCGCAATTGATACAACACGGGAGAATGAAGAGTAATGATTTCAGCAAGAGCAGCCAGAAGGCACCGACTTATTATATGCGTTTTCAATTTCTCAACAATATGATGGATATAGAGAAAATGTGCTGCTAATTGCTAAATAGGAATAGCACAGTAATGCATACCAGCAAACTCGTAACTTCATACATGAACTTTGAAAGGTTAGATTCTTGAAGGATTTCAGTCGACAAATCACAGACAGGTTGATTAGAGTCAGAACTTTACTATAATCTATACCATAATAAGCGCACGACTCAGCTAGGAATTCGTTCTCCAGACGCGTAATATTCCTCAATGTGAATGCCTGGAGAACGAATTCCTAGCTGAGCCGTGCGCTTATTATGGTATAGATTATAGTAAAGTTCTGACTCTTAATAAATCTGTCTGTGATTTGTTGACTGAAATCCTTCAAGAATCTAACCTTTTAAAGTTCATGTCTGAAGTTATGAGTTTGCTGGTATGCATTACTGTGCTATTCCTATTTAGCAATTAGCAGCACATTTTCTCTATATCCATCATATTGTTGAGAAATTGAAAACACATATAATAAGTCGGTGCCTTCTGCCTGCTCTTGCTGAAATCATTACTCTTCATTCTCCCGTGCTGTATCAATTGCGCTCCCAATCCAGGAATGAATGGGATCCCTGCAGATGCTTCATCTCATTTTGGAGAAAATCTGGGGAGAGAACTCCGCTCATTGCCTTATCTTTCTGTAGTCGTAGAAATAAACAAACTTAGAAGAAGACAGCTTTCACATTTCCATTTGAGCTCTGTCTTTTCCAAAATCATCAGCGGGTTTGCATTTAAGAAAACTAGACAACTTGTATGGACTGGATTTTTACTTTTTGCATTTCTATTTTCGACACGAAAGAATGAGCCACGTTCTCCAATCTATCATTCAAAACTTCATTGATCGCAGATGTTATTGCCTCAGCTTGCTTCGACGGCACGCCTGTGCCTCTAAGCTCCTCACATGTATCATGAAAGCAAAAACAGCACACAACCAACAAACGATGAATATCTATGGACAAATGCTTTGGTCTTTGATTCTGGCAAAACCTAGAGCAATCCAATTTCCCTTCCAGGCATGAGATCTAAAGACTCGAAGAAGACAGTGAATCAGGAGCGGAAACATAAATTACCAGAGCCAAGGTGTCGACGAGACGCGCGCGTCCCATTCGAATTCACGAGCTGAGAAAACTGCCTGCAACCGAACCTATGAATTGACGAAGACGGCGAGCTCGAGGTCGAATACGCGCTCGAAGCGCGAAGACCCGCCAGACAACTCTCCGACTTGATCCCTAATCGAAGCAAGCGTTTTAATGCAGCCATGAAAGAAATGCTCCGAACCCAATAAAAAAAAAAACTTCTTCAAGAGACCTCGAAGAACAGGTGAAAAATAAATCAGAGAACTGCGAGCGGAATCAATCGGCCCAGGGCGACAATACTAGAGGCAGGGATCTCGCCCCATTCCGCAATGGACGCGTAATTGGCAAGAAAGGGCGGGTTCTTCTGCCTTTCCTCCGCGTCGGATGACGACGACTCCCCTTCTTTTGGCGGAACGACGGTGAGAATGGAAGGGAAGACTTAAAGAACGAAAAAACCGAAAGGAGCAAAGGACGACTTTCCTAATCTGCGTGCACCCTATTTATACTTTAATTTAATGTAATTTTTTTTAATTTCTTTTCCAGCGAGGGATTGCTTGCTCCCAAAGACTTGATTTTCCACGCTAGCAAATTCGAGGACGGCGCTGGACCTTGGCGTCCGTCCGTCAAAGGACTTGCTGCGGAGCCCGGTTTTAGTTGTGCTTTAGATTTTGATTTTATAATTCGGCAATCTTTTCCAAATCAATCTTCCTAATGCACTCACGATCTCATTTTTTCTTTAATTAAGAAATATTTTCTCATATAAGATCGATGATGTTCTTCAATTCTAAGTTTTATATATATTACTATTATATATTATATAATACATCTAATATCCTGAGTTTTGTTCAAAAGTGACATTCAACCTTTCCCATATCTCCTTGGCTATTTCACAAGATTAAATACAATTATATTCTGTATGAAACCAATGTGAAGTGTTGGGAGTTTTACTTTACCATTACGAACCAATGATTGTGGATACGGAGACTTGATTACGCTAGATTACTCTAACGCTCTCTCAGTACATTTTCATTAATTTCAAAAGAATATTTTCCAAGCAGCTAAAATTGACTTTGATTACCTTCCTAACATGCATGGTGATCACGCGGGTGTGCGAATATTAAAGTAAATGATCAAAGAGACAAAACAATAAACAAAGCAAATGCTTTTTTTTTTGGAATTTTTGCTTTTTATATGTATGCAATGCATGAAGAGTTCATCCTATATGCAACTAACTGAATGCAATTCTAAATTACTTGAAATGCATATATTTTTAATATTTTTATGAATTTATAAATTATTTAATTAATAAAACTAATTATCTATAGTTAAATAACATCTAATTTAAACTAGGAACTAACCTATGTTAATCCCTAATTTAAAATAAAATCTTATTTCAACTACGGATAATATTCTAGAATGCAAAAACTATTCTAATATGCGATACATGAAAGTCTAACTCTAAATGTGACATAACCTAACATGCTTTATAATATGCAATCCTAGATTAAGCTAGTCTACATGATATGCTATTAATGACATGATGTGGTATGACATTATGCAGCTAACTTAAATGACAAGTAAAACCTAATATGCAAACTATGTGAAGTAACTTGCTATGATGTGCATAGGAAATATTTTTTAGATATTATTGAATTTTAAAATAAAGTATGTAACATAATTTAAACATGCAATATTATCTAATATGCAACGTAATCTAAATATGCAATGCAATATTATCTAATATGCAACCCAATCTATATATGCAATGCAATATTATCTAATATGCAACTTAACCTAAATATGCAATGCAATCCTTTTTTTGGGTATTTTTTAATGAGAAAAGAAAACATATCAAATCAAACAAATAATCCTAATATAGAAATAACATCTAAATTCACCAACAAAGTTTGTGAATAAAATCGATAAATTGATCTTAAGCCTTAAAGATCAAGATATCAATTTTAAAGGATTCCTGCACAATTAATTATTCCATCTAAAGTCCGAGACAATTGCCAATTTAGTCCTAAACTTTTTGCTAGTTTGCCAATTCAGTCATATACCTTCTTTTTTTTATGCCAAATGAGTCCTAAACCTTTTGCAACTTTGTCGATTAAGTCCTTCAGGAGGATTTTGGCCGGAAAGTGCCTATGTGGCGACGACGTGGTGTGACGGAGCTCGCCGGCGATGACGTGGTGATGACTGGACCCACAAAAAAAATTATGTTCTTTTTCTCATAAGAAGTACTTGGTCGTCGAGCTTCGGTGGCTGGTGGAGCTTGCCAGCCACTATAAAGGGCTACCCAACCCTCGCCTACCGCAGGTGCGGGCGGGGGTGACTGCCGCCGCCCTCCCCCGTGGCCGGTGAGGGCCGGGCAAGGCCGGCCTAGCCCAGTAGTAGATCTGGGTGGGGCGAGCTCACCCATATCTGTTGCAGAACTGGGTGAGCTCGCCCCGCCCAGATCTGGGAGAGGCGAGCCTCACCCAGCCCTCGCCGGCCAAGGATGAGGGCGGCGGGGGGCCCTCGCCGGCCAGGGGGGAGGGAGACGGCGGCCTCCCCAGCCCTTGCCCGCGGCCGGCGAGGGCCAAGCCGTCCTCTATAGTGGCCGCGGCTAGTTTATCCAATGACTCCGATGAACTTGGTGCACACTGCACATGTTAAGGCTAATGAAAAAGTTTCCAGTCAGTTTATATCCTTCGCTTAGGAATGATATCTGGCCTTTAACAGTAAAACTATCTGCGTTTACATTTAACCATGTCAATGAAATAATAACTGTCCTTAACATCAAACTGTCCAAATACATAAAACAGATGCTCAGAAAGGTTCCCTTGCCAACATCGATCCACTATCCACAAGTATTGATAAGCACTCCGATCAGATTCCTCACAACGGCAATTCGAGTCGTTCTAACAAACTGGGAGCATCAAACTGACCTGACAAGAAGGCTAGGTGTTCTGTAAATTGCACAAACGCATCAATTATATGCCAGAATAGATATTGTACACATCAAAAGCATTGATCCCATAAGAAAGAATAACAAAGATATGTAAAACACTTCGGCCATTTTGCTTGCAAGAACACGCTCCCTTCTTTCAACATACCCAAATGGGAACCATCCCGCTTTACCTTTACATTCACCTTCTGCCCAACCATTGTTAGTCACCTGCAAAGAGCACACAGAAAATTTCCCTTCTGATGATATAGGCGAATGAAAAGATGTAAGGAAAAATAAACAACTCGAGGGAAAATTTGTTTTAGCAATCGGCCCCCACATGGAGGAAAATACCGTCCCCTGTACATAAGTACATCAAGCACTAGAGGAGAACATTAATGGAAAGAGCAAATCTATGCACATATTCCTTCCACTGTACTTGTCAGATGGAATGGTATAAAATAAGTAGTGAAAATGGTCAGAATCATTCATAGCCCCTCAATAGAAAATGAAGATGAACCTTTGTTTTATTTCTAAGTCCAGGGATGGTTAAACTTACCTACACAAATTAAGCTACATAAAAGTGCTAAAGTCGCAAATACCATGAAGAGGACCCTCTAACACACACCAATTGACTACACCTTTAGCTTTCGAATTTAAAAGCTTTGCCTCGTTTTAATCCTGTTGTCATTCAAGCTGCATTCACATATTAGTCCATTCATCAAAGGAGATATCTTTTGGCAGTGTGTGTGACATGGACCTGTTCCAGAAACCAAATCTACTAAATGAATTTGTCTTTGCAACCAGCCAAGCTACTTTATCTCTACACTTTAGAATGAATACAGCAATGCCACATCATACAAGTTTAATAGCACACACAAACATGATTTAAACCCTGGCCTCTTCTGGACACCTCAGTAGGGAAATGAGCAAACTAAAAATGGATAAACATGATGAAAAAAATCAATCTGATTGAACAAGCATGAAAAGGCATTCGCTAACTCCAATGCAAACATAAGTTAATATCTTAATTTTAGGCAGCTTTCGAGTTTAATTGCATTTTTATAAACCAAATGTGTTGTGGAATTAGATGGGTTAAGAGACAGCGTAAGCTAACACAACAATCAATTTAAAAATAATCAATCGATTAATACTCTCTGTATACTTTTGAGCAAGCAGTAAACCTTTCGAACAACAACATAATCACCAAATAGATTCAGCTCTACATCAGATTCAGCTTGGTATGGTTGAGTAACCTACAAGAAATCAGATGTCTATTAGACTTTCATTCAGTAATGTAATAGCTTAAGGATATTGGGTGACACTTTTTACTGTCATTCACAAACCTCTCCCAGAAAGTAACTGATTCTATCAGCAGAACCATTTCGCATATGTGTTGCATAAATGCCATTGGCTGCTTCATATGATGGAGGTGCACCCATGTTATCCAAACTTGGGTTAGGAGGCGCTTCAATACGTTGTCTTTCCGACATCATCTATCAATTAAAGAAGAAGAAACATAAATTATCCTTACTTAGGTCAATCTATACACCTAAGAATAAGGTAAGAAAAGGTTGGGAAATTTACAAGTATACCTCGCCTTCAAGATTTTCAAGTATATAGAGGACTCTCTTATGATAAGTGC
The DNA here is from genome assembly GCA_019926035.1 of Melaleuca alternifolia. Taxonomy (NCBI): domain Eukaryota; kingdom Viridiplantae; phylum Streptophyta; class Magnoliopsida; order Myrtales; family Myrtaceae; genus Melaleuca; species Melaleuca alternifolia. Next base: position 2,578,521 of record JAGKPW010002331.1, read on the forward strand.
GCTCCACTTCAACTTTCATTCGGAAAAGAGGTAAGATTTGCAGTTTGATTTTAAAAACAAAAGCAAATAAAAGATCAGATCCTTGTCAGATCCCAAAGGGCCTACCATGGCCATAAGCCGCTGGAGTGTCAACCTCTGTTGTTGAGCTTCGACAGCAGACATAGAAGCAGCAGCTTCTTTCCCTAATACTGCCATGTTTGACTTGAGATCGTGCAGCTTTGCTTCTGCTGCTTGCAGCTTTGTAGCATTCTCAGCATTGCCTGGAGTTTCCCTTACTTTTGCTTGGCGCTTGGAAACTTCAATAGCCTGTCTAAGTTCCAGGGAAGGCTTCAGTTCACATTTTCTTGTGTGATGTTTATGCAAGTCTGCTATTCATCTAAAGTAAAGGAGAAACTCGGTGCTTGTCTAAGGAAAGATGCTATAGAAAGTGTATAAAGCATCTTTTACTAAAAATATTACTGACGTCAACTTGTTTCAAGAAAGTGTTTATATATTACATGTTCAAGAATACCTGAGATTCGGCTTCCTGTCTCATTCTGTGATATCGTTGAGCAAGATGCCTTGCTTCTTCCAAGGGAGCTCCCATTACCATCGCTCTTATGGTTCTGCAACCTATAAATGAAGCAATAAGTGCTATCAAAGGGTAGGAAGATTAGGTTATCACCACGCATGTCAAACGTAGATGAGAATTTCAAAAGTGGATCCTGCATCTATGATTCTACACGAATATAGATGATGTGAAGCTAAAGAAGCAGAACGGTACAGAAGCTGATTCTTGAACATTCTTAAAATCAGAAATTATTCTAAACAAAAGCACTTGCACAAATAAAGTAACTTTCTTGGCTTCATAATTTTGCCTCAAGCACATCAAGACTCACGCAACCCTTACAAAAAAATATTAATTCCACAAATGAAATCCCAGAAAAAATGACAGTAAAATACACGACTCTGAAGGCTCCACCTCATGATCCACATCCTGCTTATATAAGCATCATCCATGCACAGAGAAGAATTTAGCCAAACCTGTGTCCCTTGAGCTTTCAAGAGATCCCCATGCTCTTTCTCAATTTGAGCACGAGCCCATCCATAACTTAAGGCAGCTTTTGTTAAAGTGCTACCACTGGTACAAGTATTTTCAGAACCATATTTTCTACTGTCCTCAGACAATTTTGTTCCTGTTAAATAAGATACACATGCACAAAAATGACGGGCTAAAATCAGTCAGAAAGCCAAAAATTTCTAAGGTTAAAAGTAAAGCTGCAAACTTACCAATCTCAACTTGCTTTGACCGAGTAACTATGTACCCTTCTGCTCCACGTACAATATCTTTTTGGAAATGCTGAAACATGAATTGAACCATGTGTGTATTGGATATACGGAAAAATGCAACAGCAAACAAGCCGTATCTTCCTAGGGGGTATGTATAGTATGGAAAAATTTATCACTGTTAAGAGGGAATGAGCTACCTTGCCAGCACGTGTTGATATGTAAAGCTTCTCAAGTTTCTGATGTTGCTCGAATTCTGACTCATCAGTGATCATGCTGTCCGAACCTCCATATCCCCCTGCTCCAAACTGCTTGAGGACAGCCTAATGTAATAGCTAAGATAGTTAAACGCTACCTCTTCTCAAAGGATACACATGTAGCATGTGCACTTAAAGGAACTAGAGAATTGGAATTCAATCCAATGACATAGAACAATTCAATCAGAAGAGAAGACAAAGCATTTGTTTCCCTCGAGTGAAAAGAAAAGTTAAAGATAAATGGCATCAGTATGTTGAAGATTTGGATATAATTCCCACGGATATCCCTAAGTTTCCAGAATATGCAATTTTTCTGGTCCTAATGAACCTGGACAAGATGGTGATTTTTGGAGATTGATTTGGACTTCTTAAAGCCTTTCTCCTGGCATGCTTCAACCTTTGCCACTGCATTTAGATACTACTCTCCATTTAGAGCATGAAGACAAAAATACACCACCAAGTTGGCATCACCGAGCAGCAGCCCTATTTCCTATTCGCTGCATGTTCATCCTTATCTTCAATATTCAATGGCATTTGTAACCAAAAAAAAAAAAAAAAACATCGTGCTCCTCCAAAGCCAGTTTGCCCGTCAACTATTGTCTCTAGTATAGTTTTCCTGCTGACTTATCTTATTCAAGATTGTGCCCGTACTGATTAAAGGGTTGCTGTCAACCTTCATCGGTTACCTTCGCAATGACTTGTTATACTCGTCCTCACGTCAAATCTTGACTTATCTTATTCAAGATTGTGCCCGTACTGATACACATTTCCGTTCCTTCAATCCAACGCGTAATGCGACCAACAAACGCAAACTCAACCAAAATTGTGCAAAGACACCGACACATCAACGGCCCACTAGCAAGTACCAACGCAACGTTTTGACAGGTTTGCAGTGCAACGCGTCAATCGGAACAGAGACGAGCCAGAATCCGCGGCATTTCACGCATTCCAGCAGGGATAAGCTGAAAGAGAGAACGCAATGACCAAGCTCCGCATCATCAATAGCAAAACTGAACATGCACAACAAATTTAGAGATCACATTAAACAAATCAAAAGTTTGATAATCACATTACATATTGAGCCAAAGCTCAATAGTCTTGCTCCTCTTCCAAACGATCGATCCGAACTCTTGCTTTCCTCTTTGGGTTGCAAATTCCAGTATGAAGGCATGAAACGATGGGAAGTCGGTACATCTCTCTCGCTGCGTGTACGCGCGCTAAATGGAGAAGGAAAAGATTTATGAGTGCATTGAAAGTTAAGACATCTCTATATACGAGGTAATAGATATCCGTATGCAAGATGGTCAAAGATACATTTCAGGCATGCCCAAATTTGGACGAGGCCTTGTTGGTTGCGGGCATAGGCAGCCATAGCTAGCTGTGGGCAAGACCGCCTTATTCGGTGAACGTGAAGGCATCGCCTAGATTTGGGGGAGGTTGTCAAGGGTTTCGCGATTGTCGTCTAGTGATTGGCGACGATGGAGGAAAAAAGAAGTGAAGGAAAAGAAATAATTGAAAAATATTAAATATTATTAGAAAAATCACTTATGCATTGGCCTTGCCATATGGGATAGACATACATGTTAGCGATTTCCAATCAAAATTTATAAAAAAAATACCAAATTGGCACAAATACAAAAAGTTTAGAACTTAATCAGAAAAAATGATTTATAACTGAATTGACATAATTGAAATATATCGATGATTTTTTTAGTCATTTTCCCGATTATATCCCATGCTCAAGAAAATCACATGCGCACCAAACAAATTGTGTACGACAAAAGAAGCACATCAGCGAGAAACACATGAGTAAAATTTCCAATATACAAAATGCAGATGGTCCATCTAGTACTTTCCTAAGGAAATAGTTGAAATATCGAGCAAAAGCGAGGAAAAGTTTATATGCAATTGCAGTTCGCAGAATCTGTAACGTATCAAGCGGTTGAAAATGAGTGGTTGTCACTGTACGTGCCAGCCAAGCAAATGATACACTGCAAGAGACCCTATTCCACATGATGCCCAACTGAAATCGAGTCTTCTTCGCTACATTTCTGAACATGCGATTCCTTGGTTGTCCGAAAAAAATTATTTTGTCGGACTCGTCGAAGCTTACTTGTTTGGTCACGACGAATTCATGCACAAGCTACGCGAGGAGTGATTCGCATTTATATGGTTTGGTTGGCATAAGTAATCAGTCCGGGAACTGGGAGGACAATGGAACCAATTGTGTGGATGAACTTGTGCAGTTGAAAGTTTGAGAATCGTGGAAAGTCAAAAAAATTTATCTCTTAATGTGTTGATCAATTGATAAAATTGAAAAGTTTATGGTTCAATCGGCGATATTACAATAATATGCTTATGACTTTTTGGATAATTTTTTCATGCGATTTTTGCAAACACGGATTGAGCTACTAAAGCTCACGGAAGTGATTCACTACCTTCAAAGTGGGTTTGTTTCACTTCTTAAAACGCTTTTTGAACGATTTGTGTCTGAAGCCCATTTGCAAGGCCCGTTAGGATTTCCCAGTTGAATGCAATGAAATGATTGCTATTTCCAGACTCCCAAAAAAAGAAAATGTGCTGTTGTGCACATCTAATAAGCATAACATTCCCAACTGTCTCCATGTAAATATATTTACATCCGTTACAAAATATCAAATTCATGCCAGAATATTCGTCTGTTGAAAACATGCATTATATATATTTTTTTTTCTGAAATCATAAGTAACATACCTATTTATTACCTTGCCATCACACTTATAAAAAAGTGAGAAAATGATATGAATGATCCCCACACTTTGACTTAAATTATAATATGATCCATGAACTTTTAAATTCTTCAATGTGATTCCTCAACTTCATCCCGATATGCAAATGTATTCTTGAATTTTTAATTTATTGAATATGGTCCTTAAAGTTTCGATACATGTTCAATTTAATCCATGATTTTCTATGAGAATGTGCAATGTTATTTTTGAACTTGAAATGATAAAATAATAATATTGAATATTTTTATATAATTTATGAGTTAAACTGAAGATGCATAACAAATTTAGAGATCACATTAAACAAATCAAAAGTTCGATGATCACATTGCATATTGAGCCAAAGCTCAGTAGTCTTGCTCCTCTTCCAAACGATCGACCCGAACTCTCGCTTTCCTCTTTAGGTTGCAAATTCCGGTATGAAGGCATGAAATAGTGGGAAGTCTGTACATCTCTCTCGCTGCGTGTACGCGCGCTAAAGCTAAATGGAGAAGGAAGAGAGTAAGATTGCCCTTCGAGTTTGCGCGTTTCGATTTCAGTGAGATGACTCGATGAATGTTCACCAATTTTTCCACTTTGGAAAGACTGAGGGAGATAGGGGACAACCCGTTAATGGGCCGTTAGTCAACAAGATATGCACGAAACGTGTGACATCAACTAGAAAACATGATTAACATTCCGATTTGATGAATTCAGGCCCCCCATGAAAAGCAAAAGGAGGGCCTTTCGCGACTGACATTATTAATCATTTGAACATAGTTGTGCATGTCTTATGATGATTCACCTTCCCTCATCAGCACACTTTGATCTCGATCTAAATTCGAGATTGATGGGAGCCAGATTTTTTTATTTCTCCATGAGACTGATACAGTGGCAACGACCCATGAAAGTGGTGGGCAGAGTTTACGATGTTAAAAAATGTTGCCTAATCAAATGACCCTTAAAAAAAAAAAAACCTTCCCCCGTCCTTGGAACACATTAATTTTGCCTATTTTGGTTTTGTCTTTACGAATTAGCCATAAGCAAACTTAGTGCTTAGCACTAAAAGTAAGTTCAAATGCACTTATGATGTAATGATTCGTTTGATGATTTTCTACTTTTCAGATGATTAAGCTTTTGAAGCGTCCTATTGGATCGTGAACTGCGGATTCTCTTTTCAAGTGGGGAGACTATGTAGTGCATGCATTGTATAATACAACTTGGCCTATTGACTACATCGGAAATTTTTATTATTATATATTACTGGATAATCGACAAAATAAAAAGTTTTCTTTTCTATTAAATGAGAGGAAGATCATTAGTGTCATGAAAAATCAATAGCAAAGGAGTTAGCTGATAATAGTGAGGATTTTTATATGAAGGGTTGGTAGGAAATTGAGCAAAAATATAGAATTGTTCGTCGTTTTATTTACATTCAGTTGTACCTATCGATACGTTTCATTTGTGACATTGTCTATTTAAATCTTTATTACATTTTATAGCGAAAGCACCGTTTAATTGATGATATAGTATTTACTTATGTACCAATTCATTAGTAGAGGAGGTCACACCTCCGCAACATGTTCTATTTGCTACGACAGATCACATAGAATACCTCAGTACATCATGAATCGGGGAGGGCATGAGTTAGAAATTTGGATGAAGGGTGGCTTCAACACGAAAAGTAGCAGCAGCAGCGTCACCACACACGACATAAGTCACACAGTCAACGGTAAACGCTCTGGGCAGTACCCGAAGGGACGGTGTGCACCACTCGTGCCCGATTTCAACGATCGAGATATCTTCCACTTAACAAGTAGTACCCCTTTTTAAGAAGGGGGAGAAATGAAAAGACCTCGCACCACTTCTTGTCCTACATGAGAAAATTCCAGTCAACGCCCCACTCCACATTTTCTTTCCTCGATTGAAAGAGAGAGAGAATAAAAATCTGAAAGCAACATATAACGCGGGAAATATAAACCTTAATTTACAAGTTTATTAAGGAAAACAATAGCGTAACCAACAGACACCACATTATTCAATAATGAAATTTAATTACGTTATTTTGCATGTCAACATATGAGAGATTTTCATAAAGCTTGTTCATAAAATTTGTCTGAATTTTCTGTACAAATTAAAAGAGATTTAAGTTTTAAAATTAGACATTTTGGCAGATGATTTCGTAAATCTGTCGTGGTGTCGTTGGCATTATCGTTTTGGCTTTTGTCCAGATAGACGGATTCTCGCTACTTGAATCAGACATATGATTCCTACAATTTCTCTGAAGGGTCCACGTCCATGTAAGTAGTACCATAACTTTCCACCATGTTCCTTTTTCTTTTGCTTTCTTGGAGCTCCAATCAGTCAACCCTTTTAGCGTAAGAATCAAAGTGGCAGCACCGCACCAGTTGCACTTAAACTAGCTGAGCAGGTGAACATCCCGTCGTCCCCACGCGCTAAGACGCACACTTCGCTATGCTTCCGTCACTGATTCTCCTTCACTTGCGCCTAACATATAAAACAACATGCTCGTCGTGTTTTTCTTTGACTGTATTGCTTCGAGCTCAATCTCGGACAGGGAGCGTGGCAATGGCCTGTCATTGGATGTTTGGCGTTCTCGTGTACCATCTCCTCGTGCAATGTTGTGGCAGTACCAGTGTTCTTGCCTCCAGTAATGTAAGTGAATCCTAATGTGGGTGTGTTCTGTGCGGACTTAATGTTTGATGGACTTTCTATGTGGTGTTGATATGTGGGTTTTCCTCTAGGTTTACATTGTGTACATGGGTGCTCGCCAACATGAAGAACCGGAGCTGGTTCCGGAGTCCCATCACGAGATATTATCAGGCATTCTGGGAAGGTCTTGATTTCGTTAGTTCATTGATAGGATGGTATTTCAATTATTTTGTCTCCTGCATTCTCATCTGTTAATTCATGGGTCAAATTCAGAAGAAAAAGAAACGCTTGTGCTGCGGTAAAAATGCATCATAATCTCTTATTTCTGTACTTCATCAACAACTTGCCGGCACTCATCATAAATGGGTTTTATTTTTTATTCACCATTTGAGAATCTAGTTATTGGGTGACTTCAAGTTCTGTCAGATGTGCAAAGCTCAATTAAGTTTTGACGCACCTTTGTGCTTATGTGAAATTATGAACATTCACTTGGATGGGATGACGCTCATTCAGGTTGTTCTTGCAATTTGAATGTTGAGTGTAATCCTTCAGTGTGTTAAATAGTTTATACAATGAAACAGAATATATTGTAGTGGCATCTGAAGAGTGCGTATGTTTAATGTCTGTTAGTGAAGAGGCTGCCAAGGAGTCAATTTTGTACAGCTACAAGCATGGATTTTCCGGGTTTGTGGCAATCTTAACTCATTCTCAAGCTAAGTTTATTGCAGGTGTCATAAATGTTGGTGCAATGTGAACTCTGATTTTTCTTTGTCTAGGTTGGACTTGCATTAAACTCTGCCATTGTAGTGTAATGGAGAGTCTAACGGAATGAATTATCCTATGCAGATCTTCCTGGAGTGGCTCGTGTGATTCCCAACAGAATTTTCAGTGTGCAAACCACTCCCAGCTGGGATTTTCTTCATGTAAACCCTCGTATCCGGAGTGGAATTCTTTCAAAGAGTCATTCTGTCTGTTCATCGGCATAATGGACACAAGTTTGTGCTGAGATATGATTTAGTCGTCAAGACTCTTATGTGACGATGTCAACTTTGAGTCTGACTCTTGATTTGTCTTTCCTGTCTCTTTTTCTTTGTTAAATTTCTTTCTTGTCCTTTTTTTCGGTCTCAGGGATTTGGCCAGAATCTGAAAGCTTTAAAGATGATGGTATGGCAGCCGCTCCGACTTGCTGGAAGGGGATATGTCCAGAAGGAGAAGGATTTAATGCATCCCACTGAGTAGGTTGGCCTACTTTATATGCATTTATCACGGTGTAGCTATCTGATTTATTCATTGCTTCTTTTCTGTGATCATGAACTCTTTAGCCTCAGCTAATAGACATGGTGATCGAATGCATATGGCGAGGCAATCATAGATGTAACTTAATATGAATCCCAACATGTCTGTGACCTCAATGGTCTGTGTGTTTCATAATATTACAATGGCGTCATGTGTTCTGTTGTTGAAGAAAGTTCTGGAGGGAAAGATATCACCAGGATCTCATGGCAATCTTACTATCACACTTTGGGCAGGAAGATCATCGGTGCACGTTGGTACATCAAAGGGTATGAAGCTGAATTCGGCCAGCTCAACTTGACCCAGGGAGTTGAATTTTTGTCTCCCCGAGATGCTGTTGGTCATGGAACACAGATCATCAACTGCTGCTGGATTGTTGGTGGAAAATGCGAGCTTTGCCGGACTAGCTCGAGGATTGGCTAGAGGGGGTGCTCCATCGGCTTGGTTGGCTGTGTATAAAATCTGTTGGTCTACTGGTGGATGCAGTTCAGCTGATCTTCTCGCTGCATTTGATGATGCAGTTTCTTATGGTGTAGATGTTCTTTCAGTATCTCTTGGCACGTCTCCTCCACTCCCTAGTTATGTAGATGATACTTTGGCGATAGGTTCCTTCCATGCTGTGGCTAAAGGAATCACAGTGGTGTGCTCGGGTGGAAACTCGGGTCCTTACCTACAAACCGTCATAAATATGCTCCGTGGATTATAACTGTCGCTGCCAGCACAATTGATAGAGCATTTCCAACTGCGGTCACATTGGGAAACAACCGGACTTTCATGGTACTTTTCATGGTACTTTTCTCATTACAGTCCTGTTCTATTCATGGTTTAAGTGCATCAGTATTATCTCTACGTGGGCTTTGGCATAATTGGAAAGAAACTGCTGCCTAACTAGTTATCCAAAAGGGTAAGATGATGGGATTCAGAGGAGGAAAAATGACAAAGATGAGGATGAAATGTAGAAACGTTTCAGATAGAATTCATGAAACATGATGTTCTTGTTTAATTTAGTTCAGAACTAGACATGTTTTGCTTTCTCATACAGGGTCAGGCTTTCTATACAAGGGGGCTCAGGAGCAGGTTTTACCCCATTGTCTATGGAGAAGATATTGCATCTGCATTCTCTGACGAAGATAGTGCAAGGTCAAACAACTATCCTGTCCCAATGTCTGTCTCTTGACAAGCCAGCAACTTTTGGTTTAGAAAGTCCTCGCGTAGTATAAACAGATTATGGGCTGTAAATTTGCAGGAGCTGCAAGGATGGATCTCTAAATGCTACTTTAGCCAGAGGAAAAGTGGGTCTTTGCTTCCAATTTCCATCTCAGAGGTCAGCCACTGTTGCCATAAGCACTGTCACTGCAGTGAAGGGCGTCGGATTGATCTTTGCACAGTTTCCGTCAAAAGATGTTACTGTGTCCTCACGCATCCCGTGTTCAGGTGGATTTTACAATCACAACTTCTTTGCTTACTTACATGGAGGCAACTCGGTAAGTTCTACATGACAAGTACTTCATCAAGAATGGAGAATGACATCTTGTTGAAATGTATGAATGCAGTCATGCTGATCATATATTTCGAACTACTCCCTGTTTTTCTGCACCCTTCACTACCTCAAACAGCGATGCCTTCACTTGGCGATATTTTTGTCTTTGAACAAAAACTTATCTGGGACAATTAAATTCAGACGTAATACAAGTGTAAACAAACAATTTTTTATGCAAATCTACAGGAAGGCGAGTCTCCAGCATTCTGATGTATTCCTCGGTTTATGATGCTTCAATATATATTTGAGTAGACTTATGACAGTTTCTAAAGAATTAAAATGCCAACTCATTTAACTCACTGTAGTTATCATTCCATGTGTGGCATGTTAGATTAAATTCAATGTCTTGCCTCACAGTTTTTCAATAACAGATACCCGCTCGTCAAGATTACATCTTCAAGAACAGTCACCGGAAAACAGATATCCCCTGAAGTAGCCGTCTTCTCCTCAGCTAGGAATTCGTTCTCCAGACGCGCGCGTGTCTCGTCGACACCTTGGCTCTGGTAATTTATGTTTCCGCTCCTGATTCACCGTCTTCGTTGAGTCTTTAGATCTCATGCCTGGAGGGGAAATTGGATTGCTCTAGGTTTTACCAAAAATCAGAGACCAAAGCATTTATCCATAGATATTCATCGTTTGTTGGTTGTGTGCTGTTTTTGCTTTCATGATACAGGTGGAGGCACAGGGCGTGCCGTCGAAGCAAGCTGAGGCAATAACATCCGCGATCAATAAAGTTTTGAATGATAGATTGGAGAACGTGGCTCATTCTTTCGTGTCGAAAATAGAAATGCAAAAAGTAAAAATCCAGTCCATACAAGTTGTCTAGTTTTCTTAAATGCAAACCCTGATGATTTTGGAAAAGACAGAACTCCGCTCATTGCCTTATCTTTCTGTAGTCGTAGAAATAAACAAACTTAGAAGAAGACAGCTTTCACATTTTCATTTGAGCTCTGTCTTTTCCAAAATCATCAGCGGGTTTGCATTTAAGAAAACTAGACAACTTGTATGGACTGGATTTTTACTTTTTGCATTTCTATTTTCGACACGAAAGAATGAGCCACGTTCTCTAATCTATCATTCAAAACTTCATTGATCGCAGATGTTATTGCCTCAGCTTGCTTCGACGGCACGCCCTATGCCTCTAAGCTCCTCACCTGTATCATGAAAGCAAAAACAGCACACAACCAACAAACGATGAATATCTATGGACAAATGCTTTGGTCTCTGATTCTGGCAAAACCTAGAGCAATCCAATTTCCCTTCCAGGCATGAGATCTAAAGACTCGAAGAAGACGGTGAATCAGGAGCGGAAACATAAATTACCAGAGCCAAGGTGTCGACGAGACGCGCCCGTCCCATTCGAATTCACGAGCTGAGAAAACTGCCTGCAACCGAACCTATGAATTGACGAAGACGGCGAGCTCGAGGTCGAATACGCGCTCGAAGCGCGAAGACCCGTCAAACAACTCTCCGACTTGATCCTCAATCGAAGCAAGCGTTTTAATGCAGCCATGAAAGAAATGCTCCGAACCCAATAAAAAAAAAAAAAAACTTCTTCAAGAGACCTCGAAGAACAGGTGAAAATTAAATCAGAGAACTGCGAGCGGAATCAATCGGCCCAGGGCGACAATACTGGAGGCAGGGATCTCACCCCATTCCTCGATGGACACGTAATTGGCAAGAAAGGGCGGGTTCTTCTGCCTTTCCTCCGCGTCGGATGACGACGACTCCCCTTCTTTTGGCGGAACGACGGTGAGAATGGAAGGGAAGACTTAAAGAACGAAAAAACCGAAAGGAGCAAAGGACGACTTTCCTAATCTGCGTGCACCCTATTGATACTTTAATTTAATTTAATTTAATTTCTTTTAATTTCTTTTCCAGCGAGGGATTGCTTGCTCCCAAAGACTTGATTTTCCACGCTAGCAAATTCGAGGACGGCGCTGGACCTTGGCGTCCGTCCGTCAAAGGACTTGCTGCGGAGCCCGGTTTTAACTGTGCTTTAGATTTTGATTTTATAATTCGGCAATCTTTTCCAAATCAATCTTCCTAATGCACTCACGATCTCATTTTTTCTTTAATTAAGAAATATTGTCTCATATGAGATAGATGATGTTCTTCAATTCTGAGTTAAATATATATATATATATTACTATTACAATAATATTCCAAGTTTTGTTCATGATGCATTATATTTTGTCTCGTTCTTCACGAGTAAATGATAAAAGCCCAGTGCTCTCTCTCTCTCTCTCGTTTTGCTCCTGCCTGTTGTGGTCCATCCGGCTACCATCTTCTTCATCGCTAGCTACTGTGTAGTGTATTTGAAATGTTCGACAAAATGCATAAATGAGAAACAGTTGAAATTCCTTATTTTCCCCCCATCTTTTCAGCCGCGTCCCTCCTTTCTAGTCATTATTTTCCTCTGATCTCAACGGTAAACAAAAATAACTTCGTTGAATGGTTGTGGGATTTCAACCCATTTATGACCTATTTTCTTTTGTTTTATTTTTTTCTCAACTTATTTATGATTCCTTTTGAAAAGAAGAGATATTCATATAAAATTAGGCTCATTAGATTAGAGCTGCAAAATAGATATGGAACCATTTTGCTAGTCCTCACTTCTTTATAAATTCTCATTTTACAGGTCTTTTTAAAGTGGATTAAATAGGTGGCTTTGGGTGTTCCAAAATTATGTTAAAAATAAATATCTTTTGACGCACATGTTGGGATGGGTTTGGATCGGGTATGAGTCATTAAATTAACATTACATGAAAAGTGGGTTAAAATGGATTGAATGGACCGATATAGATCGGATCATTTTTGATACAACCGAAACCCGATCCGGTCCACCCATTTGACTGCCCTACCTACCCGACCCGACCCGCCCGTTGTGCTCATGTTACAGGAAGAAAAGAGTTGGCTAGCAACGAACAAAGAACCGGAGCGAAAATTCAATGAACACCGAGGGAATCTACAAATATAGCATGCCCATCAAAGTTCCAAACGCGATCAAAAATATCGTTTGCTGAACAAGGAATCTGCACTTTAATTGTCACGCCCCGGTCCCGAGCTCGCGACAGTCCTCGAAGAAGGAAGCCAACATGGCGAGGGACTGCTGACTCGCGCGAGGAGAGAGGAAAATAAGGAGAAAAATAGAAAGAAAAGAAGAAAAAGAGGGAAAAATAAAGAAAATGGGGAAAAATGAGGGGAAAACCCGAAATTGAAGGGAAAAATAAAATAAGTCGCCATAAGTCCAAATTTAATTACTTAAGGCCAATTTGAGTACAATTTCCCCAATTTTAAATTCTCAAAATCCCCAAAAATGGGTTGTCACAATTCTTCCCCCCTTAAGAAATTTCATCCTCGAAATTTACATCACTCATCTCCTCAAATAGGTAAGGGTACTAGCCCTTCATAGCCTCCTAACTTTCCTAACCCGCACATTTAGAGTCATGATGTTGTAAAACAACTTTAATCAGCAAATCCTTCATTTTAACTTCTCAAAGCGAGATGTCCCTCTTAAAGGCGACACTCGAAGAAAACGAGGCATTTTTCGAGATTTGGGTATCCCCTCCTTCATAAATTACAATCGTAATATTTTATTTATTTTAAAAGAAACCACTCTATCACCATCATATGTGATTGGTGAATATCATGAACTTCTCTTCACACATTTATTGCCTCTACATCCTTACATGTGGAAGATTATAACCAACTTCTAGTCATGCACCATCTCATTTGTTTCTAGGGTTTTAAATACCCACACGCATGAACCATGATTCATCCATATTGCATCAGGCAACACCTTAGTCCTTCATACGACGCATCATTGTAGATATTGTATCCATCATGATTTTATCATTCTTAGGATCCATGCTTTTTCTCCCTTCCAATTACAGCTCCTTGAGCTGACACGAAGAACTCACCCATAACAAGATGAAAATCTGGAACTACAAAGACCATTGGTTGTAGAATCTAAACAATAACAGATTGGGAAGATGTCATGGATCTACAATCTACCAAGGACATCGTAGGACTTAGAATTGCAAGCTCCAAACCAGTTTCAACACTTGTCTCCTCAAGGATAACCTTATTTAATGAGTTGAAAACATCTCCGACAAAAGCTAGTCTAGAAAAAATTACTTAGAAGATCCAAGCATCAATCATATTTCAAACTGTACTTCAGGGCGACTGTCAAAAATGGAGAACTTGGGAATGGCAATGTAAAAGTATGTTTCTGATAATGAAGTCATTTAATAATACATCCACAAACCTTCAAGAAAGAGATTTGTCAAAGGCGACATTTCATCAATGTCACCGCACAACTCTATCAATGCATAGTCCACCTCAACTACCATTACAGTGATTGTATGTGATAACATAATCTGATTATTTCCGTTGACTTTATCAGCCAGCAATCATATTGTATTATAAGTTAATGATATTCTCAAATCAAAAGGAAATATGTGCCCAAAGTATCTCCTAACCTTCCAATGTCTTATCATTCCAGGAGGAGTAATCCAGACAATCGAGTTCTAGAAGGAATTTGGCAACCTCATGTAAAAGAGCAAGACATCTGTGTTGTTAAAAGTTCGTCCAAGAACTACTAAGCAAAAGCTGATAAAGTACATCCGATTTGTGCAAGATCTCCGTGCCATTAGAAATAAGCTCATAGGACCAATATGTTTGAGCTACGAAGATCGATTGTTGAAGCTCCAGAACCCAAAAGTAATTCAAACAAAACTCCCAATAACACCGATTTTCCTTTTTATAAGCATCGCCACACATTTTATACACTTATTAATTCGGACAATTTTCTTTCTCCAGATATTCCAAAAGCAGACCAATGAATCAATAGAAATCTGATTCTCTAGTAACATTTGTTCAAGAAACTTTATTCGGTCGATAAACCAACTGCATTCCCAATGACCAACATGAAAGTCCAGAATATTTTGTGCGCAAAGTGTATGACCTGTGACACTTCCATGTTTACTGCAAGCATTCAGATGTTCTTTCTTCTCGGCCAAACTATTATGTTTATTTCACATAATGCTCAATTTCATAGAAACACATTCATCGAAGCCCATAGGCCCAGGCTCTGCAAGATATTTGATTTTTGCTAATAGTTCATTATTCTGAGCAAACTGTTTCATACCTTTTGTTTCTAGGAGCCCAAAGGATATTGTGTAACACGTACCACCAAAGATTCATCGACGCTTCTCTGTTTTGTCTGCCCCTTCCAAGTAGATCAACCTCACAAAATTGTCACCTTTCACTCTTACGATCTTCATTCAGTAATTTCATCAGTGGTGTTGTTATTCGAGAAGACTTTTTCTACATTGCGACAGTAACGGTCAACCATATACAAGAACTTTGAGCTTCAGTCACTATTGTGGGTCTCGGCTATTCCATGACCGTTTCTATCTTAGCGGGGTCCACTGAGATCTCCTTGCTTGAGATCACGTGGCTCAAGGGAGCCATATGGTTTACCTAGGACTCACATTTACTGAACTCGACGAATCGTGCGTGTTCTCGAAGAATCGCATGCATCATTCTTAAGCGTTACTCAATACAACTTCAGCTCCGATCACGACATCTGATTAGGAGACTTTGAGATGGGTCCCGCACTAGGGACTGGTTCGATAATAACTCAATTTCTCTTTTCAGGCAATCTTGATAATTTCCATTTGGAGACTCAAAAGTCAATTCTCAATTGTTGGTTCCTCAACCGACAAATCTACTAATGTTGTCAAGAAACCCTAGTAACCCCCCTCGAGCAGTTGCACTGTCTCGAGGGATAAAATCAATGGCAATGGACATCCACCTCGATTCCCTTTCTATTCATAGTTTGAATTGTCCAACGGTCGAAATCATATCACCTTACTAAAGCAGTTAATCATGGCTTTCGGTTACTTCAGCTGGACTAATCCGATAACCACATCGAAGTCACATACGACTGTTACAGGCAAGTCTATCAATCAATTCATCTCATTAATCACCATTTCACACAACTTGAACCTCATAACCAATAACACGCTATCATTCAAAGGGATCGAACACTGAGGACCGCATCTAATGGTTCCACTTCTAACTCAACCAATTTAGCACCTTGCTCAATTACAAATGAGTTAATAACTCCATTATCAAACCAAGCATATGCAGTATGCTGGTGTAAGGGGTGGGACCTGTAATAATACATTTCAAGTTCTAAGCTTCAACTCAGGTCACAACCTACACATCTTCTTAAACTAAGGTCAATATGCATTACCTTAAGGCATGTCCCCCTCTAGTTGACATGCACCACGGTAGTTATATCCCAACTGGATAGCGCGGCCAATATCTCCACAGGTGGCCATCTTGGCCACTCATGAGACAGATTTCGGTCTCCATAGAATGGACATCAACCCCATAATACCTCTCACAGTAATGGCACTTAATGTTTGAATAGAACATCAACTTCACATCACCACCTCTTCTATTGGGAAGGGTAACATACTTAATTCCAAACTTATGTCTCCATCTTAATCAGCAATTATCTCACTCATGAGTAATCACGGACCAGAGGTGGTAATTCTGTTCGCCAGATTTCGTTCAACCCATCTGGACCTTAAATAATATAACCTTATAGATGGGCAATCCTTATGGTGCCAACTAGCTCTTAACGTTTGGCTTCGGCCCATAACTAGACATGATCGTCCAATCAACATAATTTCCCACTATTCTCTGTCCAAATCTGGACAATTTCGGTGAACTTTGCCTTGTACTCTTTCACTAAGAGTCAACTCTGGCGGAGTCTCGAAAACTCGGCCATCTTCTGCTATCAAGTAGTACTCGAGAAACACTTCTCGCTAAACGCTCTCACAAAAGCGTTTCAAGTCAGTTTCATTCATATAGG
Organism: Melaleuca alternifolia; assembly: GCA_019926035.1. NCBI lineage: Eukaryota > Viridiplantae > Streptophyta > Magnoliopsida > Myrtales > Myrtaceae > Melaleuca > Melaleuca alternifolia. Next base: position 2,595,186 of record JAGKPW010002331.1, read on the forward strand.
GGAAAACCATTCCCTTAGTGGCCTTATCTTTCAGTTGATAAATCGCACGAACCACTCTATCAGTAATACTATGGAGCTTAGAGATGACAGCTTTCGGATCGCATTCTCAAATGAACTGTGGGGGTTTCAATCTCAGAAATTATTCCACGTCACTTGTGCATTCTCGCCTTCAGCGGCAGAAAACAGATTTAGGATCAGGGCCCACAATGCCCTCAACAGTAGCACTCACCACTGGTACTTTAAACAACAACAGTTTCAAAGCTACAATCGCAGTAGAACTTGCTGCAACAACAACAGTTGCAGTTATGGCCTTCTGGCTTTAGGCATACTAGGCGACCACACTCAGAGGTACTCAAGTGACTGCAGGATACCCACGGTCCTCAAATCCCCTTGAGCTTACCTCCTACACTGAAGCGACTCATAGTCACTTCTTACTTGATGATCTTCAATCTCGTTCATTCTTACACCCTGATTAACTTGGGTTAGCAAAGCGATAACACAGCAGTGCCTCCCAACGGCAAGCGATAACACAGCAAGCCTCAAGTAGCAGAGCGATAACTAGCAATGCTTTCAACTGGCGAGCGATAACACAGCAAGCCTCAAGTAGCAGAGTGATAACACAACAATGCTTTCAACTGGCGAGCGATAACACAACAGGCCAAGGCGAGCGATAACACAGCAAGCCTCAAGTAGCAGAGCGATAACACAACAATGCTTTCAACTGGCGAGCGATAACACAACAAGCCAAGGCGAGCGATAAGACAGCAAGCCTCAAGTAGCAGAACGATAACACATCGATGCTTTCAACTGGCATTCACCAACAATCAACAAGTCAAATGTCTGGCCTTGCTGCACACGTCCCATACCGTGCCAATGCGGCTAAACATGAGACCATAACATCCAATCACACATTAACAAGGTCGAACATTCGGCCTCGCTGCACATGTCCGGATCATGCCAACTTGGCTAAATGTAAGACCAGATAAAATTCTAATGTACATTCATGTCTAAATCATACACGTCCCATACCATGTACAATCGAGGCATGCATGTCATATTTAGTAAAATTTCAATCAATTGTCCACAAACAACATAACAATCACAAATTACAATTAATTCACAATCAATCATGATTGATAGACAATCACAGTCAATTATATCAATCAATATTAATAACCCCAGGAAACTGGATCCTAAACTTATCACTCCATATTCTAACCCCGCTCTGATATCAATTCAATAGGGGATGTCACGCCCCGGTCCCGAGCTCGCGATAGTCCTCGAAGATGGTCCTCACCGGTCTTCAAATTCGCAACGTTCCCAGGATTAATCATCGACCAATTAAAAATTCATTAACTAAATAATTAAATAAATAATTACACAGCGGAAACAAACAAATAATCCTGGACAAATCCTGGGGTGTCTGAAAACTCCTTAATTTAAACAGATTGATTCAGTAATTACAACCAATTGTACGAAGGTCAAACCCATTAATAATACAATCAAAATTCATGGGTAAGGGGTTAATCAAGTGTCTCTCAAAATACCCCTAACTGAATACAACAAAATAAACTAACTTCTCGGCATCACTAGGCTCCTCCAGCCTCACCTAGCCCTCGAGGAGGGACTCCTCGATCTGAACCTGTAAAAAAAGGTTAAACAACAACAATGAGATAAATCTCAATGAGTCTACAACCTAATCCTCGATTAGGAGGGCCATCACTCTAGGGTCCCTATTCAATTAGATAACCTAACTCTCGTGTCATAGTTGCTTGGTTCAAATATCTAATTAACTCACTGGTCCTCGCTCTACTCGCGTCAAGGACTTCCAGGTCCTATCGTCTCTCTCCATGCTAGTCCCAACAATCGATGGGTCAATATATCAATTAAAGGTACATAATTAACGTTAGTTAATAAATTGTAATCACAATAATGATCAACCACATCCAAATATCAACCACAATAAAATGTCAACCATAATCAATTGTCAATCACAATCAATTATCAATCACATCCAATTGAATAACCAATATAACGGAATAAATAAATTTCCAGAATAAATATCAATTTAGATAATTCATCCCTAATTAGGCAAAATTGCAGTAAATAAATTCTAATTGCGTAAAATACCAATCTAGTCTCACCTAGCTAATTATCAAAATTAACCAAAGTCCTTAAATTACTTAAGTATCTCAAAATCCTCAAATTACCAATTTACCCCTAAAAGTCCTAATTTAGCCGTAAATAGCCAGAATTAGGGAAAATCAACAATAATCTCCGAAATTACTAACCTCGCTCCACAAGCTAATTAATCAAGTAACTAGAGCTAGCAAACTACCAATTTGCCCTCTAGCTATCTAATTTTTACCAAATCACCCTTAATTGGCTACAATTACCAAATCACCCTTAATTGGCTAAAATTACCAAATCACCCCTAAATTCTCCAAAGTCACTAAATTAATTCCTAATCGATTAATTGACCCCCTAATCATTCAATTGACTTTCAATTTCACCCAATTACGCCAATAATTAACTACTAGAGCGTGCAACAGCCCTAATTGGGGATTAGGAGGAGACTCACCTCCAATCCAAGCTTTTCAACTCAATTTCGCGACGACGGTCCACGACAAGCTTAATTAGTCTTCAATTTCTCAATCCCGATTCGCAATTGAGCTCGAAACTTCACGGTACTGCTCGGCACGACGCGACAGCTACGATGGCAGCGACAACAGATTTTCCGGCGAGTCGCCGACGAGATTCCGACGAGATCTCCGGCGAACAAATTTGGCTCCGGCGAGGCGTGTGGTGGCTGGGCGAGTAGCTGAGCTGCTAATCTAGGGTGGCCGAGGGCTTCACGGCGGCTGGGCGACTCGGTCGAGTGGCTGAACGGCGAGGGAGCTCCGGCGATCTGAACTCCAAGCTATTGCTACGGTTTTTCAGCCTTTTTACTACAAATTTACCCCTTTTGGCTGCGGTTTTCCGGCGAGCTCGATTCTTGACATAACCGAGCTGAAGGGGTGAAGTTCAGCGGCGTTGGAGGCGACATGGAGCAGCTGGTGGTGTTGAGGAACATCTAGATGACGTTTAGAAGTGACGGAGAGGTTCAATCCATCCCGATTTGCTCCAATTTTGGGAGTTACAGGCGGCAAAAACAGGGTGTTAGGGTTCAGGTTTGGGGGCGAGAGAGGGCTCGATGGAGCTCATGACGGCGGCGGTGGGTTTCAACGGCCACGGCGACTCATCCTCAGCCATTTTCCCTAATTTTCCTGCTCCAATCCCATCTCTCGCTCCTCATCAATGGCGGCTAGGGTTTTCTTAGGTAGGGGACGTCTCGCGCGAGAGAGAAAGAGGAAGAAGATGGAGGGTTGACGTGGCGAGGGAAGCCAGCTGGCGCGTGAGGAGCTGCCGCGTGGCCTTGCGTGGCGAGCTGGCAGCCAACATGGCGAGGGACTGCTGACTCGCGCGAGGAGAGAGGAAAATAGGGAGAAAAATAGAAAGAAAAGAAGAAAAAGAGGGAAAAATAAAATAAGTCGCCATAAGTCCAAATTTAATTACTTAAGGCCAATTTGAGTACAATTTCCCCAATTTTAAATTCTCAAAATCCCCAAAAATGGGTTGTCACATTAATCATTGCATGGCCGGTTTTTGGCCGTAGGAGATACAAATGGTGGCATCACATATCTTGGATTCTGAATAATCTTTTCATGAACATGGGTAGTAGAAATCACAATCTTCCCAATTCAAGGGTTAAAACAAAAACACTTAACTCGATCTCTCTGGTGTGACTATTTATCAACATTAACACCACCACTCAAAGAAACCTTTCAACCCGCCAAATTACCCGCCAGCTACAGCCAAAACCAGAAACATCTCTACTATGAAAAGTGCAGATTGTTAGCCATACTAAAAATAACATCTTCAGCAACTCGGCACCTGTGCCAATCACTCTAATCACCTCCCTGGAGATTATTTAACTCACATATAAATATCTAAGTTAAAAAAAGATTCAAGACTTGAAGACTTCAATATGTAACGGTTACTGCCGACTTGAACAAGGTTGCAAAAATCTTTCGTTCACAATAAAGGGGCACAACACCACACGAAAAGTAAAAGCTCCAAATTCTCATGACAATGGCCGCCACATAAAACTGCCGAATCAACATCACAAATCTATCAGGGGCCAAACACTGATGCGGATTGCCATCCATCAGTATCTTCTAGGGAAACGGTCCATGAACCTCCTTGATCGGCGCTCGTACGCCATGTGCCCTCGTCCTCCACAGTTGCGACAGATTGTAAAAGCTCCCATGCACTCACTGCTCATATGACCCACCTGCTGGCAGTCTCTACACACAACATCCCTGAACCACCACCGTTGCTGCGTCCACCACCTCGCTCTCCCATAACATTGCCTTTAGGACACTGCAGCTGAGCAAGTGGAACATTTGGAACACTTGTCTCAGCAGTGGCAGTGGTTGGTGTAGTAGCAGGAGGTGGACTGAACTCAAAAGATTCACCGTCTGGACGTGCTCCCCCTGTTTCAAATACGGGTGGCATATCCTCAGATAGACCAACAGTGGTTTCTGCTCCCCCTGTTTCAAATGATGTTGGGATGGGACATCTTGTGGCATCATAGATGGACTGTCCCGACATCAGGCCCATCTTTGTCTCTCTCATCTTCCTTCTCCTTCACAGAGTCTCTTCTCACTCTTTCTTCCTCTAATTTTTCTCCCTCTACCTCTGCAGTAGAAACTTGTTCAACTAGTTCCTCATTCCAGGAACTATCCGAAGTGCCTATAGACAGCCTAGGGGTGATAGTTTCAACTCCTCCCCCCGTGGGTTCAACTTCTTCTTCCTCCTCATCCTCCTCGATGAGCAATTTGCGGCGTTGTGGAGTAGGTGCCTCTGCCATTGGTTCCTTACCTTTCCTTTTCTCGAGAGGTGATTCAGCCTTAACCTGACTAGCGAGAGTAGATTTGGAACTTGATCCAGGAAGCAAGTCAGCTAATTTCATTTTGGCCACCATCTTGTGGCCCATCAGAACAGGTGCAAGCTTAGTGGCACTTAAGATAGAGGATATCTTAATTTGAAAGTGCTGAAAAATATGAGTTACCAGAGATGCATATGGTAACTGACCCTTATCTTTCTGTGAGGCTCGATAGATTTAATATAAAATCACAAAGGGAAAGCAAAACTTGCGATTGTTCAGAATCGCAAACATCAATCGAGCCTCAGATTTGGATACATATGTTCTTGACCTTTCCTTGGGCCTGAGACAGTTGATGATAATCTTGTAGAGAATGACACTGGCAGCCGACAATTTCAAATAAGTGATCAGCTTGGCAAAAGACTGATTTGTGGTGAGAAATTTGAACACTTTCTTGTCTGATTCCTCAATAGGAATAAAACTGGTCTTGATTAAACCCATAATGTTAGCCAAATCATCGACATCAACTGTTATATTCCTGTCTACAACAGAGAATTGTAGACTATGCCGATTCGGAAAAGAGAGGTTAGAATAAAAATATGCCGTAAGTTTAGGGTAGGCAGGTGCTGTTTCCTCACAAAATTGATCAAGACGATTGTACTGGAGATACAGCTTCAATTTTACCTTAACTGAGTCAAGGAATTTGAAATCGACTGTGTGAGGGCTCATGACCCCTCGTTCCAAAAGCCTTGTATAAACCAACTTGTGGTCCTTGGACCAAAAAAGCTTATTTGCCTTGCTAGGCAAATCGGCCGCTATACTTTTTCGTGGCTGGAAGTTGAGGAACATCTTCTCATCCTCATCCCTAGGCTCAAAATAGAATGAGGTATGAAACCTAGGATTTACAGTAAAATATTTTTGTGCATGATCAGCCGTACCTGGTGGTGCAACACCGGCTTCCTCCATGTGTCTCATAAATTTTTGTTCACTTGTGAAACCGTTCATCATCAAAAACTCTCGGAGCACTCCGACGGAAATCATCTTCTCCTTCATTTTCTGATAGAAAGGGAAAAGAAATTTAGGATTCTTTCTCTTCAACAAAACAACTTCATGGACCTGTTGTTCTTCAGACGGTGTGATCGAAGCCCCTTGCTGGCTTCCTGTAGTAGGAGAGTCCTCTGCTGTAAGATCAAAGTGAGTCGGTCCAGCACTTCCTCGTTCGAATCTCTTCGAAGCAAGTCTTGAAGATTTCCTAGGAGGAGACAATTTTGGCGGTCAAAGAAATCTTCTCTGTTTGTTCAAGTCAGAAAGTTGAAAACTTTGAAAGAGAATACTAAGGGAGAGAATACCGGGCAGCGGATCCTGGTCTTGTCTACGACAAAGAAGTATCAGATTATGTTTGTTTGCTCTGTTTCATGGGCTACAACAGCAGTGCCATTAGCACCATGACAGGGAAACCCACCCAGTGCAAAAAAATCAAGCAATTGCCTCAACAACCTGAAATTGCCTTCCATCGTCGTTCCCAACCTGAAGCAACGGGTGACCGTATCAAGAATAGTTACAAAATGTTGGTCCCGTTAATTCTATCTACACCGCTCACGTCGAAGCACCAGTTGGCACCAATGTTAGAGTTAAGCCATCAATTTTGTCGTTCAATTCCTCCATGAGCAAGCTGAAGTTTAGAGTCATTTTCTTTTTATTGCTGAAGGTTCAGGGAAGATACTCGTTCGGAAATCTGTATTGGGAGGATGGATCGCATGAAGTTCGGATACCGTTGGTAGTCCGGACCATCATTGACGATTTCTATGCACAGACTTGATGCACATGCCATCTCATGTATATGTAGGCAATGATCATAATAGTCCAAGGCATTTGTCAATTTGAACGTTGATCATTCATACGTCCAACAAAAGGGGTTAGAAACTCTCCACTGTCCTGGGGCGATGGGCACTGGTATCTGGCTCTCAGGTTGACTTCCGCAATACCCAATGAACAGTTTCCGGCAGAAAGGTTCATCCGCACAATAAGTGACTGTCTTTTTAAATTTCTCTTCCTTGCATATCTATCATTGTCGCGCTTCTTAAAGCGAGCCATCCATCGTGGTCTCCTGCTATGGTTAGGTCTTCATTAGTCACCATAAGTTCTTGTCCCGTTTTACTTTCGGTTGCTTCAAATGACAAAGTGAGTAAGAGAGAGACGCGCACGCACGCACGCACACCTTATGTCATGAAAAGAAGATAAAAGAGACGTAAAGCTCAGCGTTATGTCATGAGTCGTTGGCTGTGGCTGACATACTCCCTTTATCTCCTCGTAGCAAAGGAGACACCTTCATCTAGGTTTTGTGCATGTACGAACACGGATCAAATGCAGGATTTTATTACTATTCTCACTTGAGTCAAAAGCGATTATACTAAAGGAATAACGACAAAATAAGTAGATGGATTTTGTCCGTTTTACATATGAATACTTAAAAACTTTTTCTTTTCAATCAAGTACTTTAAATTTAAAAATTTGACTTGATACAAAATTTTACTTAGAAAATTTATCATGCTAGGCCATTTTGCTGCTCGTTTAGCTAGAAAAACTCAAAGCAAAATAGGCGATATGTTTCTCTTATTCATGACATCATTATGTCATTTTCCAGTTAGGTGTCGGATAACAAGGAAGAAAAGAGAGTTTTGACTTATAAGCCTACTAATGCGACATCATTTTAAGAAGTCACATCGTATAACGTGAACAATTAACAGCTATTTAACAGCACTAGTGTTTCACTTCCAAATATGAAAAATCGAGTAACTTATTGAACGAAAGAAAGTTTAGATTGATTGCAAAATTAAAAGATGTCATATACTTGTCATTTCAAAATTATTTTTAAAAAACAGCCGTAGTTGCATTTATGCAATGTTCAACATTAAAATTGACACACTATCTCATTCCTGGCCTATTTCTGGTTGAAAGGTAAGTCCCGGCTGTCATCTCACCGTAATTGCTACAAATGTCTTAGCGTTGACAGGACATAAACTTGTAAGGAATTCTATTTCATGTAGAATCATGGAATGCCTTGACTCGCAAATGACACATAGTTCTACTCCTGTGAGTAGAGACTGCATCCTCTCTAGATACACCAACTATAGTATACTGTTGCACGATAATTTTAACTGCTAGTATAACAAATAAGCATGACTGTCGCAAATATTGATCGACTTTTTGCCGAGAACTACAACACAGATTTGAAAGCAATTCCTAGTACAAATCCCAAGAAAAAGGTGACCATAAATCCGGCCAACCAGAAGTTGCCTTTTAGACATTTAGACCCTCTAAAATTGGATCTTTCCAAGTCCTTGGCATTCAAATTTGTGTGAAAACAAACGAAGTCTTGCTGGGGTTCTAAATCTCCTACATCAAAATGCGACAAGAGTACCAATTCAGTATTTAATAACATCGTATTTTGCTGTGAAAAATCACAAGCGAAGTCTTGCTGGGGTTCTAAATCCCCTACATCAAAATGCGAAGAACAGATATGAAGACAAAAGCCCCAATGCAGTATTTAATCAAGTCATACTCTGCTTCCAATTGGGTTCTCAAGGCATCGATTTCCTGCAAACGAGTCTCACAATTAATAACCAGATTTCAAAGAGTCATAAGCTCCTGAAATGAAGACTTTGACGTTACCCGATCAAGTTTGTTTGTGAGATTGGTAGTTTCAGCATTTTGGTTGGCTTATCCGCCTGTAGTAAGTTTCAGCTTAGTAGCGTGAGAAAGAGAACATAATTACTGTATGATCAAAGAAAACCTCATAAAAAGCTTCATTGATGAGGCTGTAGTAGAAAGCTTTTTACTACTTACCATCTTTCAAGATTTAAATCCAATCTTTGCCCAGTAATAACTTTTTCTATCTCATACCTGAAGATCACATACAAGAATTAGAATCAAGGAACCAAATTCAACCCTCTCGATCCACAATTTTCAGAAGACGTACTTCAATTCACTACGCGTCTTTTCTATATCATCATGAAGTTTTTCAGTCTCATGTTGCAACAGAGATAAATGATGTTCCTGCATTGTCTAAAAAAAAAAAGTTAGTCATGACATATATCATATACTTCATAATGAGATGATTTACTTTTGACAGACATAAAAAATTCTTGTGTTAACTGATGCCCATCTAGATGATAATGAATGGGTTTCCCTGATTGAAATATTCAAGAAAAGGACAAAAGTCAAACAATTTGAATCCACAAAGATTCATTAAATTTGACCAAAAGCTTCTTGAATTGTAATGGCAAAAAGATAGAATTAACATGTAGGGAATGAGAAGCACGATAGTTTCCAGTCATATGACAATGCCAATACTTCTCCAATACGGTAACCCATTCTGAGCACTGACTTCGCCAAAGAAGGGAAAACATTATGACCACAAATGCAAATGCAATTATTCATGCTAAGGAAATGGAAATGTTGAGCATTTGGCAAGGTATGAGACCATAATCACAAAGAACCAAAGTAAAACTAGAGTTTCTTAAATGCAAACCCGCTGATGATTTTGGAAAAGATAGAGCTCAAATGGAAATGTGAAAGCTGTCTTCTTCTAAGTTTGTTTATTTCTACGACTACAGAAAGATAGGGCAATGAGCGGAGTTCTCTCCCTAGATTTTCTCCAAAATGAGAAGAAGCATCTGCAGGGATCCCATTCATTCCTGGATTGGGAGCGCAATTGATACAGCACGGGAGAATGAAGAGTAATGATTTCAGCAAGAGCAGCCAGAAGACACCGACTTATTATAGGCGTTTTCAATTTCTCAACAATATGATGGATATGGAGAAAATGTGCTGCTAATTGCTATATAGGAATAGCACAGTAATGCATACCAGCAAACTCGTAACTTCAAACTTGAACTTTGAAAGGTTAGATTCTTGAAGGATTTCAGTCTACAAATCACAGACAGAGTGATTAGAGTCAGAACTTTACTATAATCTATACCATAATAAGCGCACAGCTCAGCTAGGAATTCGTTCTCCAGGCATTCACACTGAGGAATATTACGAGTCAGACGGCATGCAAGAAAATTAGACAACTTGTATGGACTGGATTTTTACTTTTTGCATTTCTATTTTCGACACGAAAGAATGAGCCACGTTCTCCACTTCATTGATCGCAGATGTTATTGCCTCAGCTTGCTTCGACGGCACGCCCTGTGCCTCTAAGCTCCTCTGTATCATGAAAGCAAAAACAGCACACAACCAACAAACGATGAATATCTATGGACAAATGCTTTGGTCTCTGATTCTGGCAAAACCTAGAGCAATCCAATTTCCCCTCCAGGCATGAGATCTAAAGACTCGACGAAGACGGTGAATCAGCAGTAGAAACATAAATTACCAGAGCCAAGCTGTCGACGAGACACCCGCGCGTCCCATTCGACTTCACGAGCTGAGAAAACTGCCTGCAATCGAACCTATGAATGGACAAAGACGGCGAGCTCAAGGTCGAATACCGGCTCGAAGCGCGAAGACTCGCTAGACAACTCTCCGACTTGATCCCCAATCTAAGCACGCGCTTTAATGCAGCCATGAAAGAAATGCTCCGAACCTCAACCCAAAAAAAAAAAAAAAACTTCTTCAAGAGACCTCGAAGAGCAGGGGAGAAGCAAATGATGTGTTGTCAGATATGCAAGATCGGATTTGAGAATAAGTGAAGATTGTAATCTAGATACTTGCATTACTTAACAACAACAAGATTAAATTAGTGATCAATTAGTGAATGATGACGACTCCCTTTTCTTTGGCGGGAACGATAGTGAGAATGGAAGGGAAGAACGAAAAAACCGAAATGAGCACAGGACGATTTTGCTAATCTCCGTGCACCCTATTTCTACTTTAATTTTTTTTTTTAAAGCGAGGGATTGCTTGTTCCCAAAGACTTGATTTTCCATGCAAGCAAATTCGAAGACGGCGCTGGACCTTGACACGCACACATATGTATACATATATGTATATGTGTGTGTGTGGTGAGTTCTTCAATTTTGAGTTTTGTTCATAATTTGTCTCGTTCTTCACGAATAAATGCTAAAAGCTCCGTGCTCTCTCTCTCTCTCTCTCTCGTCTTGCTCCTGCCTGTTGTGGCTCATCCATCTACCATCTTCTTCATCGCTAGCTACTTCGTAATGTAGATAAAATGTACGACAAAATGCATAAAGGAGAAACAGTTGAAATTCCTTATTTTTCCCTTTCTTTTCAGTTGCGTCCCTCCTTTCTAGTCACTATTTTCCTCTGATCTCAACAGTAAACACAAATAACTTCGTTGAATGGGTGTGGGATTTTAACCCATTTATGACCTATTTTCTTTTGTCTTATTTTTTTCTCAACTTATTTATGATTCCTTTTGAAAAAAAGAGATATTCATATAGAATTAGGCTCATTATATCAGAGTTGCAAAATAGATATGGAACCATTTTGCTAGTCCTCATTTCTTTATAAATTTTCAATTTACAAGTTATTTTCACGTTTTTTATATTATTTGCTCTTTTATTTTTTAATTTAATGCAAAAAATTTATTCAAGTAACATATATACACATAAAGATTTTAAAGTAGATTAAATAAGTGGGTTTGGGTTTTCCAAAATTGGGTTAATTTCGATGCACATGTTGAGTTAGGTTCGGATCGGGTATTAGTAAGTGAGTCAAAACGGGTTGAATGGATCGATATAAATTGGATGTTTTTGATACAATACAAACCCGACCCAGTCCACTTAATTGACGGCTCTACTGACTCGACCCGGCCCGGCCCACCCGTTGTGCTCATGTTATGAGAAGAAAAGAGTTGGCCGACAACGAACGAAGAACCGGAACAAAATTCAATGAACACCGAGGGAATCTACAAATATAGCCTGCCCATGAAAGTTTTCAAACGGGATAAAAAATATCGCTTGCTGAACAAGGAATCCGCACTTTAATCATCGCATGGCCCGTTTTTGGCCGTAGGAGATACAAATGGGGGCACCACATATCTTGGTTTCTGAATAATCTTTTCATGCACGTGGGAAGTAGAAATCACAATCTTCCCGATTCAAGGGTTAAAACAAAAACACCTAACTTGATCTCTCTGCTGTGACTATTTATCAACATCAACACCACCACTCAAAGAAACCTCTCAACCCGCCACCAACAGCCAGAACCAGAAACATCTCTACTATGAAAAGTGCAGACTGTTAAAGACATTCTAAAAATAACGTCTTCAGCAACTCAGCACCTGTGCCCATCCCTCCGATCACCTCCCTGAAAATTATTTAACTCACATACAAATTTCTAAGTTCAAAAAAGATTCCAGACTTCAATACGTAACAGTTACTACCGACTTGAACAAGGTCGCAAAAATCTTCCGTTCACAATAAAGGGCCACAACACTACACGAAAAGTAAAAGCTCCAAATTCCCATGACAATGGCCGCCACATAAAACTGCCGAATCAACATCTCAAATCTATCAGGGGCCAAACACTGATGCGGATTGCCATCCATCAGTACCTTCTAGGGAAACGGTCCATGAACCTCCCTGATGGACACTCGTACGCCATGTGCCCTTGTCCTCCACAGTTGCGGCAGATTGTAAAAGCTCCCATGCACTCACTGCTCATATGACCCACCTGCTGGCAGTTTCTACACACAACATCCCTGAAACCACCACCGCTGCTGCGTCCACCATCACCACCACCACCTCGCTCTCCCATAACATTGCCTTTAGGACACTGCCTAGCAACATGCCCAGATATGTTGCACAAATTGCAGACCGGCTCATTTGGGCAATCACGTACCAGGTGGCCACTTTTCCTACAGTTGTTGCACGCCTTCTCATTTGTACAGTCAGCTACAATGTGCCCTTGCTTGTAGCAGTTGTTACACAGCCTCAAGTCACCAGGAGGAGCGGTGCATTCTCTGGCAATATGTCCAGCCTTACCACATGTATGGCAGATGCTTTCATTCGGACAGTTACTGGCCGTGTGGCCAGGTTCACGGCAGTTCCTACATAGCGATTCGGTGGTGCATTCTGAAGCAATGTGCCTGGCAAGCCATTGGAAATTAATTAAACAAAATGGAAGCACATCAGTAGCACTACAAACCCCTTCCATCTGCTTAAAAAGGGATGCTGCCTGGTTAAAAAGGGATGTAATTAAAATGTCTGTGGTTGGTACTGACAAGGATATGTCCTCTTATGCTACACCTACAACCAGTTTAGATGCAGGGGGAGCTCGCCCCAGAGTTGCCTCTCCCTCCTTTGCAGACATTCGTGTGTCAGGACATCCTTCGAAAATTCCTCCTCCTTCAGAAGTTCCCGATCCTTCGGAAATTCCTCCACCCCCAGCTGATATTCCTCCATCTTCTGCTCAGCCGTGTACTGAAGAGCCTACTACTCTCACTCAGATTTTGCAAGCATTGTCTGCTGTTCAAGCCCAACAAACTCAGCTTCTCCTATCAATCAATCAGCTCAAGACCTCTATTGATCACCGTTTCGATCAAGTGGCTACCCAGGGTGAGGTTGCTTAGGTCAAGGAAGACCTTCACATAGCCATTCTGAGGCTAGAACAGTCTGTGTTGGCGATTGATTTGTTCAAACTTGTCCGTTCTCCTCTTGCTCCTTAATTCTTTTTTCGATGTCAAAAAGGGGGAGAAAAGTAGTTTTAAATATTTATGCCTTAATTTTCTGACTTGGCTTTGAATCATTCTGATCTTAGTTTCTGTGTTGTTATGTTCTGAATTCTATGGTTGGACATTTTGCTTTGGATCTTGACTGGTTTTTTTTTTTTTGTTCTAATGTTTGGATTATCAATGACAGACTAACGTTCCTCTATTCCGTAGTTTTTCTTTAAAATCTATCATAGGTTCTTGTATGTTCTGGATTTATCAAAACTGCAGGGTTGTTTTGTCATCTTCAAAACGATGGAGATTGTTGGAGAACCTCTTTTTATTGTTCTGAAGTTGACAAAACACAGTTTTATTTACAAGTGTTATTTGCTGAAAAAGACAGACTATCGCATCGTCTGGACCTTGTCAGAACATACATCGTTTGGTTAAGTCATTGGCACAGTCTGGGAGGATATCAGAACATGCATCGCCTATATCTATATTAGATATCTCATACTTAACTGAGACGTCGATCTTATTGAATATCTGATGGATATTTTATATCTCTTATCTCGGTCAAACCTAAGGAATATATTGGCTTAAAGATCTATTCACAAAGTGAGTTATATTTGGATAGTTGATGGGTTGATTCTCCGGTCGTCTATCTGGTTATATATGGAATGTATTGATCGATTGGAAAGCAAGTATTTTGAGTAAGCATTCATACTTGGAAAGTTGAGATTCTGATTGTATAGGCAATTAGGATCAACACTCTCTTTTCTTGGTTTCTAAAAATAGCTTGAGATCCCTTGATTGATTCTGTCCAACGGTATGATTGGAAGAACCTATTTGGCAAGTGGCAACGGTCAACAAGGCTAGAGGAAGTATTTAAGGGACGAGTCTCCAGGTGTAAAAGAGACGGAGAAGATACGAGAAATTCATATAATTTGAGCTATTCACTCTACTTGTCATTGTGCACATCGAATATTCAAAAGAGAGAAATACTATTGCTTCGTGGGAGTAGAGAAGCATGTTCCTGATATTGTAATCTCTTTTGAAACATAGTGAATTTCAACTCATTGGCTGTCAAACCGAGAGTGAACGTAGGCTTAATCAAAGCCGAACCACTATAACTGTTGTGTTCTTTTCTCTTCTCTAACTCTCTATTCTTAATTTCCATTTAGTTTATCTTGCAAATTTAATTTCCGCGCTTAATTGCAAGATCACCTATTCAACCCCCTTCTAGGTGTACACACTAGCTTTTTCACTTTCATTCAGTAATGTAATAGCTTAAGGATATCTAGTGACACTTTTTACAGTCATTCACAAACCTCTCCTAGAAAGTAACTGATTCTCTCAACAGAACCATTTCGCATATGTGATGCCTAGATGTCATTGGCTTCTTCATATGATGGAGGTGCACCCATGTTATTCAAACTTGGGTTAGGAGGCGCTTCAATACGTTGTCTTTCCGACATCATCTATTGATTAAAGAAGAAGAAAGAGAAATCATCCTTACTTAGATAAATCAATACACCTAAGAATAAGGTAAGAAAAGGTTGTGAAAATACAAGTATACCTTGCCTTCAAGCTGTTCAAGTATATAGAGAACTCTCTTATGATAAGTGTGGTCCACTTCAACCTTCATTCAGAAAAGAGGTAAGATTTGCAGTTTGATTTTAAAAACAAAAGCAAATAAAAGATCAGATCCTTGTCAGATCCCAAAGGGCCTACCATGGCCATAAGCCGCTGGAGTGTCAACCTCTGTTGTTGAGCTTCAACAGCAGACATAGAAGCGGCAGCTTCTTTCCCTAATACTGCCATGTTTGACTTGAGATCGTGCAGCTTTGCTTCTGCTGCTTCCAGCTTTGTAGCATTCTCAGCATTGCCTGGAGTTTCCCTTACTTTTGCTTGGCGCTTGGAAACTTCAATAGCCTGTCTAAGTCCCAGGGAAGGCTTCAGTTCACATTTTCTAGTGTGATGTTAATGTAAGTCTGCTATTCATTTAAAATAAAGGAGAAACTCGGTGCTTTTCTAAGGAAAAATGCTATTAGGACGCATATAAAGCATCTTTTACTAAAAATATTATTGACGTCAAGTTGTTTTAAGGAAGTGCTCATATATATATATATATATATATATATATATATTACAAAGTGAAAGCATATTTAAGAATACCTGAAATTCAGCTTTCTGTCTCATCCTGTGATATCGTTGAGCAAGATGCCTTGCTTTTTCCAAGGGAGCTCCCATTACCATCGCTCTTAATGGTTCTGCAACCTATAAATGAAGCAATAAATCCTATAAAGGGTAGGAAGATCAGGTTATCATCACACATGTCAGACGTAGATGAGAATTTCAAAAGTGGACCCTGCATCTATGATTCTATACGAATTCAGATGATGTGAAGCTAAAGAAGCAGAACGGTACAGAAGATGATTCTTGAACATTCTTAAAATCAGAAACTATTCTAACCAAAAGCACTTGCACGAATAAAGTAACTTTCTCGGCTTCATAATTTTGCCTCAAGCACATCAAGACTCACACATCCCTTACAAAAAATATCTATGCCGTACATGAAACCCCAGAAAAATGATAGTTAAATACACGACTCTGAAGGCTCCACCTCAAGATCCACATCCTGCTTATATAAGCATCATCCGTGCACAGGGAAGAATTTAGCCAAACCTGTGTCCCTGGAGCTTTCAAGAGATCCCCATGCTCTCTCAATTTGAGCATGAGCCCATCCATAACTTAAGGCAGCTTTTGTTAAAGTGCTACCACTGGTACAAGTATTTTCAGAACCATATTTTCTACTGTCTTCAGACAATTTTGTTCCCGTTAAATAAGATACACATGCACAAAAATGGCAGGCTAAAATCAGTTAGAAAGCCAAAAATTTCTAAGGTTAAAAGTAAAGCCGCAAACTTACCAATCTCAACTTGCTTTGACCCTGTAACTATGTACCCTTCTGCTCCACGTGCAATATCTTTTTGGAAATGCTGAAACATGAATCGAACCGTGTGTGTATTGGTTATACGCGGAAAGATGCAACAACAAACAAGCCGTATCTTCCTTGAGGGTATGTATAGGAAGGAAATTTTTATCATTGTTAAGAGGGAATGAGCTACCTTGCCAGCACGTGTTGATATGTAAAGCTTCTCAAGTTTCTGATGTTGCTCGAATTCTGACTCATCAGAAATCATGCTATCCGAACCTCCATATTCCCCGGCTCCAAACTGCTTGAGGACAGCCTAATGTAATAGCTAAGATAGTTAAATGCTTCCTCTCCTCAAAGGATACACATGTAGCATGTGCACTTAAAGGAACTAGAGAATTGGAATTCAATCCAATGACATAGAACAATTCAATCAGAAGAAGACAAAGCATTTGTGTCCCTCGAGTGAACAATTCAATGGCATCGGTATGTTGGAGATTTGGATATAATTCCCATGGACATCCCTAAGTTTCCAGAATATGCAATTTTTCTGGTCCTAATGAACCTGGACAAGATGGTGATTTTGGGAGATTGATTTGGACTTCTTAAAGCCTTTCTCCTGGCATGCTTCAACCTTTGCCACTGCATTTAGATACTACTCTCCATTTAGAGCATGAAGACAAAAATACACCACAAAGTTGGCATCAACGAGCAGCAGCCCTATTTCCTATTAGCTGCATGTTCATCCTTATCTTCAAAATTCAACGGCATTTGTTTAAAAAAAAAGAAACATCGTGCTCCTCCAAAGCCACAGTTTGCCCGTCATTCATTGTCTCTAGTATAGTTTTCCTGCTGACTTATCTTATTCAAGATTGTGCCCCGTACTGATTAAAGGGTTGCTGTCAACCTTCATCGGTTACCTTCGCCCTGACTTGTTCGACTCGTCCTCACGTCAAATGTATCAAGAGATACACATTTCCGTTCCTTGATCCAACGCGTAATGCGACCGACAAACGCAAACTCAACCAAAATTGTGCAAAGACACCGACAGATCAACGGCCCACTAGCAAGTACCAACGCAACGTTTTGACAGGTTTGCAGTGCAACGCGTCAATCGGAACAGAGACGAGCCAGAATCCGTCATGCATTCCAGCAGGGATAAGCTGAAAGAGAGAACGCAATGACCAAGCTCCGCATCATCAATAGCAAAACTGAACATGCACAACAAATTTAGAAATCACATTAAACAAATCAAAAATTCGGTGATCACATTGCATATTTAGCCAAAGCGTAGTAGTCTTGCTCCTCTTCCAAACGATCGACCCGAACTCTTGCTTTCCTCTTTGGTTTGCAAATTCTGGTATGAAGGCATGAAACGGTGGAAGTTTGTACACCTCTCTCGCTGCGTGTACGCGCGTTAAATGGAGAAGGAATAGAGTAAGATTACCCTTCGAGTTTGCGCGTTTCGATTTCAGTGAGATGACTTCACCAATTTTTCCACTTTGGAAAGACTGAGGGAGATAGGGGATAACCCGTTAATGGGCCCTTAGTCAACAAGATATGCACGAAACGTGTGACATTAACGAGAAACATGATTAACATTCCGATTTGATGAATTCAGGGCCCCCATGAAAAGCAAAAGGAGGACCTTTCGCGACTGACATTATTAATCATTTGAACATAGTTGTGCATGTCTTATGATGATTCATCTTCCCTCATCAGCACACTTTGATCTCGATCTAAATTCGAGATTGATGAGAGCCAGATTTTTTATTTCTCCATGAGACTGAAACAGTGGCGATGACCCATGAAAGTGGTGGGGAGAGTTTACGATGTTAAAAAATGTTTGCTAATCAAATGACCCATAAAAAATTAAAACCTTCCCCCGTCCTTGGAACACATTAATTTTGCCTATTTTGGTTTTCTCTTTACGAATTAGCCGTCAGCAAACTTAGTGCTCGGCACTAAAAGTAAGTTCAAACGCGCTTATGATGTAATGATTCGTTTGGCGATTTTCTACTTTTCAGATGATCAAGCTTTTGAAGCGTCCTATTGGATCATGAATTGCAGATTCTCTTTTCAAGTGGGGAGACTACGTAGTACATGTATTATATAATACAACCCGGCCTATTGACTACATGGGAAATTTTTATTATTATATATCACTGAATAATCGAAAAAATAAAAAGTTTTCTTTTCTATTAAATGAGAGGAAGATCATTAGTGTCATGACAAATCATAGCAATGGAGTCAGCTGGTAATAGTGAGGATTTTCATATGAAGGGTTGGTAGGAAATTGAGCAAAAATATATAATTGTTCGTCGTTTTATTTACATTCAGTTGAACCTATCGATACGTTTCATTCGTGACATTGTCCATTTAAATCTTTATTACATTTTGTAGCGAAAGCACCGTTTAATTAATGATATAGTATTTACTTATGTACCAATTCATTAGTAGAGGAGGTCACACCTCCGCAACATGTTCTATTTGCTACGACAGATCACATAGAATATCTCAGTATATCACGAATCAGGGAGGGCATGAGTTAGAAATTTGGATGAAGGGTGGCTTAAACACGAAAAGTAGCAGCAGCATCACCACACACAACATAAGTCACACAGTCAACGGTAAACGCTTTGGGCAGTACACGAAGGGACGGTGTGCACCACTCGTGCCCGATTTCAACGATCGAGATATCTTCCACTTAGCAAGTAGTATCCCTTTTTAAGAGGGGGAGAAATGAAATGACCTCGCACCACTTGTTGTCCTACATGAGAAAATTCCAGTCAACGCCCCACTCCACACTCTTTCTTTCCTCGATCGAAAGAGAGAGAAGAAAAGCAACATATAATGCAAGAAATATAAACCTTAATTTATAAATTTACTAAGGAAAATAATAGTGTAACCAACATAGGCCACAGTATTCGATAATTAAATTTAATTACGTTATTTTGCATGTCAACATATGAGAGATGTTTCATAACGCTGTTCATAAAATTTGTCTGAATTTTCTGTACAAGTTGAAAGAGATTTAAGTTTTAAAATTAGACATTTTGGCGGATGATTTCGTAAATCTGTCGTGGTGTGGTTGGCATTATTGTCTTAGCGTTAGTGCAGATAGACAGATTCTCTCTCCTTGAATCGCGACATATGATTTGTACACTTTCTCTGATGGGTCCACGTCCATGTAAGTAGGACCATAACTTTCCACCATATTCCATTTTCTTTTGCTTTCTTGGAGCTCCAGACAGTCAACCCTTTTAGAGTAAGAATCAAAGTGGCAGCACCGCACCAGTTGCACTTAAACTAGCTGAGCAGGTGAACATCCCGTCGTCCCCACGCGCTAAGACGCACACTTCGCTATGCTTCCGTCACTGATTCTCCTTCACTTGCGCCTAACATATAAAACAACATGCTCGTCGTGTTTTTCTTGACTGTATTGCTTTGAGCTCAATCTCGGACAGGGAGCGAAGCAATGGCCTGTCATTGGATGTTTGGCGTTCTCGTGTACCATCTCCTCGTGCAATGTTGTGGCAGTACCAGTGTTCTTGCCTCCAGTAATGTAAGTGAATCTTAACGTGGGTGTGTTTTGTGCGGACTTAATGTTTGATGGAATTTCTTTGTGGTTTTGATGTGTGGGTTTTATTCTAGGTTTACATTGTGTACATGGGTGCTCGCCAACATGAAGAACCGGAGCTGGTTCCGGAGTCCCATCGGGAGATATTAGCAGGCATTCTGGGAAGGTCTTGATTTCGTTAGTTCATTGATAGGATGGTATTTCAATTATTTTGTCTCCTACATTCTCATCTGTTAATTCATGGGTCAAATTCGCAAGGAAAAAGAAGCGCTTGTGCTGCGGTAAAAATATGCACATAATCTCTTATTTCTGTACTTCATCAACAGCTTGCCGGGACACATCATAAATGGGTTTTGTGTTTTTAATTCATCATAAATGACGCACCTTTGTGTTTATGTGAAAATATCAACACTCACTTGGACGGGATGACGTTCATTCATGTCGTTCTTGCAATTTGAATGTTGAGCGTGATCTTTCAGTGTGTTAAATAGTTTATACAATGAAACAAAATATACTGTAGTGGCATCTGAAGAGTGCGTATGTTTAATGTCTGATAGTGAAGAGGCTGCCAAGGAGTCAATTTTGTACAGCTACAAGCATGGATTTTCCGGGTTTGCGGCAATCTTAACTCATTCTCAAGCTAAGTTTATTGCAGGTGTCATAAATGTTGGTGCAATGCGAACTCTGATTTTTCTTTGTCTAGCTTGGACTTGCATTAAACTCTTGCCATTGTGGTGTAATTGAAAGTCTAGCGGAATGAATTATCCTATGCAGAACTTCCTGGAGTGGCTCGTGTGATTCCCAACAGAATTTTCAGTGTGCAAACCACTCGCAGCTGGGATTTTCTTCATGTAAACCCTCGTATCCGGAGCGGAATTCTTTCAAAGAGTCATTCTGGAGCAGGGTCTATCATCGGCATAATGGACACAGGTTTGTGCTGAGATATGATTTAGTCGTCAAGACTCTTATGTGACGATGTCAACTTTGAGTCTGATTCTTGATTTGTCTTTCCTGTCTCTTATTCTTTGTCAAATTTCTTTCTTGTCCTTTTTTTTGGTCTCAGGGATTTGGCCAGAATCTGAAAGCTTTAAAGATGACGGTATGGCAGCTGCTCCGACTCGCTGGAACGGGATATGTCAAGAAGGAGAAGGATTTAATGCATCACACTGCAATAGGTTGGCCTACTTTATGTGCATTATATCGTGGTGTAGCTATCTGATTTATTCATTGTTTCTTTTCCATGATCATGAACTCATTAGCCTCAGCTAATAGACATGGTGATAGAATGCACATGGCGAGGCAATCATAGATGTAACTTAATATGAATCCCAACATGTCTGTGACCTCAATGGTCTGCGTGTTTCATAATATTACAATGGCATCATGCGTTCTCCTGTTGAAGAAAGTTCTGGAGGGAAAGATATCACCAGGATCTCATAGCAATCTTACTATCACACTTTGGGCAGGAAGATCATCGGTGCACGTTGGTACATCAAAGGGTACGAAGCTGAATTCGGCCACCTCAACTTGACCCAGGGAGTTGAATTCTTGTCTCCCCGAGACGCTGTTGGTCATGGAACACACACATCATCGACAGCTGCTGGATCGTTGGTGGAAAATGCGAGCTTTGCCGGACTAGCTCGAGGACTGGCTAGAGGGGGTGCTCCGTCGGCTTGGTTGGCTGTGTATAAAATCTGTTGGTCTACTGGTGGATGCAGTTCAGCTGATCTTCTCGCTGCATTTGATGATGCAATTTCTGATGGTGTAGATGTTCTTTCAGTATCTCTTGGCGCGTCTCCTCCACTCCCTAGTTATGTGGACGATACTTTGGCGATAGGTTCCTTCCATGCTGTGGCTAAAGGAATCACAGTGGTGTGCTCAGGTGGAAACTCAGGTCCTTACCTACAAACCGTCATAAATACTGCTCCATGGATTATAACTGTCGCTGCCAGCACAATTGATAGAGCATTTCCAACTGCAGTCACATTTGGAAACAACCGGACTTTCATGGTACTTTTCTCATTCCAGTCCTGTTCTATTCATAGTTTAAGTGCATCAGTATTATCTCTATGTGGGCTTTGGCATAATTGGAAAGAAAGTGCTGCCTAACTTGTTATCCAGAAGGGTAAGATGATGGGATTCAGAGGAGGAAAATGACAAAGATGAGGATGAAATGTAGAAACATTTCAGATAGAATCCATGAAACATGAAGGATGTTCTTGTTTAATTTGGTTCAGAACTAGACATATTTTGCTTTATCATACAGGGTCAGGCTTTCTATACAAGGGGGCTCAAGAACAGGTTTTACCCCATTGTCTATGGAGAAGATATTGCATCTGCATACTCTGACGAAGATAGTGCAAGGTCAAACAACTATCCTGTCCCAGTGTCTGTCTCTTGACAAGCCAGCAACTTTTGGTTTAGAAAGTCCTTCTCACGTACTATAAACAGATAATGGGATGTGAATTTCGTTTTTGCAGGAGCTGCGAGGATGGATCTCTAAATGTTACTTTAGCCAGAGGAAAAGTGGTTCTTTGCTTCCAATCTCGATCTCAGAGGTCAGCCACAGTTGCCATAAGCACTGTCACCGCAGTGAAGGGCGTCGGATTGATCTTTGCACAGTTTCCGTCAAAAGATGTTATTGTGTCCTCGCGCATCCCTTGTGTCCAGGTGGATTTTACAATCGCAACTTCTTTGCTTACTTACATGGAGGCAACTCGGTAAGTTCTATAAGACATGTACTTCATCAAGAGTGGAGAATGACATCTTGTTGAAATGTATGAATGCAATCACGCTGATCATATATGTCGAACTACTCCCTGTTTTCCTGCACTTCCTGCACCCTTCACTACCTCAAACAGTGATTGCCTCCCCTTGGCGATATTTTCGTCTTTGAACAAAAACTTATTTGGGACAATTGATTTCAGATGTAATACAAGTGTAAACAAACAATTTTTTATGCGAATCTACAGGAAGGCGAGTCTCTAGCGTTCTGATGTATTCCTCGGTTTATGATGCTTCAATATTTATTTGAGTAGACCTATGACAGTTTCTGAAGAATTAATATGTCAACTGTTACTTAATTCGCTGTAGTTATCGTTCCATGGGTGGCACGTTAGATTAAATTCAATGTCTTGCCTCACAGTTTTTCTCTAACAGATACCCGCTTGTCAAGATTACATCTTCAAGAACTGTCACCGGAAAACAAATATCCCCTGAAGTAGCCGTCTTCTCCTCAAGAGGGCCTAGTTCTCTATCTCCCTCTGTGCTGAAGGTATATATCCATCACCCCTGTTCTTTTACCGTTCTTTCTTTGTTACTAAGTGCTTGACATCTGAAGAAATACACAGCCGGACATTGCTGCTCCTGGGGTTAACATCCTCGCTTCATGGTCTCCTGCATCATCTCAGCTGGATCCCCCACTCAACTTTAAAATAGAATCGGGGACATCCATGTCTTGTCCACATGTATCCGGCATCGTTGCGCTTCTTAAAGCAATCCATCCATCATGGAGTCCCGCTATGATAAAGTCATCATTGGTCACAACAGGTTCTTATCCTTGTTTCCTTTCAGTTGCTTCAAATGAGAAAGTTTAAGAGGAGAGAGAGAGAGAGAGTCACATTGCTTCCCAAGAAACAGTTTGGATACATTATCCAAGCATGTCTTTTTGAATGCACTGTTAAATTCGATTACCAAAGAATGATTCATGATTCTTAGGAGATGTGCCTACTTGTATCCAAGCCCAAATTCAAGTTTTTGAGAAGGGTAGAGAGATATTACGCATAATGCACTTGTTGCATGCTTATGTTACTGATTTTCGCCACTCAGCATGTCTTTCTGTTGTAATGCAGCTTCCACAAAGGATCAATACAACCAAAACATTGTTGCGGAGGGAGCACCTCACAAGCAGGCCGATGCATTTGATTACGGAGGCGGTCATGTTGATGCTAACCGGGCAGCAGATCCCGGTCTTGTCTACGACACAGAAATATCAGATTATGTTTGTTTGCTCTGTTTCATGGGCTACAACAGCAGTGCCATCAGCACCATGACAGGGAAACCCACCCAGTGCAAAAAATCAAGCAATTGCCTCAAAAACCTAAACTTGCCTTCCATTGTCATTCCCAACCTGAAGCAACGGGTGACCGTATCAAGAATAGTTACAAATGTTGGTCCCATTAATTCTATCTACACCGCTCGCGTCGAAGCACCGGTCGGCACCAATGTTAGAGTTAAGCCATCGATTTTGTCGTTCAATTCCTCCATGAGCAAGCTGAAGTTCAGAGTCATGTTCAATTCATTGCTGAGGGTTCAGGGAAGATACTCGTTTGGAAATCTGTATTGGGAGGATGGATCGCATGAAGTTCGGATACCGTTGGTCGTCCAGACCATCATTGACGATTTCTATGCACAAACTTGATGCACATGCCATCTCATGTATATGTAGGCAATGATCATAGTCCAAGGCATTTGTCAATTTGAACGTTGATCATTCATACGTCCACCAAAAGGGGTTACAAACTCTCCACTGTCCTAGGGCGATGGGCACTGGTATCTGGCTCTCAAGTTGACCTCTGCAATACCCAATGAACAGTTTCTGGCAGAAAGGTTCATCCGCACAATAAGGGTGCGCATGACAAGCGCCTAATTCTCGTCCAGAATGTATTCTGGAACAAAAAAACTCATTCCGGATGAGAATTCCGTTTGATTGGAAAATGTCGCAAAATCAATTCTGGACTAGATTTTTCATCCAGAATTGATTTTAGGGTAAGAATGAGAAATGGAATTTTTTTGATTTCTCATTCTTGGGCACTATTTGAGAATCCATTCTCTTTTAAAATCTTTCTCCATTTTTTGCCCTAATCAAATTGCTCTCGCCCTCCTCTCCTTCGAACGTGCCCCGACCCAGTCCGAAGTCCTTTTTCGAATTAAAAATAAAAAATTAATAAAATAATAAAAAATTCTTAAAATTCTAAAAATTCTAAAAAAAAAATCCAAACCTAATTTAGAAATTATAAAAAAATTCAAAAAAATGTATTAAAAATTAAAAAATAAAATAAAACATATTTTCTATTAAAAAGTATTAACAATTCAAAAATAAAATAAAACATAATTTCTATTAAAAATAAAAAAATTAAAGTTTTATTTGGAAATCTCAAATTTTCTTGGAAAATTAAATTTCTAACATTAGAAAAATAATAGTGAATATCATCAATTTCCCAATTTAAGTCTGCCCAATATGTTCGCGGATTGGCCAAGCAAAACCCACAAGAAAAATGCCTTACCTCAATATTGGACATCCTCATCTCTCATAATTCTTTGAGAATTATTATATGCAACTAAAGTGAATTCGGAGTTCAATTATAATAGAAAATGTGAAAAAATTTATCAATTTTTTGGGCTAAATAATAAGTATTTGATTTTTAATGGAATAGATATCTTGCAATCTAAAAAATTAAAAAATTTCTTTAAATGAAACAGAAACAGAAACAAAATTTTTTTACCATATCAAACAGATTTCTCATTCTGGAATAGAAATTATTTAACCGTATCAAACGCGTTTCTTTCTTCCGAAACTCATTCTGGAAGAGAATCAGAAAATTCTAATTCTATCCAGAATTAGAATTCTGGATAGAATTTGTATCATGCGCACCCTAAGTGACTGTCTTTTTAAATTTCTTGTCCCTACATATCTGTCATTGTCGCGCTTCTTAAAGCGATCCATCCATCGTGGTTTCCTGCTATTGTTAAGTCTTCATTAGTCACCATAGGTATCTGTCCCGTTTTTCCTTTCGGTTGTTTCAAATGACAAAGTCAAAGAGAGAGACGCACGCACGCACGCAAACATTACTTACCAGAAATCATTTTGGATACATTACACAAGCATCAAACTGTCTTTCTGAATGCACTATTATCCATAAAAACCAAAGAGTGATTCTTGATGCTTGTAGCTGTGAGTCGTAACGCATCTAAATTCCAAGGCCAAATTCGAGTTTTCCAAGAAGGGGAAACAGATATTACGCAGAATTCACCTGGTCGCGTGACTCACGTCCTAATTTGGCGAAGCCAAAGTTTCACCACTCAGCGTCTCCCTTTGCTGTGATGCAGATTCCACAAAGTATCAGTACGGCCAAAACATTGTTGCGGAGAGCTAACTCGGCGGAGGTGGCCAATGCACTTCATTACGGAGGCGGCCATGTCAATGCCAACTGGGCCGCGAATCCAGTCATCAGGTCTACCACGCAGAAATATTAGATTATGTTTGGTTCCTTTGTTTCATGGACCACAACAGCAGTGCCATGAGCTCAATGACAGGGATACCCACCACTGCAAAGAATCAAGCAATTGCCTCGTAAACCTGCCTTCCATTATCATTCCCAATCTAAAGCAACGGTGACCGTATTGAGACTAGTTATGAAGGTCCATCCCGTAAATTTTATCTAGCGATCGGCTCCTATGCTAGAATCGACCATCAATTTCATAGTTCGGTTCCTCCATAACCAACCTGAAAGTTCAGAGTCAATTTCAATTCGCTGCCAGAGGGTTCAGGGAACATACTCGTTTCAGAAATCTATTTTGGGAGGACAAATGGCAAGAAGAGCGGATACCATTGGTCATCCGGACTATCATTGGCGATTTCTATGCACAAACTTGATGCACGTGCCATCTCGTGCATTTTTAGGCAATAATCACAATGCCATCGTCAATTTGAACTTGATCATTCGTCCAACAGAAGGGGTTTAGATACTCTCCACTATCCTGAGACAATGAGCAGAAATTTCTGGCTCTCAGGTTGACCTCTGCACATCCCGATAGAAAGGTTCATCTACAGCACATTTGTTTTTTACTATTATTTTACTTTAAAGAGAAGATAAAAGAGACATAAAGCTCAGCGTTATGTCATGAGTCCACGACGGTGGATGACATACTCCCCTTATCTCGTGGTAGCAACGGAAACACCTTCATCGTGGTTTCATGCATGAACGAACAGGGACCAAATGCAGGATTTTATTACCATTCTCATTTGAGTCAAAGGCGATTATACTAAAGGAATGATGACAAAATAAGTACACATGAATACTTAAAAACTTTTTTTTCAATCAAGTACTTTAAATTATAAAATTTGACTCGATGCAAAATTTTACTTAAAGAAAATTTATCATGCTGGGCAATTTTGCTGCTCGTTTAGCTAGAAAAACTTAAAGCCAAATAGGCAACATGTTTCTCTTATTCATGAAAAATTATGTCATTTTCCAGTTAGGTGTTGGATAACAAGGAAGAAAAGAGAGTCTTGACTTATATACACCTATTAATGCGACATCATACATCAAATAATAATGCGAACGGCAATTTAGCAGCACTAGTGTCCAAACTACAAAATATGAAAAGTCGAGTTACTTATTGAACAAAAGGAAGTTTACACTGATTGCAAAACAAAATAAAAAATCACATACTTGTTATTTCAAAGTTATTTTTAAAAAAACACCTGTAGTTGCATTTATGCGACGTTCAACATTAAAATTGACACACTATCCTCATTCTTGGCCTATTTCTGGTTGAAAGGGAAGTCCCGGCTGTCATCTCACTATAAATGTTGCAAATGTCTTGGCGTTGACAGGACATAAACTTGTGAAGAATTCTATTTCATGTAGAATCAATGCCTTGATTCGCAGATGACACATTATTCTACTCCTGTGAGTAGAGACTGCATCCTATCTACATACACCAACTATAGTCTATTGTTGCACAATAATTTTAACTGCTAGTATAACAAATAAATATGACTGTTGCAAATGTTGATAGACTTTTTGCCGAGAACTACAACACAGATTTGAAAGCAAATCCTTGTACAAATCCCAAGAAAATCATCACCACAACTCCAGCCAACAGAAGTTGCCTTTTGGACATTTAGACCCTCTAAAATTGGATCTTTCCAAGTCCTTGGCATCCAAATTTGTGTGAAAAATCACAAACGAAGTCTTGCTGGGGTTCTAAATCCCCTACATCAAAATACGAAGAACAGCTAGACCGACAGCAGATATGGAGACGAGAGTACCAATGCAGTATTTAATCACGTCATATTTTGCTGCTTCTAATTGGGCTCTCAAGCCATGAATTTCCTGCAAAGCCTCACAATTAATAATCAGATTTCAAAGAGTCATAAGCTCTTGAAATGAAGACTTTGACCTTACCCGATCAAGTTTGTTCGTGAGATTGGTGGTTTCGGCATTTTGATTAGCTAGTTCATCGCGTATCCGCCTGTAAAAAGTTTCAGCTCAGTAGTGTGAGAAAGAGAACAGGAAAACTGTATGATCAAAGAAAAAACTCATAAAAAGCTTCATTATTGAGGCTGTAGTAGAAAGCTTTTTACTCCTTACCCTCTTTCAAGATTTAAATCCAATCTTTGGCCAGCAGTAACTTTGTCTATCTCATACCTGATCAAAAGATCACATACAAAATTAGAATCAACAAACCAAATTTGACCCTCTCAATCCACAATTTTTAAGACGACATACTTCAATTCACTACGTGTCTTATCTATATCACCACTAAGTTTTTCAGTCCCACGTTGCAAATCACCACGAAGTTTTTCAGTCTCACGTTGCAACAGAGTTAAATGATGTTCCTGCATTGTTAAAGAAAAAGTTAGTCATACTTCATAATGACACAATTTACTTTTGACAGACATAAGATATTCATGTGTTAAGTGATGCCAATCTAGATGATAATGAACGGATTTCTCTGATTGAAATATTCAAGAAAAGGACAAAAGTCAACAAACTTGAATCCACAAAGATTCATTAAATTCGACCAAAAGCTTCTCAAATTGTAATGGCAAACAGATAGAAATAACATGTAGGGAATGAGAAGCACAATAATTTCCAGTCAGATCATAATGCCAATACTTCTCCAATACGGTAACACTCAGGCCATGAAAGAATCAAGATAAGCAGCAGTTGATAGGCACTACGACCAAAAGGCAAAAGTTATAGCCACTTACTAGACAAGCAATTGAAAACCACACTGATCACAGCATGCTGAACAACAAACACTCACCCAAACACAGACATGTGACAAAGAGCTTGTTTTATGTAGCCTCCAATTATGTGTGTTTGGAATGTATAGCTTTCTAAATTCACTTTTTTTACTTAAAAATTACAGTATATGCAAAAGTAAGTTGTACGCTTGCTTTCCACATCACCAATAATATCTTTGATAATTCTCAAGTTCATTTTCATTCAAAGTAAAATGCATGAGACAAAAGCCAAAGGCAAAAGTTTCAACTTCGGGTTTGTATTAGTTTACTCTTTAACTGGCTTTGAAAATAATGTAAAACTGGCTTTCAAGTTATGTAACTAGTCGCATCAAAATTAATACGCCAGAACAAAATTATAGGATAAAAAGCTCCCCTAATATCTGAACAGGGAACAGGGTCAACATCATAGACACATGTGTGCTCTGACCCATGCGAATCCCTCTCAACAACACGACAAGCCAACAGAAGAAAAAAAGTTATTTTTGCTCAACAGCAGATTAAGGGATTCAAACATCCCCCAAATTCTTCTTTTATTCCCATTCTGAGCACCGACTTCACCATAGAAGGGAAAACATTATGACCACAAGAGCAGATGCAATTATTCATGCTAAGGAAATTAAAATGTTGAGCATTTGCCAAGGTATGAGACCATTTTCACAAAGAACTAAAGTAAATCTAGAGTTTCTTAAAAATGCAAACCCGCTGAGCTCAAATGGAAATGTGAAAGCTGTCTTCTAAGTTCGCTTATTTCTACAAATACAGAAAGATAGGGCAACGAGGGGAGTTCTCTCCCCAGATTTTCTCCAAAATGAGATGAAGCATCTGTAGGGATCCCATTCATTCGTGGATTGGGAGCGCAACTATACAGCACGGGACAATGAAGAGTAATGATTTCAGCAAGAGCAGCCAGAGGGCACTGACTTATTATATGCGTTTTCAATTTCTCTACCATATGATGGATATAGAGAAAATGTGCTGCTAATTGCTAAATAGGCAGAGCACAATAATGCATACCTGCGAACTCATAACTTCAGACTTGAATTTTGAAAGGTTAGAATCTTGAAGAATTTCAGTCTACAAATCACAGACAGAATGATTAGAGTCAAAACTTAATATAACCTATACCATAATAAGTGCACGGCTCGGCTAGGAATTCGTTCTCCAGGCATTCACACTGAGGAATATTACCAGTAGATGGCATGCAGGAAAACTAGAAAACTTGTATGGACTGGATTTTTACTTTTTGCATTTCTACTTTCGACACGAAAGAGTGAGCCACGTTCTCCAAACTATCATTCAAAACTTCAATGATCGCAGATGTTATTGCCTCAGCCTGCTTCGACGGCACGCCCTGTGCCTCTAAGCTCCTCACCTGTACCATGAAAGCAAAAGCAGCACACAACCAACAAACGATGAATGTCTATGGACAAACGCTTTGGTCTCTGCAATCCAATTTCTCCTCCAAGCACGAGATCTAAAGACTCGACGAAGGCGGCGCATCAGGAGCGAAACATAAATTACCAGAGCCAAGGTGTCGACGAGACACGCGCGCGTCCCATTCGACTTCACGAGCTGAGAAAACTGCCTGCAATCGAACCTATGAATCGACGAAGACGGCGAGCTCGAGGTCGAATACGCGCTCGAGGCGCGGAGACTCGCCAGACAACTCTCCGACTTGATCCCCAATCGGAGCACGCGTGTTAATGCAGCCATGACAGAAATGCTCCGAACCCCAAAAAAGAAAAAAAAAATTCTCCTTCTTCAAGAGACCTCGGAAGAACAGGGGAGAAACGAATCAGAGAACTGCGGGCGGAATTGCAAGGCCCGGGGCGACAACACTAAAGGCAGGGATCTCGCCCCATTCCGCGATGAAAACGAGATTGGCAAGAAACGCGGCTTCTTCTTCCTCTCCTCCGCGTCCGATGATGATGATGACTACCCCCTTTATTTTGGCAAAACGATGGCGAGAGAATGGAAGGGAAGACCTAAAGAACGAGAATATCGAAACGAGAACAAGACGATTTTGCTAATTTGCGTGCACCCTATTTCCACTTTGAATTAATTATTTTTTATTTCTTCCAGCGAAAGAGGGATGGCTTGTTCCCAAAGACTTGATTTTTTTCACGCGAGCAAATTCGAGGACGGCGCTGGACGTTGACGTACGTCGAGGGACTTGCTGCGAAGCCCGGTTTTGTTGTGCTTTCGATTTTAGTTTGATAATTCTGACGGTCTTTTCCGAATCAATTCCCTCAATGCACTCGCCATCTCGTTTTTCCTTTTATTAAGACAAATAGTTCCGAGTTTTGTATATATTACTTTCGATTTTTACAGGAAAATAGTACTATTTTTTTCTATATTTCGCGAATTTTGAATCATGTTTTTAAACTTTGGATCTACTAGTTTCATTTTCTTTCATATGCTTACAATGAGATAGTGCACAATGGAGGACGTGTGTGAACAAAAACTCTCAAAAATCGTCGAGTCAATTTGAATTTTATTACATGAGCCGAATCTTTTTTATCCAGTATTATCACGAAGAAAGAATCAAATATATAGAAATTTCCGAATTCGAGCTTGGTCATTGAGAATATATGATGCATGCATTGCCTATTAGTAATGTCGTTAAAATGAGTCATAAATTTATATTTTAACTCGTATACAATAAAGTAGATTAATATGGATAAATGGGTCGTAGTTTTAACACGCTTATTAAGTCTTGATCTTTCATGTGAACCCATCTCCTTAATCTTTATCTTCTTCCTCCGACCTTGACCATTGATCCTTGCCGCCTCCAGCTTCATTTCCCTGCGTCCACAACCTGGATTCAAGGTCCTGGTTCGGATTCATGTTGCCCAAGTATGCTCTCTTGTGAATCCTCCTGGTTCCAATTCGATTAGACCTCCGCTATACCCAATTCTGCATCTTTGTCCTTGAAATCAAAGCTCCGAGAGGAGCTTCAAGATCTGGCTGGTTCCATTGGACGAAATTAGAGGTGGCAAAATAGGTAAAAAATTCATATTTTAACCCATATTTGATAATATGGGTCATAAATGGGTTAGCTTAAAAAGTTAGTTGGGTCAAAAATTGGTCACTTAACAACCTTATAGGTCTTAAATGGGTTCTAAATGGGTCATAAATTGGTTACCTACTTAATTTTAAGTATTATTAACAAATCATTTAAAATATTATTAACAAGTCATTTTTAGATTATGAAAGCTCTGATATTCTGATTATTTTATTTTTTAAAAATAAAAAGTTTATTATTTTCATTTTTTTAACAATACGGGTCGGATCGAATATGGATCGGGTCAAGGTCGGATCGGGTCGGGTATGAGTATGGGTCAAATATGGTCCGACCCATATATGACCCGACCCACCCGTTTGACGCCCCTAGACGAAATGGACAATGGCAACATTAAGAGCTGAAGACGAGTTCCCCAAGTTGAGGCGGAGGAAGTACAGGCCCATGTGCATCTCGTCCTCCATTGCCGTTGAATTTCAGATTTGGAAGAGAGAGAGAGAGAGAGAGAGAGAGAGAGAGAGAGAGAGAGAGAGAGAAACCCTTGACAGGAAGGTTTCTCATTGGACTTCTTCTGGTTTTAGTGCGAGTTCAATAGTATGGAGGAGAGGTTGAAGAACAAAGCAGCATGGGCGTGTTCATGATGCGTTATTCTTTGTCTCGTTCTTCACGAATGAATGCTAAAAGCTCAGTGCTCTCTCTCTTTCTTGCCTTGCTCCTGCCTGTTGTGGCTCATCCAGCTACCCTCTTCTTCATCGCTAGCTACTGTTTAGGGGTGTGCAACCGGACCGGGTAAACCCGGTTCCCTGTTTGGCCCACCCTGAAAACAGGGTCGGGAACAGGGTCCAATGCAAACAAGGTCGGGTACAGGGTCCCAAAAAGGGGAACCTGTTATAACAGGGTCGGGTACAGGATCCAGGTCCGGAACCTACCCTGAACCCTGTTTTAATAAACTTCATTTAGCTTCTGATTTTGTAAGTAAATATATTTTATTAAATCATAATTTTTGTATATGTTTTTAGAGCATGATTTCTTGTTGATTTTTCTTATATATGAATTTTAGGTTTTTGTTAGAGATTTTGTATCACATGGATTGGCTAGCCTAATTTTACTTTTGGAGGATGAGTTATGTTGATTTCACAGTGTTTGCACTAAAAATTTGTTAACCATTTTAGATAAATGAAAAGTTTCATGTAGTATTGTGTGAATGAGACTAATATTAGATTCATGTTTGAAACTAATGTATATGTAATGTTATGATTTTTGCTTAGACAAATGGAAAGTCGTATAGGATGAGTGGTTGCAAAACAGGTTCCAATATAAACAGGGTTAACCCTGGAACCGGACCGGAAAAACAGGGTGGGTCGGGTACAGGGTCCAATGAAAACAGGGTAGGGAACAGGGTCCAAAAAAGGGGAACCTGTTATAACAGGGTCGGGTACAGGGTCCAGGTCTGGAACCTACCCACCCTGTTTTTGCTCACCCCTACTACTGTTAGTTGTAGATGAAATGTTCAACAAAATGTATAAATGAGGAACAATTGAAATTCCTTTTTTTCCCCCCTCTTTTCAGCTGCGTCCCTCCTTTTTAGTCATTATTTTCCTCCGATCTCAATAGTAAACACAAAGTACTTCGTTCAAAGGGTGTGGAATTTTAACCCATTTATGACCTATTTCCTTTTGTTTTAATTTTTTTTTCTCAACTTATTTATGATTCCTTCTGAAAAAGATGAAATATTCATATGAAGTCGGGCTCATTAAATCTGAGTTGCAAAGTAGATGTAGAACCATTTTGCTAGTCCTCAGTTCTTTATAAATTTTCAATTTGTAGGTTTTTTATATTATTTTCTTGTTTTTTATTTTTTAGTTTAATGCAAAAATTTTATTCAAGTAACATATATACACATAAAGATTTTAAAGTGGATTAAATAGGTGGATTTGGTTTTTCCAAAATTGGGTTAAAAATTTATGTCTTTTGTTGTACATGTTAGGTCAGATTCGAGACGGGTTTGGTACGAGTCATTAAATTAACATTACATGAAAAATTAGGTTAAATAGATAGATATGAATTGCACAATTAGGTTAAATAGATAGATATGAATTGCACCATTTTTTATTCGATCTAGCCCACCCCTTTGATCGCCCCATCTATTAGCACCTTCTATCGTGCTCATGTTACGGGAATAAAAGAGTTGGCCGATAGTGAACGAAGAACCAGAGCGAAAATTCAATGAACACCAGGAAATCTATAGATATAGCCTGCCCATGAAGGTTGTCAAACGGGATGAAAAAATATCGTTTGCTGAACAAGGAATCCGCACTTTAATCATTCATGGGGGCATCGCATGTCTCAAATTCTTAATAATCTTTCGGACCTAGATTTCCTGACCGCGCGTCAAGTCAGTCAGGCGATCCCATTCAACGGATGGGGGTTCCTTGCGATTCAAGGGTTTCCTAATCTTTTCATGCACGTGGGTAGTAGAAATCACGATCTTCCCAATTCAAGGGTTGAAACAAAAACACCTAACCCGAGCTCTCTTCTGTGACTATTTATCAATATTAACAACACCCACACAAAGAAACCTTTCAACCCGCCAAATGACCCACCACCTATAGCAAAACCAGAAACATCTCTACTATAAAAAGTGCAGACCGCTAGATGTACTAATAATAACATCATCAACTCGGCAGCTGTGCCCATCACACTGATCACCTCCCTGAAGATTATTTAACTCACATATTAATTTCTAAGTTCAAAAAGGATTCCAGACTTCAATTCGTAACAGTTACCACCAAATTGAACAAGGTCGCAAAAATCTTTCGTTCACAATAAAGGGGCACAACACTACACGAAAAGCAAAAGCTCCAAATTCTCATGACTATGGCCCTCACATAAAACTGCCGAATCATCTTCTCAAATCTATCAGGGGCCAAACAGTGATGCGGATTGCCATCCATCAGAACCTTCTAGGGAAACGGTCCATGAACCTCCCTGATGGGCACTCGTACGCCATGTGCCCTCGTCCTCCACAGTTGCGGCAGATTGTAAAAGCTCCCATGCACTCACTGCTCATATGACCCACCTGCTGGCAGTTTCTACACACAACATCCCTGAAACCACCACCGCTGCTGCGTCCACCACCACCACCACCACCAACTCGCTCTCCCATAACATTGCCTTTAGGACACTGCCTAGCAACATGCCCAGATATGTTGCACGAATTGCAGACTGGCTCATTTGGGCAATCACGTGCCAGGTGGCCAGTTTTCCTACAGTTGTTGCATGCCTTCTCATTCGTACAGTCAGCTGCAATGTGCCCTTGCTTGTAGCAGTTGTTACACAGCCTCAAGTCACCAGGAGGAGCGGTGCATTCTCTGGCAATATGTCCAGCCTTACCACATGTATGGCAGATGCTTTCATTCGGACAGTTGCTGGCCGTGTGGCCAGGTTCACGGCAATTCCAACATAACGATTTGGTGGTGCATTCTGAAGCAATGTGCCTGGCAAGCCATTGGAAATTAGTTAAACAAAATGGAAGCACATCAATAACACTACAAACCCCTTCCATCTGCTTAAAAAGGGATGCTGCCTGGTTAGATTAAGAACAGAATGTCTTCACACTACAGCAAGCTTGGCAATCCACATTTGTTGATGTGATGATTGGTAACAAAAACAAGAGAAAAGCCCATACATAGGACTTTTATGTGGCATCACTTTAGTTTTACTAAACAGTTCACTGTAGTTCCAAGTCATTACATTTTTTCAGGGTAAAGAGGAATAACATGAAAAGATTCTCTATGCTGTTTGGTACTGTTTTCAATGCTTTTCCTTTCTCATTCTGTGCATAGGGTATTAAAGATTAGTTGGTTTCCTCAAGTCATTAGACTTGGTACAAGGGCTTATCACTCCTTGGATTAGCAGAGAAAAGTGAATTCATTATTCACTAGACACGAACAAAACTGGATTTTGTTCATAATCAAAGGAGGAGGAGAAATTATTGGAGTTTCAAATCAGTGGAAAAAGCCACCTGACATTCACTTACTGAACTGAATCCTTAAGAAGAATCATGCTTGTAACATTCCACCACATGCAAGTCCATATCAAGTTAAAGATATCAAAATCCAATCCAGGCTGTGTGAAATGCGCCAAAAACTGGACCAAGATCTACAAGTTAACTATTCCACTGAATATTTTACAGCAAAAACCTCAGCTAATGTTTTATTCACGAAAAACTACCTTGCCAACGCAACATGCTTACTCTGGTAGCATATCCTTATCAAGTTCCAAAAAAAAATATGCATCCTATATGGACCTGCAACTGATACAACTCACAGTGACTACTCAAGAAAAAAGTTGCTCACCCTGGAAGACCGCAATTGTGACAAATTGCCACATTGGGACAGTCTCTAGCAAAATGCCCAGGACGTTTGCAATTCTTGCACAGATCCCGGCTGAAAAGGTCAAAAAACACCGATCAAGCATAATCAAGGACAAAACAGTATCCATGTTCGATTAATCTTATAAGAATTTAATCACCTGATTCTTGTGGCCACAGAAGACAATAGAATTTTGAAAAAGCATACTGATACAAATCCAACACGACAATTAGATAATCTAAAGTATAGCATGTCCCCTTTTCACATGTCTATCAGCGGATCCCAACCCTTTTTAAGCTTCCTTCCCTAGACTCTAATTGAGAAAATGCAGTAAATCCTGCACATCCATCCAGCAACATTCTAAATACGTTATATCCTAGTGCGATGAATGGTAACTTCATACAGCAATGCCATCAGAAATCCTGATATCTAACTAGAAAAAAAGAGGGAAAAAAGTAAAGGCCCACCCCTTTCTCTCCCCAAAAGAAAGGCTCCCACTCTCTCTCTCTCTCTCACCCAAAATAGCAAAGGAGAAAGGGGAAAGGGTGGATGCTCAAGCAGAGATAATCATCTCGTTATCTTTCAACAAGCAAATAAATATTATCAAACAAGCAAACCCCATCAAAAGCGATATACATTAAAAAAAGCCTACCTCTTTCTTTTTTTTTTTTTTTGGACGAAGACTATTAAGGTTCGTTGAATATATTCATCTTAGTGCACGAGATCTAAGCCATAATACAATGTAATGATTTGCTCCCATTCCACATAGGAGTAAGATCGAATCCAAAGACAGGAAAGTAGCCAATGTCGAAACACCTGAAACCACGACGAGCATCTCTCCTGTAAGGCGCATCACGATATGAAAAGCGCTCAGAACGCATCTTGCGATCAATTGGGCTCCTGGACCTGCTCCTGCTAGGGCTCCTGCTCATTGAAGTCATTCTCAAAACTCCTCTTACCAATATTCACCACCACTAGTCCGCACTAGCTGCCACCAAGACCAACACAGCGCCAACCTGCTCCCTGTCCACATCACAACATCACACCACATATCACAACTGTCAGTCCAACCACACCTCCATCCTTCCTCTTCAGAAACGGAACAGACCACATTCCTAACATCAAAATCTCAACAAGAAATCCGTCTAATACAATCACATCACCACACACTTAGAAGCAAAAGGTAGCAGTTCTTTCCACAGCTCAGCCACATCCTTCATTATCCCACACCCATATCCATTGCAATGAAAGTGCCCAAGGATTACATGGGCATATGCATCTTGAACTTTATGTCCAGCTCACACATAACCTCCCTTTACGCGATGGACTTATTCAAAAAAGCTTAGGAGCAAGAGGGAAAATAAAACTCCGTCATGGGTTTGACATCGCTACAGGGATTTAGCTTGTGATACCGCAGGTAATTAGTAAGATAGTCGAAGAATCTGACTAAATTCAGAACTGTTGGACCATGCTTCACGGGGACAAAGGAAAAAGAAAAAAAAAAGGAAGCAATCTCCACTATATTGGGATGTAAACAATAATGAGGTCGCGAAAATGCTCTCCTCAAGCTATAATACAATTTAAATGAGGGAAATTTGCCCTACTGAAGCTCCAACCTTCATTATACTTCTCTCTATCGTAAAAGAAAGAGGTAATCATATCTCCCTCCTTATATTACCATTTAAATAGTTCAGCTCATATGCTTTTTTGGTAATAATAAGTAAAATGATTAAGTCTCTCGGTGTATAAGCACATGAAGCCATTACTTCATTGCACCCATTGGTGAAAACCTCCTTAGGTTCATCCATGCTCCCGAGCATGTCTAACATTGCACTACCTTCGTCAGGATCAACTTGTCAGAACTCTTCCGCTGATCCATATCAAGCCCCGACAACTATTACCTCATTGCACCCTTCTTGTCCCTCTTCTTTATTTCATATATCAGCGTTAGCCGAACACGGTATTTAAGCAGAAGGAAGAACACAGCAAGGCCAGGAAAACAAAAAAGGAGGGATCCATCCTGCGACACACACAGGAAAATCTGTACAAACAAAGGGATCGTCCAAAAGTAACATCCAAAGAAAGAACCGCCAAATGCTTGACAAGAACAGGCGTGCCATCGCCACGAATCAATTCAGCCGATTAATGCCAGCGAATCCAACGGACACCGAAGCTTTCGCCACGAAACAGCTCGATTTCACGACACAGGCTCACAGCAAGCGCACCCAGATACCGTACCCGTTAACTGAAGCTAGACGCTAGACGCACCCACAACCACGAACGAAAACCCTAGAACCATAACAAAGCACCCATGGAAAGCCAAGGAAAAGAGCGTCAGGTCGTACCTCGGTCTCGTTCGACTTCAATCAGCGAGCTGAAATGGCGACGAAGGAGGTTGATGGGCGTGGTATGTGTGTGAAGCGATTGGCTAGAGCGAGGACGACATTCGGTAGAAATCTCAGAGGGAAGCCATGGAAGGCGTATCTGTAGGAGAGACGGGTGCAACTGTTTGTGGGATTTAAGCCCAAGCCCAAATTTTTCATTTGGGCCTTAGCCCATTCAATGGACCGTCTCATCAAAATCTAAAACTTGCAATCCGGACCGAAATGTTAGAAAAGGAAATATAAAAATAAAATTAAAAAAATATAATATCTCCATATCAGTGCTTAAAAAATAGGAAAAGCGGGGGGTTTCTACCCAAATGATTGGTCTAGCAATAAAAGATATACCATAATTCCCGAGGTTGCGAGTTTTAATTTAATTTAATGAGTGACTTTTTGTATGACTCGTGTGTCTAATGCCAAGTTGCAACATATCTCATGTGAAGAGACTTCATAGTTAACAACATCTCGATAGGGCCACCATGACATGTTCGCAAATCTAGAAACCTTGGGTTGTAGGTGATACAATGTACATGTGTGAAATTGAACATTTCATAACGAGCGTAAGACCATTAAATTTTATTTTATTTTAAATCGTTGATTTTCTCACCTTTTTCCAATATCTTTTATATGAAAGCTGAATAAAAAAAATTAAACGTCATAAATTTACGATTCATATTAAGAAGATATTCTTGGAATCGATGCACTGATTTAGGCGATTTACGTTAGGGCATCGATTAAGGCAATGGTTCCATCAATCAATATACTAATTTTTTTTTTGAACTGACCCATATCAGTTGCCTATATCTTTTTAAGATTATTCTCAAAGGGATGTTGAGGTTTAGCCTTGCGATACGAGACATCAGCGTTATCAAATGCTTAGTTCCACAATTTGGCCCGAGAAAGACAAGCTATCGAAAAATCACACGTTCTTTTATTTGATTATTTAATAAGAGAATAAGAAAGATTTAAATAACAATCTCTCCGACTGCCAAATCCTCGAAGTTGTGAAACAATGGCAGTGTCACACGTCCCAATGAAAGCCGTGCTCCCCATCATGATAGCTTTCGCGATCACAGGCCGCCACCCAACTACTCCCACCTAACCTTAACTGTGGTTAACGGATACAGTTAAAACGGTTGGGGAAAGAGGCAGTTCCATCCCCTGGCAACTGCAAATTGGACTCCCTGTCGTATTCTTGCAACTGAGGCAATTGCAGATTCTATCTTCACAGAAGCTAAACCACCTAAAAGTTCATTACGATGCGACTAGCCTCAGAGTCACATGCAATTGCAACTTGCAAAAGAGCACAACATAATCTTTTCCTCCCTTTTTTTTTTTTGGTAAGAATGCAGAGAGATAAGACTTGCAGAGATTACAGTAGCGCGCATACGAGCTTCACGGGTCCTATCTCGAGCGACAGTTCTCGACATAGACACGAAGAAGTTACTCCGACGGCAACCGAAAATTAGAGACAATGAGACTTAGTTCCACTTGATTAATTTGAAACTCATGTGATTTTGCCCTTTCTCACTTACTTGCGACAAAAAGAATAATCATTTATCATGAGATGACGAAAAGAAGCCGCCGTGAAAATGATATCAGCGCAAAAATCAACTGTCCAACTCTCCAGATCTTTGGCTCGTCAAGCACACGCTTCAACTCAACCATGGCCACTTAAGAGTACACCTAATCCAGTTCACTTTCACTGGTTGAGATGAAAGCAAGGCGGACGACAACACTGAGAAAGGAGGGTTGGGGCTCTTTAAGCTATCTTGGGACTAGAGGTAAGAATATTCTCCCATTTCCTCCTTTAACCGACTCATCTTATCAGCGTACGATTACAGATTTGTCCGCAGCCTTGGTGTAATCTCTTTATCTTTCCGAAGGATGGCGAAAACAGAGGCTTGCTTCGCTTTATGTCCCGCTATCTGATTTTATTCGCACCAGGTAGCGTGTTCTCAGCTCGTGATGCTTCGGCTGGGCATAAGATTTAGAGGGTAATTCGGTCGAAATCATCGCTCGCGAAGGTGGACTAGTCGAGTAGGACAGTGTGTTTTTTGAGTGCCATTGAGTGTACTTTCTCCATCAATTAATTTCTCCCTTATCCGACTCCCGACATTTTGGCAAATCGAACACAATGTAGGATGCATATGTGAGATTATGGTAAAAACTTCAATGTGTTAAAAAAAAACATAATTGGAAGGACTGGAATCGGATTTTGAGGCATGAATACCTTGCGCTTATGAAATTGTTTGCCCCACATAATTACTAATGGTTATTGACAGAATTCTTTAAGAGATGATAAAATCTCAAAATAAGAAAAACTATGTAGCAATGCTGGTATTTCTCCATGTACTCTTAAAAGGGAATAATTGGAGAATAAATACTGTATTCTAAGAAAGAATAGAAAGTTGAAAAGTGAAAATAATGAGCCAGAAATGTTGAATTTATAATAGTGAAAAACTTATATTTGAACATATAGGAACCTTTATATCCCTTGGAAACATTATATCCTATGTTTGACCCCGGGAAAAGAAGGAAAGGCATCGCTGGGACACTTGCTAGGCTACTGAATTAACTGCCATGCAATGTCACGCCATACCGCGAGCAGATTCTCGTAGCGAGCATGGGTGATCCAGCGTACCACGCTGGAATGCACGCCAAATCCTAATCCACAAAGATGAAGCATCGCATTTCTCTGTCTATATATACATCCACACCAAGCATGTGAGGTCACTGACAGAACTCCACAGTCCACAGAAGCCGCAATCGCACGCACTCGCCACTCCTCTCCGCCAATCCTGTCTTCCCAATCTCCCGTGAACTCTCCCTC
Source organism: Melaleuca alternifolia (assembly GCA_019926035.1). Taxonomy (NCBI): domain Eukaryota; kingdom Viridiplantae; phylum Streptophyta; class Magnoliopsida; order Myrtales; family Myrtaceae; genus Melaleuca; species Melaleuca alternifolia. Next base: position 2,636,897 of record JAGKPW010002331.1, read on the forward strand.
CCTCTCTCTCTCTCTCTCTCTCTCTCTCTGATCTCTCTCTCGTTCCTCGCGCATAAAAACATCACCCAGAGACCATCCAAGCATCACGTACCCCCCACTCGCGACGAGAGAGTTGTCGAGCACAACCACTGAAACACACGCTGCAAATCCCATCTCGCAATGAGCCAAATGAAGCAGCACTTCCTCTTCACCTTCGCTCTCCTCCTGCTCACTGCCCAACTCCCGCTTAACCGGTCCGCCGGCCACGACTACGTCGACGCATTGTCCAAGTCCATCCTCTTCTTTGAGGGCCAGAGGTCTGGGTGGTTGCCGCAGGACCAGCGGATGGCGTGGCGCGCCAGCTCGGGCCTCGGCGACGGGTGGACGCACCACAGGGACCTGACCGGTGGGTACTACGACGCGGGCGACAACGTCAAGTTCAACTTTCCCATGGCCTTCACAACGACCCTGCTGGCGTGGAGCGTGATCGAATTCGGCGAGATGATGCCCCCGGCCGAGCTGCGGAACGCCCTGGTGGCGGTCCGATGGGGCACCGACTATCTCCTCAAGTCCATCTCTCAGCTGCCTAACAGGATCTTTGTGCAGGTAACAATAAAGGCTATATATCTTCACATTCTTCATCGTTTGTAGTAACCAAACAGAACTATCCACACTGGGTCTCCTCCTCCTATCACAATGCAGAAAAGTTTGTGCTCAAGTAATGTGAGTTATCGTCCACCCAATATCCGCATTGTTCATGAAGACAAAAAACGTACGTTTCAATAGATTCGTTCGTCGACAGTTTGGAGAACAAAGCTAATCATAATAAAGGAGAAAACTTGTAGAGTTTTAAGGCAAGGGAAGCACAGGACGAGCCTCACTTTTTTCTTGAGACGTAGCTTAGTGAGTTTAATGAAAGTAAGCAACAATGAGTCGAATAGTCGCCATTTCTTTTTGAGTCAACCAGGATCCACTGTTTCATTACTCTCTTCTTGTGCAAGTGACCTGGTTCGGCGAATTGGTTAGCGAGAAGACAAGAATATGGTTACTGCCTTTTCGCTTACGACGAGCACAGCTGATGTGTTTTGTCTCGTATCAACACGCAAGTCCATCTCTTTTTCTGTATTATTGTTTTTGTCTCGGTCCTCTCCGGAAATCTTGCAGCCTAGGGAGAAGATACCGACACTCCTTATTTCGTTTTCTATAAACTAATGGAGTTTGCTTTGGCAGAAAGAAAATGGCGACATAATTTTCGTGCCAGAAAATGCTAATATTTTACTGCTAATAGTTCACTTCACTTGCACATGAGTCTGTGCTGCACTGCACATCATCAACAGGTACATTACTAAAAGCGTTCGAGGTATGCCCTTTTGACATCATGGCCCATCCTGGGCATCGGGTTTATTATGGATCGGATACTTTGAATCGGATCCGGATCGGGTCCATTCAGCCGGGTATTCGTCCAGGGAATACGGATTCGGCCATAAACCACGGAAACTCCAAAACCGCCTCCCTAACTTCTGCGGGGCACATTTCTTTTGACCCTTTGGGGAATGTGCCTAAGTTGTCCAACTCCAACCGTCATTCTCGTCTTCACTTAGCAGGCAACGACAGTTGAATAAAGTTAGCTCGAGAAAAGATAAAAGCATGCTTGGACCGCCTCTCTGGAGGAAATTTTGGTCCTCAATCTTACATTCAGTTCTCAGAGCAAAAACATTGATGAAATTTCTAGGATCGGCATCACAACTTCAATATGAATGGCCGGTGAATCAAGTGATGACTTCAACGAGTGGACGATTTTGTCGCAGGTGGGTGATCCGAACTCTGACCATAACTGCTGGGAAAGACCGGAGGACATGGACACCGCGAGAACAGCTTATGTCGTCGATGCCCCTAATCCAGCTTCTGATGTCGCTGGGGAGACCGCAGCCGCTCTAGCAGCCGCATCCATGGCGTTCCGGTCATCAGACCCAGGATACTCCGAGACCCTCTTGAGAAACGCCATCAAGGCATTCGAGTACGCTGACCAACACAGGGGAGCTTATAGTGACAATGCCAACATCAAAGACGATGTTTGCCCATTTTACTGCGACTTCGATGGGTACCAGGTAATGCAAATGTTGCATAAAGGGAGTGCAATGACTTGGCTCCCTTTACCAACTCAGAATCTCGGTAATCATCAATTGCTTCATAGGCGCGAATATGTGCATCCGCATTCTTACTGACATTAAAATCAAGGGATGTGGGTGAAATTTGGATGGCCAATGAACCCATCACCGAGCTACCATTGTTCTACTCAACTAAACATTTTCGCCAATAGTAAAGGCGAATCATTTTGCACGGATCATATCACTTGATTACATTATATGTTCACGTGGGACATCGGGAAAATCCCAAGTTTGGTCTCGATTACTCAATGCACCAAGAACAACCATCCATCAGAAAGATAAAACATATCCAACCCTCAATTATTTATCCACACTTGACTCCGCAAAATGACTGAATTGGGTGCTCTGCCCTCCGCTCGTGGTTGTTAATTAAGACTACCATAATCAAGAGACTAAGCAATTTATAATTTGGATTTTGTGATTTGTCTTGCTGCAACAGGACGAGTTGCTGTGGGGTGCGGCGTGGCTCAGGAGGGCGACTCAGGACAACTCGTTCCTCGATTACATCCAAAACAACGGTCAGACGCTTGGCGCCGAAGAGAATATCAATGAGTTCGGGTGGGACAACAAACATGCCGGTCTCAATGTGCTCGTCTCCCAGGTAAACATGAACCCAAAAACTCCAGGTTGCTTAAATAGGCGACTTTAGCGGAATTAGGCTTGGTTTGTTGTTATATTATCGAAATAAATCTGTATGTATTTTTCAGGAATTCCTGGAAGGCAGCATGTTCGCGCTCCAATCCTACAAGGCATCAGCGGACAGCTTCATGTGCACACTCATCCCGGACTCATCGACCTCTTCCCACATAGACTTCACTCCTGGTGGCCTCATCTACAAGCCCGGTGGCAGCAACCTCCAGCACTCGACCTCCATCTCATTCCTCCTCCTCGTCTATGCCAACTACCTCGAGCGGACCTCGCAGTCTGCCAGCTGCGACGGTGCGACTATGGGCCCGGCTGAGCTGCGGCAGCAGGCCAAGCGACAGGTCGATTACATCTTGGGCGACAATCCAAAGGGCATGTCTTACATGGTGGGCTACGGTGAGCTGTACCCACAGAGGATCCACCACCGCGGGTCATCGCTCCCGTCAATCAAAGACCAGCCCGAGTCTATTCGGTGCAAGGAAGGATCGATCTATTTCAATTCGCCGGGGCCTAACCCGAACGTTCTTGTCGGGGCCCTAGTGGGAGGACCTGGCGAGGACGATGCGTTTGAGGATGACAGAGCCGATTTCAGGAAGTCCGAGCCGACCACTTACATCAATGCGCCATTTGTTGGTGTGCTTGCATATTTTGCTGCCAACCCAAATCTTAGCTGATGAGGACTTACAGGAAGAACACAACTCTAGGAGCTCCTTTCTTTTGCAGGAATAGTTCAGGGTATGGGAATTATACATGTCTCTCATCTTGGGCATACCAAAGAAAGAAGAGGCTATTTCCTTTTTGCCCTTTTTTGGAGTTGTTTTTTGACTTGGAGAGTGTTCTTGTTTTATGACTTGGAGAGTGATCTGCATTGGTTCTGTTTCTTTTTCTCAGTGAATTTAGCTTTTACTTGTCATTGAGGCACGAAGCTTCGAAACAAGCTCGGGGAAAATAGGCATGTCACGTTTGTCATGTCTCTATCATGAGACTCTCTTGTTATCATTTGTATTCGACACAATCAAGGTGATTGCGAGTGAACAACTGAACACAATGATTTATGTTTTGGAGTAGCTTTTCTCGAGTGTGGTGGTAGGGTAGGACTCGAGCTGCTTAGTCCAAACAGGCAAAAGTTTTCATCTGATTCTTTCATAGCTTAATTTTCAACGGGTGGAAATCACATGAATAATCTTTAAATTAGTTTAGAGGTTTTGGGTCTAGGCTTGGTAGAAAGGCCCTCACAAGAAAATTTTGTCAAAGCAAGCAACATCGACTCCTCCATAATAATCACGCCACAATTCTGATTTTGACCGGGCACTATAAGCAATGCGCTACCGCTCACTGGTTTTTCTTACTCATTAGCTTACCAAGCTCGGTACCGGTAGCTCACGCCTCCATCTCCTGCTCTAGGATTAGCCGAAGTTGTGAGGCGCATGAGGAGGATTAATGTTTTGTTAAATAAAATTATTGGAGGTAAGTATATCAAGATCCGTTGTAGTCTAGTTGGTTAGGATACTCGGCTCTCACCCGAGAGACCCGGGTTCAAGTCCCGGCAACGGAACTTCCCCTTTTTCTCTCTGGGCCCCGTTTTGGACTTCATATAACAAATCCTTCACGTGCAGAAAATGGACGATCGCTTCATGGACCATCCATCTTAAAAAGACGTCTGAGCATATGTACCTAAGCCTCTTTCTGCATTACAATCTATTGTCGATTCAGTTTTTTTTTTCCTCCTTTTTAGAGGTTTGAAATAGTATTGTAAGATCGAACTTACCGATCCTCAAATCAGATGCAAACTCTGTTGAAAGGTGCTCGAATTCAGCTAAAAGGGCAAAGAAGCAAACAGATCTTTTGGTAGAGACAAAGAGTTCTTAATAAGTGAGCTTCCAAAGTAATGTGGGATCCTTTGAAGGCCTTCCTTCAACCACTTCTGTCTCCATCATTTTCTCTCCTTTTCTTCCTTTGAGTTGCATAGTAAGCATGATGAAGTGGGTGGACCAGCAAAGACCAGACCCGGGAGATTGCGAATGTTCACGTGGCCGGAAAATATCGCCCCTGATCACGTGGCAGGTTCTGAGTTGGCGAGCTGTGCGCCGTCGACGTCTAGATCCCGAGATTACCTCGAGATCGTCCGGGGTTAAACCAAGGCCATCCATTGGTCAGAGGGAGGAAAACAACCAAAATAGAACGTGGAAGAAAACTGAAGCCTCTCATTCACTTTCTAGAAAGAATCTCTTTCGATCAAACAATTCACGGAGAGTCCAGATGGCCATATTTTGGGGGAACTTACGATGGCAATTTGTCCTTTTTTACACAGAGTCGAGATGGCCTCATTTTGGTGAACTTACGATGGCAATTTGTCCAATTCCCCAAACAGCAAGTAGAGAAAAAACCAAATTTTGAGTTCTTTCAATTAAGAAAAAAAGAAAGATTTTTTTTAAGAGGTTATGATTGAACTTCTCATCTGAGCCACTTGATGCGAGCACTGCCAAGTAAGCGAAGGCTATCATCCACGTGGCCGGGCTCGATTGGGCAGTGCACACCAGCCTCAAATGAGACATCTAGGGAAATACTCCTAGAGCAATTATATAAGAGATCAGTCGAGTGTGTGTGCATGTGTGGTTAAGAGAGGCCAAAGAGGGAAGGGAGGCTTTGAGAAGAGATAAGATAACAGAGTTCTTGCTTGTTGGGCTGCGTTTCGAGTTTGGCCTGTACAAGCGAGAAACAATGGCCTCAGCTTCTCTCCTCAAGTCATCTCCTGTACTCGACAAGTCGGAGTTTGTGAGGGGCGGGCAGACTTTTCGCATCCCATCTTTCGCCACCGTCCGCGGCCTCCCCACCACCGCCCCCTCAGCTCTAACCGTCAAGGCCAGTGCCTACGCCGATGAGCTCATTAAGACTGCGGTAAGTGGTTCACTTCTCTCCTTAATATTTTAAGAATACTAAACGGTACATGAGAGAGTCAGGAACCTTGAGAGTTGATACGACTTCGACGGGAGAATACAAATATTGTCACCTTAGACATTCAAAACGTTAGCAAAGTGATTGCACTACTCATTTAGGAACATATGCTACGCCAAACCTCCTGGTGAGACAAAATCTGATATTGTAAGTATTCCAAACCAGTGCAGTGCAACTTTTTGTTATGTCGTACTCTGTCACTCAATGGATCTACCAAACCATTCATTGCGAGAGAGCTGGACACAAGAATGCTAGTATCCATGAGGTCTGCGAAGTGGAAAATGGACACGATCATAAATAAGATAACAAAAAGCTATAAGCTAACGGTCATGTTCTTTCTTGATGGGGTCATTATATCAGAAAACAGTTGCATCTCCCGGGAGAGGAATCTTGGCCATGGACGAGTCAAACGCAACCTGCGGGAAGCGTTTGGCGTCCATCGGGCTAGAGAACACTGAGGCCAACCGCCAAGCCTACAGGACACTCCTGGTCTCCGCTCCAGGACTCGGCCAGTACATCTCAGGTGCCATCCTCTTTGAGGAGACTCTCTATCAATCTACCACCGAAGGCCGCAAAATAGTCGATGTCCTCGTTGAGCAGAACATTGTCCCTGGTATCAAAGTCGACAAGGTGAGCCCTGTTTAGACTGGCTTCACTTAACGGTGTGTGCCAATGACTGATATGTTTCCGAAGTCCTTTGTTGCATCAAAGTGTTAGCTAGGCTTTAGGCTTTAATAGAATCATCATGTGGAATCAAAATAGAATGCGACGCTGACGATGTAGCAGCTAATTCATGTTGAAGAAGGCTCGTTTGGACATGTATATCTCGGTGTCTTGATGATTCTCAGAAAGAATGTAACGTATGTTTGCCTTTTTGGGACAAAAGGGTTTGGTGCCTTTGACCGGGTCGAACAACGAGTCATGGTGCCAAGGGCTCGACGGATTGGCCTCCCGCTCGGCTGCTTACTACCAGCAGGGTGCTCGCTTCGCTAAATGGTCTGAGGACATTCGTCTTTTTTATATCTATTTTTGAAGTTAAACTAAAATATCGTGTCGCATTAGTTCCATTGTCTTTGGTTAATTGAAAACTCCATAATCTAACTTCGGAGACGAAACTCTGCAGGAGAACTGTGGTGAGCATCCCCAATGGCCCATCTGCCCTGGCCGTGAAGGAAGCCGCCTGGGGTCTTGCCCGCTATGCTGCCATTTGCCAAGTAAGTCACTGATGATCCGGAATCAATTCATTTAATAATTTTAGGAGCATTTCACCTATGTCAACGCCAACCATTCAGTTCATGCAGTCTTAAAATTAGATAGATTTGGTCCGCTATCTGGTTGGTTCATATCTTGAGTTTTGACCCATGTCAAAGCCGGCCGGCCATGTGATGCAATCATAGGATAGAGTCGATGTGTACAATTGTTGTTCACCTGTTTGTCTTCGGAAGCGTAGGATAAGGTTTGGTTGGACGATGGTCAATTTAGTGACAACATTTGTGTGACCGACAATGATCCATAGGACAATGGATTGGCCCCGATAGTGGAGCCAGAGATCTTGTTGGATGGAGAGCACGGGATCGAGAGGACATTCGAGGTGGCCCAGAATGTGTGGGCTGAGGTGTTCTACTACCTAGCTGAGAACAATGTACTGTTCGAGGGCATCCTCTTGAAGCCCAGCATGGTCACTCCCGGCGCCGAGTGCAAAGAGAGGGCCACCCCCCAGCAAGTGGCCGAGTACACCCTCAAGCTCCTCCACCGTAGGATCCCACCTGCCGTTCCCGGAATCATGGCAAGTCTCTCCTAGTTTCCTAGTAAAAGGCGTTCGCTTATTGATTGTCTTCATGTTCTATTACAAGTGCTTCGGACAGATGAGTCCGAGAAATCTTTGATCACGTGTGACAGTCAATCTTTTCAATTTGTGCAGTTCTTGTCTGGTGGGCAGTCCGAGGTCGAAGCAACCCTGAACCTGAACGCAATGAACCAGGCCCCCAACCCATGGCACGTGTCTTTCTCCTACGCTAGAGCCCTCCAGAACACCTGCTTGAAGACATGGGGAGGCAGGCCTGAGAACGTGAAGGCCGCTCAGGATGCGCTCCTGACCCGTGCCAAGGCCAACTCCCTCGCCCAGCTTGGTAAGTACACTGGCGAAGGCGAGTCCGAGGAGGCCAAGAAGGGAATGTTTGTCAAGGGATACGTGTACTAAGGCGATGCATTAAAACTCCTCGAGCTCAGAAGATGATCACAAATTTACTTTTGACGGTTATGTTGGTGGATGGAGCATTGGAAGCTATGAAGAAGTAGAACTGCTAATCTCTCTCTCTCTCTCTCTCTCTCTCACGATTGAACCTAAATGTGTTATATATAAATATACATGCATGGTGACTATTTTTGTTTGTTGATGGTCTGGCACTTTTTAGTTGCTTAATAAAACTTGTTGATGACGAGATCGGTTGGTTTGTACTTCTGTATCTATGAGTATGTCCAGCAGCCTTTTCTTCTTCAGGGAGTTCGTGTCTGCTTATCTGCAGTTCAATGAAGAATCATTTCCTCATCTTAGAAAGAAACTCGAATTGCATGGAACTGAAGTAAGCTAATTATTGGTCACTTAAAACAAGACTTGCTACTAATCAGAATCTAAAGTCTTTGACCCAAAACAAAAGAATCTAAAGTAAATCTGAGAGTCTGGTTTGATCGAGACTGTTAATTTCGGTTACTAACCTGTGAGTACACATAGAACTCACCAAAGACCCGCACTTAAACTAGTCATCACCAGCACTCAGCAAGTACAGAAGAAAGTTCAATCTTACATCCACATGCATCTATAATCTGAAACAACTGGAGAATTCAATGTCTATCCGGCACCGCTCTGCAGAAACATATTGGCATAATTGTCAATCGTTTTACATAGACATCTTTTTACCATGTCAAATGTCCATATACTCTCAATATGGATAGCCCCTGTTCCACAAGTTTATGCTCTGATTGCTATAGAAAGAAAAGGATTCTCTTATATTAATTGCAGATGGTGCAAGCGAAAATAGCAGTAGGCCTAGGCACATGGATGCATAAACTCTACTCAGCACAGCTTTAACTTTTATACCTATGGTGAACGTAAGTGTTACCTGATAATCAAAATAATGAAGCCCAATGACTGAACTAATTGCAGCTGCCCTTTATACAGAAATTCTTAAGAAAAACAATCAAATGTAGAAACTTCAGTGTTACAACTCCTAAGTAAACATGTGGAAGTCTATAAAATGAAGTGTCTACAGAAAAAAGATGAATTCTTTCACTCACTGACAGGTGGCATGAGACCCACTGGGCACGTGGCCCAGTGGTAAGGGAATTGTGTGGGGACATTTAGCTTTAGGGGTGGGGCGACTCCCATGTGCCGCAAAAAGGTGGAACAAAAGTCTGAGAGAGAGAGAGAGAGAGAGAGAGAGAGAGAGAGAGAGAGTTAAGAGCAGGACAAAACAAAAATAGCACTATGAGAGTGACTTGCCCAATACATTCTGTAGCTGTAAAGTAAAATGAAGATGGATTAACAACTTGACTTTTTTCCCAGTCATTGGCATCAATGAGCTCCCAATTACACTATTATAGATGATAAGCCACTTCAAATAAGAGTGGTAACTTATACTGGTTTCTTTTTTCCGATGGCTCCTACAAGAGAACTGATGGTCTCACATGGTACCTTTTCTATCACCTTATCATAGGTTCACAAACATTTCTCCTAAGATACCCAAGGGAAACTTTTGGTTCTGACCACATATTTGAGGGGGGGTCGTGGAGGACCATTCTACAAGTACAAGGAGGCAGACTGGACGCAACTCATTATCTACTTTAGACATCAAAAGTAATGAATCTATTTGCAATTTTGAAATCAGTAGATAAAACGGTTGAACACACAGATGACGATCTAGCATCTTTGCTCCTTTTTCCTATTTCAGGTCAACAAGTACACTTTCACCGTGAAAGAAAAGCATTACCGGTCAAACTACCTTTGCACAACCTTATAGGTGCATAATAAGCCCTAAAAGCAATAACATTGGACATCTAATGCATAATGCACTGCCTGTTTGCTGTTTCTTCTCCCCCTCCCCCTCTTTCTGAACTATGACTGAATTGTAGCAGCAAACTTGCCAAACTAGACCTAAAAAATATGATGGATTCATATGGTTTCACATCGAAGTTTGCACGCCTTCCTGCTCTGGAAAACTTGCTTCAATGTCTCCGCATTAAGGATGGGCAGGAACATAACTTACAATCTAATTTCTCCCTTTAACTTCACAAACTAGCCTGGTTCAAAATAAATCGTCACCATCCAACTGGATAATTCGCTTCATTGCCTAATCATCAATCAATTGTCCATGCAAAAACTGATGTGGAAAACAATGCCGATCCTTAAGTTTATACGTGGTGAAGGAATCCCAAAAGTATAAAAGTTGTCTGCAATGTGATAATTCAACATCCCACCAATTGCTTCTAGGGTAAACTCTCACATTGTCCCTTCAAAAGACCGCACACAAACTGAAACAAGTATGACAGACAAAATACAACTTTCAGAGAAAAATCTATCACCAAATGAGTACCTTAAAGTGGATCCCAGCAAAAGAATTGGTTGAATAATTGCGTTTGCCTCTCACTCTCAGATGCCAAAAGTCATTCTATCATTACAGAATCTATAAACAATGAAGCTGACAAAAGCCACCATGCACTAAGAGTTGACTCTGTGGACTAAGTGGTAGCACATCACAACATTCAGTGACACGCATCTTTTCTGAAACCCGTTCTCTCACCAAAACACACGCATCCTTACTCCTTCAGAAAGTTAAGCGAATTTCACACCTAAAAGAGCAGAGATGGTCAATAGGACAAGCAGAAAATCATAATGGAGATGCTGCCCGACAAGCTACAGAAGCTTTTCACGAGCTTTCCACTTCCTGTCATAACTCCACCTAAGCAAGAGTCAGCCCAATTGGCAAGAGTAAAAACGGGTACCAAAGATTTCCCCGGAAGTCATCTCGTTGCCTTCTTTAACTAATTCCATCCACCCATCCTGGAGGTACATTGCATAGATACCTATGGACAAGAGAATGATTCAATTATGCTTCAGATTGCTGACCACTTTGCTCGCATAATCGACTTTTAGTGCAACCAGAGTAACTGGCTTAATTCCACCAGCGTATATGAATTTGCAAACTTAAAATTCGGATATGAATTATTGGACTGAGAAGATCACCACTCAAAGACAATGATTCTAAGTTGAACCATCACCTGACTTAATTATAGAAGATACAACTTTTGTCATCAAATTTTGACTAATTTTTCATCCTGCCCTGCATGTCTTAGGGCTATCTCACCCAAGTACCCAGCATATCTGTTATAAAATTAATGTTATGTAGAGTCGATGTTATAGGATCTCCAAGCATTGTGTATCTTATGTATAATTTACATTGAACTCATAAAAACTAACGGCCTCTCTTAAGAAAAGCAATGTCCTAGTGAAGTGAGATCAACATAAAAGAGAATGCCTACAAAATCATCCTATTGGTATAGAAATTTCTCCATGAATTGAAAACAGCTGTCAGATTCTCAGAGCATAAAATCTAGACACTTACAAAAATGAAAGGTGGAGAAGGGAGAAAATAAGAGAGCATACATTTGGTTGGTTTTCAGGCTCTCTATCAATTGATCCAACAGGAACAACGCCAGCAGATTCATGATTAGAGCCATTTGTTACATCCATATGCTGTTCCATCAGTTGAGAAAGACAACTTAAAGTGAGGAAATCAGATTTCACAACATGCAGAACGAAGTTTATCTCACATAATTCAACTCTCAGAGAACAAAGGACCATGGGGGCCAGCAACGATCGTGATAAACTGCATACCTCATTCATCAAAGTCTGCCCTTGACTCCTTTGAGGCCGAGAATTGAGATCTATCAATTCGTCCTCCATCTTGCCATCACCGCTAGAACTAGCATCTCGGACAGGTACTGGAGACGCCTTGTGATTCTGCTGGTTCTCTTTCATTGTAATCTTAGGTGGCTGATCTTTTTCCCTCTTCACCTCAATCTGATTGGGCATTTGCAACCCAAACTCTAATCGACCAGGTTTATCCCCTGGAAACTATAAAAGCAGCCAAAGATTAAGAAAACTGAGTGGCTTTGGGCGAACAAATTCACAAAACCTGCTCTCTCTAATGAAAAAGATACAAACCTCAACTCTCTGCCTCAATACGAGATATCTCCCGTGGGTTCTCTTACCACCAACATGCACAAGCATATCGCATTGCAGGCAGAGGGAACTACCATCTATCTCACAGTAAAAGAAAGCTACACAGAGTGTGTCCAAAACAGACAGCAAAAATGAAAACCACAGCTCAGGAACTTATGATGAATCGCCTATCCTATATTCATAAGACGAAAAGGAACAGAACGCCTTCATACCAGGGGCATTCTCGCATATATCACAACGCGGGACCTCGCTGGGGTCGGCGAGCCCCACACGCACATGCCGACTCGCCAGCTTGTTACACATATGAACCTGCACCGCCAATGGACAGCAACTTACACTTTGGAGAACATCAAGTCCATACTTACGTATGTATAACAAACCCACACCACTCCCAATTCTACGGGCAAACACGAGATCATCCAATCGTACACGAGCTTTGGCACAACAATAAGCACAAGTCGACTAATCAGAAGGTCGCAATCCCGGACTTGATTAGGAGAGACTTAAAAAATCAATCTTAATGTCCACCCATCATAGTTTTAGAAGATCGTCACGCGTCGGACATGCAGAAGAGTCGGAATTATTCCAAATTAAGCACAGCAGATCACATAAATACGACAAAATGAAACGAGACCTTCTCATCGCAAGCACGGCACAGAGCAGCCTCGTCGGCGGCGCAGAAAAAGATCGCAGCAGCACTCTCGCACACGTCGCAGATCGTCCGCATCTTTTCTTCCTACCCGTCCCCTCGATTTCTGGTAAAGACAATCCGATCGCCTACGGGCTAATCTGCTCCATCACCAGCATCTCCTCCTCCGCCTCTTTTTCATTTGTCAGCCCTCTCTGACTCGGCAGACGCAGCAGAGAGAGACAGACAGAGACGAGAGAAGAAAATGGCAGCAGCGTTGCGGAAGTTGCTTTTTCGAGAAAGTCGATGAAGAATGTCGCACGCTCTGGACCCTCTAGCTCCCACGAGCATTTGTCGTGCCCAAGTCGCGAAATCCCCAAGTAACGAGGCGCGGGTCTGCGAGGAATATATCCGAACACCGCTCGTGCCTCACGAATAAGACTCAAAAAGCAACGAGAAGTAAGGTCATGTTCGGACACTCGTGTTGTTTGTGTGGTTCAACCACTCGTTCACAGCCAAAAAGCTCCCACAACTTCGGTGTTTCCGTGTCATGAAGCGTCCGCTCAAGGCAATGTCGGCCACCAGTTTCCACATCTACCATGCCCTCCTCTTCCTTTCCGTTCTTGCTCTTCTTTCCCGATCCTGTAAAGCAGAGCATTCAATGAAGCGTGACGGATGGTATACCCACAAGAAAACAACTCCTCCATTCAACTGTAATAAGGTTGACGTGTTCCTACTTTGAAGACGCGAGTCTCGATCAAGATCGTTCCGTGTTTTTTACTCGTGAATTACACGAGTAACCTCATTTATTAACGTCCTCGATCTTAACCAACCGGCCCACATTCAACACCAAGATCGTTCCATCAAAAACGTGTTACATGATTACACGAGTTATCTCATTTATTATCATCCTCGATCTTAATCGGCCGGCCGACATTCGACACCACCGCCAGTCGATTTCGATCCGCGTGGACCCACGGTTGGGCTAATCAAACGTAAAATGACATGAAGTCACCTACCCGAATCAGCTCAAAACTCACCGGGACAGTTGGGTGCAGGGCTTTCTCATCCAAGTGAGTCTTTTCGGGCTAATCGAGAATCGGACCATAACGGGCCAAGGCTTTACTTGGGTTTGGACTAATGGGCCGGATGCTGGGAAAGGACCAGTCTGAAAGATCCGATTCATCTTTTGCCTCGAGTGGTTTGTCCGTCCACAGAGTATCCTTTACCTCTCTCATTCTCCGTCAATTGTGCTCGCCAAGCTCAGCTTTTACTGGCGCTCGATGCTTTCCTTAGCAATGATTAAAGCAAAGTGCTTCGACCAAAGTTGCATCGCATGTGATGCAACGATGTCGAGTACTGTTGTTTTGCCAGCTTTTTCCTCCTCCGATTTTAACCCAAGGAATGCTTTTGAGCCTATGGGTTGGCTTGTGGCATGGCAAGCTTGCCACGGTCGCACCTAGCCCCGTCAAATTAGGCCATGAGCTTATTTCTTAACTTATATTTAAAGGCTGAGTTTTATATGGATTAATTATATTCATTGAATATTTCATAAAATAAATTTTGAACGATAAAGCCTAAAATAACATGAATGTTAAATGGGTCCATAACCTGCTTAGACTCAACCCATCTCTATGGCTCTTTTCATTATCTCTTGCTCTCACTCGGTCTCGTGTCCACTCATTCTGTGCTCTTATTAACTCAGTTTGAATATGATTTTTCTAGATTGTGATAAATATAGAAGTGTTTCATCAATATAGATTGGGTCGGGTATATTTTAGGTATGGGTTGGACAGAATATAGATCACTAGATTTTATATTACATGAAAATGAATTAATTTAGGTTAAACCAAATTTTTACCATACCCAAATCTACCTCCGTTCATCCGTTTACCTGGTCTAAGCTGGCCTATCTTCTTCCTCCCTTTTTTTTATTATTGCGGTTTGATTAATGATGTGCCCAGTTTCTTCTGTCTTCTTTATATTTGGTCAGAAGGAGGAATCTAGGAATTTTTCTTTCCTTACTCTCTCCTCTTGCCATCTCTCTCGAGATCTGAAAATATTACCCGAAGAGCATCTAAGTTCTCATGTAAACATCCACCTTGAACAGGAAGTTGAGAAAGAGGGGACCTGGTTAGTTTAAGTTCCTAAAGATTCTTACAGAATTCCTCTTTGTCTTCTTTTTTTCCCCTTGTTTCAAGTGCAATTCCTAAATTTAGGAGTGGTAGACATTTTCCAATTTACCTATCAAGAGCATGACATGTCAAATATGGAATTTGGATTGCCAACATGTGTTCTTTCCTTTTTACTCATTGTCCACTTCTCCGACAACGAAATTTGAACCATTGTGACTCTTTCTTTGCCGTGACTTGAACCATCTATTTTACTTGGTTAGGGTCGCACCATCAACGTCATCGTCAAAGGTTCTTTGTTTTTTGCAAATGTTGTTGCGGTACCTGTTAACGATCAAATAAGGAAAACCCGTAATTTTCTAATGCCTTATTGTTCTTTTTTGTTGTTGTTGTTGCTCGACAGTCGATTCTTTAGAAAATCGAGATATTCTTTGCTAAATATGCGTAATAAAATATCGGGACACTCCATTACCCTTTAAGCCCCTCGACAGGACGACATACGGCGTGCAGTCTAATAATAATCACTCCGCGTGCGGCATCGGAATCGCGATGCGCTGATCTTTGACTTTCGATGTCGCCACCGTCCGAGTTCGTGCAGTCCACGTCGATGTCCGCACTTACGATGACCTCCCATCATTGCCCAATGTGGCCAATCCTCGAGCTGACCGAGGATTAGTTGAAACTTGAAAGGTAGAGCACCCCTTGCTCTTGGTCACCCATTAATAACAATTCTCATGATGTAACACGAGTTCAGTGATTTCTAATATGGAGCTACAAACCGATGATATCAGCACTAGACAGGAGTCAAAGAGTTTAAGGATTGGTTCCGTAAGTTATGCTCGTTTTTCAGTCGATAAATTAAGAGGATAAGGCCGATGGACTTATTACTATACACGACGGTATAAAAATTGTGATATTGATTTTTACTGAGGACGAATTCGGACGAGCCTGTCAAAATAAGTGAATAACGAGGTTAAGTGCAACATCTCGTGCTCAAAGAAAATCAGACATTGTGTACATTTTATATATTATATATATATATGAATCGAAGATAATTATTATATATGAAATCCTCGATCTAGTTCAACACATTAATGACACAAAGATGAGCATCTAACAATAATTCTCTCTAGACAGCATCATTAGAAAGAAGAGATCGTGTTATCCATTTCCTTAAAAGAGTTGGTATCGTGAATCCTACGAGAATCGGCCTTTTGTCGGAGTAGGAGAATCATGTGAATTTCCATACTCCGCCCACCGGCCCAAGTACGGCCAGCAGTTGGTCTTACCGGTCAGATCGGCGCAAAGGACTCGCCATCTATGGCTCTCTCGTTGACAATAACGTGATCGCACTCATCATGCTAGTTGGAAGTTGCAAAGGCGAACCCGTGATCGACGCCATCAAAACGCCCTCTTCTTTTTATGTACTGAGAATGATCTTAATGAAAAGATGGTCACCTTTTTCACCTCCTTAACCCCTTTTTCACATGCTCTCGTGACGTCCTCCCAGTCAAAATTTCACGAATGCCGACCAGACGTAGACGACCAGCAAGCGCAATCATCGGGTAGTTTCTTGTTTTTTTACAATGAGATAACACCACTCGAACTCATGAAATGTCCTGATAATTTCATTGGACTAAATGAGAATCGGAGTAGTATCGATAATCGAGTTATTCGTACATAAAGCACAGTCGTCTTTTCGAATTTTCTGCTCAAAATACAATGTCTTTAGTCGATTCAGTTTGATTTGGTGGCCAAATTTCCGCATTAATCAATATAGTCTGTCATTTTTTAGCTTAAATCATGGAAGAAAGCGGGTATAGTTAAGTGCAGTTGGTGATCTAAGCTCAACTATCGCTATGTTGACTGTCCGCAAGCTACAATTTGCATTGGCATGAATCTCTACCATTGTTTAATTGCTCGCTCTTAACAAGATAAAAATTACTCTCGATTATTTGTCATCACGAGTGTTTGATATATTAATTTGGATCTCGGAAAAATCTTTGTGATTTTTCTGTTCTCTTGTATATCACTCTATGTGGATACATCAAGAAATGAATTCACAACTCAAGAATTCAATAAAAAGATAGACATTATCAGGTATCTCTTTAACATCGTGTCAAATTCAAAAATGATGTGCGTCACTCTATTTTAATTTGAAAATGAGATCAACAAAAAGACACTATAAACGAGTTTCGGGGAAATATATATTTCAATCCGATCAATCAATACAGATAAAAAAAGATATTGTAAACGAGCTTCGGTGAAATATATATTCCAATCCGATCAATAAATACTGATAAAATCAAGCGGTTGGTCTCTCGACTATAGAATAACAATTTATATCGCGATACTAACTTTTTTTCTTGAAATGATGGGTAAATGTATTGGTTGATATATCACTAATCGCATTACCATGATCAATAGCAGGGGTATTAGCAGTTGAGCTATCATGGATTAGCCTCCACCAGCCCCTGTGGTCAGTAGGTTTGACTTTAGATTATTGTGTGCTCTGCAAGTGATTTCAAAGACTAGTGATAACTTTGCCTAATTAGTCAATCTTTAGCAAAAGGCTAAAAAATCAACCCAAATCAATCCTCCAAATTTGCACTCCTTTGACTCTTCTCGATTGCGTTTTTCAATTCGACCGATCAACCAAATGATACCGACATCTTTATTCAAGTCGAACGGGCAAAAAGTATTTCTTATTCTGATGTTACAAATAATCGAAGATCATCATTGACCTCACGTAAGCAATTTTGACATATATACATCTATCGTCACAACTCAATTTAAGATTTATTCGTTATATCAGTATAAATTTAGAATTATTTATAATATAAGAGAAATTTTGAAATATTTATATCATAATAGGAAATTTTAAGGTTTTTAGTAATGCACAATAAAATTTGGATTATTCGGAGTTATTAGTTCTAAAAAAATGAATTTAGGGCAAAAGACAAGAAGAAAAAAACCAAGCGGCTTGCGTTACTGAAACAATGGTCCATCCCAACGGGCAAAAAGGGGGCAAAATGCAGCGTCCGATTCAGATCCAACGGCGGTGATACTTTTGTCGCCTCCCATCACTTAACTATCGGGGAAATCCACGTGGCGCGAAGCCGAAGCCACCCCATTTTCCGGTACGCGCTCGCTCGTTGCTGTCTCTCTCTCTCTCTCTCTCTCTCTCCCTATCTACCCTCGACGACGCAGGAGGCGCCCGAATTCGAGGACAACGGGGTCATTTCGACTGCACGTCGCCCAGACTGGGACTGGGACTAAGTGCAGAGAAAGTTCAACGACGTTGACGCCGCGCCAGATTCGGAGCTCCGTCGGTCGCTCGCCTCTCCTTCTCTCCGAGAGCGAGAGCTCGAGCTCGAGAGAATCTCCGCCTTTCTTTTTTCTATTATTTTTTTGGCATCCACTGCTCTTAAATTTGGGCGGTGGTTTTCGAGCTCAGAGATCGTGGCCTGCGAGTTTTCGCCGATTACACTGTTGCATCGAGAGGTTTTGCTGGTTCCTTCTCCTCTTCTTCTTCTTCTCCTTTTGCTTTTTCTGGACAGTTACGTTAGATGCAGCTCCTTTTAGTCCGCATGCTCCTTTTTCGAGTGACTATTCCACACTTTATTCGACGCGTAACGCTGGTGCTTGCTGTGTTTTGCGTGCTCAGTCTTGTCTTTCAAGCAAGGTTTCGGTTAATGTCGTGGCAAAAGTTTTCAGCTCCATACGTTCAGTTGCAGGAAATGTCGAGCTGGATATTTCTGCGGTTTTTCGTGGGATGATGTGTATTAATTGCGTCTTAATCGCGGATTTATTGTGGAGATTAATGTGATTTTGTTGATAATGGTGCTTACCGTTGCGGTCGATTATCTTCATTAATGGCAAACGGTAAGAATGCCAGAGAGGCTCTGGCGATTTGGGATCCGTTCAGTATATAATTTGTTTTTTGCTTTGGTCTTCGTGTAGGCTGAGCTCGAGATTTGAAGCTGGAGTTCGAAGACAAATGGATCGGAGATCAGCGATTGAAAGCGTTAAACGACCGAGCGTGTGACACGTATCTGTTGAAGAGTCGCCAAGACGGCGGAGCCATGCGGAGTTACCCGAGGAGCTTCATCGGAAGTCAGTAGCGGCGTTCCAACGACAGGCGTTTTTTTCGGAGGTATGTGTTCTGCGAAGGAGTTATCTCAATAAGAATGAACTGAGCCTGATGGATTCGTCGAGCGTTGTATGCACGAGAGGGAGGGAGGGTGGCAGGGAGGGAGACCGTGATGATATGACTGGGACCATGTCTTGACGGAGTTTGGAACTCGCTGTGGGATTAAGAACATGTGGAATACTATTACTTCATATGCAAGCATGGCGAGGTTGCCACGAAGGAAAGTTACCTATCCTGACGTATCGTCGTTGCAGGAATTGAAAAGGAAAAGAATGGAGTGTCGATAGTTGATGTTCTCTCGAGATGACAATGAAAGAGAGCGACAGGTTTAAAAGTTAAGCAAGAGGGGCTAATCTTAACTAACCGTGATTTGTTTTTCCTTTCCTTTTTTCTTCAACTTTCTGGGGGTGGTTGGAGGGCTTCATCATTGGCATCTTGTTGCTGTTAAAACCGTGATTATCTTTTTCCCTTCGTTAGTATCCTTTTCTGTGTTAGTTGGATAAACGCCATGATGAGGTTATTCCCGATATGACAGGGCTGGGTGTTTTTCTTTCTATCTTTAAACTATTGTTAATGCAACCACTTTGCTGTTAACATCTAAACTGTCCAAACCTTCAGGAAAGCAAAACTGACCAGTGCGTGCAGTATGTTTTACTCTTGGAGGAACTTGATATTATAGATTCTGTTCTCATTGATGGTAGGATTGAAAGGAAGGAGCATCGAGAATAGGCCTGCGAGAAATGGGAGCAATTAGTGGGGAGGAGCTACTGAAGTGGGAAAAGATGCAAGGATTGGGTGCTCGTGAGGAGAAGATTCTTGTTTTGGTGAGGTTGAGGCCTTTGAGTGAGAAGGAGGCCGCGGCCAATGAAGCAGCAGACTGGGAATGCATCAATGACACCACGGTCTTGTACAGGAACACGCTTAGGGAAGGGTCTACTTTTCCTTCTGCCTACACATTTGGTAAGGAAATGTTGAACTATCTGCTTTTTCCCCTAGAAATAGGTTCATTTTGTTAGTTTTTCTGCGTGTGCTATATTTCAACTTCTGATCATGCTCTCATTCATCACTGCTAACAACCAGTCTACCTAAAAATGTTACGAGATTTTGCTTAATTTCTGAATTCAATCTCTTTGTTCTTTTACTTTAGCTTGTATTGAAAGGTGATCTTTAGAAAAGCATAAATAAGTTCTGGAATTTTACTTAATTTCTGAATCAAATCTCTTTGTTCTTTTAGTTTAAATTGTATTGAAGGTGATGTTTAGAAAAGCATTTACTTCTTTTTCTACAGCAGTGGATTCATCGTCTTTGAACAATGCTATAAACTCAGCTATTTTGACTTTGCTCACGTTCTTCAACACATTTATGTCTTCGTGAGGCTAGATTTCTGAGACCAATTTAAATGAGCAATCTTTCTCCTGCATATGCTTTTGTGTGATAGACAGGGTATATCGTGGTGACTGTTCTACGAGGGAGGTGTATGAAGAAGGAGCAAGGGGCATTGCTCTCTCAGTTGTCAATGGCATTAACTGTACGTATAAAAATCCTGCCAATATTTTTTTTGGGTCCCTTCCTCTATATGTGTGATGTATGCTTCCAGTTTCTTCATCTGAAAGAGAGAACTATTTTGTCTAATACTCTCTCTCTCTCTCTCTCTCTCTCTCTCTCTCCAGCTAGTATATTTGCTTATGGGCAAACAAGTAGTGGAAAGACATACACCATGAATGGAATAACAGAGCTCACTGTAGCTGATATATTTGATTATATACACAAAGTAAGGAAAACTATCCATTCAAGTTGTATCTCTGCATCTCAACAGTTTGTTTCTTTCACCTTTACTTTTCTCCTGTAAACCTTAATAACCTGGAGCTACTTGTTCTGAGGAAAGCATGAAGAAAGAGCATTTGTTTTGAAGTTCTCTGCTATTGAAATCTACAATGAAGTCGTTAGAGACCTCCTCAGCACAGATAGCACTTCTCTTCGGCTGCTGGATGATCTGGAGGTACATCTCATTTTCATCTCCTGTGTTATCTGTCCATTGTGTGGGAGATGGTAATATGACTTTCGGTTTGAGTAGAGAGGGACTATTGTGGAAAAAGTAACTGAGGAAACTCTGCGGGACTGGAACCATTTTAACGAGCTCGTATCCATTTGTGAAGGTAAATCATCTAACAGTGATCTGCCATTACGATATAAATTTTTGGGTTAAGTTGAGCATTTATTTTCACAGCTCAGAGACAAATTGGGGAGACAACATTGAATGAGAGAAGTTCCAGATCTCATCAAATTCTCAAATTGGTTCGTCCTCTTTTCTCAACCTTCATCTAAACAATTATTTTTCATGAGACTTACATACAACTTGTCTGTTCACTTGATTAAGTTATCCTTTGAATGCTGATTCCTACAGACAGTTGAAAGTTCTGCTCGTGAGTTTTTAGGCAAGGACAACTCCACGACCCTTTCAGCCAGTGTGGTAATGTCTGTTAATCTAGTTTTCTGCTGTTGCTTGTATGTTAGATTCTTCCTTCTTGTCTAGATCAATAAGTCTGTCATGCATGAAAATGTAGAACTTCATAGATTTGGCTGGTAGCGAGCGTGCATCTCAAGCATTATCAGCTGGAGCTAGATTGAAAGAAGGTTGCCACATAAATCGCAGTTTACTGACTCTGGGAACTGTCATTCGCAAGCTAAGGTCAGCAAAAATTAATTTTTCAGGGAAAAGTGCTTTCCTAACCCTGTTGCCCATTTTATGAAGTTGCTTCTTGCAAGTAATTGTATAATTTTATAGTTGTTCACAATAATCATATGCACGCATAAACTCAGTTTTGACTGTAGTCACTGCATGGCTGTGTAAAGTTATTGTAGGTCACACATTGAAGTGTAACTTTGTATGTTTATTGTGGTCATGGTTGTTTCAAAGTTCAAAGACCATTCACCAAGGGAAGAAAAGATAGACTAATTTTTTGAGTATTTGGATTATAGCACTGCTCTTTTTTCGGTAAAAAAAAGATATAACAGTTACTGCTCCTGGAGGCTATTTCATGAAGCGTGTGGTCTCAAGCGATGTTTCCATGACAGTAATTTGCCTTATATTTAACCTTCAAAAGTGAGCTCAGATTAATCAAGGATTTCTCACAGCTTCATTAAGATATTATGCTTGACAATTCAGATGATATTGTTTCACCGTATGAGTCAAAAAACATACTTTATCTTTACCCAAAAAAAAAAAAAACATAGTTTATTCTACTTATCTGGGAGTTAAGAAATTCTATAATATATCCTCGACTGTTTTCTGGGCCTGCTTGCTGGCACTCTTCCTGTATTTGTGTGGCACTCTCCTTGTGTGCATGTATTTTTACCCTTTCTTTTGCTTCTTGTTATTTCCAATCTGTTTATAAAATGAGCTCTTCTTGTAGCTCAGGACTTAATATGTGATTAGCATGGTGAATTTTGATGTAATTCATGATTGATGCCGTTGATTAATGCAGTAAAGGGAGACATGGACATATCAATTACAGAGATTCAAAGCTGACACGCATACTGCAACCTGCCCTGGGTGGAAATGCTAGGACTGCCATTATTTGCACTTTGAGCCCTGCTCGAAGCCATGTCGAGCAGACTAGAAACACTCTTCTGTTTGCCTGTTGTGCAAAAGAAGTGACTACCAAAGCACAAGTTAATGTGGTGATGTCTGATAAGGCCCTGGTCAAACATTTGCAGAAAGAGTTGGCTAGATTGGAGAATGAATTGAGAGCTCCCATTCCTGTTTCATCAAATTGCGACTATGTAGCACTACTGAAGAAGAAAGATGTTCAAATTGAGAAGGTAAATTACTTTGTGAACTCTAAGAATTACAAATCTCTAATTAAAGAAGATTTTGTTTTCAACTAACATCATAACTGGGGTTAATAAATCTCAACTGAGTAAATTAGCCTGTAAGCTTTTGTTGATTCCTATTTAAGAGTGCCACAATGTATTAGTTGCAACAATTTGGAATGGCTCAGCCTGGGCAATATCAGTTCCTCGATGATGACATCTATAACTAAGTTATCTTTCATAAGCATATTGTTTACCAGGAACTGTTCGATGTCCTAAGGAGAAATCAATTATATGGAAGCGTTTCTTTGACCAAATCCATTTTGATTTGGTAAATGCATTGATCGTTTGCATGGCGGAGAATATTTTGTTTTGGATGAGTTTTGCTGACTATGTAAACCCTCTAAATGCTAGCTTCATCCAGAAAACCTAGCCTTTTGGACAGGTGGTGCATCCTCTTTATTACTTGTGGTTGCAAAGACGTTGATTGTTGCTGTTAATCTTTTACAGATGGAGAAGGAGATTAGGGAATTGAAAAGGCAAAGGGATGTATCACAATCTCGGGTTGAAGAGTTGCTGAAGTTGGTTGAAAATGATCAGGATCCCAAAAAATTGGTATCCTTTCGACTTTCTCTCTTGGAATTTTAGGTTTGACTGGAACTTTGGTATTTACTGTTTCTAACTCTCACTTTCTTCTCTCCACGAAGATTGGAAATGGACATCAATTTAATGGGAAAACAGATGATACATGGGAAGATGATTGTTCATTGTTAGAAGGCGTTGTCTATTCTCACTCTCTGGATTTGAGTGTTAGAAAAATGAACGGAAGCATGTATCGCAACAAGATGAATGGAAATAACTCTGAACAACGAAACAAATCATTATGGGAGGACACTGAAGAACATTCTGAAGCAGATGATATGTATGCACCACCGGTGGTTGGTCAGGGATATGACGATTACTGCAAGGATGTTCAGTGTGTTGACATGGAAGTATCGAGCAGGGAGAACAATGTGGAAGCCCTTTCCAGCCCGCTTGGTGAAAATGCAGTATCAGCTCTGAGACGAACAGAAGACCATAATGGAACTAGTCAGACTCCATTACCAACCACATCCAGTGAAAATGGAGAACGGAGTCACATCCAGAATCTCTCCAGATATGGGGCCCTTGAAGAGAGACTCCATGATGTGCAGAGGACTATTGAATCTTTTATCACTCCTCATGGTGATACATCCCCACAAGCCCCAGCAGCAGATATCTCAAGTTCTACAAATCTCAAGCTAAGTAGGAGCTTGAGCTGTAGAGCAAATCTTGGAGCTGGTTCCTCCTCTCCCAGCTTTGAGGAGGCAGAAAAAATCAACGCAACCCCACCTAATGAGTTTGAGAGGATCTTTCCTGGAAGACCTGAAGCACTTCCAAGGAAGTTTCTTCCATTAAATTATGATCATGGCAATGCAAGGCTTTCAAGAAATAATTCTCAATCTTCTTTGGAAAGTGGTTCTGTTGCTCAAAGTGTTGGTGCAGCTCCAGATGAAGATATCACTAGTGTTCATAGTTTTGTTGCTGGGCTGAAGGAAATGGCCAGCGCCTATGAGAAGCAACTAGCAGATGAGCAGGTAAAAGTTGTCATTTGCTATCAGTGTGCATATGTGGGTGCGATTTCCTGGTGCTTTTTGTTAATTTATACATCAGCTCAGCATTCGACTTGTTCTGCCTCTTCTAGAAGTCGTCGCGGCTGGCATCTGGATGTAGTTTCATTACTGTCCTTTCCTATTTTTAGTGAACTTGCCTGGTTTATTTTGGAGTGCTAAAAAAATTAAAAGAAAGTTGCGCACAGTCATGCATCAAATTTTTGGTCAAATATTTACTTATACTGAAAATGTCGCTGAAGACATCCTTCACATGCATTTGTTCATAAACATCTGACTGACACGAATTCGAAATGTCTTCAGGGGGCGGAGTCAAGATCTAACGAATATGAAAATAATGCGAAAGAAGTAGCTTCAGGCACGATGATAAATCCAATAGATTGGCCGCTGGAATTCGAGAGAAAGCAAAGATCGATGCTGGGGCTCTGGCAAATTTGCAACGTTCCATTGGTTCACCGAACATACTTCTTTCTGCTCTTCAGAGGCGATCCAGCAGATTCCATCTACATGGAAGTGGAGCTCCGACGTTTGACTTTTCTGAAGGAGACATTTTCTAGCGGAGGGCCGGCAGTGGCAGATGGACGAGTTCTTACACCCGCTTCAAGGTTCCCCTCTCTCTCCCTCTCTCTCTCTCTCTCTGCCGCAGATATGGCTTAACATAGGTCTGTCATATTAAGTGATCCTAGAACGGTTTACAGCTGTTGATGTGGGGCTCTCAGTTGATGCATTTTTCCTTGGCTAGAAAAAAACGATTCATTGCTTAAGCCTTTAGCCTCTGTACATACCCTGCCTTAACCATTAGAAACAGAATTTTAATGGCATTAATTTGATGGGTCAGTTTGAAGGCTCTTCATCGGGAGAGGGAGAAGCTGAGCAAGCTGATGCGCAGGAGACTCTCGGAAGGAGAGAGGGAGAGACTCTTCCAGAAATGGGGTATAAGTCTGGGATCGAAGAGAAGGCGGCTTCAACTGGCCAATCGCTTGTGGAGCGACACGGAAGACATGGATCGTGTTAGGGAGAGTGCTTCCGTCATTGCAAAGCTCGTTCGGTTTGAAGAGCAAGGAAAGGCTCTTAGAGGGATGCTGGGGCTTAGCTTTAGTTCTCCCAGCATGAGGAGGAGTTCCTACGGCTGGAGGCAAAGGAGTGCAATTTCTTATTTAGGTTAAGTTGTCACACGAGAGTCATGGCGGCCACATCTGATATCTTACCTTCTTTTCTTCAACTCCTCTCTCTCTCTACGCAGCCTCCAGACCCATTTTGTTTGTGTAAAACCATTTGGAGCTTATGAGCTTGTAATCAAGTGCCTACATAATATTCATTTATCAACTCATTCCTTCCAAGCCATTGTAATGATTCCATCAAGAGTATCAAGTTTTTCGGTTTCTCCTCGGCATTGGACGAAGAGAGAAACCCACAACGTAACTTCGTCATACGTATTTGCATTCGCTGCCTATTTGAATATCAACAGAATCGAATTTGTAGTTTCCTAACAATGATGAGCTTTGATTACTTCAAAGGAAGAAAGGATGAACTCGAGGATGATAGGAAGAAAGGATGAACTCGAGGGTGATGCTGCGTAAATAGATGGACGATACCACGATCTTAGTCAGGCCCAGGAGTTGATCTCTCAGGTTGTGCAATAAACATGAACGAACGTGACACTTGAAATAAGTCAGTTTGTGTCACGAGTATATTACTAGCATGATTCGGATTGATGCATTAGGTCCAGATGTAATCCACCTGGCCTTTCCTTGTCACGAATTTCACGCCAAATTTCTGTCCCAAGCATCAAAGATCACGACCAACTTGACAGAAAAAGACTTCCCCTAATTGGTACGGACCCAGTAAAAGAATATTCTTAAGCAGATCTGGAGTTTGCCCGGACCAATGAGTTGGGGCAGCACTCGAATCTACAAGGCAGCTGAACGAGGACTTTAAACCATTCTGCCCTCACCAGAGTTCTTTCATGTTTCGTCAATGAATTTTCTTCAGAAGATTTACACCAAAGGAAAAGGTTCCCGGAGCTACTGAATATAGCGCTTGGGCATCCTACAATAGACTGTTGATTTGCTATTGAATTTGCAGTTGCAACGAGAAAAAAGTGCATCGCACTAAGGTGGCATGATGCCTCTTGTTCAAAAATAATAGATACAAAAGAACTTTTCTTTTCTGATGATTGTCAAATAGATTCCATAGAGTTCTCATAGAAGGTTCTAGCAAAGAAAGATTAACAGCACCGATCCTCTCTTTACCGCCTCCTGATGGTGTATTGCTCCAAAAATATCAATTACGACATGCACTCAAGATCACAAAGACCAAGTATTTTGAGTCTCAGACTCATCCATCCTTTGACAGTGTAATAGTTTCAAACAAGCTAAGGCAATTCTGTATTGACCATAAGCCTAAAAAAATAGTAGCAGATGAAGTTTCAACTTTGCTAAAAAAGGTTGGACAAGACACCTACTGTGCGTGATTTACATATCCACAGCCTAGGATAGAGATTAAGGACTCATAAATGTGAAATCATCTCTATCATCCATCACTTCTATATGATTCAAATGCAAGTATTATCAGAATATAGACACCAACTAAACCCACAGCAAAGACTGGTAGAAAATAAAAATTATCTTTCTTGTCAAACTTCTTAGCTCTGGTTTGCATGTTGGAATTTGGATTGTGTATTTTTGCTAGCACTCTTATTTGTAAGAACCTGTGTAAGCTTGCACATGCATGCACTACATACGACTAGGATAGGATAAGCACATGTGCAAGTACTTGACAGGTTTCATACCATAGACAAAAGCATTTAGATTTTGCACCCTTCAGTCATAAGAAGAGAGCAAAACAGATTAGATAAGTTAGGGTATATAAATCCACTCCCATTCACTAATATGAAGTCCTATAACTAATTAATTTGCATTTTACCAGAATTTCAGCATCCATATCCTCCAGTCAATGTCACCCATTAAACTGTTTGTTCTGTATTCCCGCAAAATCTCATGGGACAAGTTATGGAGCAGAGAAGGAGAGCAAGGCACCCTATAGACTTGCCGCCAGAATCTTCATGACTACAGTCACAATGGTCATCCTCAAATGGGTCATTCACACAGCACCTGAACCTAGAAATAAGGGCAAATAACATAGTCTTAACAATCTCAATCGGGGTGGCCTCCGTTTTCGCTATTGGACTTGACCTTCTTGTGGAGAACACTGGATTTGTCAGGCAAGTTATAATACCGAAATTGTGGAGTCATTTATGATGGTCACAGCAGCAATGCCAAATATCTCCTTTGTACGATCTATTACAACCAATTCGCACCAGCAGAAGCACTAATGACGATTGATGTGCTAGGGGCAAAGATCCAAGTTTAGTCAGCAGCATAATCTACCATTTTAATGCTGAAACTGTTAGGATGGCCACAATCTCCATCCCCCTAATGAAGTGGTGGTCACTGATAGATTATCTCTAGAAAAATTGTCATTTTATATGAAACTTGCCGCATCCTCTCATATCAATGTCTTGCAGACAAGTTGTCTCGTACCTTGGCATGTCAGGTTCCTCAATTTCTTAACAGCTCAGACCAAAGCTAATCAAAACAACGTACTTAACCGATGTCATCTAATTGTCACAGCATATTTGCAACATGAAGAACTGATCGCAGTTGCTTTTCCTCGCTTAGTACACACTTCAACTGCTTATGCGGACTAAAAGTCGCACCAAGGATGGACTTACTCTCCAATTTTTCCAGTCATCAACAATCTCATCACTCGCCTTCACCATACCGTGAGGGACTGCCGATTAAAAACACCGTGAATCCAACCGCTAATAACTCTCATTCTTATGCAAAAGTTCCTAATTACCACCATGCACACCTTTAAATCAGCAGAACTATCGACCTCGCAGATAATCAAACTTCTCTAATCTCGAAACCGAAATATAAACTGAATCCCAACTGAAAATCTGCCAGCAATCTACACAAACAGCTTCCATCCATTGCCAATTAGTAAACCAGGAGTACAACTGCAACTACTCGAACGAGACTCAAAAAAGAGAACGAGAGAGGGAGATGAATCTCAAATGAGCTTGAAAGGAAGAGGCCAAGGAGTGGACCTGGGGACCTCAACCTTGTCCTTGATGCGCTCGATCTGCTTTTCCTTTTTCGGCCTCGCGTTCCCGTACGATCCCTTGAACCTCTTCCCTTTCTTCGTCCTCTTGTCGCCCCTGCCGCACAGCACCGGGAACGGCGGAGGAGCTCCGATCGACGATGAAGAAGGAGACGAAGCCGAGGACAGCGAAGAGATTGGAGAGGCCAGAGACGGTCGATTCGCCATCGTCGTAGCTCGTCTCGCGACGGCGCCGAACAACTGCATCATCGCCATTCTTCACGCTCGCGTGCACACAGTCCCTTGCACTCCCCGCACTTTCGAAGCTGCCGTAATGCAAAGCAGTGCGGATGGATCGAAGGTGCTGATCGGTAATTGGGCCTTAACAGGGCAGTTAGGTGGGTTCAAACTCGAACCAATAGTCCAGTGGGCCGAGTTGATTCTTATTTTATCCGCATAAACTATACCTGAAAATATTTTACGGGAACTCTTTTTAGGATGAGTTTTTCGAAAATAAATCTTTCAAATTTTCACCCATTAGTTGGCCGAAAATATTTTCTGCTCAGTGACTACATTCATGCATAAAATTAAATAAATGAACTCCTTAATCTAATAAAGTAAAAAAAATCTCATTTTCACCTTTTCCCGTGAGCATCAAAGGTTATTTTTTATGTGTTGTGTAGAACAATAAAACACAATTGGCATTATGGGCGATGCATACAGTTGACGCTGCTGAATTCCACCCAATGGACGATGACTGGCTAATTGGCTTTTTGCACCAACCGTGGAATTATGTGAAGTTGTTCAAATGAAATTGCCCCAGATATCGAGAGTGACTGACTTGAAATAATTTATCAAAATGATGTGACGTCATTCAAAATCACTTATATCATTTAAATATAATTAATCAATTAAAAGTACTTTTACATCGAGGATAATTTATCCCAATGCTAAAAATATTTTCCTAAAATTGATTATTTGTAAGGAAACCAAACCGGAACCTACTTCAAGACAATTGCACCGCAACCTCGGCACATAAATGCAATATCCGTGTGAGATGCACACAAATCACAAGAATATCAGTCACAGAATGAAGGTTTACAATGTATAATACACAAGCTAAACGAAAGAGGAGTGGAGGAGCCTTTCTCACGCAGAGACGCTCTTTTCGCATCTCGGAAAGGCCACGAGGAATCAGATTCTCGCGAGGGCTATCCAACTAATGCTAAACTGAGAGTACATGACCTTTTCCGCAAAGAGCCTGCGGAACAAGTTGATCTGTTCAGTAATGCATCCCTGGTCCTCTTCAGTCTGCTCTGGACTGGCCTGCCCTAGAAGACAAGATGATGCCGACGATAAGGCCGTAGAGAGCCAGTGCTTCAGCGAAAATGAGGATAAGGATCATCCCAACAAAAAGCTTTGGCTGCTGTGCATTAGCTCTGCATAACAAGTAGATCGCATTCATTCATGGTTTTCTTTTTTTTTTTTTTTTAAAGGGAGGTTTGATATCCCATGTACAACTTTCACTTCTTTTTCTTTGAAATCAGGCAAATCAAAGTTCAAGATGTAAACAAGGATGAGCCTATTGCAACAGATTCTAACCTCTGCTCCAATAATACAGTCAGTATGATTAAGAGTCTACTGGAAATTGATAATGGAGTTTCTCGCTTAAAACACTCATCATGTGTCCTAGACTTCATCTGCTGTAAATAATTCACACAGTATAAATGCGCTGCTCAAATTAACATTATATTGTTGTTTGCATTAGAGAGTGTTGGAAGCAATTTTCCCTGCGCTACTCCAGGCAACTAACATAACACTATTTAACATATCAGACAGCAAAGCAACTCAACAAAAGGAGTCAGTCTTGGTCACTGCTTAGTAATTGTCGCCTTCATAAATATTTTTGACCAATCCATGCAAAGCATCGTTGCTAAAATTTCATTACATTCCAACTATTCAGTATGCAGAGGCATTAGTATTATGTTTCCACAATCTTGTTGGCTCAACAATTTGAGTCTCTCCCAGCTCAAACAAATAAAAAGTAATATTCATTTGACTACATTTAATACCGTGCCTCACAATGAGGTTCCACCATTGCAGGCATTAGGCACTTTATTTCACTCAGTTGCAAGACGATCTTGAGAAATGCATAGAACATGAAAGTCAGTGATAAATCTCATTCTAAGGATAAGGAAGCCACACCCAAAACATGCTCACAGACGGATTAATGTTCTTTGCGCGCCAATTGAATAATGAAGCACTAGATTAAATAAATGCAGTCTGAAATCATACTACTTAAAAAGAAAAAAGGCAATACAAGGTTCACTATTTTTCTCAGGTAAGCTTTATGTAGTGATTTCTGCAGAAGAATCATGTCGGCATGTTATTGCAAAAAACTTAATGTGAAAAAAGTGTAGGAGAAACGGTGATGCATACCTGACACCTGCATCTCCAACAATTCCAATTGCCATTCCAGCCGACAGCCCAGCAAGACCACAAGCCAGGCCAGATGAAAGATGTGCATAGCCATCAAAGAGGTAATACGATTTCGCCTTGGGATTGACCCCAGTACTAATGATAACTGCGATAATCAGCCCATAAATACCCAACACTCCTGCCATAACCACTGGCACTATGGACTTCATAACCAGCTCAGGTCTCATCACACCCATAGATGCTACGCCCACCCCGCTCTTGGCTGTCCCATACGCAGCTCCCATGCCTGCTCAGCGAAATGGAAGACAGACCCACATGGTAAGCACACACGAACGTCCCAAGAATGGCAATCATAATCATCTCCATTCTACATATAATGGAAAATTCGATTATTCAGACTTCCTGATGCATAAGTCATTATATTTAGTGCCAAAGAACCCTGGCAAGCCACGGCTTCCAAGCCTGCGTGTGCAACTAGGAGCCAGAGCCAAAAGGCAACTTTCGGACACCTGGGCACAAAAAGCTAAATTCGAAATGATCGAATATGATTTTCTAAATGCAACCCAAAAGATATAAGTTCGTAAAAAAAAGCCGATCAGAAACATAGAGATAAATGAGAATCATTAGCTACCCTCTGGTAATTCCAAAAATGCTAAGCAATACAAGGAGTCGATCGAACAACCTCAGACATATAACAAGATTATTCGATTCTTGCCAGAGGGGCCATCATCAGTTTTCTCGGTCATTTGTCAGCACACGGCACAACATAAACAGGCAGACACTGAGACAAGCGATCACCGATCTTTCCAACAGAGATATGATGCAGATTTCAGCGAGAACGATGGAATTGGGAATCAAAAAAGAAACGTAATCAAAAGGGAAGAAAGAGAATTTCGAGGGGAACAAGAATCTTACAGGAGAAAACGAGCGCGGCCGCTGCGCCGAGGAAGCCGAAGAAGGGCGCACTAACATCGCCGCTGAATTCCGACATCCTCGGTCGGTCGTTTTCCGATGTCGTTCGCCGGGTCTGGTGACAACAGGTCCTTTGCGTTCTTGTTCTCGCCTGGGGGAATGTCGAAATTTCGCTACTCGTTCTCTCTGAGAGACGCAGAAGAAGCTCGTGGAAGAGAAATTGCCCAGCAACTTCGGATGGGGCAGGACGATCGCAGAGATTGTTTTTACTTTTCCCCCAATTTTGACAAAAGCCCAATGGGCCTGATGATTCGATTGGGCTTTCTTTTGTCAGACTCGGCCCAAAAATTGAACTGAACAGTTGGATTTGTTTCGATTTTGAAAGAGAATGTTTTCAGTTTCCATGTCAAGAAAGATATGATTAATTTCTCTGGTACAGCAGTAGCTGTATTATAGTTAGTCTTGTAGTGTACAGCCTCGAAAAACATTCATTTGGGCGGTGCATTGGTTTAAAGGTATTGCATTGTGACTACGAATGATTAACACGTTTAGCAAAAGCTGCTACGAGAGTGTTATTGTTATAAACATATATTATTATACAAATAGTTCTTGAATTTTGACTCAACAACTATTTCACATACTATGTCATTCCTAAATTTTAAATTTTTTTTACTATGATCCATCAACTTTAGCACAATGTGCAATGTAATCCTTAAACTTTTAATTTATTCAATATGGTCTCAATTTTTTTAATAAATGCATAATCTAGTCCATGGTCTAAATTGAACATTTACCATAATTGCAAAGATCATATTGGTAATAATTTACATTCATTTAGTAGTTTAAGCTTTTATAATAATCGACAGTAATCCACAAAATCGCACAGGTACTACTTACAAATATGATAAATTTGTGATCTTTTTCCTTCCCAAATATCTCTTCTATCTTTTTACATAGCCATAAATATCTGCAAACATCATAGCGAATATTAAACTACGAATATTTTTACGATTATTAAAATTTCCTAGAGATATATTTTTTTAACAATTACATCCTTTTTTATGATGACAAAACTATCCATCAAATTTGTATAATAAAATTTTGGCAAAGGGGCAGTAAAAGTAAATATCTACTTAGGAGAGATTCCTTGAGTTTAAGTTCTATTACAAATAAAAAAAGATCTCCATGATTTATACGAATATTTGGAGATAAGTTCTAGATGATCTTTTTTAAATGAGTGAAATATTAGAGATCTTCTAGATATGTAATCTACAGGATTCTTCGGATAAGTCAACAGGAACAGGTGCTGAGAGATAGTATGACATCTTAGTATATTTATCGTATTGCTTCCCCTGATTTT
The DNA here is from genome assembly GCA_019926035.1 of Melaleuca alternifolia. Taxonomy (NCBI): domain Eukaryota; kingdom Viridiplantae; phylum Streptophyta; class Magnoliopsida; order Myrtales; family Myrtaceae; genus Melaleuca; species Melaleuca alternifolia. The sequence goes on from JAGKPW010002331.1 coordinate 2,670,072, forward strand.
GATGACTTTAATGTACTCGAGTTATCTAAAGGTAACAGAAGCTAAAAAAAAAAATAAGGCAATAAAATAAATTTGGGAAAGTACAAAAATAATTTAAATAATTTACGACAATAGGAAAAAAAAAAACAGAGTGCCCTTTACATGTGGATTTCTTAACTATGGTACGTAGATCCTAGGGGTGAGCAAGCAAAACCGTCCACCCGAGGACCGCCCGGACCGATCGGTTCCGAGCGGTTCTAAAACTTACCGGTTTGGTTCTTGGTTCCATTTATATGGAACCGCGAATTTTCGGTCCGGTTCCCAGTTCCAGGGGTGGAACCGCTCGCCCGGAATCGGACCGACACTTTTTATTAAAAAAATTAAAAAAATTAAAAAACAGAAAATTTTACAGAAATTGGTTTCTTTGGATGAGTATCTTCTACATTGTATGGAATATATAATTAAATGGTGAATACATGCTTCATCTTGAAAGAGTGCAAACTTTACATGCATGTATATTCAAGTATTTTGTAGAGTCGTTTCATGTTGTGTATTTTTCTTCTCTTATTTTTATTTTTTTATAATTACTCGCCCGGGAGCCGGACCGGACCGGGCGGGAACCGGACCGGACCGGGCGGGAACCGGACCGGACCACCCAATCCTATCTGGTCTGGTTCCCGGTTCCAAAAAATAGGGAACCGGTTCCACCGGTCCAGTTCCTGGTTCCTAGGGGAACCAGGAACCGCCCGAGAACCGATCACCCCTAGTAGATCCTATGTAGATATAGAAAACTACAAGATATGAAAAGAAAATAAATATGGTGCAAAGCAAAATCAGTTAGAAAAGTACTATCTTACAATGTCAAAAAAATGTTGCCCTTAATGTGCATGAAAGATCTATAAGAAACAGAAACTAAATTTATGAAATTCTTAATTATGGTAAGTGGACCCTATATAGATACAAAAGAATAAAAATAAAAATAAAGAAAGTAGATAGATTTGGGAAAGTAAAAAAAAAGGAAAGTAATTTCTAACAATAGAAAAAAAAAACATAGTGCCTTTAGTGTACATGGGAAACCTACAAGAAACTAATTATATGAAATTCTTAAATATGACAAATAGATCCTATATAATAAAGAAAAATAAAAAAGTAAAGTAAACAAATTTGAGAAAGTAATGTCTAAAAATATGAAAAAAATAGAGCCTTCGATGTACATGGAAAATCTACAAACAGAAAATAAACGTAGAAAGCTATAAAATTATGGTAAGTAGATCCTATATAGATTAAAAAAGCTAAAAAAAGAAAGTAGATGAATTTGGGAAAGTAATGTCTAGCAATAAAAAAAAAAATAGAGCCTTCAATTTACATGGGAAATCTACAACAAAAGGAAACTAAAAACATGAATTCTTAATAATGGTAAACAGATCCTATATGGATAAAGAAAACCTAAACAAGTGAGGAAATTCAACAAACTTGGGAAAGTAATAGCTAACGATAGATAAAAAAAAATAATACCTTTAATGTACATGGAAAATTACAAGAAACAGAACACAAACATATGAAATTCACAACAATATTAAGTAGCTGTAGGTCCTATATTGGTAGGTAAAAACTAAAAAAGAAAGAGGAAAGTAAATAAATTCGTGATCATAAATTTGCTCAACGCGATAGAAAAGAACTAACTTTTTGGAAATTTCTCATTTTGATGAATAGACTCTTTTATGGAAGTGATATTGAACAGGAAAAGAAAAAAAATCATACCTTTAATATACTTGGAAAATTTGCAATAAAGAAAAACTAAATATGTGAAATTCTTAATATAGTTAGTAAATCCTAAATAAATAGTAATTTTGAACCACCGCTTTAAATTGCAATTGAACAACTGAGATAAATTTTGTCTTTTTGTGAAAAGCGGGTGGATTTAGTCAAATAGAGAATGGATATAACACTACCCAAAATGATATAAAACATAAAAGATAAACATAATAGCCAGATCGCATAGATAGTAAATTTGGGACCACCTCCTTAAATTGTACTTGAACAATTTAGATCAATTTTGTCTTTTTGTGAAATTTTGGTGCATTTAGTCATATAGAAGATGGAATTAGCACTGCCCAAAATGATTATATAAAGGAAGATTAACTTGTGAAATTCTTAATTATGCTAAGTAAATCCTCTGTGAATAGTAATTTGGGCTGCTTTAAATTCAAATTGGATTATTATGCTCCGTTCGTTTCACGGAAAATATTTTCCAAGAAGTCATTTTCCTGAAATATGACAATATTTTCCGATATTCATTTGAAATTTAAAAATAGACCGGAAAATATTTTCCACTGTTCGATAGAGAAAATAGTTTCCAGACTTCCTTTATCACCGAAGCAACGGTCACATCGAGCTGAACTACGGCCGAACGAGGCAGAGAGAGAGAGGAGAGAGGAGAGGAGGAGAGAGAAAAGGGAGAGAGAGAGAGAAGGGAAAGAGAAGATGGAGACTATTACGGTGAACTGGAAAATGTTTTCCTCTCTTTAGGAAAAGAAATCATTTTCCCCATTTTTAGAGGAATACTTTTCATTGACTGGAAAACATTTTCCATGGTAAAACATTTTCCGCCCCCCGAACACCACAATTTAAGGAAAATATTTTTCGAAAAAATATTTTCCGCGAAACGAACGGAGCCTTAAGATCAGTTTTGTCCATATGTGAAAAACTTGGTGGATTTAATGGTGGAAATAGCACTATCCAAAATGATTATAAAAAGGAAGATTAATATGTGAAATTCTTAATTATGCTAAGTAAATCCTACGTGAATAGTAATTTGAGATCATCCCTTCAAATTGCAATTGAACAATTAAGATCGGTTTTGTCTTTTTATGAAAAATAGATGGATTTAGCCATTTGGCGTGATGGAAACAGCACTACCTGAAATGATTATAAAAAGGAAGATGAATGATAACAGCTGCATTCCAAAGACTCGAAGTGTCAGCCCCGTTACATTTAGGAGAGTCAAGCGTCAGCATCTTCACTCTTCAGCTGATATTGCAAACTAGAAGTGCGAGAGACTGCGCGTGGTTACGAAAATGGCTATCACACTCAACAATGGATTCAAAATGCCAGTGATTGGTCTCGGTGTGTGGCGAATGGAGAAGAAGGAGATAAGAGACCTCATCATTAACTCCATCAAGATCGGCTATCGCCACTTCGACTGCACTGGTACGCACGCGAACTCTTTGGGAGCTACCTCCAGGCCCTCGTTTTCTTGGGTTTGGTTGATCTCTCGTTTGGTCGATTTAGTGCAACCGTGTCTGTTTGCTTTGTTCTTTATGTCGGGCAAGTGTTAAGTGTGAACAAGGAGTTTCTCGTCCTGGGGATGATAAGTCTCTGCCATGCTTATGCTAGTCTCACGTACGTGTGCGAGGAGAATTTTCTTAATAGCTACGTTGAAGTTAGAAACGATTATTGTTCATTGACGTGATTTGTTCAAAGTAAGTCACCTGGGTCCTAACAACACTCTGTACATTTTCAACTGATGCATTGCGAGCTATATCTTCTGAGATGGTTATTTTATAATATTTGACCAGTTCATGTTGGTGCAGCTGATTATCTGAATGAAGCGGAAGTCGGTGAGGCGCTTGCCGAAGCATTGCAGACTGGGCTTGTCAAGAGGGAGGAGCTTTTCATCACCACCAAGGTGGGTTTACTGATGCTTCCACAGTTTTGAGCCTATGCCACACTAAGTATCAACTGTAATTTTCTAAAAGTTCCTCTGTCATGCAGCTTTGGAATTCAGATCACGGGCATGTTATAGAGGCCTGCAAGGACAGTCTGAAGAAGTTGCGGCTTGATTATTTGGATCTCTACCTTGTTCACTTCCCTATAGCAACTACACACACTGGTGATTCTGATTCGACCAGTAAACTGTGATGCAATTCTAAACTTTAGGAGCTACTCAATAAGCTGCTAAGCATTAAATCTTGGTTTAAAAGGTGCTTATCCGCTCAAATCAAAAGGTGGTAAAGTAGTAATGAAAATAAAATCGAGTATCCCGCAAAATGATATTAACTAAGCATGTGTCCGGGACTAAATATTCTGATATTGGCATGTTACTTTCTGTACCCTCATGTTGCACTACTCTTCTTAAGAATGGTGGTAAAGTCAGCTGGAAACTTAGATGTGATTTTGATTGCCAAAGATCATTTCGTCCCACATTCTCGACTCATCATTATTTCACAAAGCTTTGTAACTTCATCTGTACTCTACTCGTATCAGTACCTTAACCCTTTTTTAAGAGTCTAATATTCTACCAGAGGCATTTCGTTTTGGATGCTAAGTACCTTGGTTGCAATGTAAATTGATGCAGGAGTTGGCAAAACTGCTAGTGCTCTGGACGATGAGGGGGTGCTGGAAATTGACGTGACCATATCTTTGGAAACAACATGGCATGCCATGGAAGATCTTGTCTCATTGGGTCTAGTTCGAAGCATCGGGCTAAGGTTCAATAGCTTTTTGGATATTTTAACATTTTTTAAGGCACGTTTCATGAAATATTTAGCATTTTTACTTGGAAGGTGAAGATTCAATGTGATGGTAAAGGAGATCGTAAGTTCAAGGACTTCCCATATTTTTTTGGCAAACATTCTTATTACTTCTCTATCGGTGAGCAATAGTACTTGAGAGGTGACCTTTGGCATTAGTTAAACGAGTGATCTGACAGATATATAGTGCTCCTTCATAGTTTGAAGTCCACGGCAGGAATTTAGTTTCAAGAGTGTTTTTGGTGATACGCACTCTTTGGAATTTGTAATTTTGGACCAGATGTTGGAAGAATAACATTTCCATAGCGATTGATATATCTTTCGGCTTAATAGATAACTATTTGTTTTTACGGAAGGAATATCTTTGGTGAAAAATTTCACTTGTTACTTTTTCTACGGAAAGATATGACGGTAATAAGACTCTTCAAATGCTGTTGTATGCCATGCCTTACCCTTTTTATGAACCTTCTTATTGCTTTGACTGTGTATGGAAACTGTGTGCAGCAACTACGACATCTTCCTGACGAGAGATTGCCTGGCATACGCAAAAGTGAAGCCCGCCGTTAATCAGATTGAAACCCATCCATATTTCCAACGTGATCCCCTAGTTAAGTTCTGTCAGAAACATGGTATCTGCGTGACGGCGCACACTCCCCTTGGGGGCGCTGTTGCAAATACAGAATGGTTTGGTTCCGTTTCGTGCTTGGAAGATCCAGTTCTCAAGGTAATGCTCATCTATATCATACATGGTGATCTTTTCTTTCATCCTTTTTGTCTTTGCTGCTTTGCTCTACTGTTCAGCTCCCCTGAATTCTGTATTGATTCAAGGGTCTGGCTGAGAAGTACAAGAAGACGGTGGCACAACTAGTTCTGAGGTGGGGCATCCAACGCAATACCGTTGTCATCCCAAAGAGCTCAAAGGTTGAGAGGGTGGAAGAGAACTTTCAGGTCTTTGATTTCGAGCTGGCGGAAGAAGACTTGGCCCTGATCAAGAGCATCGACTGGGCATATCGGACTAATAATCCCGCCAAGTTTTGGGGCATAAACCTGTTTGCTTGAGTATGTCTAGAAGCGTCATTTGCTTAGGGCAGATGCTGCTGCTTCATATGGAGAATAACAATAACACGGGAGAATAATAAATGTAGCTTATTGAAACACTTTGTGCACCGAGTCTCTTATCGAATTGCACCTGTCGATGTTCGTGCATGTTATATCATTTACCTGGACAAACTTTTTGGTTCAACGTTTTGAATCAAAGTATCGCGACAACACCTCCATGGTTATTCTTGTGAACTCTCTCTTCCTACATTCCTGCGGCAAACAAAGCATGGGCACTCTGCCTCCTTTGTTCTAGCCATAATCTGCATTGACCATGTAGAAATGCAGAGAAATCCAAGGTGAGATTACTAGGGTTGGGGTTGATGGTTGCATTGCGCGCTTAGAGAAACTGCTCGAACGCATTATGCATCGAGCAATGGAAAAGACGCACGACAACCGTGAATATGATGCAATAGTACAGTTAGGGACGGTTATGAACCACAGTGAAACTTAATCCACATAAAATCTGAAAACTTAATATCACTGAATAGCAGCACAAAGTGTGAACGCTTACCCGACTATAAAAGATGTAAGTCTTGGTAGCCGCACGATGTGCACGGAGAAAGTGTACCATGAACTAGACTAATGTGCTTCAATTGGCCAAATTGAAACTCAATTGATCAAATTGGATGTCAGTCTAAAATGGGTCAAGTTGAATCAAATTGATTAGGGCATTCTGTCTTCGATTTTTCAAATGCATGTTCATTAGTGTGGTCAAATTAAGTCCAATGGAAGTGATTTAACCAAAATTTATGTTGGAGTTGAATTCCTTTCAATAAATTGTATCCAATTTTGGCTAATTTGCACTACTTATGAAGAACTGATTCGGAAACCCTAATTGACAAAAATTGCCAATGACTTGTAATCTCAAAATCGGCTTGGCAATTGGACGTGATATTATCTATAGATCAAATTTTCATTAAAAAATCAAGAGGGTTTTATTTGGGAAGAGAAGCATCGGAACGTTTTTTTACCATATCAAAGAATACTTGAATAATCCGCTAGTTTTTATATCACCTAAAGCAATTAAGCTGTCAAAACTTTAACTATTGACGATCCATCGGCACAAGAAAATGAAGATTGAAAAGAATAGCCTATGAGTTATCTTAGACAAATGTTGAATGATGCAGAGAAGAGATACATCTCGATTTGCGACACTACGTGTTGCTAATGAAGGTTCATGTAATATACAAGACGGACATGATCAAATACATGCTAGCTCGGCCTATTGGTAGAGGCCAAATTGCAAAAGAGGCCTACCCTAGTCTGAGCTTAATTTGGTATACATTCCACCTAAAGCAATAAGGGGACAAATAGTGGCCGATTTTAACCCAAAGTATTCATGTGTGCATACGGAAAAAATTGATATAAGTGGTACCATGAACTCTATACTTTGATGGATCGCACACGTTAGGCATCGGGACCTTGATAGCTTCTCATAAAATATGTGTCGGAGATAATGAAAAGAAATGACTAATGAGCATCGAAGCGCTTCTCCATTCTACGCTCCAAGAGGACTGGCTAATGGGCTTCCTCTAATTGGGTTTCTCACTTTTGGGCCTAACTGGAAGCCCGAAGATTACCAGTCCAGGGCTTTGCCACGTGTCCGGTTCGACTTAAGGAGTCGAACCGGACGAGCAAACGATAGAAAGGAAGGAAAATACCAGGAGCCAAACGACAGAAGCCTTTCATTCTCGCTCCCGCAGATCCAAAAGAGCTTAGCGTCTTCACTCTTCACTCTTCGGCTGATATCGCAAACCAGAGGCGGGGGAGATTGCGCGTGTTCGCGGATAATGGCGATCACACTCAACAGTGGATTCAAAATGCCAGTGATTGGACTCGGCGTGTGGCGAATGGAGAAGGAGGAGATGAGGGACCTTATCATCAACTCCATCAAGATCGGCTATCGCCACTTCGATTGCGCCGGTACGCGCGCGAAGTCTTTTCTAGGGTTTGGTGGATGTCTCCTCTGGTCGATTTAGTGTGGCCGCGTCTGTTTGTTTTGTCCATTATCTGGTACTGGTAAGTGTTAAGTAGTGTGAACTGGGAGTTTCTCGGGCCTCTTGTTGGCGAACATGATTGACGCCAGACTAGACCATCATCAACGGTTTGAGAGGAACGGTTTTGGCGCATTTCCTCTTGTTTTAACTGTTCGGAGTGTCCGCTAAGAGGATTTTAAGCAGTAAGAGAATTAGTGAAAGTTAATAACAATTTAATTTGAGAATGGTAAACAATAAATTACAGGCTTGTCGCGCTAAATGTTTTTGTCGGTTAAGTCGCGAGGATGATAAATCTCTGCCATGCTTATGCTGGTCTCGCCTGCCTTGATGTTCATTGCGCATGCGAGGAGAAATTTCTAATTATGTTGAATATAGAAACCGTTATTGTTCATTCACGCAATTTGTTCAAAGTCGAATTCTGGTAACACTTTGAACATCTTTCACGTGAAGCATTGCAAGCTTTATACTCTGAGATTTTATTTTATAGTATTTAACCACTTCATGTCGGTGCAGCTGATTATCAGAATGAAGCGGAAGTTGGTGAGGCGCTTGCTGAAGCATTGCAGACAGGGCTTGTCAAGAGGGAGGAACTTTTCATCACCACCAAGGTGTGTTTATTGATCCTCCCGCAGCTTTGAATCTATGCCACATTAAGTATGAATTGTCTAATTTTCTGAATGTTCCTTGTGCAGCTTTGGAATTCAGATCACGGGCATGTCATAGAGGCTTGTAAGGACAGTCTGAAGAAGTTACGGCTTGATTATTTGGATCTCTACCTTATTCATTTCCCTATAGCAACTAAACACACTGGTGATTCCCATACCATCATTATAGCATCTGATTTTATGTGCAAACTGTGATCCCAGTCCAAACTTTACGAGCTACTCAATGAGCTGCTGAGCATTACATCTTGTTCAAAAGTTGTTTTTCTGCTCAAAGTCAAAGGTGGTAAATTGTTAATGATAATAAAATCGAGTATCCCGACAAGATGATATCAACTAAGTGTGTCTCCTGGACCAAGTCTTTTGATATTGGCATGTCACTTTCTGTATGCTCATGTTGCGCTGCTCTTGTTAAGAATGGTGGTATGGTCATCTGCTGGAAACTTAGATGTGTTTTTGATTGCCTAAAATCATTATACCATATTCTCCAGTCGTCCCATATTCTCCGCTCATCATTGCTTCACAAAGCTCTAGCACTTTATCTGTACTCTGCTCATACTAGTACGTTCACCCTTCATTAGTGTCTAAGATTCTACAGAGGCATTTTATTTTGGATGCTAGAGACATTGATTTTTATGTGAATGCATGCAGGAGTTGGCACAACTGGTAGTGCTCTGGATGATGAGGGGGTGCTGGATATCAACACGACAATATCTTTGGAAACAACATGGCGTGCCATGGAAGATCTTGTCTCAATGGGTTTAGTTCGAAGCATCGGGATCAGGTTCGAGAACTTTCTGGATAGTTTAACATCTTGTAAGGCACCTTTCAGGAAATATTTAGCATTTTTACTTGGAAGTTGAAGCTTCAATGTGACAGCAAAGGAGATTGTAAATTCAAGAACTTCCCATATTTTTTGGGAAATATTTTTTACTTCTCTATCCCTGAGCAGTAGTACTTGAGAGGTGACCTTTGGCATTAGTTAAATGAATGAGCTGACAAATATAGTGCTCCTTCATAGTTTGAAGTCCATGACAAGAGTTTACTTTCAAGAGCGTTTTTGGTGAGGCACGCTCTTTACATTTTGTCATTTTGGACTAGATGTTGGGAGCATAGCGTTTCCATGGCAATTGACATATCTTTTATGGAAAGAGTATCTTTGGTGAAAGGATTGCACTTTATTATTTGTTCTTTGGGAAGATTCGACGATAATAAGACTCTTCAGATAATTCTGTATGCTATGCCTGGAGAGCCGGGAGCAGTCTAACTGCCTCATAAGTCTAGGTTTTCCATTATGTTCATCTGCCTTGAAAATTGAGATTCTTATTCTTAAGTAGTACTGTATATGAGAAGTAATACTTACCGAAAGAGGCTGTGAATGTGTTGCAATTCTTTTCTCAAAATAGAAATTTTGAATGCCTTGCCATTTTACTAAACTTCTGATTGCTCTTGACTGTTGTGCGGAAACTGTGTGCAGCAACTACGACATCTTCCTAACCAGAGATTGCCTGGCCTACGCCAAAGTGAAGCCCGCCGTTAATCAGATTGAAACCCATCCATATTTCCAACGTGATTCCCTTGTTAAGTTCTGTCAGAAACACGGTATCTGTGTGACTGCACACACTCCCCTTGGGGGCTCGGTCGCAAATACAGAATGGTTTGGTTCCGTTTCGTGCTTGGAAGATCCAGTTCTCAAGGTAATGCTTGTCTGCATCATTCACGGTGATCTTTTCCTTCTTCCCTTTTGTTTCTGCTGCTTTGCTATATTTTTCAGTTCCCCTCATTTCTCTATCTATTCAAGGGTCTGGCTGAAAAGTACAAGAAGACAGTGGCACAAGTAGTTCTGAGGTGGGGTATCCAACGCAATACCGTTGTCATCCCAAAGAGCTCAAAGGTTGAGAGGTTGGAAGAGAACTTTCAGGTCTTTGATTTCAAGCTGGCGGAAGAAGACATGGCCCTCATCAAGAGTATTGACCGGGCATCTCGGACTAATCAACCTGCAAAGTTTTGGGGCATAGACCTGTATGCTTGAGTATGTTCAGAAGCACGATTTGCTTAGCACTGATGCTGCTGCTTCATATGGAGAATAATCACATGGAGGCACAACACATATGTGTAGCTTGTCAAAATGCTTGTGCAACACTTCTCTTATTAATTTGCTCCTGCGATGTTCAAGCATGCTGTACCGATTACCTGGATAAACTGTTTGGATTTGATGTTTCCTAGAGAGGTGTCGCGACGACTTCTCCATGTTCATTTTAGTGGACTTCTCTTGCTACATTTATGGGGCAAACGGAGTATAGGCACTGTGCTTCTGTTCTAGCTCTAGTCTGCATTGACCATATAGAAGTGCAGAGAAATTCGAGGTGAGATTACTCGGATTGGTGTTGCTGGTTGCATTGTGCTGTTAGAGAAACTGCTTGAATGCATTATGCATAGAACAATGGATGAGGGTCACGGCAACCAAAAGTATGATGCAATGGTATAGTTAAGAGGCGTTTATTAACCACAGTCAAATAACCAAAAACCTACTCTCATTGAGCAGCAGCTCTTGATTTACAATCTCAGAAAGTATGGACACCTACCCGATCAGTGACATCTATGGCAGCCACATCATGTCGCAGCGACACGGCTATCCTCGAGTTGGCGGGAGTAGTGTGAGAAGCGATGGGCGAAGGCCGGTGACCGACTAACTTGAGGTCGCGGAAACGGTGGTTGATTGGAGCCTTAGCGTTCGATGCAGAAGGAACAAATATGCTTCTTTCGAAAAAATGGCATTAGTTTTGGCTTCCGAGTTAATTGTTGAAAAAGAATCCGTGCCTTAGGGTTGCTTTATGTAATTTCTATCTCAACTATAAACCTTTCCGATCCTTTTCCAAAGCTTTAGAAAAGCCTACGACGGCGATGTCGAACCTCATTCTTTTAATTTGAAAACCCACGATTCGTTGATTAAATATAAGCTTCTATCCGTGAGTACACAATTTATCGCTCATAGAAATATCAATGCACCCTGAATTCATGAAATAAATTTACAGGAGAGAGAGAGAGAGAGAGAGAGAGAGAGTTTAACGACGCCGTATCAAAGGTAGGATCTCAGATGTACGGGCATCCCCCAACTTCTTCCCCATCGCTCTCTCTCTCTCTCTCTCTTCCCATCTTCTTTCTCTCTCTGGCCACGACCTCCATGTTTGGGCATTCTCCTGGAGTGAATGCATCTGCAAGGAAGCGTGGTTTTGATCTGCTACGCCGTGATCACCGGAACTGATTTCGCCGTAAGACATTAATCTCGCTTGATCTTAGTCGGTTCCTCCTTGTTAGCTTCGGGCTTAATGTCCTCAGTTTTGTACGCTGTCGGCCGTGATATCTGCTCTCTGGTTTGACTATTGGCTTGCTCATGTTTCGATTGCCTGTTGAGTTTCTGCTCTTAGCTACGCGACTTTGATCTTATTGGGAACTATCGCGGATTTAGTAGGGTTCAGTCATGGGTAGAGCGGATTTCTTTCTCCCTCTTTCGCTCTGTGTGCGTACATGTGTGTGTGTGTGTGTGTGTGTGTGTGTGTACACACGCACGCACTCTGAGAGAACTCGAAGATGTCGTATAGATTGTTCTGAAGCTTCGCAGGAATGATATGGACGGTGTTTAGGGAATGGCTGTGTTCACGGTGGAATTGCGGTGGTAATAGACGACTTGTTTAGGAATGTGGTTGGTCGATTGCTCTGCTTGGAGCTGGAGCTCTTTTCTTGGGCCAAATTTTGAGAGGGAGCATTCAGAAGTGTTGACTGGATAATTTTCATCATTGATGCTTGAATCAAGTTTTTGCATGGAATTTGCTGAGCACGGAGACGCGAGCAAAATGCCTTGTGCCAGAGGTCACTGGTGCAGTGTAGTATCTGCAGGGATTGCTCTATAAGTGGAAGATCTTGGATTGGCTGCTTTTTGATGTTTGTCAAACATCATGTTTTTCAACTTGCATGTTGCAAGTTTTAAAATTGCTGGAATGTTAATGAGGAACATGTAGGATCTCAGCACTGAGCAATTCATTGGTTGTCAGTGATGCGACTGCATGTTTGCATTTCACAGACTTGGTGATGGTATTATTTGACTCGTGATCATGAAGAGCATTTGAAAGTGTATATATTGATATTTGCAAAATATCTTGTGCTCGGCCTGTCAAAGTACGCATTTTTCGACGTGCTCACAATGGAAATACATCAGCTTCTAGTAATTTAATGGGCCTTTAACGTCACAGGCACAGATAGTGGTATTTGGAGAATCGAACTGTTCCCTATTGGGAAAGTTTAACTGTATGGTTCAGATGCCTAGGCTTGTTGCCATCTCCAAGTTCAACTGTATGGTTTAAATGCCATACCAAGTACTTTAATACTAGAAAAGTGCTTTCTTTTTTTGTTGGCATGGAATAAGGTATGGTAGGGTTTTTCTATAGACACATTGAACAAGGGATAAGGAAACTTGTTTGACTTTGTCTCAACGGTTACAGGCGTATAGTGAACGTGGAAGGCACTTGCTTCTTCTTGGTGTTGGGAAGTTATTATGTGGTTTGACTAGTGTTTTGGGAATATGCGGCTCTCTGCTAATCATGTCATGGCACTTGTTGTGATGTTTTCCACAAATTATGAGTATGTTGTCTCTAATGAATTGCATCTTGTCCTTCACATTGACGGAATGCTACTTGAATGCTCTTCTTCTGGTTTTATTCTTAACGCGTCCCATTTGGCATCTGGAGTTGTCTTGAATTTCATTTGTTGATAGTGTTTTTTTCATTCCTGCTTTCGTTATCCATGCAAATTAAGTCTACTTGTCAATTGAATGTTTCTCTCCTTTTCCTTTTTGTCTTCTGGGGAATTTTGCTGATTTGGTTGAAAGTGTGGAGAACCGCTGATTGGATACAGGCTCTTAAATGCAGCTTGTTTCTTGCCAATTGGTACCCTACCTTCCTTATGTAAGAAGCCGTAGTAGCTTTTACCTCTCTGCAGATGTTGCCTTTTCCTTCTGCTTAGCAGTTGAATTCTTGACACCATCTGTATTATCTTTCAGTGAATGACACATGTTATCCTCCCTTCTCTTGTCTTGGAGTTAGTTCGGAATTATGCCTGTCTGGTGGTGGTGGCTCCCCTTCTGCAGTGAGAAATTTCATTGCTGTTGGAAACGATACAAAAAAGAAAAAAAAAGTTGGCCCTGTTTTACCAGTTTAATAGGTTTGACTTATTAGAGCTTTACCAATATTAAAGTGTTATTTTTCATGCTCTTTTGAAAGAGAATTCTCTACGAGCAACTTTTTTTCTCTATTTTTCCTTACCCTTATCCTTGTCATCCTTGGGAGCATGTATTTTGTTAGCTAGAGAGCTATAAATTGAAGTTGAGGCTTTGGTTTCTGTTTTCTGGAAACAGGGATCTCTGGAACATTATTTACTAAAAAAGAAGTTAACCCTGCTGAGAAGTGGCTCATGCCGTAGTTGCAAGTAATCTGGAGCTGATATGGATGACAGTGGGCAACATGGAAATACTAGACATAAGGTGGAATATCCTTACAAGTTGATGCACAATTTGGTAATTAAATGCAATGATATCTTATTAGCCAATGGAGAAGTTGCTCTTTAATCAATTTCGATCTGTATAATGATCCTTGCTTAAAGTATGTGTATGCAATGTGTAGTGGAATATGGCCCCCCAGCATCAAATGAAGGAAAAGAATGCTTTAGCTATGAATCAGAAGATAATGAACATCCTTAGAGAGAAGGAACAGGCTATTCAAGAATGCAAAGATGCGGAAGCTCAAACGAAGGCAGCAATTGATGCGCGAAATGAGGCCCTCAGGCAGCGTGATGAGGCACTACTTGAGCGCGATAAGGCCCTAATGGAGAGGGACAATGCCAGAGCAGCACTTCAATACTGGGAAAATGCCATCAACTTTACAATGGTAGGGGGAAATCAACACGGGTTGAAGCGCCTCCACCACCCACCATACTCTCAGGCTGACATAGCTGAAGATCTTAGCACGGATGTACGTATAACGGATGCTTATCCCATATCATCCATTACTGCCGATGCTGTCAAACCACGCCAAGGAAAGCGGTCGAGAGAGGGTAAGGGAATTGCATCAAAGGGCTCAATTACACAAAGAAAGGGGAAAAGAGTAGGCGAGGACTTGAATGTGCAAGTAACATCACATGGAAGGAAGGTAAGGTCCAAGTGGGATAGTGCGGATGTCTGTTTGAACCTAGTTGTTTTTAACGGTTCCACCATGCCAGTTCCGGTTTGCTCATGTACGGGCATTCCTCGGCATTGCTATAAATGGGGAAATGGCGGGTGGCAGTCGTCTTGCTGCACTACCACCCTTTCGATGTATCCACTGCCGCAGATTCCGCAGAAGCGTCATGCACGGATGAGTGGTCGCAAGATGAGCGGGAGTGTATTTACGAAACTGCTCAGCCGGTTGGCAGCTGAAGGGCACGATCTGTCAATACCCTTAGATCTAAAGGACTACTGGGCCAAGCACGGAACGAATCGTTACATCACCATCAAGTAGGTCCCGAGGAAATCTCTTGGACGAGACTTGTTTATATTTGAGCTTTATCTTTGTTTGAAAATTGTAACTTGTGTTATTGTCCGTAAATGTTTCTCTGTTTTTGACCCAACTCGAAATGCCCGGGGGGCGACCGGATGTTGCACGGTTAGCATTCTGTGTGGGCAATCCGTTGTTCAGCAGTCCCGATGATGGCAAGAGGAGTGATTCGTTTTACTTCTCTCTGCCCGGCAATTGGGTGGGTAAACAAGAGCATTGTTCCCTTCTGATATAGAGCTGATTGTAGAGTCAATAAGCAGGGATCGGTGAAGATTCTAGTCTGACTCGCGATAGAGGAGCTTCTTTCAATTAGAATGTAAAGTCTGGCTGGGTGCTTTGCTCGAGCCTTTAGCATGAGTTTAGCTGAACTGCGATGAGTTATGGCAAATTGCAAGAACGCTCCTTCGTTTCTCATCTTTATCTGGGCCTCAGGGAAGCCCCGCTTTTATTAGATCCATATCTACTCAAGACAACCTTGAGTCCATGTTCGGAGCCGCTTCGGCTGTCCCTTCTTTTTCCTTCATTATTGCCGTTTTGACCGTGAACTGGAGTTTTTTGCATCACTCCAATTTTGAGCAACCTCATATGTTGTACCCACATAAGACACGTGCGCAGGAACTTTTTGACCGAATGCGTGTCGGTGAATGTCATATGAGACCCATGAATGATGGAAGTCGGCACGATGTATTAGTATGTCTAGTCCTTCGCCCAAATTCTTTTGGCAACCGGCGGTAGCAAGAAGTCGTTCTGTAATTCATAATTTACTTTGCTTTCACTGTCATTCTAAAATCGTTACTTTCACATAACAGTTCAACCTTCTGCTCGAGTTTTTCTTCGGATGATGACGGAGGCAAAATATTTTGTGCTTTCTCCAGAGAACAACACTCGGCAAAATTTAAGGAATACGGCCCCGCTTATGGAGAAGATTATTCCATCACAAGAGAAACTGTAATCTTAGCATTTAAATGCTTCCGCTCGAGTGTCGATATTTCAATTCAGATGAAAAGGAAATTAGAATCTCGTACTGATGCCATCTAGGATCGCATATACATTTCCGGAAGTGCTGTCGACTTAGGTAATAATCTAATTTGTTATGCCTAGAGGATTCGAAGACGCAAGTGCTTTGATGTGCTGTGTTCTATAAGGTTAAAATTGAGTGAGTTTGCGCATCGGTTCACGCTATAGCCCTCTAAATTAATCTTATCTTTGTTCAAGAGGGAAAGAAAGGAAAAATCTGCCGATTTGCTAATTGATATCCCGACGTTTTTCCCTCGATTTGATCTTCCAAATAAGACGGAAGGTGTTAACTTTGGTCAACGTGTGGTTACACCGACCTGGCGTGTTCGCGATCAGACGACATTATCATGGCTCGAAGCTCAGAGAGACGATCCAAATGGATTAGCCATCGTCATAATGGCCGGTAGGATCTCCTCTCAACATCGCCCCCCCTCCAATGATTGATTTTCGGATAGTTTTATGTCGATTGTCTTAGACGGACAACTCTAAAAAGAATTGTCCCTGTCGCCTCCGTGTTGGGGGGGCGGTAAACGAACAGTTCCATTACGTAACCAAAGAGGATCGTCGCTACGAGAGTTCTTCTTGTGACGGCTCTCTCGGTTCACTCTCTCTTTGTTCTTTTCTTCTTGACGGGTGGGAGCTCCAAGCTTTGTTCGCGAGAACTCCGCAGGATGCTAAAACATCGATAAGTGAAATCCAATGTTGACCTTCCGATTCGTGATTTCCTATGCTCAAAGGATGGGAATATTTTCGTGGTTGACTTTCTCGATATTTAAGATTTGCCTAGCCATTCCATGATATTTCAAAATATTTCAATGATTTTACTTCGCTAGCGCCATATGCATGTGATCAAACCCCTTTCGGATTAAGAATCTCATTGACTTAGAGATCATAGCTTATTCTTGTTTTCACTTACTTGGTACAATGTGTTGGCTAATGAATCGCCCGCACCTTCAAATTCTTGGACAGGAATTTCGTGTCAAGTTTGCTCGATTTCATATAGTTCCATGGCTTTTGGTTTACATGAAAGGTGAATGATTGAAGATACCAAAAGCCAATAGATCCGGCCCTTTCTCCCTCTTCGTGTTCTGTGGTCAAACCCTTCTCCAATTGTTTCGGAAAATGGAAAATTCTGAATGATTTGAAAAAATGCTTGCCTTCCTCTTTCTTCACTTGAGATGATCCCAAAACACAGGGTCGATCTAAAGCGCACCGCCCACACGAGGAAGGGTGATAGTAATTCATGAAAATTCACTTCCCCATAACACATTCTTAGATCCAAACTCATTGGACCCATCAAGACGCGGGCATTACGCGAGGCTCTTCCATCGTTGCACCGAGAATAAGTCGACAACTACGTGCCGCTCCGCACAGGCCCATCGATCGCGGGGGATCTCTCGAGCACGACAGGGCTCGTCCTCCACATCGTGCCGCCAATGTTTCTCGTCGTAGTTGGGGGCTGCGTGGGGGTAAAAACGACGCCGTCTCCTTAGGCCCCGCTCGTAAAGACAAAAGGGCATTTCCCCGTCGCATTAATGGGGCGACCTTTTATTACGTGGGACCCCCTTTTTTTTCTTTTCTTCTTTTCCCAATTTAAGTGCATGTGTTCCGGTGCGAGTGGATAAGCCCCCACGTGCTCACAGTGCAATCTCGGCGGCATCCGCCACCACGTGTCCCGCCCCTTTGGGGCCCCGCTCCCGATCCGGTCAACACGAGGCCCTCCATCGACGGCTCAAGGCCATGCCACGTGTAAGGCATCGCGCAACACTGGGCCGTCCCGGCCCACGGAACAGGAATCGCGGCGACTTTAGAGGTCCGCACCGATTCTTCTTTTTTATTTTTTGGGGTTTCTTTTTCTCTCTCCTTTTTTTTCCGATTTCTTTTTCTTTCACGCCGGTAATTAAGTTGGTCAACATTTTTCTCGCGAATGTTTGACCGGACGGTGACGTGCGAATTTAATCCGTACCATATATATTTCTTTTTATTAAAATTGATTACCGACCCTCTGGATGAGTCGATAATAATGTTAGACGCCACTAGCATTAGAACTAATTATAGTCCCTTCAGTTTCTATATCGATACGTACCTGTGACACACAATTCAATCACACGGGTTACGAAATGTAATAAAATAACACGTATAATTTTGTTAACACGCCTCGATTCGCAACAATAAACATAATCACGATTCTTTTACACGAATTCTTGATAGTAATTTGTTTTCTTTGTAGGTGGAGACATTCGAATTATTTATCAATTTCGTAGAGATTGATGTCCAATTACAGAGACTATGCTATTTCCAAAACACGTTTTTATTTTTTTCATCAGTTCTATGCTCGATATGCCTGCTGTTTAGTCTATACTTTCACATATGACTCGAACTTTCTCGTGGAGAATTGATGAGAGCGAGGGTCCATTTTTCCCGACCACGTCATGACGTGGGTACATATCGATTTCATCAACCTCTAAGTTCCAACCAAGACCGAGACGCACAAGGCAAACAGACTTGAAAAGTATTCTCCGCCACAGCACTCAACACGGGTTGACGCTCGAACAGCGAGAGACATTCATGTACCGAAGGACCGCATCCGTGCGCGAAACCCAATCGAAGCTCGTTGTTCATGATCAACGCCATCTGATCAGATTCCTGCACCGCGACTTAAGTTAATTCGACCCGGTCAATCTTATCCATACGTGCATGAACGCACACACGCAGCAGCAGCAGCAGCAGCAGCATGGTCATGACAAGCTATGAAGCTTTTGCGTAAAGCAGGTCGCTCAAGCAACCTCAAGGACGTCGAAGACCCAGCGCATGTCCCCCCTGCGTCGATCCGCAGAAGCTTAGGACATAAGTCGTCTAATGATTCGCTGCCCTCAAAAGTCATTGTCGAGTACGCATTCTAAGAATCTCTGCCTACCTAAAAAGCCGGGGTCAAATCGTGCCGAGGAAAAACAGCCCCTGTTTTTTTTTCTTTCTTTTCCTAATCTTGATTAAAAAGGAGAGATGGTTGATTAGGGTTTGGTCATGTCCTTAATTACGTGCGCCTTCGTTCTTGTCGTAAAGCTCTGTGGACAAGGAAACAAAAAAGAAAGTGGAGAGGTTAGTGGGAACTTTTCTCCATGGCTCTTTAGGGTTTTTTTGATTAGATGACCAGATCTGCCCCTTTTCACATGGAGAAAAAGCGACGCTGGCCGGTGCTTGCTCTCTTCTTTGGATTGACATCGTAAATCAGGTGTTGACATCTGGTTTAGAAAAAACACAAATCAGCCCCCTTCCCCACAACCCCCCATCAAAGAGAAATTGCCGCGACCATGTCCTTACATGGTATATATTTACCCGCTAGACTAATTTTGCGCGTTTAACTTGTTAAAGTGTAAAATGAAATAGACATCTCTTATAATCCTTCGATATCACTTAGGTCGGGGTAATTAGAATATTCGTACCTATGGTCGGTGCGGCAACATTATCTTGTAGTGATCGTGCCCATTTTGCTTATAGACTAGAAGTTCCATGCAATCGAAACGATAGTAGTCATTGTTTGAAGATCAAATCACCCTTCTTAGACGAGTTTTATCTTATGTTGTTTTTGAGACATTGAAAGGCTATTTGAGCTCGAAAAGTTAGAGAGCGATTAATTTCTAATTAGATCTATTGTCGGTAAAGAAAAATTCAAATTCACTGAGTGATTGAATCTCAACACACGAGAATGATCCGTCGTCCGTTTAAAAAAAAAAAAAAACCTCGGTATTATTCTATGCGGCATTCCATCCTCAATGCCTACCCGTCTCCGATTAGCACAAACCACGTTCTCGTCTTGCGTTTTCCCAACTTTGGAGTCTTCACTTTGTTTCTTTGGACAGATCAATATAATCCCCCCCCAAAAAAAAAAGAAGTATTTTTCCAAAGTTCAATTTAAAAGAAAAATACGATAACAAGTCAATCCGACGGTCCAGAAATTTTCATTGGCCATCAAGTCTTCCGCCGCCTAGAAAGCTTCGCGGACTTCACACTTCTTCCCCCGTCCATGCACTCGACCGAAACAAAACAAAAGTGCAATTTGCTAATCTCGACATTATGATAAAACATTTAAGCATATATCATAATACGTGCCTTCAGTTTGAGGCGATATTGTGGAATTGCTCGAGCGAGCAAGTAAACTATGCGAACGTGACCGGTCCTCCGAGGTGGGGGCCCACCAAGACAGCACAACTAGGTAACCCAAATAATAATAATGTTAATTAATTAATTGATATGTCTTTTTTTCTTGGAGTAAAACAAAGGTAAATATTGACTTTGTTCTGCTTTTCTTTCTTTCTTTCTGTTTTTCCTTTTCTTGGTTGCCAAAAAGGACAAGAGATTAGTAGGTAATTAGCATTTTTTTTGTTGGGGGTAGCGAGCAGCATTAGCTTCTCAAAAGTTTCTCGTCCTTGGTGCCTAATTTAGCACTTTCCATTGACTTAGTCTAGGAATCGTGAAAAACCTAGGACGTGCTCGTGTCGGGGAAAATTTCTCGAAGGATAAAAATGACATTCCGCGAAAATCATATTCGAAGGAGAATGATGGGTTTTCATTCGTTTTTATGGTGTGATTGATAGTAAGAATCAAGTTTTCAGATTGCAATGTTCAGATCCCCGTTTCGAAAATTGATAATATCTTAATGATTGGTATTATCGATTGCGGAGTTTGCTTTGTTGATTATCCACATCCGACACACAGAAGCTTGGAAGATCAATTAATGAAAACAAATCCTTTATTCAGTGCGCGAAAAGTGACTGTAGATTTGTTTAAGTAATATGATAGGATATCCCTTTAATTTGATCATATTAATTTCATGAATGCACGTAAACTTCTAGTCCATCAAGACGAAAAATTCCAAGGAAATGGCTTGATTTCTTAATAAATCCACCAAGCAAGTGGCAAATCGGATCTGCCATTTGAAGAAATTATTGTAAACATTTGTTCCCAAGCAATTATCTAATCGAAACGACATCACCTAATCGATCCGACTGAATCAAATGCAGCCAAGCATAGGGGCTTTTTGGTAATTGCAATGCGACCTTGATTTTATCATAGTCTCGCATATTATATATTATAAGAGCATCGTTGGTAAAATTATTAAAGTTCAAGAAAACACAAGCTCAATAATTAGAAAAATACAAGCTCTTTTGAATGTGCTTTTGTATTGTCGCTCGTTCATACTTCGTAGTCGTGTATGATAAACTTGACTGAATTTTAAGTCGTTCCGTTAAATTAATTTTAATTGATGTTGGATGGAAAAAACGTTAGCATAATCTTAAATTCTATTAGGGAATTATAAATACGACGTTCGGACGTCATTCGATACTCTTGTCCGTGATTAGAAGATACGTTTGCGGTAACTTACTTTGTACGATGCATGGGATCAATTGGCACAAGTAAAAATCTTTCATCGAAGGATGTATGGAGTCTAATATAATTACAGAGACGAGGAATCGAGAACTCAAACCGTCGAGAGGTGTTTTGCTATAATTGATCTTGCCAAAAGTCATTTTTCGATATTTATCAAAAGAGGCAGGTTACGTGACGATTTCGGACGAGAAAATGCCATAAATAAAAATGACAATAACTTAATTTTGAACAAAACAGTAGGGATGCAAATCATATCGGAATTTAATCAACCACGAAGCTAGACAGATTGCGCTACAATTTAATTGACAACAGAGTTTGTGAACATAGATACGTAACACAGAAGTTTATTAGACGACACGACATACGGGACTAAAATTCATGTTGGAATTTAATGGACAATGTCGATATGCAAACTACATGTCATAAACAGATTGGAATTTAGCTGACATTTGTGAGTCTGGAAATCGAAAGTACAATATAGAGATAAATTGAAGATTAGAAAACTTATTTGTATGCATGTGAGATCTCCAAAGAATACGATTCGGCCATTCAATGCCTACCATCGACGGTTATCAACGGAAGTTAGAATAGACAGTCACATCGACTCTGCTATTAATTTCACTATCTTGATGGTTGCATTCGAGATTGTGAACTTTACTTTTTATCCATTTCTTCATACCATCGATAATTCTATTTCATCCGTGGCCAAATTCTATTGTTTATCGATCAACCCTATCACACGTCGATAATAATGAAAAAATACTAATCATTTTTGTATGCGAAACAAGAGGAGACAGATATTTTTATCCGCGGTACATCAAAAAATCGACACAAAACTCCGATACGAATCTTATTTTATTTTTCTCTATCCATTAGCTAATTAATTAATTAATTCACGTAAAATAAAAAAAAGGCATAAATAGAAAGGGGAGGAGAGAGAAACGTCCCTCCCTCCTCCCTCCTCCCTCCTCCCTTGCCCCTACCCATGTTGACTCCGATGTGCTCTCCATGTTACATCGGCGTCACTTGATCTCCACGGGTCAATAAAGCGCGTGAGAAAGGAAAATCCCCTCTCTTTATTTATTTTCGAATTATTTAATTTATTCCCCTTTTTTTGGCAAACAGATTCGGACCCGGGGCGCGTGCTTTTTCGGGCAAATAATCTCGGCCCGAAATTTATTGCCTTAATGAGCTGCGGAGACGCAGGAGGAAAGTGACGCCATTCCGGGAAATTGAAGTCGGAATGAAATTGAAATTCGCCCCAAATTCAAATTCACCTCCAAGACGAACAACACCTTCTCTCTATCACTAAATTCACGCGGAGAGGCCTTAAGTCATGATATCCGTGTAATAGTACCGCTGCTAGTTATGTACTCCTCCTCCTCATCGTCTCCGTTCCATATGTAGAGAGAGAAAAAGCGCAGGCGGAGATAGAGAGAGAAAGCTCCCTCCTTTTAGTCAGAGATAGAGAGATATAGAGAGAGAGGGCGCCTGCTTCCCTTTGTCATTTCCGCCACCGAAGTGTATACTCTCCCTCCCCCTTCCCACCAATCTCTGGGTGTAGAAGAAGGAAGGATCGTCCGGGGAGAGAGAGAGAGATTCTGGATTTGCTGATGCGGTCGATGCCGCGCGCGCCTCTTCGGGCATTCTGCTTTGTGATGACCGGGTCGAGCTGCGAGGTAAAGTGGAATGCTCCTCTGGGTCGGTGCCCGTCTTGTGCCGACGCTTTCAGTCTGTTCGCTCTTTCTCTGTTCATTTTTGCTTTGACTTGCTCGGCCAGGTGATTGGAGTCTGATTTGTCTTGGTCCTCTCTTTTTCTCTTTTGGTTTTTTTCTTGGGGCCGGTTTTGATGATAGGTGAAGCGAATCGGAAGTTGAATTCTGCTGTGTAGAGCTGTTCGTGGGGGAGTAAGTACGAGGTTTCGGTGAGGGCATTGTAGAGATAGAGAGAAAGAGAGAGTGAGGGGAGATATGGGTGATGCTGAAGATTCTCGTAATGATACATCCCGAGGGCTTCAATCCTCGTTTGGGACTTTGCAATCTTCAATCTCCAAGCAAGCATTCTCCATGAACCAGCTTGATATACCGCACTTGAGTGCTCCGGACATGCGCACAACTATGCGGCAATTCCCCCAGAGTTTTGGAGGTGATGTTAACAAAAGAGCTGGTATACCGCCTTCGCATCCGAACCAGATCCCTCCGATTTCGCCATATTCCCAGATCCCAATGCCACGGCCTCTGAACCAGCAGATGGGTTCTCCGAATTTCAGCCATGGCCCGACTCACTCGAGGTCTCTGTCGCAGCCGTCGATTTTTAATTTCGACAATTTGCCCCCGCTGAGCCCGTCTCCTTTCCGAGACTCCCCGTCGGCCTCAATCTCGGACCATGTTTCGGGCGATGTGTCGATGGAGGATCGAGATGGAAGTTCGCATCCTTTATTGCCACCCTCTCCGTTTGCTAGGGGAAATCCCTCGCGGATTGGTGAAAGTCTGCCTCCGCGTAAGGCACATAGACGGTCTAACAGCGACATTCCGTTCCTATCATCACTTATGCAATCGTCCCCACCTCTTATACCATCGAAAGGATTGGGTACGATGGAGCGCTCGGTATCTGGGAGGGAGAGTATGAGTTCAGCTAAGCCAGCTCAGCTGGTTAAAAAGGAATCTAGCTGGGACAGGGTTGTTTACACCAATGCAGAAGGCATGGGTGAGCGTAAATCTGAAGGAGAAGTCGTGGATGACTTATTTTCCGCTTATATGAATCTGGATGGAATCGATGCGTTGAACTCTTCTGGGACTGATGAGAAAAACGGTACCGAAACTCGTGAGGATTTGGATAGTAGAGCAAGTGGGACGAAGACGAATGGAGGCGACAGCAGCGATAACGAAGTAGAGAGCAGCGTGAATGAATGTGGGAATAGCATGCAGAGACTTGGAATGAATTCTTCAAGTGACAAGAGGGAGGGAATCAAAAGGACTGCCGGAGGGGATATTGCTCCAGCTTCCAGGCACTACAGGAGTGTTTCCATGGATAGTTTTATGGGGAAGCTGAATTTCGCTGACGAGTCGACAAAATTGCCTCCTTCTCCTGGAGTTCGGCCTGGACAGCTCTCCCCCGGAAATTCAATCGATGCAAATTCTAATACTTTCAGCTTGGAGTTTGGGAATGGTGAATTTAGCGGGGCAGAATTGAAGAAGATTATGGCAAATGAGAAACTTGCTGAGATTGCCCTAACCGATCCAAAGCGTGTGAAAAGGTGAGGCATACCTGAACTATAATCAAGTCACGATCAAATTCATTATTGGCCTTGAAAATTGCTTCTTCTTTTTTCATTTTACTGACTAAAATATTTACTTCAGGATACTAGCGAATCGCCAATCAGCTGCACGTTCAAAAGAACGAAAGATGAGGTATATTCAGGAGTTGGAGCACAAGGTTCAGACTCTACAAACAGAAGCTACAACATTGTCTGCGCAGCTTACGCTCCTGCAGGTAATGAGTTCACATTCTCCAGTATAGTTTACTCTTCCAGTGATTATTGTCTACTTAAACTGATGTTGTGCTACCTGTTTTTCATCTAGCGAGACTCTCTTGGCCTTACCAACCAAAATAATGAGTTGAAATTTCGTCTTCAAGCCATGGAACAACAGGCTCAACTACGTGATGGTATGATATGCAGTTTGAGTTTTGACATTTTGTTTGGTATCTGCAATCAGTTTGGTGTATGTCTCCTGATGCAATGCATGTTGGAAGATGGTAATGGTATCAAAATTTGTACACTCATTTTTAGACTCCTGGGACCAAACTTAAAATGTTCCCAAACATGTTTATCCTCTGAAAAGTAAAGGATTTAATTGCTTGCTTTCCTTTCACCCTTTTAATCATCTCATGGGCTGCGGATGTTGAACAAGCCCAAAGTTTTAAAACGCAACTTTGTTTTTCTCGGTGCAGTCTGTTGAATATACTGAAGTGGAATTTTTTGAAGGGGTTGACTGCATTTAATTTGTATCTTCGTTAACTTAAATTTGATGCATTAAAGAGGAAGTACTTATAAAGAGGAACCGTTGATGCAGTAGAATGGGATGGTTGGATGGCTATTGGTTTGTCCAACTGCCTCTTTGATTGTCCTGGCAAAATTATGTAGTGGTAGAGTGGCCCATCGGAATAGTACTACACACTAATTTGTAGCTCTTTGAGTTCTACTCCCACATGCAGGACATAATAAAAGGAAATGGTGCATCAAAAGGAGAAATTATTTTTTTCTTAGTTTGCATATGTATGTCAAAGGTGTTGCCTTCCGTGCTATCAGTAGGTGGATAATTATTAATGAGTCTATCTTTCTGTTGGATAAACTGCACCTGACTTCCTGGTGTAGACATGCATGTGCATGACCAAGTTTCATGTGTAGTTGGTTGTGCCCTCTGTATAATGTATATCAAGGATCTTACTTTCTATGTGATACCAGTAGGTGGATCATAAGTACCGAGTCTGTCTTCCTTTCCAATAAAATGCATTTGACTTCTGGGTATAAACATGCATGTATATGACTTAAGTTTAATGTTTTCTTCTCTTGTTTCTGATGCCATCTTTATCATATTCCAGCACTTGTGAAATTTTTCGATTGATGTTGTACATGTTGGAAGCTATGATGCCCCAAATCTTAACTTATGCTGAGAGTAGAAATCTACTATGGAAGTCTCCTTGCATAATGATTATCATACTACATAGAAAGAGCTCTAACTTAGTTCTGACTACATCTGACAGCCCTGAATGAAGCATTAACTGCTGAGGTGCAACGATTGAAGCTCGCAACAGCGGAGCTGAACTCGGAATCTCATCCTTCAAAGTGCATGGTTTCACAGCTTCCTGTGAACTCCCAAATGTACCAGCTCCATCAGATGCAACAGCAACAGTCGCAGCAGCAGCCTCAGTCGCAGCAGCAAAATGGTAACTCAACCACAAAATCGGAGTCGAATCATTAGGATGTGGGTGGTCCAACAACTCCGGCGCCTCAACAAGTCTCACCTGTCTCAGTTCTTTGACACCCTGCAATAGTTCTTCTAGTGCGTCCATTCATTCATTAGTTTTTTGCATATGCAACCCAAGTCCCTTTGCATGGTAATGTTACATATGTTCAATATATTGCTCCATTTGCATCGCATCTGTAGTTCTGATCCAAGGTATGAACTCGTATACTTATACAGGTTGTAATATCTAAGTTATGTCCACAGCATTCAATATTTTTTTGGTTTTGTTTCATGGAGATGCCTGTGTCAGAATATATGCACTGGGTAGACGTGATTTGATTTGTTGCTTTGGAAGAGTTAAAAGCTCGACTCTTTCGCCTGCATAAATATATTGTTCATGTACTTCGACATGTTGGCCATATATATCCAACCATTTTTACAGTACCATCGCCATCTTTGCTCGTTTGCCTTGTGGTGAATGGCGTTGGAACCAAGTCCAAGAGTCCCGTGCTTCCCCTATATTCAGATTGAACCTGTTCTTGCGGCCTAAATCTTGGGGTGACGATCCTTTTTTCTGGTTCTGCTCCATTGATGGACGCACCAAAAGTTAACGAAAGTCAATTTCGTGCTGAAATTATGGATAGTTATGGCGATCACTACGTATGCTGGGTGGTGGTGGGCCAATGATGTCAGACGGTTCGGTTGGGTCGGGTCAATGCCCCCCATCTCGATGGGGACATTGCCATTCATTGTCGTCAATCATTCAGAAAGTTGCCCAGGATTTTCTTGAAAGGATCATCTTCTTGGAGTATCCGTGGGCATCGTTATCATGCGTTTGAATTTGTTCTCTGCCTAAATTGTCCCGGTATGCTAATTTTCCTCGCTCTTGGAAGAAAAGGGAGCAAAGTTCGAGAGTTACACGTTGATGCTCTCTAAATAAAATTTGATTCAGTCTAATTTTCTGTGGATAAAGGAGGTAGACCTTTCGATAGCCTATTTAATGCTGGAGTGTCGTCATTTACATTGTTTACATTGTGGGATTGAATGATCATTTAGCTGATCGATTCGCAATGTACAATTTTTGACCTGTAGAAAATACCCTTTTAACATTTTCCTACTATGAGAAAGGAGAATGTTGCTAAAATTTGAGAAAGGGAGTTTGATTTATGAAGAAGAGATAGGGCCGCTTCAACCTCCACAATGCCCAAAGAGATTATCATTTGGAGACTCGAAAGTTTTGCTTTGAGCGAAGAGCACACTCTCGTAGTTTGCGCGAACTAAGCAAGTCAGTAGCCTGATTAATTACGAAGAAGTCCACCTACCGAAGTTGAACTGGGTTGCCATTAGAAGTCTCGTTGGAATTCAGTTTGACCCAAACCGGAACGGTGGACGGTCCAGTCTGGGAACTCATCTCGTTTCTCTCTCTGGAAAAGCTATCTAATTTCATACAAATCCAAACTATGTCCTTAACATATTCAAAAATCAGACTCGCAAGTGCGTTAGGAAAAGAGAAGACCATCTGAAATGATATTTTGTTCCTCTAATTACAAAGATGCCAACAAGTCACACCAAAAACAGTTGCCAGTCAATTTCTTGTACTAGAGTTGTTGAGCAGATAAGTTTGACAATAACCACTTGTCCATATCATGGGTTAAAAATTCACTGTTTAAACTTGCTGGCAAAATCTTTTGCCAAACTACCTTTACATACCATCCCTAAGGACGTGTAACGTTCTTTTTTCTTTTCTTTTTAAAGAGGATTGTGTACAAGAAACGCAAGAGGAATCTGTTCCTTTCGTCTAGATCATTGGTAAAGAATTCACCCTTTCGGCTTGCTGGCAAAATCTTTTGCCAAGCAACCTTAGCATACTCACAATCCCTAAGCACGTGTAATTTTTTTTTAGAGGATTGTGAAAAAGAAACTCAAAAGGAATCTCAAGTGATTTTACGTTGAGATCTTTCGCAATTACTAAGTAGACACCGGTAAAA
Organism: Melaleuca alternifolia; assembly: GCA_019926035.1. Lineage (NCBI taxonomy): Eukaryota > Viridiplantae > Streptophyta > Magnoliopsida > Myrtales > Myrtaceae > Melaleuca > Melaleuca alternifolia. The sequence goes on from JAGKPW010002331.1 coordinate 2,698,287, forward strand.
ATACCGGCCAATAAATGCTTTTGATCCTCTATAGCCCATTCCATTTCCGCACTAAACTCCAGAGTTTAGCAGTATGCAATTGATATCTCGTTGAAATGAATTCGTAAGCTTCTTTAATAGTGAAAAAAAAAACCATTTTGTGCCGTAGATCTGGCATGGAGCATTTTGTGCCGAGAGACATTCTCAAAACAAAAGAACCTAAATCTAGCGGCATTAACTTCTGACCTGAAGCATCGCAGGAGGTGTAAAGACACTATTCAATAACTTGCATTTGATCAATAGAGGCTTCTCAGCATACAAAAGGAAATCGTCTGCATACATCGAATGAGAGATCATAGGACCTCCTCGTCGAGTTCCAAACGGCTTCTGGTCATCCTTCTCAACGAAATCCACGATTAAGTGAGAAAGCCGCTCCATGCAAAGGATAGAGATATAAAGCGAAAATGATCCCCTTTTCTCCCACCCCTTCAAGGTGGAAACACTTCTGTTGGTTTCCCATTCCAAAGATGCCACATCCGGTTAGTCATCAAATGATAAGATCCATCAATGGACTAGGAATTCCAACGGTGTGAAGGGTCTCGCAAATGAATTTTTATCTCTAACTTATCATATGCTTTCTCCAATACTATCTTAACTAGCATGTGGCCTTTCTTCTCTTTCATTTTGCGTATTGAACGATTCATTTCCCAAGGAAGGATGATAATATGTTAAATTCGGCAGCCTAGAATGAAACTCACGTGGTTGGGCGAAGCTGAATTTCGCATAACTTCCTTTAGTGGGTTCGCAGTATTCTTAAAAATTAATTGCAGAGATGACGGGTCGAAAGTGATCCATTCAACCTTTCGGGAAAATCAACTTCACGTATCATGGTGATTACAGTTTGGTTAATACTTTCCAAATTCTCAGCACCAAGCCAAAGTTTCTCAATTTCGAGACTGGCTGAACTTTTCCTAGTTGCCCATTGATCTTGATAGAACATTGCTCGAAAGCTGTCTGGTCCTGACGCTTCAGAGGACCCCATTCCAAACACTGCATTTAGAATCCCATCCTGCTTAGATGACTTGACAAACTTTGGAGCTGAATCTGGGATAAGTTGCTAAAGCAATCAAGCCATTGAGCCGAGAGATCCCTTCGCTGTTTTGTTGCATACAGATTTTGGAAATCAGAGACAGCCACACTTTTCAGTTGTTCCTGGTCATGAATCCATCTTCCCTCAGGATCCCCACTTCCCCTAATCAACATGGCGTCGGGGGTACAGGCTGCTCACAAACACTAGCAATCTGAGTTCGAATTTGGTTTTTGTAACTCCATTAACATGGGAACCTTACGACCGGCCAGTGATGCAGCTTCTTGTCCGACCGCGAGCCTATTGTCCTTACCATCGTGGACTCGGTAGCCTGCGCAGGGTGCTGACTGTGGTTTTGTTCTCTCGAGCAAATTGGTCAAGTAGCTCATCATCGCCCAAGTAAGACTTCACCTCGGAAGGGGGTTGTTTACTAATCGCTCGAGGAAGCAATGGATCAGCTGAATGCGCAGCTACCTCGGGCGCCATATGGCTATAAAAACCATTGAAGCAGATGAGATGTAGGCCTTCATGCTCAATCCGGCATCGTCGACAACTGAAAGCGATCGTGGGTTTAAGGGGTTTAGAGAGATCGACTTGAACATACATTCACGCACCGTCTCTTTTCCATAGCTAACCGAAAAATACCCAATCGAACTATTGAAGAATTGAAGTGATTTAGACTATGGATAGCTTTCTTTTTTTCAAAATAAAGCTGGAATTATAGAAATTTTTTCTTTGGGTCATGAATAGTTGCATTTTTGCATGATTAAATATTGTTGTCCTTTGTTTTTAAGCTTTATTCGATTATTGGTCTATCAGTATACAGTATAATAGAGATTATGAGGACTAGAAAAAGCAATCCCCCGCCAACCGCTCCACCATGACTCTGCACGGGAGATTTGCGTTGGGTCGAACACAAAGCCCACGTTCAAATCGGGCCCGGCCCACTATCACAATTTCATTGGAGAGCGAATATTTAGTCGATCTAATTAACGAGTGCTCTGAATTAATAATTCGAAGCATTTTTATTATCATAATAATGACGAGACGACATATGAAAAAAAATATATTGGAAATTACAAACACCTTCAATGATTTATTTGATGAGCATTTTCGAAATATTCATCAACAAAATTCATATTTTTTTTAGACCCAATGGTGGGTAGCTGTGTTGATTAAAAGTTTATTTATCATCGCCAAGGTTACGAGTTCAAAACTTGCAATAGGGAGTCATGTTATTGGGGTCCAATGATGGGTAGCTATGTTGGTTAAGAGTTTATCCATCATCGCCGATATTACGGGTTCAAAACTTGTAATTGCTAGCGTTTTAAGTAGGCAGTCATGTTGCTGAGGTTCCGTGCTAGTCTCTCTCAAGAAATAAAAATTTGGCTCTTTAATACCGTCCGGAATACGGGGGCTCATGGTGGTGTCTTAGATATAAAAAAAAATCACATTTTTGAAGAGCGTGAAATGTATAAATGGGGGTGCATATCTACGCAAGCATCCCCCCCTCGGCGATTCAAATCCAACCGTCCCGTATTCAACGGTCCACGTTCAACCATAGACTCGACCGCACCTGATCTCGAGTCCCAAATCTAGGGCTAACAGCGGGTGCGCCGTTCTCTCCAACGCGCGCGCGCACACAGTCGCTTATTCTCGATTTCGGCCGAGCACCATCCGCGTCCGGCGAGCGACGTCATCGCACCAATGGCTCCGCCTCCTGGACCTTATTCCGGCACCAGCACTCTCGCTCTGGTAAGTCTCTCTCTCTTTCTGAATCGGTTGACGATGGCTCGCGATTCGATGTTTGTAGATCTCGATACGTTTTTCCATTCGTTTAGCTCGATTGAATGGGTGTTCGATTAAGCGTGCTCTGAATCTTGGGTTTTTTTTTGGTGGATTTGGATGGCGACAGGTCGCCCGTGTCTCGGCTTTCACTTTCGGGGTCGTGTACGGGAACATGAAGCTCAAGTATCTGAAGGTACTGTGATCCTGTCTGATTCTTTGAGGGCCGCGTTTTGCCAATCTGTGATGGTTTGATGATGTCGCCTTGAGTTTTTAGGGGATCGGTTCTTTTTTTGTGCCATTGCACTTTGCGTGCAGGAGGACGTGCAAATGAGCCGTCCGATCGAAATCAAATTAGGTGATTTTGGCTGTCGGAACGACGTGTTTGTTGAGTTGCGTTAGATTTTCCGTCCGGCTTGTGCAGTAGTACTTACGAGGCCGTCATTGAGTTAATCTGCTCGAGCATATTTATTTGTTGAATCTTTGAAGAGTTCTGTAGCGTATGGGTGCTGATTCCAGTGATGAGAAGATGGTTGCCGTTGTCGAATATAGTGATATCTTGGATGCTTTCAGCTTTGGCCTATGTCTTTCAGTATAGATGAAACGTGGAAAATAGGATTCTCCTATTGCAAATGCAACTTTTCGTGATAAATCCGTGTTTGCTTTTTGGAAGGATAGAAGGATTTTAGGATTTAGTTCTCACCTTGAATATTTATGGCAAAGTTATGTGGGAAAACTGATATGAGCTTCTCTGGCTTGACGGGTCAATCTGATTATTGTGGCGATGCATCTGTGGCTTGGTTGTGTGGTTCTTCTTTGCAATTAGAAAAGTGAGGCGTTGACCTCGCCCATTGAGATTTATATCATTGATGCTCACGTTACTTTACCTTAATCACTTGATCTGTTTCTCAAAAAGTCAGCACTAGAGTTGGATCGGAAGTGTGATGCTTCCGACCACCGTAAATGCTTGGCTGCGCCGATTATCAACATGTCGTGTATTTTGTGCATGCTTGTGTGTGCTTCCATGTGGTGTGCGCGTGCATGTGAGAGGCATGCTCATCCTTGCATTTTGGTTGCAAGTTGTAAAGTTGTTGCTGCGCAAGAGTATTCATAAGTTGTGCACTCCGTTAGCATTGGCTTCACCTTACAAGTTTTTCTTTTCACACAAGTTTGGCATATGACCGTAGAGGCCGAATGTTACTGATGATTAGAATTGCTTTGTCAGATTTAGCCTGTCATATAGCAGATGGCGGATCGAATTCAGTTAAACATGGAGCTGTCTATATGCTTGAGATACTTCATTACTTGCTCTGCAATGCTTTTAATACTGCCCTTTTCTGTTGTCTATGTTACTGTATACTTCATAGCCAGCTCTTAAAAGAGGGACCGTGAGGAAGAAGTTGAAAAGATCATGTAGGGGTAGCGAGAAAATGTACCTTGAACCACAGGAATGCTACTGTCTCTGCTATGTTTTTCAAGGCTTAGAGTTGACGCTGGGTGGTAGATATACATTATGTTGAAGAAGTATCAGATGCGTATGCTTGCTTGTTAAAGTTGCTATCCAATGGGATGACTTGAAAACGTTATATCAGTGTTCCAACACTTAGATGAGATTTTGTTTACAGTGCACTAACTAAGCAGCAAGCTGTCTTACCTACTACTGGATGAATTGAGAAATTGCGCTAACTTCAAAAGCTCATTGCATCCTTCTGTCTTACCAGGCAAAGGCGAAGTCCCAAAGAAAAGCTGAAGCGAAGGCTCATCATTGAAGAGTTGGGGTTTTGTTTTATGTTGTGGATTAGAAGAGTCACAATAATGGATTGGTAGAATTTCACCATCTTCACTTGGCATAGATATCTTTGGGCTGTTTCCAAAATGCTTGTAGATCCTTATTTTTCGGTTTTTTTTTTTTTTCGAGAATCACTGGATCCGGGCGTTGCCACTCGATGGCAGTGGGCAACATCATAATTTTTTCACTGGTTGTCTCATACTCTATCCTGAGGCAATAATTCTCCTTGGTTATTGATGACCTCTCTGACTACGGTCTTTTGACCTCAGTTTTGGCTTCTGTTTAGCTGTTCTTTGCATGTTTTCTAGGATATTAACTGTTCTTTGGATATTCATCGGAAGTTCTTACTGCGGTACCCTCATGCGCCCAGCCGATGTTCTTTCAGCTCCCGAAACGTGGGGATTTTCGAAGGAACCTACACCAATCGGCGAGCATCCTCTTTAAGTTAGATTCGAAAGACGTGGTTCTTCCGGACAATTTTGTTCAGACCTTAATATCGAATTATGGCGATTTTTATCAATTTCAGTGGGTGCGGGGAATGACTGTTGTTTCTCTTTCTTCTCTCCTTTTTCATACCGTGGAGTTCTAGATGAGATTTTCCCTTTTTCTTCGTTGGGCATTTCAAAAACGAATTTATTTCATTTCTATTTCATGGATGAATCTCTCTGAAAGAATGCGTTTGATAAGAATATAAATGCGTTTGGTACAAAATTAATTTATTTTTTTTCCTTATTTCCTTTTCTTCTTCTTCCTCTTTTAGTTTGTCGCAGTCTCTGCCTCTTTGGTTGGAGAAAGGAAAAACAAAAAGGACAACATTATTCCAAGAAATTATTCTAGAGAACAGAAATATTATTGTTTTTTATTTCTGTTTTTTTCTTTTAATTCTGAGTAATAGATAATTTAACCGGCGCCGCTAAATGAATTTCTGTTTCATTCCTGTTTCGAGAAGCAAAAGAAGATAAAATTTATTGTGCGACAGATTATGGAGTCTGGTGCGTCAGGCCCATGAGTCTGCACGTGGACCGTCGACACTTTTCAACAGGGAAGGGGCCCAGTCATGACCTGATGAGCCTAAAAGCATCGAGCAGTTGAACCGTGATTTGGCCGAGAGACGTCTCGATGCCCGAGCAGGAGAACGAAGTCGTACGGTCCGCATGTGATCGTACTACTTACTCCCCCGTCCATCTTTTTCTCCAAGAGAATCAAGTGTGCGCTCTCTCTTTTTAATTTAATGTAATCAGTCGATGATTGAAACGAACTGTGGCTTAGTTCACGCTGTCCACAGGATCCGGCCTTTCCCATTGACGCTTACTCGAAGCTTTTCTCCTCTCGCGCAATTAAACTAATTCAACTGTAGCCAATGGGGGTTCCCCTTTCTAGCTCGCTCGCTCGCTCGTTCACGCAGCATTTGTTTAATGGGCATGGGAGTTAGTAGGACTATTAATCTCTCTCTCTCTCTCTCTCTCTCTGAAAGATCTCGATTGATAATTGATCCGCGTGACGTACGGCCCACAAAGTTTCTCCTGTTGTTTGCGACGTCCAGCTGATCTCGACGTATTAATCTTCATCTCCCCCCGTCTCGCTCTTGAAATTGTCCATGGAAGATTGACTTTAGGAGAGTTTCTGTGGGTGGAACTTTGTTCGCCCGTTGACCGTCGAATCATAATGACGGTAGAATTCAATCGATCCACCTCACGAATGGCAACTTCTCTATCTCGCAAGCTAGTCCCCGAGCTGCAGTGTTTACCAGCTCATTGGTAGAGTCCTATCTTGTTCCCCACCTCTAGGGTAAAATTTCAGAAGGATTATGTTAAGGATTGCCGTCAAGTTCCTTGCTGACCGCCCAAGTAATGGTAATTCATCATTTCCAATGTGCACGCTCTCTCGGGTCATGCGCAACCAGTGCATCGAGAATCGAGAATGAAAAGCATTTCATTTTGTTTTTTTCAGTATGGTCACGAAGGTACCTCAACTGTACTGATTAACGAGACTTGTTTTACGGTAAACAAAGAGGTCGCCCTCGATAGTCATCTCAGTCGGGGCGTTAATTTCTACGGATGTTTGACTTAGGATGATAAAAGCTCAGATCCAAGGGATTGCGTAGATGAATCGCCTCGTCTAACAAACTAATTAGGTGGGCCCAGCATATATTCCCCTTGATCTTGCACAGTAATGTAATAATCAGGATTACCGTTTCATAGAGATGTTGGGGGACAAGAGGTGATGGGGGGGTTAAGGGAGTACTTATCCCGGACCCGATAAAGAAACTCATGAGATCTGTCCATTTCAGCTTCAGCCTTTTTGGCCTTTGTTAAATTGTCGTGCATGAATTCATGATTAGCCGAGACCAAGTGAAGCAATTTCTTTCACGCGGGATATAGACATCGTAATTATCATCATTCTTACATGGTGTTCATTTAAATATCTCTTTCCTTTTCAACTGCTTGATTGACGTAACTTATGAAAAATCGTTCATTTGAATGTTATGATTTTTAATTTATTGCTCGAGTACCAAAACTTTTCAATAGCATTCACTTAAGTGCTAAGAATTCATCGTGGCATGACACTTGTGGTGAATACTTTAAAAATATACATGGTACTTAAGTGATCGATTAAACAGTTATATGAAAAAAAAATTATGATATTCAAATGAGCTCTTCACATAGGTTACGACGCTTGAGTGATGATAAAAAAAGTTATTCAAATGTCATACAAAAGTTATGTCTATTTTTTTTTTTTGATGACCGAGGAATTCACCACGGGTTCCCAGTGCCCGGACGGTAGCAAAGGGCCAGGCTCCAATACCTTGAGTGAGACTAGCACAAGACCTTAATACCATAGTCTCCTGTTTAAGACGCTAAGTTACGATGCTTAAGTGATGGTAAAAAAGTTATTCAAATGTCATACAAAAGTCATGTCTTTGTTTCTTTTTAAGATTGAGGAATTTATCATGGGTTCTCGATGTTCAGACGGTACCAAAGGGCTGAACTCCTATACCTCGGCGTAGACTAACACATGACTCAAATATTATGGCCCCTCACTTAAGACGCTAGCAACCACAGGTTTTAAGGAGAAACTCTCAACTAATACAGCTACCGACCGTTGAGTTACAAAAGTTATGCCGTTTTTCCCTTTTATGCGGAATCTCAATTGTAACTATTTTGAGTGCTGGCCAAAGGAAGCTGAGGTTTTTAGGTTGACCATCTAAGAGCAAACTTATGGTTTGTCGTATACACGTGTTCAAATGCAAAATAAGACTGACTCGGCGTGCTGAAGCGATTAAGCATGGTAATCCACTCGTCTCTCTCGCGAATCTTTTGCCATTTTCGGGAGATTAACCAAATTGGCAATCCGAACTTCATATGGTCAACTGGAGAGCGTTGGGTTGATCTTACCAAAAGCATACAGCTTTTCATCAAGGGTGTCAAAATGGAAAGGCCCAGTCCGACAGTTTCAGTTCGATGGCGACACCATCAAAAGCTCGTGGATCAAATCGCGTTCAATGTTGAGAGATGGAGACAGAGAGAATCAAATCGAACCGAACCGAATCGAATCTTTTACTTGCTGATGCTCGCTCGACACGATGGACACCTCCCCCCTGCATTTTCCTGATCTGGTCAGTCTTGATAAATCGATCACGTTTGATCGATTATATGCACTTCAAAGAAGAAGTGATTTTCATGCATCCAACTCGTTTCGGATGGTAACGTGCAAAGGCGAACATTGCGAGATTGGTAACAAAGAATCTTAACTTCGATGGCCACAACGACCCATGAGTACGATCATTTGTTCCCTGGCAAAATGCCCGCAGGTCATCCCCCACCACCAACACACCAAAAAAAAAGGGTCAGTTCCATGCGCATTCATTAGTACTGCCGAGTCCAGCCACAACGCCGAGCACGCCATGGCCATGCTTTTGCTCTTTTCCAGCCAGCCCTCACTCCCCCGTACGCGATACTGTTCTTGGTTTCGACGTGCACGATGATCGCGTCCGTCCATATCAATCGCTCTCCTTCATGAATTCACTCGAATCCTTTTTGATCTAGAGTTAATTCCCCCCACCCCAAAAAAAGAAAACAAATTGTCAGATCATGCCCGTCGTGATAAGAATAAACTAAATGTCTCTAAGGATCTTAATTGGTGTAAAGAGTAAAAATATCGTGACTTTATACCGGTGTGATGTATGTACCTGAATGGAATTGAAATAGAGGGAGATGTGTGTGTATGACTCTCCATTCGCGATGTAAAAAGATAAGGCGATTGGTATTTGATGTTACAGTGACTAAATTTAGGATTTTGAATAACAAAAAAGAGTACAAACAGAGCTGCGACGCCCTCACTCTGATGTCAATCGCGTCACTAATCGTTGGTCGCCAAAACGTGGCTGGACACCTATTCTTTTTTGTCGGCATCGCTCTAAATTTTCTTTGGTCTCGCAACAAAATCACATAAAAAGTTGCCATTCGATTTTACTTATATTTTTACCTTCCAGAAAAAGAGTTATGTTTATATCACAATAGTCATAATATAATTTTATATTTTTTTTTGTATATGTATTTGCTCAAGTTAGTCGATGTCGAGTTTTTTTTGGTAGACGGGCGAATGACAACGTAGGTCGCGTTTAACTAAGTGCATCTGAGAAACCTGCGGCCCTGTCTGACAAATTTCTCCGGGGGCCCACAATCAACTAAAATGTCGCTGGTTTTTCCGTGATTTCCTTCAACTCCGGTGGCACTTACCCAGCCCGTTCACCTTATAAAGATCCTCACCCACCCATTCTCTCTCTCTCTCCCCTCAAAGACGCTCTCTCTCTCTCTCTCTCTCTCTCTCTCTCTCTCTCTCACTGCACTCCCCCACTCATTTTCCTTCGCTTTCCCCGGAAAAGAGAAATAATGAAGGAAAGGATGTCGTCGGACTTCGGGAGCTCCAACAAGATCCGCCGCATTGTGACGATCCGGCAGATGCTGCGGCGGTGGCGCAGGAAGGCCGCCGCCCAGGCCTCGGCGGCTCCTCCCCCCGACGTTCCCGCGGGGCACGTGGCGGTTCTCGTGGGGGGCGGGTGCAGGAGGTACGTGGTCCCCGCGACGCACCTGAACCACCCGGTCTTCCGGCGCCTCCTCGTGCGAGCAGAGGAGGAGTACGGGTTCGCGAACCACGGCCCGCTCGCGGTCCCCTGCGACGAGGCGGCGTTCGAGGAGATCCTCCGGGCCGTGTCTCAGGCCGAGGAGCTGCAGCGGTGTTGCCACGTTGGATTCCGGGGCGGCCCGCACGGCCTCGTGAGCGAGTCGAGGCCGCTGCTCAACGGCGTCGCGGACTGATCGAAGGTCGTATGTTCCCGAGAGGCGCGCGGTCTGATTTTTTCGGGACGGATTTTCCCTTTTTTGTTTTCCTATTTTTTTTTTCTATATTAGTAAGATGGGCTTGTTGAGTAAATTTTTGTTCTTCATCAGAAGCTCTAGTTAGGATTATTAGCTGGTGAAAAGACCGAAGAGGGTAAAGATCTGTTGTAAATTCAGTGGTTGACTAATTTCTAGGAAATCTCGGAGAATATCGAAATTAGTTGAAGGATGAATTATTTATGTTTTAACCAAAGTTTTGACCCTGTTGATAATTTCGCGATTTGGTCAATTATAATCATCAATTATCGAATTCTCGAATCGAAGGGTTTTGGTGGTATTTTCCCATTGCCTTTGTCGTAGCTTCAAAGTGCGATCTGTCCCAGATATTTAATGGATTCAACCTTGTGAAGGGCCGAATCTCAAATGTACGTATTAGGCAGTAGAAGAAGTCAGCCAAAAAGATAATTCTCAGATCGGAGGAATTCGAAAAGATAACACGATCCCACGTTCAAAAAGAAGAAGAAGAAGACGATGATGAAAACATACCATGCACCGAAACCATAATTGGCTGTTCGCCCGATAATCCCACACATCGCGTGATGCAAACCCTCGTGATTGATTTGATTTCAAGGAGAATAGGGTCGAGATAAGGTGCTTTCTCCTCGTGGATGCGTGTGGGAGAAAAAAAGGTGAGAAAGTGATTGACCGTTATAATAATAAGAGAAACAAAAATAAATTCTAAAAATGAATTTATTAGCATGCACGAAAATTTGTGAGATTATAGCTATTTATTTTTAATTAGATGGCGCAGATTAATATTCAAATACTATTTTTATACTGTGTGAAATTTCACAGAACACTCGTCAATTGATTCTAAAAGCTCGAATGGTTGCTTGACTTAATGCACATCTGATGTACTGGCTTGGTCTAGTGGTCGTGGAATCCCTTCAATCACCGATATCCCTCCGTCATTAGTTGGGGGTCGTGCGGGTTTAAATAACGGTTCAAACCTGACAAAGCGAAAAGCGCCCCTCACTTTGGCATATAGCTAATGATCTACAGAAACTTTGTTGAGGATAATTTTGTGGTTTTGCTTTTGGGCCGAGCATGATAATGGATGTTTAATCATAATAGCGATCAACAAAGATTTTGTGGCTTGGACAGTCTTCTTAGTGAATTGTGGGGGCCCTATTGAGGAAATGATATGTTTCTTTACTCCTAAAGTGCCACCCTTTTTCATGATGATGGTCTCCTGCCCAACAATCCACAAAGCATTCGAGATTTCTTTTTGTCTTAAAGAAGAGGAATTCATTTGCCGGTAGAGTATGATTTGACTAAGGGGCCAAGCACAGTGAAGAAGGACAGTGATTAGGGTTAAATTTTACTTGGATCATGGTTATATTCCTTTTCACTTACTGGTGCCCAACAAAACTTCTTTTGCTTGGAGAAAAGCTCTTATATTATATTTTTTCTACTGCCGAATAATTAATTCATCACAATATTATTTTCTTGCTTTCCAATTTTTTTAAATCTCTATTTAATGGGGGGACCTCTAGTGGAATTTTAAGTTCAACTTGTGATAAAACCGGCTCTCGTTCTGGATCAGGAAACGATCTCCTCCAATCATACAATATGATTTTGATGTGATCCATTGATATTATATGGAACGCACAAACCAAGAGATACGGCTTAAGGCTGAGTCTTGGCGTGAGCCAATCGAACCGCCCCGCACCCACAGCAAGCCCTTCGATTGACGGATTCCATGAAAACGATCTCGATGTCCTCAGGCTGAGCAAGATCGAAACGGGACGTGATATCCCGTAAACTTTTCTCGAAAGGGGATCCATCAAAAGTCATACCATCGGGTCAAGATAAGGAGCAATTTGAAAGGATGAATGATTTCCAGCGTTAGCTCTTTCGTGCAATCATGAAAGAGGGTTCCCATGATGCCAAAGGAAGGGGGTCACTCGATGAAAGCAACGTTCGATCTTTTTAGCTTTTCTCCGGCTTGAAGCGTCGCCGTCAAATTTAGTCGATTTCGAGTGCGCGATTCGCTCTCTCAAGTGGTTTGAATTAGGCTTTAACGAGTCCATCTCTCGACGAAAATAACATCCGATAGGCGTAGTGAAAGGCGTGCTCGACGGGCATTACGAGCTTCCCTGATTGACGTTTGATAGTAAGAGAGAAGCCCATCAAATCGTAATTGGTACGGCCATTGAAATTTAGTGTCTCAAGAAAAAAGAAATGGGGGTTTTCGATGTTGTTTTTGCTTGATGCAATAACAAGAGAATTCCTAATGGTTGACTTCGGGAGTAGACCAAGACTATTGACATATATATAATTTATAGTAACAATTGCTCATGGATTAATGATGGGGTCTATCGAATAGAAAAACTCTAGAGTGTTTGATTGGTGATCCATCTGTTGGCCACTATCAAGTGTCAGCTATACGGCTCTAGGACTTTGCGTATACAAAAAAAGTAAAACGTACAAAAGGGTGGTAGAATGTGTGAAAGTACTTAAATATAAAATCACGTCTTCATCTAAAGGTTTAAGCTTTTAGGGCAGTTGTCAGTGGTCATACAAAACTTCACATGGTATCAGAGCAGGAGGTCATGGGTTCAAATTTTGCCAGACCCCTATTCTGCCTCCCCAAAAAAATATTTCCACACTTAGTACTGGCAAAAAGACCAGACTAAGCGTGAGGGGGAGTGTGAAAGTACTTAAATATAAAACCACGTCTTCACCTAACGGCTTAAGCTTTTAGGACAGTTGGCTGTGGTCCTACAAAAATTCACAGAATGATCAGTCAAGAGATAAACCTCTCTCAACAACAAAAATGATGCATGAATTTAGCCCGATCTAGTGATTTGCGCACTATTAATTTGTTTAATAAGATTCCTGAACTTTATCTCAATATATGATATCATTCTTAAAATTTTAATGTGATCCTTAAACTTTTGATACATATTCAGTTTAATCCCAAAAATTTGTGAAAATATTTAATATTGTCCCCGAACTTAAATTGATGAAAGGAAAATATTGAACAGTTTCGGATGAAACTAAAAATGTACAAAATATTCAATGGTTATATTAAAACAAAGCAAAAATTTGAAAACCACATTGCATATTAAATTAACGTTCTTTGATCATTTGTGTCATTATCACTTTAAGAATGCGATTGAGGATGTTGATTCATGTCACTAGGCTCTTCAATGTATTGATGGACATTGTCAAGATAAGGTTCGTGCACGCTATTCTTGACCCTAGAGGTTGATTTGATCCGGACGAAATTCTCAACCGCATCCTTTCACTTTCAGTGAAAAAATCTGAAACTTTCGTTTGGTGGGCTTTCCCCATTACATGATAACAATGTGAAGTATTCCATAGCATTTTGGGAGGGAGCAATTTCGAAACTTTAGAGATGGTTTCTGATGTTCGGTGGACGTGATTATGACCAAAGAAAAAGAGTTAAAAGAACAAGCACAACTCGAAAACGATATTCGATTTTGAATTTCCAAGAAATGTGATAGTAAGAATACATTGCTTTCGGGGTTGAGCGACGAGGGTGGGGCAGTAGACCTCGAAGTCAACATTGGACCGGGCCGAGCTGCTTGGCATCACAATCTATCTTCCCAAACCATAAAGTAAGGAGGTCGAAAAAGCGACGATCCTAATCAAGGCTTCTGACCTTTGCTTTCGGGAGTGAAATTCAGTCTAGAAGCTGTCCAGATTAGCCCTAGAAAATGGGTGTCTGCATTCTTTTTAAGGATAAGGAAGGATGGTTTCAGGTTCCACCGCAAACGATGACGACCTCTACTCGAGCCTACACGGTTCTTGGTAAGTACAATACACTCCCCGGACTTAGCAAATTTAAAAGCTACGAGCATGCCCAAGTAGAGCTCAATTGAGCTCACAGTTTGGTATGGACCGTAGCTTAATCGACAGACCTATTCATGAGTTATACGGCGAGTGGAATCGATTGCGGTGCTGTCAATTTTCTCTTTTTTGAAAGATTCAATATGAAACTCATTATTTCTTGTCATGCGATCGATTCGACCTAACAAGACGAGTCCCATGACGTGGACACCCTCACGACATGGTCACATGGCCATCGCCTGCGCAACTATCTCCCGGCCAATAGCCTAACGCCAGGTGGGGGCTAGAAGGCCCCTGCGAGTCACGTGCTCCTCACGCGGCGAGGACAGCGACGCGAGGAATCAACAGGGAGTAGATACCAGGGCACGATAGACGATACGGCAAGAGCGTTTGGCGGTCCCTTCGTACACATGCGAGCAAGCATGCATGCATGCATTGTATGGAGTCGTGCCATGATCGATCGATGCTAAGTGATGGGGAAGAAGATTCTTTTCCCTCCTTTTCAATGTCTATACTGCATGCGCAAAACGAAGCCCAATACAAGAACTGCGAGGCCTGCGACTCTGCATTACATTGGGGCACAAGATTCGTACCATGTTAGAGCAATGTGTACTTGTCCACTCCTTTCGATCTTTTGCTAGGCTTTTGCCTCTTGGCTGCTTCCTTTCGATGGCTTCATCCTTCCTTCCCAGCCTCACAAGAGCAATTCAGAAAGAAAATGAAAACAAAAACTCGAAGAGAATATTCCTCCACCAAAGCGACCTGTCCTTACGGAATATATGATCTACCAAATTGAGAGTTTAACAGCGTCAAACTGTTCAGATGCACGACGCGCTTTCCATTCTTGATTTTGAGCTATTTAGTCAAGGAGAGGTGGTAATTAGCCTAATCGGACTAAGTTATGCTTAGACATATTGTTTTACTCAAGATGATCAATTGTGTGTCAAAAAGGTCCATATTGAATATCCAATAGAAATTTGACGTTTCGCATGGTATTTATTGATTTCGCGTGATATCTACTAATTCTGTAAATTGATTTAAGGGTATCATCATTCCATATGTGTTTGTTGGCTAGCCTCGGAAGAACAATTCGGAAAGAAAATAAAAAAAAAGAGAGAATATTCCTCCGAGAAAGCAACTTTTCCTTACCAAATTTATGGACTGCCAATAGCATCAACTACTATTTAGATGCACAATGCCCCTATTGCTCCGGATTTTGAACTATTTAGTCGAGGAGAGATGGTAACTAGCCTAATCGACCTAATTTATACTTAGATATATGATTTTATGCAAGATGATTGAGTAAGATTCAAAGAGGTTTATACTAAGTATCCAATAAACATTTGAAGTTTGGCATGGTACATGTTGGTTTCATATGTTATATATTAATCCCGCTAGTTGATTTCAGGGTACTGTTTTATTATGTATTTATATTCATGTGCAGGTCACTTGGATAATATCTAGCAGGAGAGAGAATGCATTTTTAATCATCTTATGGCAATTTGCTCGGACTTCAGCCTTTAAAGTCAAGGTCCATACGTAGTTGAAGTCTCGGAGAAGAGAATACTTATTAGAGAACAAAAAGGCATACGCATGTTGGCTGATGTGAGAGAGAGAGAGAACCCTAAGAGGGAAATCTATTGCAATATATTTTGCAGCCCAACATGCAGAAAAGATCTACCCCACCTCATCTTCTTGTCTGGGGCTTGACTTCTTTCTGTAGCCAGGATGCATAAGCTTCCAAGATGACTTAAAAATAGAAAGAAAGCACCAACCAAAACACCCTGTTTGTTATATCCAAGTAGTGCATGTAAAGTTGATGTATCCCGTAGGATCGTGGGTGTTAGGTATCTCCTACGTGCACAAGTGGGAATGCGAGCATAAGATGTGGGTGGCGGATCAACCTAGGACAACCCTTGGATGGTGATTAACCTAGTACCCGCTATAAGAATCGCATAACCATAGTACATGAATTTTGCGACCTCCCGTGTGTAAACCAATCCGTGACGGTCTACCGATAACATTCTTGTTTGACTCGTTGTGAAAGTTCGACCCCAATATCGTGTTGGAGATAATGGATTGAAAGGCCAAGTTAGTGTTGATGCGAGAGTAGACCGGTCCGATTTCGAGTTCCTAGCTTTTCATACGTGATACGGCATGCCGCTGCAAAGAAAGCTTATAGAAAGTAGAGTTAGCAGCGCCATTTCCCTTGAACTTGTTTGCCCAATTGAATCCGCAACGAAGCTCGACTTATGTGGTTTAAGCTATATTTCTCAGTCGAACAACTTGATCTATCGCCTCCTTTTTGGTTATTTGGCGGCAGAACAATGTTTTATGCCAATTTGGGCAGAATTCGGATAGATCCATGAGTGCGAGCACATGTGTGTGTTTTAACTATTCAAATACCAAATTTCGTCCTTGTCCATTAATAATGGTCTCAAATAAATTTCATATAATATCATGATGAGTTATTGAATTCTAATAGTTCATGATATCTTATTTATCTCCCTTAATATATATTTCTATGCTTCATTTTCTTTGATATCTAGAATTCCACAGGTCACATGAAGATGCAAGTGTGAGTTGTGTTAAAAAGTCTAACGTTGAAGAATTGCTATCTTTAATTGGTCAATTACTCGTTGTTTAAATTTTGAGTGAACATGAGTCCTATTGGATATGTTGGCAGGTCTAGACCTAGGGTCTTTCCTAGTGGGAGAATTAAAAAAAGAGTCATAAAACCTATTATAATTGTGTTAGTTTAGTCCTCAATATTTTCTTTTATCAATTTAATTCTAAACTTTTTTTTTATCGTTATTGCCTCAAATATTTTTCAATTGTATCAATTTAGTCAATCCGGCCAATTTTGGCCTGCCAGCATTGACATGGGCTACGTTTGGTATAGCTTTCCCAAGGGGCTTTGAGCCTCCAAAGCTCATTGAGGAAAATATGATGTGTTTTGTAGTCATTCTCAAAGGGTTTTGAGGTGAAAAACTGGTCTTTCAGCTTTCAACATTTTCCCAAAACCAAACCAAATGCAGCCATGGTCTCACTTGCAATAATATAGACAATTTTCACAATTATTTATTATTTTTTCTAATTTTTAATTAGAAATTTAGTTTCTTTTTTTTTTTCCATTTTTCCCTTCGCCCCCACTTTGGTTGGTGAGAGTCACTAGAGCTCACTGAAGACTAGGTGACGGCCATGAAGCCCTTGCTAGCAGTCGGCTAGTGCTCATAGCCCTCGCCTAGCCTCGCTTAGAATTGGGGAGACCCTTCATGGCCGTGGGTAAGGCAGCCTCACTGGCCGTGGGCAAAGGCGGCCATTATGCAAGGGCAACCTTGGCTTTGCCTCATTGGTCGAGGTGCAGGCGGGCCTCACTTGTGGTTGGCGAGGCCATGGCCACCTTCATTCCAGATCTGGGCAAGGGGGGCCTTGCCCATGGCTGTGCATTGCAAGCATTGTGATGGCTTTCTGATGCGTGGCCACAGGTGAAGGCAGCCATGGCCTCACCAGTTGCGGGCAAGGCCGCCTTCGCCTCAGCTACGAAGGGACTTACCTAGATCTAGGCAAGGGCTGCTAATGGCGAGTGAGCTCCAACAATCCTTGTGGGCAGCAGCTCACCAACCACAATAAAAAAAGAAGAAGAAAGAAAATTAATAAAAATCTGAAAAAAGTATCTAAGACTGGTTAATGTTAGCATTTGTCTGGTTAAAATTGGCCAGATGGACTGAATTGACATAAATACAAAAGCTTTAGGATTAGACTGATAAAGAGAAAATATCTAAGACTAACTGATGTGATTGCAATAGATTTACGATTTTTTTTGGGTAATATTCCCCTCTCTTGGTAGTCTCTTTAGGTGAAGATATTGGACTTTTGCTATGCACTGTCAACAAATGGAATTGGAGCCGATAGTTTGGTGATCTCCTAATCTATTTTGTTGTTTGGTGAATATATAAAATGCTCGTAATCAACATTGTTTGTAGGCAGTGAGCATTGTGGTGCAAGAATGTATTGGAAGTTCTAGTAGAGACGTCTTGATGTAGAAGGGTACCTAAATTAAGGTAGAAATTCTAGTTGAAACATCTTGATGCAGAAGGAAACTTGATTTAAGGGAAAACAAACTTAATGCGGAGCTTACATATGATAGGGAGATTGTTAATATGCATGCACGAACGGGCTATATTAGAAAGTCTCATGTTAGGGAATTAATGTTGCGTCGAATAGTTGATACATCATAATTCCCACGAATTATTTGTTTGAAGGAAGGTGAATTCAATAAGATAAGTTGGTGGCTCACACTCGAACTCTTTTTTTGACGATTCTCTCGATTGAAAACATTAGACTTCTATTGCACAGTCCCAATACTTCAGCGTTAAGCCAAATTTCAGCTTGCGCATGGGAAAATGGGTTAAACCACTCAAGTATTAAACTCCAACTTCATTTAATAGTCCAAATATTTACAATTATTGAGACTGGAGAGAGAGTGTTATGATGATATGTGCATGAAGAGATATCTAATTGTGTGGAGGGAGTTTCCCTGAGAGAAAGGGTGGGAGCTTTTGGGTGGCAGCAGGGGGGATATTCTTTAAGGGGCAAGATATATATAATAGAGAGAGAGAGAGAGAGAGAGAGAGAGAGAGAGAGAAGAGCAGTTGAAGAGGCGTAATTGTCAGAGAGGAGCTTGTGGCTGTGAGGTAAAGATACCCTCGAAGCCATTACGTTCCCGCATTCGACATTAATAGCCAGAATAAAAGCAGGACCAGTGCACATTTTTCTGCTACGTCCCTTTTCATCACAAAGGTACAAGTTGAAAAGCTGCTTGCATCTCACAGATTGCGGAGATATGTTAAATGAACCCATGATCACCTCGGTATCGATAACAACCAATATTAACCAAAAGCCATTCACAGAGAGAGAGAGAGAGAGAGAGAGAGAGAGAGAGGGCCGTGGAACTCATGACAGAGCTTGAGTTTCTTCCTTTCTTTCTGCTCTTCATCGTGTTTTTCGTACGATCCCGGCGCATAAAGGGCATTGGCTTTTGCCGTTTCTTTTTCGTCGAATGAAAATTGGGAAGTCTTTATGTTTGGAGGCCCGTGTTTGATCAGAAGAGCGGGATATCTTAAGAGTTTTAAGAAGAAAGGGTATATGTCTTACGTCCCCATCGTTTTCCCTAACCCCCCCTCCAACGCTTTGAAACGGAACATGGCGAGCTCCTGCTTGTGACCGACGATGCATTCCTATCCACTCTCCTTGATGACCATGTTGCATTGGCGATCCGTAATGGATGCACAAGGCATTTATCAAGACCATCTTATCAAGTTAATTCATTAAGTGATGTGTCAGATCACGAGTCCGACGCTCTAAACAAGTTAATCATATTGATAACGATCTATCATGTCATATAATAAATCAAATGGGCAAACCAATCTTCATAAGTTTAGTATTCGCCAAGATGAAATTAATAAGCCAACGTTTATAGTTAAATTAAGCCATTTCACATTTTGATGGGTTTATCTCCCCCCCCTCCTCTCTCTCATTGCATGGACTAATGGACACAACTCGAGTCCATTAATTAGCATGGAATAGTGCGTGCATAAGTGCATGCAAGACGACGGAAATCCGTCCTTACGTAAGTTCCGGGTTCGTGAAATATCTCGACATAAGACCAAGCCGGAAATCCCCATAGATGATCCGATCGCGAAAATAACTTTACAATGGAAAATCACCATGGCAATTACATTACATCCTTAAACGTCAACTTCTCTCAAAAGGTGCTACACAATCCACCTTCATGAGGAAAACCACGAACTTCCTTTTCACGGGATGAAACCCGGGAAATCCTCCTGGGACATAGATTCGGGTTAGAGTCCTCCGATCGTCAGAAATAAAGAACAAATATGGCTAAAAGTTACCAAAAGAAGAAAATGGAAAGATGAAGATTCACAACGAATAAAGAAGAAGCAAAATAACGAATCAATGTAGGAGATGCTGCTTCTTCTTGGCTCGTCTCTCCCATCAACGAAACATTCAATGCTTGACGCCTTCCTTCTCCCAACGACTCTCTCTCTCCCCACTTTTCGTCATCTGATCATCGACGTGAGAGAACGGAAGACGACTTCCTCGCAGGGGATCGTGAGGCCCATGTCGTGTTCGAACCCGAACTCCTCCTCGGCGCGCCGAAGGAGGCATTGGAACTCGGGGTGCGTCAAGAGGGAGATTGGCACGATGTACCGGGCTCGGTTCTCGCCGACGTAGACCGCAAAGTGTCCCTTTGGCACGTCGAGCGGGAGGCCTTCCTCGTCGTACCCGCCGTTCGATCTCCTGCCGAGGCTCGAGCACCGCCTGAGGATTTGCTTGAGGACCGCGGGTTGAGGCAGCTTGTGGGATTTCTTGTGAGCCATTGATGACGATCTAGAGAGAGAGAGAGAGAGAGAGAGAGAGAGAGAGAAGGTGGTGCGAGGACTGAAGAGGGGATGGAGGGGTATTTATGAGACTGAGTAACGAGAGTGGCAAGGACAAAGAAAGGTCTCGAGGCGTGACTCACTGACGCTCCGTAATGTAACAGAGATGAACTGATCTCTCTCTTCTCAATTATCGTTTGGGAATCACGTTAAATGGGCAAGCACGATTGGCCTATGATATCGCGGCTGCATAATGCGTGATCCATGAACCAAGGACGGGGCACGGGTTTGATGGGGTTTGTCTTACAAGTGTGGAAGGACATGGTGGGGGCGATGACCATTTGAGTTTTCTTCTTCTACGCTGGCCCTCCTAAGGGAACCTTGAACTCTCTCTCACTCTCTCTCTCTTCCCCCCTTGTCACTTTCATTCTTTCTTGCCAGCAAATTGGGAATCGCCATCACCACTTTGGTATCGACATTAGGACCTACTAAAATTTTCTACTCAATACCGAGTTTCTTTACTAAAAATTGGCACCGACTTTTATTTGATGGGACAAATTTTGGTTCAAACTTTCAAATGAAGTTAACTTTCACCCTTGAGAGATAATTCCGATCTAAATTTATAAGTGTCTAATAAGAATGTATTAACTTTCATCCAAGAGATAATTTTGCCCAAAAAGTATCCATATGGAGTCAATGGATAACGACCTGGCAAATGATGAGTGTTATATTAGCGGACATATATAAATAATTAGTGCAACGTCTCTTAATTAGTGCAAACAACGTAGTTTCATGCAACTCAGGGTTTTCTTTCCTCGATTAGGTTGGAAATAAGGCTATTTTTTACTGTATACGAGAGTTAACGCCGTTTTAATTTTTTATGAAGCCACTTTTGCTAAGATAGCAGTGGCCTTGCCATGTTAGCGTCCGCTTGCCACCTCAGACTTCTTGTATGCACATTTTGAAGGGAAGATTTGACGGTGCACAAAATTCCCTTGGATTAAAGCCGGTACCTTCAGACGCAACACTCAAGACAGTTTAGGCCACGGATTAAGTGATACTGCTACAGCCTACAGATACAAGTAATCAAAGCATCTTGGTATGCATTTGATTGGTAGAACAAAGGATCATCCGTAGAGATTGATTTCGGAAGCAGTCGGACGATTGCCAAATGTACGTACGTATTCTTCTACTCAGGTGTAAAATATGTTTACTGTTATTTTCAAGATTAATAAAATGAATTAGGGTGAAAGCACCGCACCAAAGTAATGACATGATTATTTCAAATAATGCAGTCCTGAGCCTCTCCATCAGAAACCAAGGTATGTCTGCAGATGCAGCTTTGGTGACTTTGACTTGACTATTTCACTCGTGACCCCTCGAAATGACGACGACCCACCTCATGATCTCATATTCTTATGTGTCAAACCGATATTTCTAGAAAGAAAAAATCAATGTTTCGTTCTTTATTTCTAGTCCTAAAGGTCAAAAGATTCAAAATCGTGATTAGGTCATGAGAAGATCTCACCAAGTAAGAGACTCGCAGATAAGACAAATTTCTTGTCTTTGCCCGTTAAGATCCGCATGTGAATGTACATTGCAAATTGCATTTTGATGCAGATAACAAGTCTTTCTCACTCTTTATTGTCAAGTTGGCAATTGGAGATGAGATTAAGATCATTATCATTGAGTCACATTCACGCGCGCGTGCGGACACACGCGCACGAAATCTTGAGTTCACATATATGAGGGCTGGTCGATGAAAGATTGGTCATGACCATCCTCTGCAATAAGTTGGCCTTTTTTTGATCGAGTTCGCCATATCCGGAAGATCAGTATAATCTACAGTAACGTTGTGTTATAGTCTTAACTTGCCGATCACGCGCTACATAGAGACAACATACAATCCGTAGCTCACGAATGAGACATATAAGGTTGTTGCGTTTGGATACAATAACATATTTGTCTTAAATATCTGATCCTTCAGTGCTACAGTGGCTTGCCATAGGAATTTGGATAGCATGCAAAGAAAGGGACATTTATTATTTTTTAGGTACATAATCCTGCATAGTTGCTTGAATTCCACCGTCGAAGAGCAAAAAAAAAAAAAAAAATTGATGAAGCGGGACGAAAGCAAATAAAATATTTTAGAACCTTGAATGAGAACCACAGATATCTTCAACCATTTTCAGGAAAATCTATGTCTTTCCATGTTCTAAGGCTGAGAAAGGGATGTGCAGTATATATGAAAAGGCTTGAATGATGGCGAATTCCAGCCATTTATGTCTTCTCATCGTGTTTCTCTCCAGAGGCTCAAGTGATACCCAGTACAGCACATAACGAGTCCCCACATGCCTCAAGGCCCAGGCAACATTCAGCAGAGGGAGTTAGTGAAATGACCAGCATCTATGGGAAGCATTGATTTTTCTCTCCTGTCTGAACTTGCCAGCTATAAAGAATACAAAAAGAATTTTTTTTTTTAGAATTATATCACGTAAAAACTCAAATTCATATAGATTACTGCAATTCATGAGAAAGGGTTGTCATGAAAAACGAACGAGAGAGAGAGAGAGAGAGAGAGAGAGAGAGAGAGAGAGAATACGAAGGCTTTCATGTTCTGTGAATGACATTGTTTTGGGAAAATAAAACCAAGTACATAGGCCCACCATTCTCACTCCAATGCCATCCGGTGATCTGGAGGACCATAACCAAGGGCAAAGCGCAATCCTTTTCTTCCTTTTGGAGTTGATTGTGACTAAGGCTGCCATTGGCACATGAAGGCCATGTTACTCTTGCCCCGAAAACCTCCCTATCCGGACAACAGACTAATGTCCTCTGAGAGGATGAGATCATTCCATCTACTTGTAAAAAAGAAAACTTTCCATCTCAACTTCGAATGTGTCGTAACTGCATGAGCTCAACAGTTTCGCTTCACTCGGGAAGGAAAAGCTTGATATTAGAAGGGGCACGGTAGTTTAGCTCCCCGTGAACAGGACGAGAGGACTCTTGATCCGGGTCTTGCGATCCAAACCGAGATGATAGAGGGAATTAAGGATTTAGTGTTAGAATAAAATATACATGAGGATCTGAATGTCTCAATTATCCATAAACAAGCAAATCCGTTCGTAATTGGAACCGTATGCGAAAACGTGAAGAAATTTTTACTTACCTCCAGCCATTGATAAAAGTCAATGAAGAACTTGATTTCAGAAGTGTCGAACATTTAGAGAACAGACTCTCTAGTCAATTGCCATTTTAAAAACTAATGGTATATTTTTCAAAAGCTTGAGGGTTTGATTTAGAAGATCCCTATTTATAACTTACGTTTGCACCCCTTTACTTGTAACTTCTCCCATTAAGAAGTATTAGGGTAATTGAATAATTATCACATAATATTAGTGGGTAATATCTATTAATGAATTAAAATAGAAAATAAATAAATGTGAGATTACAGTAATATTTAATATTTAGAACAACCGAACCCAACGACAAATCGGAATTATGGTGAAATGACCGTGACAGCACATGGACAACCGTACTAAAACCAGACTGGATGACCCCATCGGCGTTTCATTGTCCTTTTTCCTCAGAGCATCAAATTGACTAACAGAAGTACCTCCACGAGGGTCCTCAGCTTTATTGAAAGGGACCGGATATTTTCTCTCAAGGACAATATCGTAAGTTAAGGACACTATTGTAAGGTCAAGTACTCGACAGAAGATCCTACAATAAGATTTGTGAATGAATGCTAATTCACATGAGCTTCTCAAAGCAAACTTGGTGGTGACGTGTCCTTCACATGGTACCGCTTGGTAGCTCTGTTTAAGTTCGGATAGAGCATAAATCAGCAATTCACCTGCACCAGTCAGTACCTGTTTGAACATTTCGATGTAATAAGCAATCTCTTGGAATGAAGGAACATTGATGCCAAAGGTGCATAATCATTCACACAAAGAGGGAGAAATGTGACACAAAATAAGAACAAACAAACAATACTGGAAATTCCACCTGTAATTCCAGGACTGAACTGAAGAATCTTTCGTGAAAAAGAGAGAGGCAAGCACACAACCACTTCATAGTTTCATCCATACTTTCTAATTTTCAGGAGAATCCATTGTGCGCATATAATAACTCACCTACTTGCAGAAGTGTTTATTCTAAGTGATTGACATTGTACCTACAAATACACTAGAAATTAAAGACTGTCGGTGTCCTGTCCAAAGTTGAGAGTGGGATTCTAAACCCATTGGATTTCTCAATTCTTTTTAGCCTTTCAAACTTAAATTCCTCCTAAAGGGTGCCCAAGAAAGCACAGAGTGAATTGTCGTCAATATCTCAATGATTCCATTAGCTAGAGGTTTCAAATTTCCTTCCCCTTTTGTAATTTTTAATGACAGATCAGGAATTTTGTTAAGATGGAAACACTTGTTGTATGAATAGAATTGGCATCAGTCCATGGCTATTTTAGGTTCTAATTGTGTCTAAATCAGCTTAAAATGCCTTTCCCGCTCTCCACATGCTTAGAAAGAATTGAATTAAAAAAGTACCATATACGCTAATTGCACAGAAAATGGGGGTACAATAAGCCATATCAAATTTGTGAAATATGGCAACTGCAAAAGCAGTGCCTTGTCTTACTTTAAAAGTTAGAGGAGAGCCATCCGCAAGCTGTCTGCTGGATATTTTTTAAACGGTAAGTAAATTTCACTGTTAAACAACATGAAATCAGATTGAGGCAACAATATACACTTCATTCTCAAAGCTTGAACTGCGAGCTAAAATCGCTCTATTTTAAATGTAAAGACCCCGAGAAGATACCTAGAGTTAACTGAAGTGGGGTGTTATGATTGCAGAAAAACTGTTCTAGTTCCCATTGGTGATGCCACTCAGGGTATGTTAGGATCCCCCCCCAAAAAAAAAACATCCATTCACAGCAGAGTTATCGAGCCTGAAATATTAAAGTTGGAGCAGCAACACGTCCACATACACCAAAGGGATTATCAATAAACTATCGGTGATAAAATGGCATTCACGACCGTCTTCTGCTCAGTCATTTGTCTTCCATGAAAAAATTGCAAGTATTAAAGCCTAATAAATGATGCAAAGATCAACATAAATGTCCTTGCCCCCCTTATCTTATGGATAAAAAGGAATCACAAGTGTGCCACGAGAATATGGCAACTCTTATGGTTCATTGGCAGAGTAGCAGTACAGCGCAGATCAAAGGTGAATTATAAGGTAAAACAGTATTTGATATTTCAAAAATAGATATTATTTTTTCATCTATGATAGATTCAGCATAGTCATTATATATGGAGATTCTTCTGGTTGACATTTTATAATAAGACCACTGCATTAATGTTCTACTAACGTACAAAGTGTTAAATAATTTTCAAACATGAAATGCTCATTATAAATCATACATCGAAACTCTTAATATTTTATCACCAAAATATGCTGTTCTCAAACTTCGATGTTAATATTCAAGTAAATGAAGGATGATAACTTTTTAGTATGGTTAAGCTATCAACACTAGTATTATTGTTACCATGGTTGTAATATGAGAAGGCAGATGGCTTAGCATCCGATGACCACCCATGGCACTTTGTCAAGGTTGCAGCAGGCTCATCAACAATCATTTTGCCATTGGGGAAGACTCGCTCAACTTGATCTTTCAATTTAATAGACTGAGCCTGCAACATCGATAATGGCTTTGAGCGATCTATGGTTCAGAATGGTTGCAGTCTAGTACAAAACCAGAAATAAGAGTGGGGTGTAGGTTGTTCTCCTCCTCAAAGTCCACTTTGGCTTTCAAACGACTACCCGTAAAGTTGGTGATAGAACTTCTGCTTTTTCAACAAAAGCATTAAAAAGAAAATTGAAGAGTTGCTAGAAAGTGCAAAGATGAGGTAAAAAGCTCAATCCATGAGAACCCAGTAATTATCACATCATAACAATGGAAGGGAGGAATGGATGATACATGATGCATCTTGTTCAGGGTCCTATGGGAATAGTTTTACATAACAATAGGCATAAACCATAAATGTTTCTCGTGTGTAGTTCTTACCACAAGAGATGAAAGTGCTGCATGTTTATAATTACTGATTACCTGAATTAGTAAACTAATAACACATTCGTATCTTGTGATGATGAAGAATATGCATGCAGTCATCCTTGCAACTTAACCAATAAATGAAATGCTAATAGCTTATCAAACATCATAATCAAAAGCGTGATAAAAATTTTAACTACCTCACAAGCAGCTGTGTGTTGTAATAGCGTATCCCCTTCTAAAAGTAGTGCTAAGGCTTAAGTACGCTCCATTTTACCACCTTTTCACCTTTTCATTGGCAATATTTGCTATGCAAAGCACCTTTATGGGACAACAGCCACAATGTCACTATGCAAATCCTTTTTGAGCATCTTCAAACAAATTGAGATCAGAATCACAATTTTCTGGCTACTCCATTTGACTACCTCTAACCTTATGATTCATGAAAACCTTATCAAAGACGCTTGACTTTTAAGAATGTTTGTCTAATTCCAAAGTCATGCCAAATTATTTTATCAGCTTTCTCTTTGAGCTGCAGTCCATCTCTGTATATTGTACATGCTTCTATCCCTCCAATGTCAATCTCTTCTGCAAGAAAAGCCATTTGGATTATGCTCAAGTAAGCATAGTCATCTTCCAAGCAAAAGTAGAAACCACTTCTTCATAGTTTATCCACATTGAAAATCCAATTTAATTTGCGACCTCAATCCAACTACAACCAGTATCTTTCTTCAACCCTCTTTCTTTCATCAACTCCCTCAATGATCCAATCTGATCCCACATGCCAAATCTGGCATATAAGTTTGATAGCAATATATAAATTCCAACATTTTGAGGATCCCACTCAAGTGCTCTTTGAGCAGCCAATTTTCCCAGTTCAATGTTCCCACTGTCCAAGCAAGCGTTGAGAAGAGCCCCCCACATCGAATCAGTACCGCCAAATCCCTTCTGAAACATTTCGTCAAGCAGCTTCCAAGCTCTATCCAACTCGCCTGCCCTAGAAAGCATATCCACCAGACAACTGTAGTGCTCTTGGGTAGGCTTCATGTTGTACTGATTTCTAATTGATTCAAAAAATTCAATCCCAAGTGCCACTTGACCAGTTCGAGCACAAGCTGCAATAACAGTCACAAAGGCTACCTCATCTGGCTTGATCCCTTTTATCAGCATTTCTTTATACAGTTCAATCACCTTACCATAACAACCATTAGTTCCGCAAGCATCCAACATGGAAGTCCAAAGAACAAGGTCATTCATTCCCTGTCCTCCATATCCAGCCAAAGCAAATACTTGACAAGCCTTTTCTACTAAGCCACATTTACCATACATTTCGATCAATGAACTCTGCAAAAACAAATCATTCTCAGAATCGTACACTGTGCGAACAAGGCGGCCATGAACCTGCCTACCCAACTGAACTGCAGATAGACCGGTGGATGCCCTTAACATTGCTAACAATGTGAAATGATCACGATCTAAATTCAAGAGAGGCATGTTCGTAGCCACTTTCAGCCCCTCTGACCACATCTTAGCATCAATATAACCGGACAATAGAGCGTTGGCACAAACGGTGTTCCTTACAGGAATTTCATCAAACAGTTGTGCCGCATCATCAAATAATGATGATTTAGCATACAGATCAATCAGAGCACCATTAACAAAAACGCTGGACGACCAACCTAACCTCACGAGGAGGGCATGCATCTGTTTACCGAAAATCACATCCTCATCATCGGAGGAAGCCGTCAAAGTGCTGCATAGAGCATATGAATCTAAAAGAACACCATGGAAATGCATGAAAGAGAAGGTCTTTAGTGCACATGGAGCAAACCCATTTCGAGCAAACTGAGATATCAGAATATTGAAGGGTACTGGGTCTCTGCTGGGGATCAAGAATTTGCACAAGTTAGTCAAAATTTGAAAGTTGGTTCGTGGAACGCATGCGGTGTACGAGAAGATAAGTTTTGCACGAATGCTCGGGGACAGGAAAAGTAAACCCGATGTGAGCAGGTGGGCATGCAATTTCTTGATCGATGTCAGGGTCTTGGTCTGTGGGGAATGATGCAAGAAGCGAATGATCGCGTCAACATTCCATGCACTTTGGTTGGACATAGCTAATGCTATTAGCAAGTTTTTACGGTTTATTCATGCGAATTTATATTTGCACGACTGTTTGGCCTATAACTAAAGAGAAACTTTTTATGTGCTGTCTTTCGGAAGTACCGGACACACGTCACCCAATATGTTGTCAAAATATTCTCTGGAATAAGTTAAAGAAATTTATGATATTCATCGGCTAGATGGATGATGTGATCTTTTGAAAGCATCTAAAATTCCATGCGGACCAAAAAACGTATTTCATTTCCTTCTGTCTTCTGGTTTTTGCATCTAAAATTCTCCCAATTCCTCGAGGAGATCAAGGTTCAACAGAAGCAGCCAGATTGCTCTTCGACCTTCTTTTGTGGGAGTGGAATTTGCACGATGATAGGTTACTGAGATCGACACATGATCAATCAGAAGAAAACTGTACATTGGGGTCAAGCCAAGTGAATATACAATCCTCTCGGTCTTAGCTTTTCACCTTATATAGGATCTCCTAACGGAGGACGAAACAGATCTCCTAAGTTGTCGAAGTCAAGTAAAATGACTAGCTAGTCAACAGAGGCGTTAAGCCTCCAGAAGTGAAGTTAAAAAAATTCTTCATCAGGAATTGTCTCAGGATGTCCGCTTTTTATGACCATTATAAGCAAGAAGTGATACTGATGAAAGTCTCCTCTTCGCAAGGAATCTTTAGCCCTCTTGACAGATAATTAAAGCCATATTCTTCTTCAGATCTGCTTAGCAAACCCAGGAATTAAGGATGGCTTAAATAGGACATTGGGACCATGAAAGGCTTCTGAGTTTCTCCAACATAGACCGTGAAGAAACCTTTTGGCACATTCGGTGAAGCTGAAGCATCTTCTCTTGCTGCATAACAGTTTGACTGAAAAAGTTCTTTGCTGCTAGAGAACAGGGCGATCTGATACCCATGATTTTGCTGAAGGACAAGGAAAATGCAAAGTATTTCTGCTTGTGTGACTTAGAAGGACGTGAATGCGAAAAGTTTTTAGCTTCTTGATGAAATCCTCTTCTGGTAAAGCGCATATATAGAAGGGTTTGAGAACAAATGCTCTCCAGATTTCATAGATTGGTGCCTGGGGTCTAGGGAGGGCATGGCATTGAGGATATCACATGGTCAGGTTTTTCGGACTGATCAAGAATCACGAGGCTGAAAATCTGTGTGATGTCTAGTGGTTGAGGTACATAGTGTCCTTTCTGTTCACAAGCCAATGGAAAACCAGCTAAAGATTTGAAGGTGCAGGTCGAGTAATCATTCTTGATGTAAATGTCAGGCCAACTGATGCATGGGTCCGGAATATCTCTTAGATTTTTGACCTTCTTTTTGCTCACCATTACAGAGACCACAGACATGCATAATGTAGGGCAAAGTTTGTCTGCTTAACTTGGTGCCCACTATCTCCTGAACTACAGACAAAGATTAGATTGAGATGTAGATAGGAACTATTTTTTCTTTATTCCACATGGGTGACCGCATGGATATAAGTTGCTTCAGCTAATGGTAAATGTTGGTTTTTAGCAAGTGGGCTCTCCTCGACAGATGGCTAACTGAAAGATACAGGAACCACTGTGAATGTTTCAAGCTATGCTAAAGAATCAGAGGATAATCCAGCTCTGGAGGAGTGGCGATACTTCCTGGATGGCAATTTTTTTTTACCAGTGTCTCTATTGAGAAGATAAATGATGCTCCTATCGCATACCCTTGTAGGCCGTCCGTAAGAGGCCTACAATGCAAGTCAAGGGCAAATTGTCATGTTGGCTGCCTTCTTAGTTGCATGACCTACTGAATGAATGCCAATGGATCTGCTCCATAGGACCGCAAAAAATTATCCAGCATTCTAATGAGATAAAAAGTTCACGAGGGTCAGAGAGTTCAATGGAGTTTTCACTATTTTATAAGGATTTTCTGTCAAGAATTTGTACGTGAATAGGACTTTCAAAAAAAAAAATCTCTTCTATCAGAAGATAGGATTATAGACATTAGCACCGTCCATAGTTCAAAAGTAAAATCCTTAAGTGTTGGCTTTCATGATTTGTGATTTGCATATATGGGGCTGCATCTGCTGAATACTGGTTGCAGACTGATATGTTATCCAATAACTTTTGATCTAAGTAGCTTAGCAAATGGGAATTGAATCAATCCTCAATTCTGCAGTTCAGATGACTGAAAGAGCATATTTTCCATTGATCTCTTTTGAATGATATATTCAGTATAAGTTTGCTACAGAAGTATGTAAAAATACTGTACAATGGGATTGGCTCCTATTACAGAAAAGTGTATTTGGCTTGTTTATCCCCTTTTACGATTGACTCAATCGCGAAGTAAGGGCAATGAAGGTGTCTTCTGCGCAAGGAATTGTGAGACCGCCCATGGGATGATTGAAGCCAAATTCTTCTTCAGCCTTGCGGAGCAAGTCCTGAAACAAAGGTTGTTTTAAAAACGATATCGGCACCACGTATCTGTTCTTCTGTCTCTCTCCAACATAGACTGCGAGGTAGCCTTTTCGGACTGAGACTGCTTCACTGCTGATGAGAAGAGATCGCCGGAGAATCTGCTTCACATGCATAATACTCGACAAGTGAATGGCCATATGTTCCCCGGAGAAAATGGAGATGGCAAATGCTTTGACGAAGAAATGAATTGTTTTGCTAGCTGAGAGATCTCGAGGGCTTGGTATGATTGTGACGAAGGACGTGCATCTATATATAAGATTGGGAATGTAAGAATGAGTGGCGTGTGAGGAAGTTTTTCTCTGATTTGATCAAGAGACATATTCACCCGAAGGTTCACATGGTCCTGTCTTCCGACTCATCATCAGGAACTTTGATATCGATTGAAACTTTTGTTCTTTGTTAGAGAGCACCCTATGCCCTACCACGTCCGGCATAAGAAACCTATGTAAGGGACCACCAGAAAGACAAAAAGGTGGATACCAAAAAACATAGGAAGTGTCACTTGCAATTTATGGTAAATCATCTCTGAAGCAGAGGGAGAAAATATTCTAAAGGTTTTAGAATTAATGACTTATTTGTTGAAGAGGCCAAAGTTAATAGGACATAACCCGGAGGTCGCACTCATCAGCTGGCCATATCTGAGATTGAAACATTTTATAAATAAACTTTATCATACCTGAAACTCAAGGACCGATTACCATATCATTATTTTTTCCCGGCATTTACTCTATTTGCATCTATGTTGAGGCATTTTTCTGTTGCTTAGAGATTGTCCTCTTTCAAATGCAGAAGCAGCTGCAGATTGGCCTAACATGAGGCAGGTTGCAGATAAGTTAAGATCAAACGGTGCAGGTTAATTGACGTGTCACGTTACCAAGAAAAAGAAATCTTCCATTGCACCAGAATTTGTCACTAAAGAGTTCTGCCCAACTGTTTTGGAGACGATAATTGAACTTAAGTATATGAGGGGAAGCCTGGAAAAAGCTGACGAAAGAAATAATCTACTTCTTGATGGCGAAAAAGTGCCTAATCTCCTAAATTTATCTGATCTTCCCAATCCAGATCTGCACCTCTGGATCATCACCCCTCTTCGGATAAACAAACATAGGAATTTTTCCAGGCAACTTTTCTCAGGGAAAAGAAAAAAGAAAGAGCCAGAGTGATTATATCTCAGCTTACAACCAACAACCAACCTTTTCACGTAAGAAAAACATTTATCTCTTATTTTGTTAGCTGCATACGTTAGTATGTGGTGGAACATGGATAAAAATTCATCACTATTGCTGTTTATAAGCATCACGGAAGTCAGAAGCCAATAGGTTGTTGGTTTTATGATATGCGAAGAGCTTAAACCGCATCATCTTATTGCAGAAGGAAACTCACACAGTGCATGCGCCATTTTGTGGCAATTGCAGACCCCAAATTGTGAACAATTTGTGCTTCTGCTATAAGATAGGCGTTTCATGTCTAGATTGTATCTTTGGCATTCATCATACACCACGCGTGCTTTCTTGATTTATTACAAAAGGAAGAAGCAATTCATATCTAAAAGATGCAGTAAAATTTGGTGGAACGCACTAAAATAAACTAATGCTGCTCCTCTAAAATGATCATGGACATTATACCGACATTTCCACATTTTCTTCTCCCCGTTTTAATGGGTTGGCAAAGATATTACACCAAACGAGTCACTTATATGTACAAAACTTGAACCTTATGTCTTCCCTAGTCTGTCTTGTTGGTATATCTGACGATCTGTTCATGTAAGATAGTCAGATCGCGGATAACTTCTTCTTCACAAGGAATTCTAAGGCCACTCGTCGGATAATTGAACCCAAACTCTTCTTCAGCTTGACTTAGAAAGTCTTGGAATGAAGACCGAGTCAAATGAGAGATTGGAACTACATATCTCCGCTTCTGGTTTTCTCCAACATAAAATGCAAGATAGCCCTTAGGCACACCCATGGCTATTGGAACTTCCTGATATTGAGTGAATCGAGATCCTCGAAGAATCTTCTTAGCAAGAGCAGCAATGGGCCAATGGTTTCCCATGACATCTCTTCACGAAATTTTAGATAAGAGAAAACAAGATCAACCCTTGACTGTATTCCTATCTCTCTGATAAGAGAATGTGAATTGCTCAGTTCCATGTTGCCTGTAAAACTCGTAAGTTCTACTTATATAGATGAGCAGGAGTTGGAATTTGATGTGCCATGTCGAACTTGTGTAGGTACAGTATTCTAACATGCATGACCCAGGTAAGAAACATAAGCATTGAGAGGTCACATGGCATTCTTTTCCAGCTAATGAACTAATTAATGATGTCTATGTCAGGAATGAAACTGAAGACATAAGGCCCCACTTCAGAACATATAATAGAGGTCCTCATAACTTCCTGGATAGAGTGGTAGTATGAGAGCCTCTTGTTAAAATTTGGTGGAACAGTGTTCTGGTGGAACAACCGCGTGCCACTTGCTCTGACCAACATGTTTGAGACATTAGCCAATGTTGCCAAGAGTAGTAGGGTCACCTGAAAATGACCCTTGCTTAGCAGCGGTTTAATATGATGGCCTAGTTGTTCTATGAAAAAAAATAAGGTTCGGTGAAGTGACATACTGTACCCTGGACAGCACAACCCTTGTACTGACTGTATAGCAATTGTTAGGTCTAATTTTAATACTGTTCATTGGCCACAATTTGCGTCCTAGCAGCACATTTTACTGTACTTCACCTCCAAATTAATCAATGCTTTACACGGAAATATGTACTGGATTAGACAAAAAATTAGAATGTTGGGGAAAAAACTGGAAATTGCAGAGATTTATGCCTTAAATAGAGAAAAGTTGAGAGGGTAGGCAAAACATTTGCCTAAAAGTTTGTTGGGTGGAAGACTTTTAATCTGCTGATTTTAAGGACAAAATTACAAGATCCAGCCAGCAGGTTCCTAGCTTTTGGGTGGTTAAAATGAGAGTTAACAGCTAAATGAGATGTAACAGCCCTGCAGACTTTATGGGGGAAAAAATTTCGAAGGAGATTGAGATTTCATTTTGCGATCTGTTCTTTGCACTTTAGTTTATCAACTTGATTTACAGTGGATCCCATTGACCTTTTGGTCTCCATTCCTTGTCATGCACCGATTCTTAATAAGTTCGTGGTGAGAAAAACAATGATTACTGCAACTCTGGACAGTAGCACAAAGTAGCAACTCTTGTAGACTTCTTTTTTTCGAACCATCTAGAGTTCACATAAAACAAGAGGAGGAAACAAATGTGCTTCTAGCACTATCTGATTACAGTAAAGATCAGTGGGTAATGAGGTATATATCCTTAGACTGAATATCTTTGCTTCCAGCACAAAGTGATTACCAGAAGGACAAATTGGTCACTAGGAAAAACAGATATCCACATATTCATGAGAATTAATGTTATTGATCTAAATTGCATCTTCAATTGTACATCTTTCTATCCCCTTAAACAGTTACTTGCTAAACAAGAGGGAAAGATCCACCACCGGTCATGAACAATTGTTTACAAAATCACGTCAAGTGTACTGACTAATCTATCTAGGAGTTCTCTAGTCAGGACTGATCATCCATCTAAGAGGCTGAGAAAAACTTCTTCATTGCACGGAATTGTGAGGCCTCCCATTGGATGATCGAAGCCGAACTCCTCCTCAGCTTGACTCAGCAGGTCCTGGAACGAAGGCCGAGATAAGTATGACAGTGGAACGATGAATCTCTTCTTCTGGTTTTCTCCTACATAAACTGGGAAATGCCCCTTTGGAACGTCTAAGGGTGCTGAATTTACTTCTTTGTGACCAGATAGGGACCGCCGCAACTTTTTTCCTGGCAAACGGATCGCCATGATTATGTGTCTGAAAACAGTTTTCAAGAGGAAAGACTTGAGGAAGATGCTATGCCACTCACTGGAAGGAAATATGAAGAAAAGTGGATTCTGATATGGTTGCAGAAGCAATGGCTTGGTAATATATATAGGGAGAGTGGATGGCGAGTTTATCTGCTAAGCTGAATGAGTGATAGGAGGTTGCAGCATATAAGGCCACAGGAGAGACATGGACTGTTGGGAGTTCACATGTTATTGTCTGCCAAACCTCACGAAAATCTAGAGCTCATTATAGGAGCAAACATAATGCCCCACATCTCCTGTAGACAGGATTCCTCATTGGTCCTACTGAAATCTGAAGAGATTGCGGTTGATGTGAACAGCCCTTTGGTTAGTTGGGGACGACTCTTAATAAACTAATGAATCAGGACCAGTAACAACCATCCCAAATTCAAGGTGTCAGGGCCGGTCTGGCTCATTTTGCGCCGGGCTTCTTTATGTTTATAGAAAATAGGGGCCATTAGTAAAAAATTTTGGGCCAATGGCTGATCAGATGGATTTTGGCTACTAAGTGAAATATAAAAGTGCTCCGGCTCGGCACGATGCCTCATATGTTGGTCGTTGCCGACATAACTAGCTACAATGTCCACCACGGGGGCCGGCGTTTTTAGCACACTGAATTGTAGGGCGTTGTATGCCAATCAGATCTGTTATACCTGGACCTAACATCCAAAAAGAGTACGCTATAAATTGGTCATTGAACATGAGTCACTTACTTGTCTCTCACTCATTGATTTTGTGTTGCTATAGGTTTTCTCCATGCTACGGCTTTTTTCACTTTCACTACACAGGCAAGGAAGAGGTTAGAAGCAGAGGTCGCGCCATCAGATACTCTAACAAAATTCATCACTGGAGGCTTTGAATGATGGTTTGGAGAAAGTGAAATTTCCTCAGGTACCCACCTCGCTTTCCCACCTTTCTCCTTAGCAATTCATTTTCTTGAGAAATTGAAAACTCACATAAGCATCTACTTTTTCTAAATTTGAATTTGAATTTAATTTGGCGAAATGTATCTGTCTATTTCAAAATTATGAGTGGATTTACATGTGTTTTACTTTGGATCTCTATAAATATATAATACCGCCAAAGTCTAATATTTTAATCGAATGCTCCACATTTCTAATTTTTAACATGAATGGATGAATCTCTGTCATAATAAATATTCCTTCAGTGCGCAGAAGGGGAATAACAAAGGCATTAGGGGATGAATATATCGAAAATAATGTTCTACTGCAGTGAACTCGACTCATTTGAAAGCTTTGTACATGAAAATTACTCCTTCATTTGCTTTTGAGAAAAAGAAACTTCTTCTTTTCCCTTCTGATCTCTTGGTATGCTGACGTCTTCCTATTTTAGGAGCATTGACGTTGAGTCTCTGGAGGGCTTTTTGCCCTATGCTCTTGTTCAGCCTTACAAGTTTTAATGCGACTAGTCACATGATTCTCAATCAATACTCAGGTGGTTGTAACTTTTGCGTTCTGTTTGTTTAAGTGCCTGGCAAAAGAATGCTGCCTCTATCGACTCTTTCATGGCCTGCATGAGTTTTACCGTATCGGAGAATTATCGGCATCAGTATCACAATTGAAACTATTGTTCTTCTCATTTCCTAGGTGTTGATCCTATTTGTTCGCTATTACATTTACAAGAAGGTCTCGTCAATTTTAGTAGTCTTTGGGAGCAAGCGATCACTTGCTGGCAAGGGGAAATTTAAAAAATAAAAACAAAGAACAAGTAGAATAAGGAGAACGCAAATTATATAGTTTATCTCGCGTTCATCTCGGTTTTGCCTGACTATTAAGTCTATCATGTGCTGCCATGACTGACTGCCTTTTACCCCCGTTGCAACGCGAGATTGACTAACTTCTGAATGAGATAAAGAAGATGCGCAGTATATTGCTACGTGGTTTTGAGAACCTTCGTTGTTATACAGAGAAGACGCATAGGGAACTGAAGTGAGCCATTGTAGCCGAAGCATCGGTAACTTAGCAGCACAATTCAACATGATTATATACCGCATGGATCCCATTGTTTCCACATATGTGAACTTGGTATCGTTGTTGTTCACATCTTGACGTAAGGGATTTATAGTTCTAAAAAGACTTCACTTTGTGATTTTTTCAGCAAATTTGGATGCCAAGGACTCGGAAATATCCAATTTTAGATGGCCAACATGTTTAAAAGCCAAATTCTGTTTGGTTGGAATTAAATAAAATTGCTTTCAAATCTTCGTTGCAGTTCTTAACAAAAAAAAAGTCAACTAATATTTGCACCAGTTATGTTTCTTGGTCATAGTAACAGTTAAACATATCGTAAAAGACCAGTTGGTGATTCTGGATAGATGCAATCTCTACTTCAAAGGAGTAGAAGGATGTTCTATTTGCAAATAATTGCATTCCATGGTTCTGCGTGAAAGAATTACCTTACAAAGTCTTGTCGACGTTAAGATTTTTGCAGCACTTAGAGGGAGATGGCAGCCGGAACTTATATCTCAAACCAGAAATAGTGCCAGGAACAAAGATAGTGTGTCCATTTCTTATATCAAATGCTACAAAATGCGACATCATAAGAATATGAATATCTGTTCGTTTTACAATCAATCTAAATTTTATACCGTTCAATAAGTACTTGATTTTTCAATTTTTGGCAATGCGGCTCGATGCTGTTGATTGATGTGGTATCGGATATCACTTCCTAATATGATGTCACGTTAATATAGATATAATGGATGGCTACATCGTCCAAGTCAACACTCTATCTTTTCCTCCTAATCACCTAATACCTAAATGGGGATGGTATGAATTTTCTTAAGTAAGTGAGCCGAGTCAGTAATGGAAATCAAGTTTTACTAAATAAGCAAGTCACATCAGTGAAATCGCAATATGCGGTAATTATTTATCGTTTTACTGGTAAAGTAATGTTTCTTCTTACTCCTGTCTCAAAGTTGAAAGTTATAAAACCTAAATTGGCCGAGAAGATCTTACCATGTAATAGACTCAAGGACCAGAAATATCCTTTGCCTCTACTTATTAATATCTGCATGTGTATGGACAATGTACATTGCATCTTGAAGCAAACTCAGAACTTTCTTTTTACTCATTGTCAAGTTGGCAGCTTGAGATGGAATTGAAATCATGGTCGTCGAGCCAGGGTTTCACATAAGCTTCACACGAACACGCACACACGCACAAACTCATGAGTCCAAACATCTGAGGGCTCATGGATGCAAAATTTGCCACGACCAGACTTTGTAACAAGTTGGTTTTCCTCGATCTAGTTTGCGAGTTTGGGAAGAAGATGAGAACTCGCAGTAACGTTGCGTCATAATTTTATGTCAATATTACATGCTACGCAGAAATGGAATACATTTCCTAACTCTTGACGGACTGACTTTCCTAAATCGAATACATAATGTTGTTTTTTTTTTATAACCAAGATGTTCGGGCCAGCTTGCGCGCACCTCGACTATTTCTCGGGGGAGACTAGCACAGCAACCTACCGTCATGGCTCCCCACTTAAATCACAGGCGCTTCCCTGGGATCTCAACGAAGCCCGAGTTTGCCCTAATCAGTTGGGCTACCCATGGGTAGGTCATAATGTTGTTACATCCTGCTCTTTTCAACAGATTCTGGGATCTATAAATCATTTCCCTAAATATCTGATTATTCAGTTCCACGGTCGTCACTGCGATAGAATTTGGATAGCAAGAAAAGAAAATGATGAAACGGGAGGAAAGTAGATAAAATACTTAAAAATTTGAATATGAATCACTAATATCTTCAATAAGTCTCGGGAATATTTATATCTATCCGTGTCGTTAGGCGGAGAAAGAGATGTGCAGTCCATGTGAAATTGGTTGCAAGATTGCGAATTCCAGCCATTTACGTCTTGAAATTTTGTCCCTCTCCGGTGGCTCAATTGATGCCCAGTACAGCACGTAAATGAGTCCCCACAATCCTCAAGGCCAGACAACATGCAACAGATGGAGTTGATTCGGTGACACATTGATTTTTGCCTCCCTGTCTCTGACGTTAGAACTTTATCAGAACTCGAAAATAAGTTTGAACATCATCAGCAAAAAATCTCAGATCCGAATAGATTACTGCTCTGACAAAAAGAAAAAAATAAGAAAAAAGATTGCCGCAATTCATGAAAAAGGGATGTCAAGATAAGTGAAACTGGACAAATTGATGATTTTTTGACAAGCTTGCACGTGAACTATTTAGGATAGAAGAGAAATGAATTGCCAATTGCTGTTGTCCTCTCTCTATAATGAAGGCTTGCATGTTCTGTGAATGAGACTGCTTTGGGACAAAAAAGCCAAGTACATTGCCCCCCCCGTTCTCGCTCCAATGGGATGCGGTGATCCGCAGGACCGTAACCAAGGGCAAGGGCAATCCTTTTCTTCCCTCTGGAGTTGATTGTGAGCTTGCGTTTAGCACATGAAGGCCATGTTACTCTTGCCCCAAAAACCTCCTATCCAGACAACAAACTAATATTTTCTGAGAGGACGAGATCATTCCATCTTCTTGAAACAACTGTATAAGTTTATCTCAACTTTGAATGGGGCCATGAATTGACATCTGAATCACAATAAACTATTTCATATTGACTACCTCTAGTTTTAAGATTCATGTCAACCTCATCAAAAATGTTTGATTTTTAAGAATGATGTCTAATTCCACAGCCATATGCCAAATTCTCCTATTAGCTTTATCTTTGAGCCGCAGTACATCTTTGTAAAATCTATGTGCCTCTATGCCTTCAATTTCAAGCTCTTCTGCAAGAAAGCTATTTGAACCACAGTTAATTAAGCAAGGTGCAAGCATACATAGAAACCTCTCTTTAAATCCAAATAGAAAACCCACTATAATTTGAGACCTCAATCCAACTACATACAGTATCTCTCTTCAACCCTCTTCCTTTCCTCAATTCTATCTACAATCCATTCTGATCCCACATGCTAAATCTGGCATTTAAGTTTGATAGCAATATATAAATTCACCAATTTCCCAGTTCAATTTTCCGCCTGTTCGAACAAGCGTTGAGAAGAGCCCCTCACATCGAATCAGTGCGGTCAAACCCCTTGTGAAGCATCTCCTCAAACAGCTCCCATGCCCCATCCAGCTCACCTACCATAGAAAGCAAATGGGATAATGTGAATTGTGATCCATAAACTTTCGATCTGTTGAACTTTAATCCAATGTTCAAAGTGGTTCATGAACTTTCAATTTGTTTAATGTGGTATCTGAAATTTTAGTACATCTTCATACTAATCCACTTTGCACATTGAATTAAAGTTCATGGACCATTTGTACCATTTTCCCAAAATAGGGTTCACATGTACTCATTTCTAACCGATTAAAAAAATATAACTGTAAAATGTCACTTGAACAGTTCAAGCACAAGCTGCGATAACAGTCACAAAGGCTTCTTCATCTGGCTTGAACCCTTTTATCAGCATTTCTTTATTCAATTCAATCACCTTTACCATAATAACCATTGGTTGCACAAGCATCCTACATGGAAATCCAATAAGCAAGGTCATTCTGTCCCTCTCCTTCATTTCCAGTCAGAGCAAATACTTGACAAGCCTTTTCTACTAGTCACATTTACCATACGTTTCGATCAGCGAACTCCGCAAAAACAAATTTTTTTTTTTCAGAATTGTATACAGTGCGAACAAGGCGGCCATTAACCTGCCTACCCATCTCAACTGCAGACAGTCCGGTGGATGCCCTCAACACTACCGACAATGTGAAATGATCTTTACGTCAATTCGATAGAGACGTGTTTCTAGCCACTTTGAGGCCCTCTCAACACATCTTAGCATCAATATGACCGGACAATAAATCATTAGCACAAACGGTGGCTTGTCGCGAAGCCCACTTTTCTGGGCTACATTCGTGTACGTGGATCGTACACTCGCGCCCAAGTTCTAGCTTGCCGGGAGTTGAAATTGCACCCCCAACGCACAAGACATGGTACTTGTGCTATTATAATTACTACTTCAAATGAGTGTAACCATTTATAAAGTACTTTAAAGCCATCTTACTTTCCAACGAGGGACTAATTAATATTTATCCACTTCCCACTTCCAACTCAAGGGTATTCTTTGAGTAGCAATTTCTCATTCATCCATCAATTTATCACATATTTCCAACAATAACACCCCTTAACTTCATGAGGAAATTTTTTTGAGGGAGCTAGATGCGGATTTCATTTTGCAATCTATTTCTTTAGCTCTTCAGTTCATTAACTTGACCTACAATAGTAATTGACCTTTTGGTCTCCATTCCTTGTCATACAACAATTATTTTTTAGACCATGGCGAGAAATTAAATGATTACCACAACTCTGGACAGAAGCATATGAAAGCAAGCCTTGCAGACTATTTTATTATGAACCATCGTCAGTTCACATAACAAGAGGGGAAAACAGAGTGCTTTTAGCAAAAACTGATCCCATGAAAGATCAAGCCGTAATAAGGTAGATTAACGGAGACTGAACTTCTTTGCTTTGAGCACAAAGTGATTACAAAAGGATGAATCGATCTCTAGGAAAACTAGATATCCACATATTCATAAGCGTTAATGTTATTGATCTGAATTGCTCTGCAGTTGTACATCTGTCTATCTCCTTAAACTAGTTCTCCCTAAAAGAAGAGGGAAAAAGATCAACACCGGTTGTAAAGTTTGTTTACAAGATTGGGTCAAGTGCATAGACTAATCTGCCTAGGAGTTCTCTACTCAGGATTGATCATCCATCTATGAGGTTGAGGAAAAGATCTTCATTGCACGGAATCGTGAGGCCTCCCATTGGATGATCGAAGCCAAACTCCTCCTCAGCTTGACTCAGCAGGCCCTGGAGTGAAGGCCGAGATAAGTATGACAGCGGAATGATGAATCTCTTCTTTTGGTTTTCTCCCACATAGACTGGGAAGTGCCCCTTGGGAACGTCTAAGGGCGCTGAATTTACTTCTTTCTGACCAGATAGAGACCGCCGCAACTTTTTCCCTGGCAAACGGATGCCCATGATTATGTGCCTGAAAACTGTTTTCAAGAGGAAAGAGTTGAGGAAGATGCTGTGCCACTCACTGGAAGAAAATAGGAGGAAATGTGAAATCTGATTTGGTTGCTGAAGCAATGGCTTGGTAATGTATATATAGGGTGAGTGGATAGCGAGTTTATCTGCTAAGCTGTATGAGTGATAGGAGGTTGCAGCATATAGGGCCAAAGGAGAGACAGGACTGTTGGGAGCTCACATGTTAGTGTCTGCCTGCCAAACCTGGTGAAACTCTAGGGCTCATTATAGGAGAGAACATCGTGCCCCACGTCTACTGAAATCTGAAGAGATTGTGGTTGATGTGAACAGCTTCTTAGTCGGAGAGGACTATTAACAAACCATTTGTATAGTGAGTAATAACAACCCTCCCGCATTCAACGTGCCAGGGCCGGCGAAAATGGATCCTCTGCCGTAAAAGCAGGGGTGACATTCTCTCTTTTCAGATTGGACGACGGCTGCAAAAAAAAAAAAATAATTCCCTTTTGTTTTAATGAGGGCCGTCTAAGACAGGAAAGGGTCTCTTGACTTGACATCAAGGGATCTGGATCTAAGGCCGGCCTTCCCCATTCTATGAGGCCAATTTTTATGTTTCTAGGGCCAAAGAGCCTAGTAGTTGGGTTGCTTATTAGCGAATATTGGTCAATAGCACATTGTTTATTTCATGAAAAATAAATAATTTTTGAAATATATTTTATAAAAATGATTAGTTATATCACTTGAAATAATTAGTCGATGAAAAAAGCTTTCATCATCGACAACATAAAATGTCTAAGTGTTTTCTTTAATAATGAAAATATTTTTCGTTTATTTATTTTGTAGGAAATCCAAGTGATTTTTTTAAGATAATACTTTTCAAATCATTCATTTTTTGTGAAATAAACGGAACTTGGAAAAAAGAAAAAAAATGATGGGCTCAGGCATTGCACATTGCCTCACTTGTTGCGATTTGCCGACATGGCTCGCTACAATGTATGGCACGGGGGCCTGTCCATTTGTCACCCTAATTCTAAGGCAGTCCCGTGCCAAATACTTTAGAAAAATTATGTGACGGATTGTTATCGAGTGCCTAAATATAGACAGGCTTGTGTAACTACCAAGAGCTTAATGACATCCAAATCTAAGCGAGAAACTAATTATTACATGTAAGAAAAATTTCTTTTCTTCTTGCTTAAATTGCATTAAGCAAGTATGCCATGGAACACACAAGAGGCTCACAACTATTCCATATGTAGATGCATTGCTGAAAGACAACTACATCAATATTTTAGCAAGTGTAGCCCCCAATAGAGCAAGATTTGCTCCTGCTACGAGATAGGAGTTTGACATAACGTTTGTACTGTACCTTCCTCTTTCATCAGGGACAATATCTTCTTAAGAGATCAGAAAAGGTTACATAGGAAAATTTTACCGAAAGAAGCAGAGACAATATTAAAAACTGATTCTGTTGATAGTTAAATGACTGACATTATCGTCAATAAGAACTACATTGAAGGAAAGGCAAACAATTACATGAAAAAGAGCGATTTCTGCTTTAGAAAACTGAACCTAATATCTTCCTAATCTGCCTTGTTGTTTATCACATGATTTGTTCTGGTGAGATGTTAGATTAAGGAAAACTTCTTCAATGCAAGGAATCGTAAGACCGCCCATTGGATGATTGAATCCGAACTCTGCTTCGGCTTGACTCAGCAAGTCTTGGAATGAAGGCTGAGATAAATAAGATAATGGAACTACATATCTTCGCTTCTGGCTTTCTCCCACGTGGATTGTGAAATAGCCCTTCGGTACATCCATGGCCACTGGAGCTGCCTTCTTTCGAATGAACAGAGATTCTCGAATAATCTGCTTCGCATGAGTGACAACGGGCAAGCAGATTCCCATTTCTATATTTTTATGCAACCTTTGATGAAGAGAAGACTGCAGCGTTAAATGGATTGATAAGAGAATGGGTTTTGAGTTCTATGTTGCTTGTGACACCTATTGATAAGCTCTAATTATATGTAGATGAGCAGCAGATAGTTTTGTATTCTATGTTGAAGGCGGGAAGGAAGAGGTATCTGACATGCATGGCCCTGCAAGAGACGGGGGCACTTGAGAGGTCACATGATATTGTTTGCCAGCTTATGATATCCATTTGAGGACTGATATTGAAGACATGAATGATGATCAGCAAACAGCAGGTTTTCTTTACACCACAAGGTAGTTGTTCATTAAGATAAGGTTTGGCAATAGGTAATAAATGAGAAAATGTATACAGTATAAAATAAATCAAAATTCTGGGGAAAAGTGCAAATTTTAGAGATTCAGGTCTCGAAATTGAATTTTCTTGCCAGTCTTGAATTGCAGCATTGTAATCTGCTTGCTTGTGGGATTTTACCAGATCCAGCCAGCTATTCCTAGCTAATATGGACTTGAGAGCATAAAATATT
The DNA here is from genome assembly GCA_019926035.1 of Melaleuca alternifolia. Lineage (NCBI taxonomy): Eukaryota > Viridiplantae > Streptophyta > Magnoliopsida > Myrtales > Myrtaceae > Melaleuca > Melaleuca alternifolia. The sequence goes on from JAGKPW010002331.1 coordinate 2,742,566, forward strand.
TCAAGTTATGATCAAATCCAGATGTAACAGTTAGTAAAGCTAGAGTTATCGTTGAGGCTGTATAGTTTTTAATAACATTCAAACTGCCTGCAAAATTTCACAAGTAAACATTTTTTTTGTAGAGCTGTAGATTTTGCACACTATTCTTTACCTCCAGTTTATTGACTTGGTTTTCCATATCTAATAGATCTTTTGATCTTCATTTCATGCTTTACACCAGTTCTTATTCATGTCATGTGAAATAAATTGATTACCACAACTATGGACAGCAGCATGTGAGCAAGTTCTAGAGACTTCAAAACATCATCTGTCCCCATGAAACAGGAGGAGATTACATATCGACAGATCAAAATTTTTGGCCGTGTAAAAGATGGAATCTAGGTTCCCATTACAAAGTGGTCGTGTAAAAGATGCATTTTTTGGCCAGGATGATTTCATATCGACAGATCAAATTTCTTTTCTTCTAGCAAAAAGCTTTCACCAAAGAAAATAAATCAGTTATCCGCGTATTAAGATGGATTGATTTCATTCATAAGAAGCATCTCTTGCGTAGTACATCAGTCTATCTCCTCAAACTGGTACTCCTAGTTCTAGTCTCAATAGAACAAGTGGAAGAAAAAATTAACACTGTTTGTCCACTTCTTTACAGAATTGTCTAGCGTTTGAGCTAATCTTCCAGGAGTTCTCTTGATAATTGATCATATATCTATCAGATTGAGGAAAAACCTCTTCCACACATGTTACTCTGAGGCCTGCCATCAGGTTATCGAAGCCAAACTCTTCATCGGCTTGATTCAGCAGGTCCCGAAATGGGGGTACAGACTAGTATGACAGAGTAATGGCAATTCCCTGCTCTTCGTTCTCTCCTGCAAACTACGAAGTGTGCCTTTTCATATTTGAGGCTGCTGAATTTGCTTCTTTTTAGCAGATAGAGATCGCTGCACAATCTTCTTGGCAGGCATGGCAAAACGGATCCTCATGACTATGAGGCCTTAAAATTTTTTCAGGAGGAAAGACTCAAAGAGGATGTCATGGCACTAATCGGAAGGAACTAAGAAACAGACGTGATTTCTGATTTGGTTGCAGAAGCACATAACACTTGCTAATGGCACACATAGGTGAGTGGATGGCAATTGACTTTATCTGCTAAGTTGAATAAGTGAGAGGATACAGGGCCAAGGCGGCCTGGAGTCTTGATATTCACATGTTTCGATGTCCATATGTGCCAAAACTAATGAACAAATTCAAGCTTGTTATTGGAGAATCATCGTGCCTGGTATGTCCTAAGAGGATCCTCACAGGTCCTACTGAGATTCTGAATAGATTGGTCGACGTGAAAAGCCTCTTGTTAGTTAGCAAAAGATTGATGCAAACCATTCATCTCATTGGCGAGTTGGAGACTTCCACTGATTTTGCCACATGGCATGGGGTAGAGTCTATCGTTACTATTAGTAATTTTCTGCCAAATTAGTCATGTTTAGGCATCCTACGAAAATCAAGATAACCACCACATGTTTTTAAGTACATGTAGAGTAACATGATCAAGATGTTATAGTTATACTTACCACTTGCAGAGTCTAATTGTACACTAGATATCTCTGTCACTATCCACCTATATAGACATGCAGGTGTAATCATTAGATAATCAGTGCAAAGGTCACATGATCATTCTCGATGGACTTACCCACCGTGCTGCTACCCCATTTGGATGTTTGGGCAAAACTGACTTTAGGAGTCAGAAAGTAATTCATAAAATGAACCAGCTGGTTACCTGTAGCTGAATTTGCCTATTGTCCATGTTTATTTGCTTGAGAACATACGGATTGATGAACTGCTGTTTGGTTATTTTGGTCACAAAAATGACAAAATATATGAAAAAAGGCAGTGCTTGTGCTCATATCCAATTACGAAGTTATTACTTATTAGCAATGGAAAAATCAGATTAAATGATTGCAGCAAGTATTGCACAAATGAGTGACAAACATGATCGCGACCGGCAGTTAGAGATGCTGAGATAAGACTAACACCATTTGGCATGTGCTCGAGTCTGCAAATGGAGGCATACAACAATACACACGATCACTTCCCTTGTGTAGGTCTTTGTTTCTTGATGCATCATTTCATCTATTTGCAAGTTGACAGACATAACCATGAAGCTCATGTGAAGTGTTCCCAACCTCTGTTGATTATGTGCAGATGGATATCAGAATAACCGACAGCAAGCATCTAACCAGAAAAGATGATAGTTCGTCAAATGTTAAACATCTGAGCTCCTCTATATGATGCAGCATACCTGAAGAAGATTATAAAAAGACCATGTTTAAGATATACCGTAATAGCAGAGACGACATTTTGGTATTTGTTTTATGGGAATAGAAGAACAGATTTAATGCACATATCAATATTGAAACCAATTTTCATCCATTAATTTAGGTACTTTTTTCCAACTCTGTGGAGCTCAATTTTACGTTGTTGTGATGTAGCATCAGTTTTCCTTTTCAGACGGCATTTGTACAATGTTATGCTGGATCCGCTGCATACTTTGAAGCCTTGAGGTGGATTGAGAAGCATAGAAAGCAAATCGATGTTCAAAGGAAGATGATCGCTGACATGATATTCACTTTGAAGACCAAAACTTCACATCTATTAGAGAATATTTCAATCTACACATTTCTCAGTTCAAAATCATCCATGTCAATGATGTTAGAGCGTCAATCATGACCTTCAAGAAGCAATTCTACCCTAAATAATCGGCCTACAAGCTGCAAGTGAGATCAACAAAGACTTCTTCTCGGCAAGGGATTGTGAGGCCACCCATAGGATGATTAAATCCAAATTCCGCTTCAGCCTGACCTAGCAACTCTTGAAATGCACCGCGATTCAGGTAAGAAACTGGTACCACGAATCTCTTCTGCCTTTCTCCAACATAGACAGCCAAGTGTCCTTTAGGAACATCTGCATTTTCTGTTGATGAAAGAATACGGCGAAGCACGTTCTTAGCAGAAACCATCTTGGGGAAGCGAATGGCCATTGGTCTTTGAAATAAATTCAAGAAAAGCTGTGTTCCTTTTTTCTTGCAAGGGCTGAGAATGAAAGATTATAAAGATGGAAGCTTTGAGAGCAAGGTTTGAAGTTCTGTTTTGGTGGTAGACTGGGGTGGTGTGTGCATGAATATATAGATGAGTAGATGAGAAGAACATAATATGGCTAACTTGAATTGAGTGATGAGGAGGTATCAGCATGCAGGGCCAAGCTAGAGGGACAAGGGCTCATGAGATATCACATGGAGGTGTCTGCCTGCCAAACCATCATGGAGATAATGAGAGTAAGTACCGGAAGAAAACACGGTGCCCCACCTCTCCCGAGAGAGGTTTCTAAAAGGTCCTACTAGAACTATGAGGACATCAGGCAATATCAAAGTCTCAGCTGGCTCGAGAAACTCTCGCAAATATATGTTTAAATTCATTGACTTGATGGAGACATCAACCAATTTTTCCAGAATTATTATTTATCATTTATAGTTTGTTTCTTAATATAATTAAGAGTTGTTCATTGTCACCATTTAGCATAAATTTTTTCTTCGAGATAAATATATTGATCAATCACTATAATTTATTACCTTAACTTATAATCATCAATATTTAAATTAATACTTTTTCAGTATTTAATTTCATAAGTTCTTAAGAAATGAGGAACGGAGTCATGATTCCTCCGTTCATACTAGCACCAAACACAAGAATGATGGAATGTGTCCGGCTTCTTCAAAACAAACAGAACTCAAGTACAACCGGAGATAGTATCAGTCTTTGCACATTTCCATCTTCATCAGAGTGCTCTTAATCTATTCAGAAATCTGTCGTATGAAAGCTAATCTTATGTCATAGGACACGCGGACTATACTAACTGCTTGTGAAGAAGAAGAAAATACCATGGTGAATATGAAGAGTGTTGCAGCAATCGGTCACGGTCAGACTCCATGCGCCTACCATTCAATGCCCTGTTCCAGCAAATACGTCATTCTCAGATCCATGTCGTCCGTCTCTTCGGCCTTACCTTCCATAGTCCTGGACAAAACCACTTCTCACACTAGCTGATGAACGATACCCAGTAGAGTCCAAGGTGACACCTCCAGATATCTGCAGGCTGTCAGACTTTAATGGTGAAAACTATCGATTTACCTAGGAGTCTTGTTTAGTGTAGACGTACAAATGGGTGTTCAAACATATGCTCAGCCGAAGTGGTGATCATTCCGTTGACAGAACAACTTCCCTCTTCAGGAGGAATAGCAACAGCACTTGCCGCATCCAAGTGATACCAGCTTTCAGACATTGGACATTGAAATTACTGATAAACTTCAGCGAGGTCTAATCCAGAAATGAATCGGTCTCGTAAAACCCAGAAACCAATCATGATGGTATGAGGAGGAACTCATGGGGCTTGTTATGGGCTTCCAATTCTGTCCAAAGATAGCTTCAAAGCTTATCGGCCCACTTAATACATGTGTCATTCCACGATCCATTAGAATATATCCATCAGCCAGACAATGGACGCGAGAAGTTTGGGATATGTTTGGTGTTTCTTCCGTCAATCATCTGGATCTACGCCGCATGTCAACAGATTATGGTTTCGAGGAACGCTCATTACCTAAAAAAAAAAAAAAATCTTCCTCTGAGTGGATATGTGAATTGTAGTAATGCCTAACCTACCTTAGATTTGCTAACATTTTACTCTCCAGAAATATGTCCCATGTTTTTTTCCCTTTCCCTCCTTTAATTTTCCTATCACGCGCCTTTTCTTATTTCCAATTCGAGTTTTTGAAAACTGAAAGCGTATTTCCCAAAATTTCGATAAAAACGAATGCATTTAGCACACCAAAGTTTAATGACGGGTAAATTGTTTTTTTTTTTATATATTGCTTTTGAAACATAATTACCAAAAATGAAATAGAATGTGTTGCGAAACAATGTATAATTATCTCTAACATAAGGGATCGTTTGAATCAAAAGTTTCCTTCTTCAAAGATCAGATTTCAATGTGCCGCGAGGAGGCCGAACGACTCCTGGGAACTAAATCCTCCGCGATTTATATGAAGATTGACCTACATCTCATTGTCTTGTAGCTTGTTTTATTCGTGCATAATTAAATTCAATCATTTTCCCTCATAGTGGTTTTGCTTCGTGGATAAACTTCAGGGTTCATGGACAAGTTAGCAAATTAGCATGGTCGAGGTAGGCCAATCCTTGCTCCTCTGACTCCCTTATCCGATTGTCTCCTACTTGCTTCATTGAATATAAACTTATTAGCCAACTTATTCTCTAACCAGCTTTCATCTTCACGATTTTAGTCATGGAAGATTTTTAAGGTTATCCACCTTGCGTAGTGAACAGTTGGTCACAAACAATTAGAGGGATACATATACATATTCATGGACCCAACGTGTTTGCATGTCTATATGAAAATTTAACCATGTAACTGTCGAGGACAACTACGCTGTCTGTTCACATCTCATGCTGAAATCGAAATGAAATGGTTCAGGAGACGACTCGGGCCATCAATCTAGAGCTAGCTGTGGGAGAGGGTTGGGTGTTGGCTGTTTAGCACCAACAAAAAAGGCAAAGGACTAAAATGAGGGTCTTCAAGGCTTCTGTGATCATACTTCGCTTTTTATCAGAAGGAAGTGGATATCGTGCCAAGAACATGCAGCCCCAAAAAAAATATTAGTGAAATATAAGAAAACACAAGGGCAACCAATCCACATAAAATATTATTTTTATCACCTCCTGCTTGTTTCCCCAAGTTGGTAGGGCGTGATGTCCTGAAAAACGCAGGGCATAAGCATGTGGACTTTACCCTATGCACTCACCTGATGTGTTCCTAAACTGCCTTCCATTGACCAATATTTTATCCGAGACTTCGACATATTAAACTCTCCCTCTCTTTCTCTCTCTCCCCCTCTGTCTCTATATATATGTGCGTGCTTTCTTCTTGGAGCAAAACCATACAAAGAGCATTCGAGAACCAAAGTCCTCTCATTCAAATCTTCAACACCACTTCATTCTAGTATCATTCCGGATATCATAAGAGAGATGGGCATCCAACTTATGGGAATCGCTCATGCGAAGCAAAAGTTCCAACGCACTCTGTCGGCCCGAATCCGAGCAATGTCGGCCACATCCAACGTGCCAAAGGGCCACTTTGCGGTCTACGTCGGAGAGTCGAAGAAGCGGTTTGTGATCCCTCTGTGGTACCTCAAGCACCCGCTGTTCCAGAGCTTGTTGGACATGGTTAAGGAGGAGTTCGGGTTTGATTGCCCGACCGGCGGTCTCACCATACCGTGCAGCGAAGACTACTTCACTAGTCTAACTTCCGCCTTGAGTTGTTGAACGCTGCAAGTGAATATGGCAACACGGCTTTGCAGTTTTTTTTTTTTACATGGTTTCTGGAGGATTTGTAGTTTTTTATTTATTACCAAGGGCAAGAGACTTTCCCCACGGAGTCTCTCAAATTTTGCCATATTGACGACTCTTTTGCTAATCGCCTGTACATTGTCTTTCTTGCAAGTTTGTAAATAATTGATCTCTTGCGATGAAATGCATTTTAATATGCTGCCGTTCAATCAGTTTTCAACATATCCATTTGAGCTTTCATTTATGGCACTTTTGTCAAGTATTTCTAAACCTAATCTACTTTGCTAAAAAAGGGTTAGTCACGCGGTTACTGTCCCAACAATTAATGTTATGGGCACAGCTAAGCTGAATTAATATCTGCAACTCAGTTTCCCTTACGTCCAACATTGGCGAACGAACTCCATACACAAGGCACCGTCATGCCTTTGACATGTTTCATCGTACTTGAGATCTTACCCGTTAGTTGTCATAGAACGAGGAACATGAATATCACATGTGAATCGTGAATTCGCAGTTGGTGGATACAAGAGAGAACATACTCCTTCAGGAACTCTGGGGAATTTTCTTGTGCGGTGCTACTACTTGTCAAAGAGATGAGTCATAACTACTTGGGCGAGAATGCTTGTGTGCCCCGCTGAGCGCTCTTATGAGAAATAAGCGGAGAATTTCTCAGTTTGGACTGTCACCAAGATATGACGGGCCAAGTGAAAAATATCAAGGCGGATATAAAAGACAAACTCCAAGTCTCAATCAAAATTTTAGCATCATATTCTGTATCTTCTAAAAAAAGCTAGAACTTGCAGAAGCCCATGGATGTCTAAATAGGACCCAACTTTTTTATATAAAACATAGAAATGGTGTGGCAATTATTACTTTCAGGGTATTTGAATAGTATATCTTTCGATCATTTAGGTACCTAGTCGGGTTACACTGACATGTTTCCAATAAGATGAACCCTAATTTGTCTGATCTATAGCAACTTATTTGCTCTGCCGCAAGCAAAACCATTCAGCGGTGAACGAATGAAGCTAAGAAGATAAATAAATAAGACCCACAATTACAAAAATCAGTTAGTTTTTTTAGCAGTTAGCACCATTGCGGATGTTTCCAACGATCTCGGGGAACCCTAGTTAATATTGAATTACTCACATTGCCGACAGCAACAGCGTAAATTGCGGCTATTTTGCTATTTGTTTGGGAACTGATCTGAGGTTCACATGCGTCTGACTATACAAATTGGAACCCAATCTGTTACTTCGTTGGAAGGACATGAGCACGTACGAAAGATATAAGGCCATGAAGTACAGTCGGGATGGTTCATCAGGCAGCATGGGCATTAAAAGGAACAACCAGGAGGCCACCTCAGCTGTAGATGGATTGAAGGATAATAAAGATTAAAAAGCGAATAACAGGAGGGAAAAAGAAAGAAAGAAAGAAGAAGTGAAGGATGAGTTTTTGGATCTTGAGCAGCTACTACTCGTTGGAGCACTGACATGAACGAAAACTTGCATGTTGCAAGTTGCTTGCGGTGACATATCCATATGTATCGGCAATATGCATTATAAATTCTGATTTATTAAGAAAGCAAAAAAAGAAGAAGAAATCATAGTAATATTCTTAAAAGTTTCGCTATCAGAGATATTCCAATTTAGCTATACATATTTGCGCTAATACTCTTTATACATGAAATAGGAAGTACGTCATGTCTTGAGGTTATTTTGACCGTGTAATATCCGATCGATCCAATAATATCCGATAGGTATATAAGTATTGACATCGCTTCAAATATGAGAATATTATGTGGAATTATTGATCCACTTGATGAACATGTGCATCTTATCTCGAGTCTCACTATATATAACTTTATTACCATAGAACTGTTCTTATAATATTCTCCGAAGGACTGTTTCAAATATCTCTCCGAAAGAGGTAGTTTTGTGGAAACCGGTGGGCAATCAGCTAGTCCTCCTAAGTGTTTTTCCTTATTTCTCGGGATCTTCACTTCCGGGATGGGGCTGAGATTCATCGACACTCATCATTGTTTTACGGAAAAGGAAATTTGGACGAGATTAATAAATGACATAGATCTTGTCTGACGGCCGCAAAAGTAACCGGTTGCATGACACTTTTGGACCTTTTAGTATATGAAAACTAGGTGAAACTTTTGTTTATTAGAATTACACGAAGTTCCATATACTTACCAACACGAATGACTACATTGTCTGTTGACCTCGTGACTCTAACGACAAAACCTAATCATCAGGAAATACGTGCTATTGACGACGTAATCTTATTTTTATTGGTAATGAGTGCCCCGACTATGTTTAATAGGCAATACTTTCCCTTCCAATTCATTTGATATGAATGACACTGTCACACGGTATACTAAAAAAATTTATTTATTATTATAGGACCGGTTAACGATATGCTATTCTAATTTTCAATTAGTTTTCTCCTTCAAATGAATCTGACAAGTTTTTGAAATAGCTTCCATCGGATAATTATTGAAATCGATGTAATGATTAAGGAGTGATCGATTATCCGAATGATTCAATCCTCTCCCTCGTGAACTGAGAACCAGACTGGTAGGATCGGTTCCTTGATCTCTAGAACCAATAACTAGACCAACTCGTCTTGAGATTGGAAAAATGAAAACAAAAAAAATTGAAAGTACTTATGAAATAAGACATGGAAAATATAACACCGGAGAAGCAAGTCTCATAAATATTACCTTGAATCTTGATGATCAATGGGTGAGGGTTGAGACTCGAGCTCAAGCAAAAGGATGGCGGGGGTGAGGATTTTATTTTGGAAAAGTTAGGCGGGGTTTATTTCAGAATTCAGAGAAGCAGAAGTCAAGATTGACAAAAAGAGTTTCAAAATTAGAATTAATTTCTTTTCGATGTACTTTTTCCTCAAACAAATATTAAAAAAATTAATCGATTCGGGTCCAAAGGGTGCGGTTCAGTCCCACTCCGTAGGAACTAGGAATCGGACCATGTAGACATTAATTCCACCTCGAGGAGCCCGAGAATGATCAACACTCCCGAAAATTAGAACAAATCAATCGGTCCAATTTGATCCTGGTGGTTTTCGGTACAAAACATGCTCCAATGAAACCAAGAAGCATTTCAAGTTATTTTTGGATATGCAGTGTGATGCTGACAGCTTGCACATTAAGAGCAGCTGTAAGGGATGTGACTAAACATAATCAAAGTCGAAAGCTAGGCCCACGCACCAATTTGGTAACGTGATGAAAAGCCCTCCCCCACCTCCTCTCTTTTCGCGAGGCGGTAGGGGCATTAAATATGCCCATTTCTTTTCGCAAGGCGGTAGGAAGGCCCCCGCCGCCCTCGCCCCTCGCCGGCAAGGGCTCACCTCACCTAGATCTGCATAGTTGCAGATCTGGGTGATGGGAGCTTGCCCAGATATGCAACTGTGCAAATCTGGGCGAGGCGAGCCCTCGCCGGCCGCGGGAGAGGACGGCCGGCGCCGCCGTCCTCGCCCGCGGCCGGAGAGGGCTTTGCCGCCTTCTAGAGTGGCCGGCGAGCTCCAACGGCCGGCGGATCTCGCCGGCCACGTAATTTTTTGAAGAAAAAGAAGAGAAAAAAAAACATAAGAGTTTTTTTGTCCGGTCATCGTCACGTCGCTGCCACGTCATCACCGGCGAGGCCACGTAATTTTTTGAAGAAAAAGAAGAGAAAAAAAAAACATAAGAGTTTTTTTTGCCCGGTCATCGTCACGTCGCTGCCACGTCATCACCGGCGAGCTCCGTCGCGCCACGTAAGCATTTTCCGGCCAAAATCCGCCGGAAGGACTTATTCGGCAAAGTTGCAAAAGATTTAGGACTTATTTGGCATAAAAAAAGGTTTATGACTCAATCGGCAAAGTAGGTAAAGGTTTAGGACTTAATCGGCAATTTTCCCAAGTTATTGATAGTAGTACATAATTCGATGATTGTTAGGCTGATAAGATGCTATATTTCCACTCAGTTAGTCTACTAAATGAAGGTAGGAATGATATTGTCACTTTTAGAACGTCGGTTCACTCATCATAAGGGGATCGATTCACAATTTTATATAGTTAAAATATGTCTCACTTCTTATTATCTCTCACTTCTTATCATATTAGTTTGACATTTTAACATTTTAGAGAAGATGGTTCCACACACAACTTCGTATCAAGTCAGATTCCTAACACATCTCTTTTCTCTGTTTATGAATTTCCTTTTCCCTAGTCACGAAAGATGAGTTCTAGAAGTCCTTTCACCCAAAGCGCTGAGTGAGCTTGGACATTTGAGGCCGTCGTCATCAAATCGGCCTTTGCATTATATTCTGATGACCTAAACTTTTAGAAAAAGACAGTTTTGCACTACGCTTTTTATCTAAACTAATGCTAACACTTTTCTTGTAATTAGATATTTGTTGTTTCCTACGTGTGACCAAGCAAGCAATCACATCATACGATATACGATATCTTTAGGTCCATCTACATCCTATCCAAAGCAATGGCACTTTGCCTGATGGGGAAAGAAAAGGAAGTCAAGTCGAGGGAAACGCTTCTCGAGACATACTACAATGGATCTTCGAATAAAAGTGCAGAACTTGCTTGAGCCGGCCCCTTCTCAGTCACGTTTACTTTATGTCACTACACATATCTGCATGGATACATGTAGGGACTAGGCAGTAGCTAGCTAGTTAGAGTGGGGCACAAACCACGAGATATCCGAGACTCGGCGTCCCGAGTGTCGCACAAAACCTGGAACCGATGGAGCGCACTGGGTCCAATCATGCCTGCAAGAACGCGATCCGTCGTCCAGATTCAGAAACCTCCGCTTGTGCGTCATGTCGAAAACCAGACATTTTCATTTCATTACCGGCGGACGGCCCTCGGTTTTGAATCACCGCCCTCCTCTCCCAAACAACTTGGGCCTGACAATTGCATGGGAACTCGCGCATCTCCAATCTATTCACGTATGACTCACGGGGAGAGAGAGAGGTCGAGCGATTGAGCTAGGCCATGTGATGATGTGAGACTCTTGATGAGGTGGGACCTCCACTTATCCTAGCCGTCGATCTTTTCATCTCGCACACCGTCGGCATCAATCTGCCTCTCTGGTGGAGAACTTCTCCTATATATACAGAACCTAGAGACTCCACACTTTCGGCATCGAACAGAGAACCGCCAAAAATAGCTTAGACCGTTGCCTCTACGACCCTTTTTTTAACACATACGCACTCACAGAGCTTGGAAGGATACATCAGTCGAGTCATGGGTCTTCTTCGCTTGCCATCCGTTATTGCCAACCCAACCCGAGTCATGAAGTTGCAGTCTCTCGTCCCCAGGAGAAACCTTCACCACCACCGCCAATCTCTCTCCGAGGTGCCGAACGGGCACGTCGCCGTCTACGTCGGGGACGTCCAGAGGAGGCGTTTCCTGGTTCCAGTGACGTTCTTGAACCACCCCTCGTTCAGGGAGTTGCTCAGCAGGGCCGAGGAGGAGTTCGGGTTTGACCACCCGACCGGCGGTCTCACCATTCCCTGCAAAGAGGAGGCCTTCATCGAACTCACTTCTCAGTTGCATTCTTCGCGGCGATCATCAAGAAAATGAAGATGGGATTTTTTTTTTTTTTTGAAATGCCTTGTTTTTTTTGGTCTTTTATGGATAATATGTGTAGATACTGTTGACATAACATAGGTGGATCTGTAGCGACGGCTTCACCGTACGTACGTCATCTTCTCAGCACCAGAATATTCGTGTTATTTTGATCAAAGGAGTTCTTGATTTTGCCCGTTCATCAGTTGGGGTTCATGCGATGCGTATGTTGCTGTTACTTGCTCTGCGGCGCAGTTTCGAGTTTCAACAACAACATCAAAAATAATGTTATGCATACCATGACTAATTAATGGAATGAACATCTGAAGTAAGCACGAGCTCGGAACTTGAATAATTAAATTGATAGGTAAATGTATCCTTCTTTACTTAGGCATTTAATATCTATCATGTGATCTTACAGTCAATTAATTAAATCTATAAAACTAATCCTAGCTTTACTGATAAGGGTCTTACCAATTTAGTGAAAGGAGCCACACTAACATTAGCTTTACTCATATATGACATACTTTTTTCGCAATGACCAATGTTAAATGAGGCACGTTTTTTTCTGCACGATGAGAGCATCATCGCATGGCCCAGCGACAAAGTAAGACCATCTCTCGGGTATATACATAATACATGAATGTGGACATGCTCTTCTCTAATGGGGACACCCTCCTGGTGTTCCCTTGATAAGATTATGACACGTGTTCAATCCATCATAGGTCTCACTGTACTTAATCTAGAACCCTAGCGTACACATCCCTTCGTTTCTCTTCTCCTCTCTCACCCCCTCAGCCGCCTCGTGCTCGACCACCGCCCCTCCAATCGTTCCTGTCTGCAAAATCGGCGCTCGGTTCGGGCCCAGCCACCACCTCTCATCGAGCTACGCCGCAGTCCACCGATGTGGCCACTATCATCTTTCTTTCCCCTGTACTTTAGGGACATCAGCTCCAGGTTTGGAGTCCTGGACCTCTGGCTGGCCTTGGAAGCTCTACGCCGGAGTTGAGTTTACACAGAGAGAGAGAGAGAGAGAGAGAGAGAGAGAGGTCTTTTAGGGTTGGTTGAAAACAACCACAGTGTACACACAGAGAGATTTGATCTGGTTTGGGTCAGCACAAATAGAGTGTCCACATATCCTCTCTTGAAAACAACATATGGGATTAGCATTGGAAACAACATTATACATCTAGTCTTCCTAAGAAGATCATTCATAAAGATTTTGTTACGCGAGTATATTTCTTTAAATTCTAACTAGCAACTTTTCTGGTGAAAATTCATTTAAGAATTAAGTTATTCTTTTATATGACTAGTTAAATGACATGTATACATGTCTCTAATCCAATTATGGACATGTAAAAAATTTATTTAGATGGACCTAAAGATAAATCCATTTATCTCGATATTATTATCTTTTATATTAATGTATGCCCTTCCTTAGCTTTTGTATTTTGGAGCTTTGTTAATCATTCTTTAAAATGTCTTTTCCAAACACTCCTTTTGCTCAAAAAAAAAAAAAATGTTAACCGGGTAATCCCTGTACGTTGCCATGGGATTGAGATGGCTAAACGAAATTATTACTGTTAATTATTCTACCAAAATATGATATTCGAGCACATGACGATATACTAAGCCAAACTTGGAGCACAAATTAATTTTATATCTTCTATATATATATATATATATATATATATATATATATATGTCAAAACCTCAGTTGTCTCATTTATGGATTTTCCACTGGTAATCCGGCATTGAATTGTATGATAATTATAATTAACCACTATCTCTCTTCACACATGTTTAATGACCACCCATTGTATCCATAATTACATAAACTCAACTATTTATAAAAAAAGAAAATGATTTCTTTGTCTTCATACACATTCTATCGATGATTTAGCATGCACGTAGCACCAGTCTCGACATAGTTTGATGATAATGATAGACAATCACCACATTATGACACATTAGTTTATCCCAAAACCGTGCATCATTATTCTAAAATATAATTACTTAATAACATTTTAATTAAAAGAATAAAATGGATACATCCTTTTGATGGAATAATCTACAGGAAATACACCTAAAGTTATACCCAAAGTTATAGCATTATAGATTGAAGTTAGTGAGCGCTTGCATCCGAGGTGATGGATCAAACCTAATCTCAACCCGGAATCTGGAAATTGGTTCAGGAAAGAACCATGTGATATGGGATCCCAGTGCTGGGCCATGCATGTGATATTTATACTCAATCGGGTCATCCAAACCTCAACACACAAAAAACCATTTCCGCGAGCAAAATATCTCGCCTCCTCACTATCCACAGTTTTCAGTAGAATGATGAGCCCCTTAAAGACAGCTTAAAATTCCACTATTGCATCTGTGATAAGTCATCTATCAACAGGAAAAGTGCGTGGAAATGTAGTAAGCCGACTCTTATCTATCTCGCACGCTATTTCTGACATCCCTCCGCTTACTGGGTCCTGTATTCTTCAGGCTTCAAAGTCATTTACTCCACTTGGTTATTGAAAGGGTATTATTTGACTCAAATATTTGAGCATACAGCGTTTTGTTTTCAAGCAAGTGGTGGGTCTATGTCATGTTTCATTACAAGGTTAGATGAATGGAGAAGAATCAGAGTCCCTTGATCTGAAACTGATCCCAAGAAATCCCACTTGAGTCATTAATGAGAGAAACATGGGTCCTCTCAGTGCTCTCTGAACAGCCAACCTCATGGCCACACACACTCGGTAATAATTACCTTTACATTTGAAAAATGTATCTCCGTTCCGTCTCTATATAGAAGCACTCGGACGCCGAACCATCCGCAAACAAGGTAAACTACCTGTTTGAAGTCATCTATCAAGCCCTATTCAAAACGACTCTTTCACCTCAAGACTCCACTGTCTGTCGAAAATGGGGATTCGTTTGCCATCCATGATCTTACATGCCAAGCAAGTCCTCAAATCACAGCCCCTCGGCACTCGGAGTACTCAATTGGATGTCCCGAAGGGCCACATGGCGGTTTACGTTGGGGAGATCCAAAGGAAGCGGTTTCTGGTCCCAATATCCTTCTTGAACCACCCTTCGTTCCAAGAGTTGCTGCGCCGAGCTGAGGAAGAGTATGGCTTCGAGCATCCGATGGGTGGCCTCACGATTCCATGCAGAGAAGAGACCTTCATTGATCTCACCACTCAGTTGCATGGATTGTGAAAGTTTCAGTATGTACATCTTGTCGTGGAGAGAACAGATTCCCAGTTTTGAAATCTTTTCTTAGCTTTGGCCCCCTTTGTTTTTCTTGCCTCATGTACGAATGGAGGTCATGTAGAGTATACCACAGGAATAAATGATTACTGTTCAAGTTCTATCTCCGAAATCAAATGACATTCCTACCTATTTAAGTCATCTTTTAAGATATTTCGATTGTTGTTTCTTCCCCATTTTTCAAATATGAAGTCCATAATGCATTGTGTTCTACGGGATAGAAAATTTGATAACTTAATAGTTTCTGAGAAAGACCACCACTAAAAATATAAATGTAAAGATTGATTTACAAAGAATAATATACATAATGTATTATTTTCAAGAAGGCAGGACTTGCGGGAAATAAAAAATTTGCTTCCATATTTTTGGTGTGCTTGTGAAACTATTGCTGTCCTAGAATTACTTTGTAAAGAAGGTGCAAACTGATGCAGTGAATTAAGTTTTTCAACTATCTCATCTGAGACGGGTATAACCTAAAACAGTTAAATTGATATAAAATGCTCACTTCTATGATTCAAACAGTTAAATTGTACTCGGGTACTTGAGTACTTCACTTTTTACCACTAATCTTAGAATAGCTTCATGCTCTAAGAGGTGCTTAATACTTTGTGGAGGTGAAAAGACTCAACAAATAGGTCCTCCCATAAATGGTTGTACCAATGAGCGAATGGTGTTGTGTAAATACCAAGCCAAGAGCATCATCCAATTCCCATGTTATTTCTAGCCTCAGTTGGCTTTGAAAAGCCTTCCCCTCTCTTCCCTTGTATTATTCCTATAGAAGCATATACTGAGATGTAGAAAAATGCTATACAAAAGTTATGACTACGTGGATCTTGCGATCAAAAGCTCCCTTCTGCCTCCCCTTTGATTCATGTCTGAAGGATCAAATTTTGGAGGTCTAACAATTAATTAGGTCAATGAAAAGTTGATATCTTATGGTTACTTGTAGTGTAAGGGCGAGAAAGGGCAAAAGGTACCTAGCAACATGCAACTTTACCATTTTGAAACTTGTATCTTTAAGGTTCTAATTTTGCTGATTACGAATAGAAAGAGATTATTAAATAATCAGATTACCCTTTTTTGAAAAGCAACTCTTTAGATTCCCTTTTCTTCAAATCTCCCAAAAGCCCAATTTCCAATAACTTAAACATCTAATCTCTCTACCACCCAATTATCGAGCGTAGTTTCTAAAAAGGAAAATGATATAAATGGTTTACGAACTTTAGCTTAATGTATAATATCATCCATAAACTTTTAGTCTACTTAATGTGTTCCATGAACTTTGATTTAATGTGCAATATTGTTGTTGAATTTTTAATTTACTCTAGGAAAAGTTGCACAAATTGTTATGAATTTTGACCTAATGTGTAATGTGATTCACAAGCTTTTAACTTATAAAATGCACTCTTTAAACTTTAACTCAATGTACAGTGTCATCCTTAAACATTTTAATAATTCTATGTAATCATCGGATTTTTGCTGCACATTTAATTTAATTCCTAGATTATATGAAAACGTTACATATTGTCCCTGAATTTGAATGAATGGAGGACAATATTGAATATTTTCATATAGCTCAGAACTAAATTGAACATTTACAAAAGTTTAGGGATTACATTGAGCAAATTATAAGTTTAAATATCATATTGCACATTAAGGTAAAGTTCATGAACCACATTGAACAAATTACAAATTTAAGAGCCACATTACATGTTGAAACAAATTGCAAGAACCATTTATGTCATTGTTTCTTTATCCAACGTGATAATTGAATATTTGTATAAATTTTTAATTTAATCCTCAAGATGTTCAACTCAAATCCAAATATAATAATCCACCTTATCAAATAATTTAATAAATTAATAAAATTAGAAGGATTATTATATTCTAATTTAAGATGAAAATCTTACATGAATAATCTTATGCTCGACACTTTTTCCTTTTTTGGTCCACTATTCAAAACTATCTTATTGGAAGCCAAATAAACAAATTCCGTTTACCTGAATCAATAGAATGATAACTTGGATAGTTCTTATATTGACTAGAATGAATATTTACCTAATGTTCATATATCACATTGAATAAATAAAAACTTATATGATTGGAAGCCAAATCAACAAATTTCGTTTTGAATTAATAGAATGATAACTTGGATGTCTTTTATATTGACTAGAATGTATACCAAATGTTCAGATATCACGTCGAATATATTAAAACTTCACTAATGACATTACACATAAAACTAAGTGCAGGAATCATTTGTTATTTTCCCTTTCTAAATCTGTCCCCCCACCCCCTCTCTCTCTCTCTCTCTCTCTGTATGTGCACTCAAAGAACCAGAGCAATCTGGATCAAGGTCTTTCATGAACTTTCTCCCTCTCCCCCACCTCCGGGCGTAATTGATTGCAAAAGTATTGTGGCTTTAGAAATAAAGAATATAACGCGTGGTATCATAATTTAAATAAATTAAAAATTCATGAATAACATTAGATATTAAATTAAAGTGCATGAATCATTTGTCATTTTCCTTTCTAAAACTTCCACTCCTCTCCTATCTTTTGCGTATGTGCTCAAAAAACCAAAGCAACCTCATATCTTGATGGCCTCTCTCCCTCACCCGCCCCCCTCCGCGAATGTAATCTCTAGTGATTGATCGCAAAAGTATTGTTGTTTCAGAAATAAAGAATACAATGTGCAGTATTGTAATTTGGAATTTAACTCGCATTGATATTTGTTGTCACATCATATGTAATCTATTGTCTAATTACAAGCCAAATTGCGGTTTTGGAAATAGACCTTTCAAGGTGACTTCTATTTTAGAAATAAATCATTGAGAAGATAGACATTTTGAGTCATGCTTTAATGTATGAAAATCAACTTTCATTCAAGATAGGGTGAACGCATGTCGAATTATGGTCAACAATGCACACTAGGAACAAGCATTTATTTGTATTCAAGATTGGCGGATAAAATCATAGACTTTTAGTACAAGTAATCCAATTTCCAGAAGGATGTACTTGGAGATATACTAGCATCTCCTGATAAGTGGTGGAACCCTAACTTATCTTCTCCAAGAAACGGACAGATGCTTCCTGAGAGGACCATGTGACATGGGGTCCTAATGCTGGGCATTCCCTGTGATGTTCTGAAGTCGGTCATCAAACCCTAACACACACACACACACAAAACCATCTCCCTTAGCAAAAACAGTCCCATCATCACTACCCGAAGTTTCAATAGAACAAATCAAGTTGCTGAAACAGCTTCAAGAACCACTTGCAAGCATGATAAATTCGTCTTCCTTCAATGCATTTTTTCTGTACAATAAGATAGCTGCGGAGGGAGTGAGCCAACACTTTCTCTCTCCTCATCCAACATGTGGGGACTCTAAGCTACACAGTTTGATTGATAGCTCTCCGATCTTGCATATGCTATTTCTGACATTAAAGGGTATAATTTATTCCAATTTCAAGTGTACGGCCGTTTGTTTTTGGAGCAATTGAAAGTTGTTTTCCATCTGGCCATGACCTAAAGGGAACAAGTGGGTCTATGAATGATGAGAACAATGAGAGACATTGAACTGACTGAGCAGAAAACCGCGTCAGTCACCTTGAGCTAACTGAACATAAAAGCCACTTGAGTCATAAATGAGAGAGATATGGGTCCTATCAGTACTCTTACCTGCCATTCTCATGGAAACACGCACCCATTATTCATCTGGTATTTGAAAAATATCTGTGAAGCACTATACTCTCTTTCATGATCTCTTTGTCTATATATACAAGCATCTCGAATGCGTTATTTTCACAGCCAAGTACAAACATCAGTTTGAATCATTCCATCAGATCCAATCCAAAACAGAATCACTTCCATCTTTCGCTTCAAGACTACACTATTTCCTGATAATGGGGATTCGTTTGCCGTCCATGATTGCCCATGCCAAGCAAGTCCTTAAATTGCAGCCTCTCGGAACGCGGAATCAATCGGATGTACCAAAAGGTCACGTGGCGGTATATGTTGGCGAGATCCAAAGGAAGCGCTTTCTAGTTCCAGTTACATTCTTGAACCACCCAACGTTTCAAAAGTTGCTACTCCGAGCAGAAGAAGAGTACGGCTTCAAGCATCCAATGGGTGGCCTCACAATTCCATGCAGAGAAGAAACTTTCATTGATCTCACAACTCAGTTGCGTGGACAATGAAAGTTCTAGTCATGTAGAGACGAGATTCACAGCTTTTGACATCCTTTTTTCCTTTCCCTTTTGCCTCGTGTAGAAAGCGAGGACATGTAAACTATAGCGCTCTGGAAGAGAGAATCATGACGTACCTCCGAAACTTCATTCTTGAATGAAATTTCACCTATTTATAAGTCATATTCTGTTATATTTCATGTTCTTGCCATTTCGTCAAGGAGGAAATGAACGACGGATTGTGCCTCGCCCGGATAGAATCTGGGACTTCGTAATTTTTAAAGAAAAGCACTGTCAAGGATATTAGACAATTGCAGAGATCGATTTACAAAAACCATATACACACGAGTTTTTGCTTGCCCTGCTAAAAGCTAACTTCAATTACCACTTCTTAGGGACGGCCACTATAAACGGTCCGCACAAATGCCTTGCACTTGCAGGTGTTGTTGCTGTCCCCAAAGAAGTTATTGGAGGATGTCGCGACCTCCCCGAAGGTGCACCACCTAAGGGTTCGGCTAATGGATTGCTAAACCTAATTTAGCTCGAGCTCTCCCAAGCTCATACCAATTCACGACTTAGGTTTCAATTCTTAATATGCAAAGTTGAATTCAATTGGAGTCGCCACTAATCTATTTATGGTGGGTCGATTAGAAACCCATGTAAAATACTGGGAGTAGTATTTTACTCCTACGAACCAAAGATTTTGAATTCGGGGACTTGAGAACCTATTTTCTTCTATTTCAAAAAAAATGATTTGCAGGCAGCTTGAATTGATTTTATTCCCTAACATGCACGGTGATCACACGGATGCGCAGACATTAATGGAAAATGATAAATAAAACAAAAGAATAAACTAAGATGACCTAATGAAGCAAATCAGCAAAAAGACCTTTTTTTTTAGATTTTTTATGTGTGATGCATGTAATAATAAACTTAATTTTATATGCAAATATCCTAATGCAAGTCTAAATGCAAGATTAAGAATTCCAAAATTATCTAATGAAACTAATTGCCTATAATTAAATAACATTTAACTTAGACTAGGAGTAAATCACGTTAATTCCTAATTTAAGCTAAAACATTATTTTAACTACGGATAATATCTTAAAACATGAAAACTTAAAATAATATGCAAATGCATGGAAATCTAGACCTAAAGACCTAACATGCTTGAAAATCCTAAATTAACCTAGTCAAGTAAAGACATGCAAAAAGAGATTTTTTTTGCGACATTTTCTTATTTATTCTAAATTAATTAAACTAATGAAATCTAATGCAATTCCTAAGTGACATGCAATTTAATATGCCTAAACTAAATGTCATGCAATAACTAAAATGCAATCTAATCATGATATGCAACATTACCAAAATGCGATTTAATCTAAACATGAAAGATGTAATTCAGCATGCAATTCAAATAAATTAAATTCATGCAAAAGGAAAACAACAAAACAAAGCAATTTTCGCTAATAGAATCAATAAATCGATCTTAAGCCTTAAAGATCAAAATATCAATTCCACTCCCGCTCAATTTATTACCTCGTCTAAAGCCTTATAGACAAAATAAAAAAATTGATAATGCGGTTGCGAATTGGAAAATCAATTCCAATTGATAAACCTATTGCCTAAATCAAACTAATTAACCAAAAACCAATATGAAAAAAAAAAGCAAGCAAATTGACATAATAAAAGATTTTTTATTGCAGAAATTTTCTATTTTTTATTATTAAAATATTATAAAAAAAACGAATTAAAATAAATAACAGAATAAAATAAAGCAGGAAAGGAAAGAAACGGGTCGGGCCGCCGAACCGGGTCGGTTCAGCCCCTGACCCGCGAAACCCTCTGAGAGAGGGCCCGCCCGCGATGGAGAAAGGAGGCTGGACTGGGCTCGCGATGGGCCCAGTCCGGCTTCCTCCTTTTTTTTATTTTTCTCCTGGCCTTTCTCTCGCGCGTGGGCTCGCGCTACCTCAGCCCATGTTGACTTCTGCTCTACCTCAGCCGGACAACAGGCCCAATTCCACGCGCGACAAACCCCAGCCCACGGATCAGCAAAATCCTGCACACGGCGGCCCAGACTCACGCCAATCTCCTACAAGTCTTCTTCTTCCTTGGCTTCTTCACAGCACTTCCTGCAAAAACAATATTCTGCAAACTCCAAACCCACGGTGGAGTGAACGAACCAACACCAAAGGGAGACAAATGGCTGGATCCCCTCACCGATATCCCTCCCAAAATTAACTCACGCATCACGCGAAACATAATAGAAGCAAGTCAAGCTTATTTATGCAATTCATCAAACACGTAAGCTGCAATGTAGATCTCAATTGTAGGGTCTGAAAAAATGCAAGATCTAAGCTTCTAATGCAATAACCACAAAAGCAAAATCACGCAATTATGAAGTTTAGAAATCAACCAAATCAACAATTATTTCATTCGGCTTCGGAGAATCATAATGAAACCATGCACAGAGAAATTGCGGGCAAGAGAAAGACAAGAAGAAAAAAAAATAAAACTCCCTACGTGGCTTAAGAATTCACGAAGAGCCCATGTATTCAAGCAAGCTTGAGACGAGGTGACGCTCAACCGTGTTTTTTTATTCTCGGCCACGATCCTCGGGAGAATTCAATCGAGCCGAATAGCCGCGGAACCCACCTTCGATCTTGCGTAAATCGTCACGAAGGGATCGAACGAAGTTTTTTTTTTTCTTCCTCGCAGCTCCTCGTGTCTCTTGCTGTTCACTCGGTGGAGAGGACTCTGGAAACTCCTTCTGTCTCCTCCCTTCCTTCTATGCGTGTGTGTTTTGCTTTCTTTTTCCCAGATAAAGTGTTTGTGTGTCAGTCAAAGCTTCTCAGTCAATCAATGTTTTTTTTTTTAAGAAAAAGTCTCCTAAAAGCTTTTTTTTACCCACCTCACTGCAGGCGTGTACTATTTATAATGGGTGAAAAGCAATCCCGGTCAGATCTTCGAAATTTGACTGAGATTTCTTTCGAGATTATTTTTCCCTTTTTCTTGGTATCAAAGGATTTCACCGAAATTCTGCTTTCCCTCTTATTTTATTTTATTTCCCCACAAAGAAAAACACTCTCCTGCAAAGATTTGACCGAATATACCCAAAATATATAGTATTCTCCAAAATGCAAGATGCAATATAATGTGTATAATATGTATACTTTTAAGAATTCAAATGAAATCCAATTTTCTATGCAATCTATATACTAAATTTCAAAATTAAGTGTCAACAGAGAAAAAGCTCTCAACGAGAGTAATGAGTCTTTTGCTCCATCATTGTCAGGCTCTCACATGGCCATCACATTTGGGCAGGCACATATGAAGAAGAGCATCCGCATAAAACGATCAGAGCTTGAAGCCAACTTCAGCGGAAGCCTCCTCAATAGATGTCATTAGCGAGCTAAAGATCTGTCCCCGGTACTTTTTCTTTCCATTCATGAAAGATCTTCAGGAGCCACGCAGGAAGGTTTTCAATGCACGATAGATTGATGAGGCGATCAAGATTACCGGACATGTGCTGAAGTTTCTAGGGTTCTAGGGTGATTTTTGTAGTACTCTGTAATATTTTTAATAGCAACATTAGAATTGTATACTTGTATTCAAGAGCATTTGCGTAATTGATATGGGTAGTTGGTAGATAGGGAGATCTATCATTAGATCGAGGAAAGATTTACAGTTGTTATTCTAGGGGCTAATGTGTGTATAGGGTTTCCTTCCCCTTAATCACATAATTCTCAATACAATCCAATAGAAGAAGAGCAATGGAATATTCTATATCTCTCCTACAATACGGAGTTTCACTGCATGATCTAGGTGGGACAAGTGAACAAGTAAGCGATTAATCAAGAGGAATGTTAAGCTTAGCGACTCTAGTGAACGATGAGCAAGTCAGAAGAAACTTAAATGTCGTATGACCTTATCTCAGATTTCGATCAAGATATGGAAACGGGTCTTTAGCGATAAGGTTTTAAACCATCCTTATTAGTTCAATTCTTAGTAATGGTTTCTAATTCTCTAGTGTGTCACACATATAATTCTCTCCACCTTTTTGTAACAGCTTGGCCCTCGGAATTTGGCATTTTTCTACTAGTTTAATTTTCAACTTGACTTGTGGAAACAATGATGAATTATTGTTATATATGATGGGTGTATCATCGTCTGCTAAAATATATATATCCCTAGTTTTCCTTTGTTAGATAAATCATTTTTTCAAAAGTTTAAATTTACGAAATCGGTCATTGATGTGTATGTTGCACATTACTTAACATACTCTAAAGTACTAAATCACCAAGTGGACATCCACTCTCTTAACTCTATACATCTAAGATAGCTATGATCTAAAAAAGCTGAATTGATTCATGATGTTGGATGTGGTTGTCTTGAAGTATAATAAAAGAAACTATTTTCATGAAAATCATTTCCAACAAAAATACTTTCCCCTTTTCATATTAGGGAACTTGTTTTCCTTATTTTAAGTATGGAAATTCTTTTTCTTCGTAAATGATTATCCATCGACTTACTGTTTTAAGCGGACCACACACAAGAAAGTCTAGAAAACTATTTTGTGAAAAATTCTTTCACTTGAACAAACACGCCCTAAGTCTGAAATTGATCATCTTCAGCTACTTGAGTGATTCATCACCTTACTTTATAAATAAGCTATATAATCTTTGGTGACTAGCATCACTATTTTGACTATACAACCACTACAAAAAAACTGTAGTTTAGCTACAAATTATTAGCCACGAATACCTTTCCGTCGCTAATTGCGACGGAATTTGCTACACACAAATGTACTTTGTCGCTAATTTGTGACGAAACTACAGTCGTGGCTATTAGTGACGAATTTAGCAACAACCAGATAAATGTTGTCGCCAATTAGTGATGAAACAACTACACGTAGCAATATCCGTCGATACTAGCGACGAATTTACAAATCCATCACTAATTAGTGACGGATTCAGCTACGAACAACCTACCGTCTCTAGCTTAGCGATGACTTCATTTATGTCATCGCTAAAAAGCGACGACTATAGGAATCTCCGTCGCTATTTTGTGACGGACACTAATGTTCGTCACCAATTTGTGACGAACTTTGTATTGTCGCCAATTTCGTGACTAAGTTGCGACCAAACAAAACGTGTTCTCACTAAATCCGTAGCTATTCGCTACGGATGATATGTTTGTCGCTAATTTTTGGCAACCATGAGAAATATTTCAGTTATTAATTATCTGCGATTAACCGTATATCCATTGCTAATTAGCGACGGACATCATCTAGTCCTTCACTCCTTAGCCATAAAACAAACGAACATCAGTCACTAATCAGCGACAGACAAGCATACGCTGTCGCCAATGGTCCAGTGTATTAATTAACCCTGACAAATTAGCGACGGACAGCGACAAACTGAAGATGTTCGTTGCTAATTAGTCACAAGTAGTGTTTGTTTGTAGCTATTCAGCGACAACAGGGTTGTCCGTCGCAACTCAGCGATGGATAGATATGGTCCGTCGCAAACTTGCGACATATGGACACTGTCCGTCGCTAATTAGGACGGACATCTTCTAACCGTAGCTAATAAGCGACGGATTTTTATGTCGTCGCTAATTTGTGCGTTAGTGATTACCATGACTGATTAGTGACGAACAGAAGATGTCCGTCACTAATTAGCCACAGACAGTGTTTACCTGTAGCTAATCAGCGATGACAGGGTTATTCGTCGCTAACTATAGATGGATAGGTACCTTCCGTCGCTATTTAGTGACGGCCACTTTTTAACCGTAACTAAGTAGCGACAGTTTTTCATGTCGTCGCTAAATAACGAGTGTATTGATTACCTTCACAAATTAGCGACGAACTGAAAATGTCCGTCGCTAATTAGCCACATACAGTGTTTGTCTGTAGCTAATCAGCGACAACAATATTGTCCGTCACTAATTAGTGACGGCTATTTTTTGGATCGTAGCTAACTAGCGACGGTTTTTCATGCCATCACTAAATAGCGAGTGTATTGATTACCTTCACAAATTAGCGACGAACTGAAGATGTCCATCGCTAATTAGCCACAGACAGTGTTTGTCTATAGCTAATAAGCGGCGACAGTGTTGTCCATCGCTAATTAGGGACGGATAAGTATTATCCGCCGCTTATTAGTGACGGCTATTTTTTTTTATCGTAGCTAATTAGTAACGGATTTTCGTGTCGTGGCTAATAGCGAATGTATTGTTACCTTCACAAATTAGTGACGAACTGAAAATGTCCGTCGCTAATTAGCCACAAATAGTGTTAGTCTGTAGCAAATCAGCGATGACAGTGTCTTCCGTCGCTAATTAGTAACAAATAAGTATTGTTTGTCGCTAATTAGTGACGGCTATTTTTGGTTAGCGACGGATTTTCATGTCGTCGCTACATAATGAGTGTATTTATTACCTTCACAAATTAGCGACGAACAGAAAATGTCCGTCGCTAATTAGCCATAGATAGTGTTTGTCTGTAGCTAATCAGCGACGAACACGCATTCACCGTAGCAAATTAGCGATGGACAATGCGTTGTCTGTAGCAAATTAGCGATAGTTTAAATCAGTCTGTCGCTAATTTGCGCATAAAGAATCCGATCGGTCCCTCTCTCTCTCTCCTGTTTAACTTTGAAGTCACTCTCTGTCCCTCTGGCTATCGCGATTCTCCTCTGATGCACCTTCCACGTCGAACCTTCGCCGATCCGCCGATCGTCCTAATCCGTCGCTCGACCAAGGCCTCTCATTGTCCACCATCCTCCTATCAGTTGCCCTTGTCGACAATTTCCCCAACGGTCACGCGAAGAAGCTAGGGCAAGGTCAGATCGAGCTCGGCGAAGTTGCTACTCGTCCGAACCTCCTCGGCTACTGATCGACATTGGCCTCTCCTCATCCACCCTCCTCCGATCATCAAAATTTTTCTCGGGGTCTTCTCCAACGGTCACGCGAAGAAGCTAGGGCAACTGAGCTAGGGCAAGGTCAAATCGGGCTTGGCGAAGAAGCTCATCATCCGAACCTCCTCGACTGCCGCTCAACCTTGGCCTCTCCTCATCCACCCTCCTCCGATCATCATCCTTCTCAAGGTTTTCCCAACGAATCGCGAAGAAGCTAGCTAGGGAAACCGAGCTAGAGCAAGGTCAAATCGAGCTCGACGAAGAAGCTCGTCGTCCGAACCTCCTCGGCTCCGCCTCTCACGCACAGCCTCCTCGCCGAGCCTAAGGTATTTTTTGTATTTTTGTTGTGTTTATCAGTAAGACCTTTAAACTTTATGCTGATGATGAAATTGTTCGAATCTCTCAAGCATTCTTAGATGTACTAGTACTAGCAAGTGCATCAAACATGCAGTTATTGATTCTATTATGGCTGTGTGTTCTAGTACCGAATCATAGTTTAACTGAATAACTAAATAAAATACATCGATTAGTATATTAAGCATCCAAAACAATGTTTTGGCAAGCAATTGATGTGAATTATGTGGTGTGTGCACCAGCCAATTAATATGGCAACCATGAGAATTTTTCTACTGCATGTTGTCGGGTGTCCTTTGTTGCCAAGTGTTAAGGATGTTGGAAATGGAAGATATATGTGAGTTTGAACCATTTTTTGACAGTCTCCGTAATGCTGGATGGTGGATTGAGTAAATCTTTGCAAATTCCAACAAGACTGTGTTCTGCTTTAGGTTTCTATGGTGCTTCCAGCCAGATGCCGTGCCTTCACTATTTTTGAAGATGTACAACTAGGGATATTCTTTTGTCCGCTACCTTGTGTACGAACTTATTCCAAATGGTAGTGTGGAATCTCAATTGCATGGTAGGTAAAAGGTATGGTTTTAAATTTTTGTTGTATGTTATGTTGCTGTATGAGATGATGAAAATGTGGTTGGCTTGCAAACATGTGCTATCCTTTGCAGTATGCTTAAGTCCTAGTTCATAAATGATGTAGTACATCTTGTGCTATGAGTAAGGAAGGTTAAATCGTAAAACCTCATGTTTTGTGCTTTTGTAGATCAAACATGTAATGAAGGATGCCTAGACGATTTATATTATTGTTTGCATTTTAGATGATCAGAGCACGATCAGGCCAAGAGAGTATAGATCAAGAGAGCCGCAAACCAACAGTCTCTTTTTATCGATATTTCAGGTTTTAACATTTGTTTTCATTGGTTGAGAGCATATCCAATGATTTGATGAATGTACATAATTAGATGCTTATAATATATCGTCTTTGATCAGTTGGACTGACATTGGGTGCCTAAGATGATGGTGTCTTGAAGTATGGATGCAGAATTGAAGATACGAATGGGTCACAACCCAAGAGCATCTTTCGCTATTTTTTTTAATTTTATAAAAAGAATTGGCATTTTGTTAGAATTTTTTTAAACTCAGCTTGTCATTCAGTGGTTGTTCTTGGATATTTAGCTTATTCTTGTGGATAATTTTGTAGGCTACAATGTCTATAATTTTCATAAGGGTTATACTATGCATGATGTTATTTAGTGCTTCATAAATCATGCTATAAATTCATTGCTCCTATTAATTATATATAATATCAGAATGTGATCAAATAATTCGTCGCAAAACAGTTGTAGCAAAATCCAGTTTATTGAATACGTGGGACGCGTAAACTGAATTCGTTATACAAAATGACAATGAAATTTATTACAAGTTCAGCAAATTAGCTACGGCCACACTCAATTCCGTCACTACTTCGCGACAGACAAGAAAAATCCGTAGCTAATTAGCGACAGACAAGAAAAATACGTCGCTATATAGTGACGAACATATCAGTATCCGTAGCAAATTAGCGACGGACAAGGTAATATCGTAGCTAATTTGCGACGAAGTTAGACGTTCGTCGCTAATTTGCTACAGATACCGACGTCGACATTCGTGGCAAATTAGTGACGGCCTACAAAATCGGTCGCAAAAAGTGGCGACAGATTATCCTATGCACGTGGCCAATTAGGACAACATGAGATATAATTCAATTTAGCAACGCACTTAGTGACGAATTTTGCGATGTCGTAGTCGCAAATTTGCTACGACATTGGCTACGACTTTTCAGTCGTAGCAAATTAGTGACGAGTTTTGTCACGAACGTTTAGCCACGACATTTGTGACGATGTTTGCTTTGTCGTAACTTAGCGACGAATTCACATATTTTCCGTCGCTAATTTTTGCGACGCCTAAATAGTGACGAAAGTAGTGTCGTCGCTAATTTCATCGCAAAACCATAGTAGCGACGACATTTTTGCAGGTTTTCCGTCGCAAAATCTGTAGTTAAATTACAGTTTTTTTTTGTAATGAGAGGTGATTATCAGTTTGAGTCATCTATTGAAACCAATCCAAAATCAAACTATCTTATTTATTTTATAATTAAAAAAAAAGAACACTTCGCCTTTTGCTTCGAGACTTTGTTGTTTCTTCAGTAATGGATATTTATTTGTCATCCACGATTGCTCATACCAAGCAAGTTCTCAAATTGCAGCCTCTCAGCACAGGGAATCAATCAGAAGTTCGGAAAGGCCACGCGGCAGTTAACTTGGTGAGACCCGAAGAAAGCTTTGTCTGGTTCCAGTTTCGTTCTTGAACCACCCGTCGTTATTAAAGTTGCTCCTCCGAGCAGAAAAAGAGTACAGGTTCAAGCATCCAATGGGCGGCCTCACAATTCCATGCAGAGAAGAGGCCTTCATTGATCACACATCTCGGTCGCATGAGTTATGAAGTTTTAAGTATCTTATGTAACCAGGACATTCACAGTTTTCACCACTGCTTTAGTTTCTTCTTTCCCGTTCCTTCTCGCCACTTGGGATAAAGCGAGGTCATACAGCGTCTCCCATAATCACCATTTGATGTGAAATTCAAGCTACTTCAATTTTATTACATTTCTTTCTTTCAATTGTTCAAACAAGAAAAGAGCAAAGGCAGATGACACCTGCACATTATTACCCCAAAAGCAAAGGAAGGTATCGATATTCAATGTATGTCAAGAAACCAAACATCTAGTCCCTGCCAGACATGCGTGGGCTGGTTGACTTTCAGCAATTATAGAGGCAAAGTTTTAGGTGTGGTAATCAAATGGAAAACATGATGAGAGCAAAACGAAGCTAGCATGCTTCTAACCAAGACATAGGGCATCCACAAGATTCACGTTCAAGTTACTGGTACTAGGACAAGCACTCTTGATCAACCGATGATGCCAACTACAGATTCTATGATCGATGTTTTACCTTTTCTCATACATTAGGAAGTGGTTGATCAGGGCCAGGGAAGCTATTAGGCAAAATTTACCTCACACGACGTGAATTAGTGCGAACAAGAATGCTAAAAGTATGCTAACCGATGCAGGCGCTACGTTTCACGTAGTATAAGCAACTCCTGACTACAAAGATCTTCCTCCAGATGTTTTGATCCATATGCGTGTCACGACAAACGGATCATGTGAGATGACACCCGCATAGAGGATGGTTTTAAGTTCAAATTTCAGCGAATTTTAGCTCCAGAATTCAGCTGGAAACTGTCTCAGTTGATGCATCTCCCAGAAAAGAAGCTGCAACGTCGTGGAAATTATACTACCCCGCGGAAACAAATTCTTACATAAGAAAACCAGAAAAACAGATCCAAGTCAGTGTGTGGCTCTTTCTACCAAGCTATTTCAAGCACTCTCATACAAATTTACTGGAAGGAACCCTAAAACAGTAGCCTTCACGACTTCTTGATGCGGTTAAGTTAAAATCTGCGTCAGCAAATCTGTGCGCAGCCAGAGGACATTCATCGTCTTGCACAAACAGGTCAAGCATGCCATTTCCTTGGATGATACTTCACTTTGCAGTCTACCCAAAAGAAGAGCAGAAGGAGGCCTGATTCAATTTATTTAACTTGGGGCCACGTCTCGTAGTCCACAATGATCAATCTCCAGCATTTCCCAACAGGATTCCACATGCTTCTCTACTCTCTGAGCATCAGTTTACATTCACACAGTGCATAAGTTTCGCTTTTCAGTTTTTCCTGTTTTTCCCGTTAGTGTGACCTTCCTCTATTCCAGAGAGAGATCACCAGTTCTAATGTTCCGCTGCTGATGTGTGATCCCACTGCCAAGCCGGAGCTGTGACAAACCGAAGTCTCCTGGTTTTCCACTAAAAGGAGAATCAAGCTTTGGCCGTAACCATCTTCTCAAGACGAGCCCACTTACCCTGATTTTCCCACATGATTCGTTTCCCTGGTAAGATAGGCCAAGCCGCCTTAACAATGCTGCAACTGCTTGGCTCAACCTGTTCAGAGACGTACCCACTATTGAAGCTCTGTCTCCATTACTCAATCCAGCAGATTATTCTTATTTTTCCAACAGCATCTACCAGGTTGGGACTGTCTAAAAACTTTGTTGTCGCAAGATTAAAAAGAAATCACAAAATGTAAAATTAAAGTAGTAGAACAAAGCAGTTACTAGTTTTTAATTACCGGTAACTGTTAAACTTTTCAGTTCTATTTTATAAAATCAAGTTGACAGAAAATACAAAGAGGATTTGGGCTCACAAAGTATGTGAATATGGCATGAAAATTCAACTAGGTAATCCAGAAAATGCTGTGTGCTAGGGCCTTTCAACGTGGAGTTTGGCTCAGTCAAGAGCAGTCAAGAGCTAATACTTAACCTAACTGTATCTACTTTCCATGATTATAAACTTCACATACCCCACTAGTACCCTGTAAATCAGATACAACTCACCTTCCTGCAACATTCAGTGTTTTCTCCCCATGAGGAGCTTCCATCTGAGCTTTCTCAACAGGCAATAAGATGATTAAATTGGGCAACTTTGCACCTGTGGATGGTTCAGGGGCAACAGAATCAACCAAAAGCAATTAAGCAAAAGTCTATTCAACTCGCAAAATATCTCCTACAATCGGTCATACTGCACACCCACTTAATTTTTATGCAGACAATAGCTCTAAAAGATATTTGTTAAACTAAGTGCGCATCAACCGAAAGTCATGATGGATAACCAGAAGCCAAATGTCTGAACTTGATGAGACAGACAGACAGACAGACAAACAGAAAGACAGACAGACAGACCAACCAACTGATTAGAACACACGCAAGGATGCTTGTCCAAGGAAATATCACACTACATTTTAAATGAATGTTTCCTCTTCTTATTTTTTTCCCAGCAGAAAGCACTGATCTAAACAAATGAAAAATTCCAATAGTATGCTTGGCATACAGGAGTTTCCTAAAGGAAGATCATGGATCACACAAATCGAATGTTTGTCATCCCCAGCCTGATGATTGGGTTCCTTAGCATATTGTACCAGCATAACTTTATATGAAAGAGGACAAACTATTACCACTTGCATAATGAGATTTTCCATTCAATCAGAAACTCATGACAAATTTAACACGACAGTTAAAAAGGAAGAAAAAATGAAATAAATTTATTTACCAGCAGCAAGTCGGTGTTTTAGGCCTTTTAAGACTGTCAGAATGTATACCTAACAAAATTTAACAGACAGTCAGTGAAAATATGATGAAGCTTCACAACTTGCATGGTGATAGAAAAAAATAGCTCAATGAGTAGTGCTCCTTGCAATATTTTTCTCCGGTTAACCAGGTGATACTGTTTAATACATCGTACCACAGAGACACTGTTAAGAATGAAAGGTTAAATGAAGGAATAAAGTCAAAATAAAAGCCTAACCACTGTTGGCTGAGAGAATGAGACTACGGCAAAAAGAAAAAGGAGAAATTCAACAGAACTACTTACCAATACTGTAAATTATACACAATAATTTACAGGTACCATATTATTCTTTGTCTTTCCTTTGTGCTAGAAAAATAAAAGGATATAGCATTGGAAAGCACCAAAAAGACCCCCAATGCGTAAAAAACATTTCCATTTATTTTCTTTGTTCAACACAGACAAAATAGAAGCAGATAAGAAAATGCCCATCAACAATGTCAGGAGTATGAAGTTCCAAGTCTCCCTAAAATTAACCTCATAAAAAGCACATAGCTAACCATTGGTTAGAGTTAATCGCTAATGCAGGTTCAATTGATCTGCTTTTATCATGTAAACCCATTAAAGTCATTCAAAAATGCCACAAATTTATAGTCACAAGTTTAAAGTGGCACATGAGCTGAATGCAGCTCACAATTAACAATAAGTATCTTAAGAAGATGTTATGACAAGATAAGGTCTTTTAGGAGTAGAGACGCTTGAAATGCTAAAAAGGAGTCCAAACATATCAAAAACACCACCAGCTGCGGACAGCAGAGCAAAACGCACCTCAGCTGCATGATTCTGCAACGTCTTTACATCAACAACGAGAGGACTTTGCTTAAAAGATACGCATGGAATGACTCCAAGTGAGGCGGCTTCCTATTTTGAAAAAAGTTAAAACTTGAGACTATTCTGCTGCACTTTGATGGTAAAAAAAGCTCACTCCAAAAATGACGTAAATGCTGAACAGATATTCACCTCCAGCAGGGAAAATGCACGAGGGTCATATTCTGCAAATCCTTCGACTAAAGAGCAAAGATTGGAGTATCTTGACGTGTCAACGCTGAATCCCAGATTTTCGATCATTTTACTTTTCAAGGAAACATCAAAAGGGAATTGCAAGCAACCCAATACTTCTGAAACAACTTCCATGGTAGGAGTGAAACCAGCTGAAATACTTTCACGGTAGACTGTCAAGGCCATTGAGGTCCTAGGGTCAAAATCAGCAGAAACAGTCAACTTAGTAACAATTTCTAGCAAAAGAGCTCTAACACTTATGGTGACCAATTTTGGTAACATTTAAAGGGAAGCATGAAGTCAAAGTACTAGAAAAGGTGGGACTCTCCCTGCGGCTTATTGCATCCATTAAAAGGACATGCATGTCAAAAAGAATATGCAACTGCTCTATTGAGTACATAAGTATGTTTTCCACATCAGAAAGGTTAAAAGAACAGTGCTTCCAGTGCAGCATATTTATCTCTGCTCAAAGAGAATGGAGAGGAATCTAACTTACAGATCACTACATAAGTAAGATCATTATAGGAAGTTTTCTTCCATAGGAAAAGGAGTATGTCTATAATAACAATACGACATTAGAACAAGTAACATACCATCTATTGTCAACTTGTGGCCGTCCCAAATTAAGAGATAAAACATTCTCACCAAGCGTGCACGCTTTCACATATCTCTGACGACACATTCCTTCAAGGAGTTCAAACTAGATAACTCGTGAGTTTGTCATAGTCACTTTAAATCACAATCTAAACAGATGATGGCTCAAACATTTGATCAGCTGGAAAGCTTTCCTAATGTAGGATACAACCAAAGACATATGAATATGCAGAAACTATCGAAATGATGAGAACATAAGGATGCAACCT
The DNA here is from genome assembly GCA_019926035.1 of Melaleuca alternifolia. Lineage (NCBI taxonomy): Eukaryota > Viridiplantae > Streptophyta > Magnoliopsida > Myrtales > Myrtaceae > Melaleuca > Melaleuca alternifolia. Next base: position 2,776,419 of record JAGKPW010002331.1, read on the forward strand.
CCTGACTTCTATCTTTCTATTATTCAATAAATGAACTTTCCCCCAGCTACTGCAAATTGCATATCTGTATCTCTAGCAGAAAGATCTCTGTCTCCACTAGGCATTATATGTACTTTAGAAGCCACATAAATTGACCAAAAGGTGAAACAGCTTTTAGGTGCCACATGTAGCTCCTGGCACTGAAACCACATCCATCGACCCTCCAAAAAATAAATACATAAATGTATGAAACAAAACCCCATAACCCTTTAGCATCAATGAGACATCACATAAACGTTTAATTTTAATTCACGTGCGGATGGGCAATTGGTCACAGGTTTCAATGTCAGCTTAAAAAAGTACGTATAGCTCACTTGATTGGCAAATTAACAGAAGGATTACACAGAATCATGGATAAAGATTACTGCTTCAAACTGCAGCATATTGAAAGTAGCCTAATAGCCGAAAGGTCATGATGGCATTTACTTCATCAATGTACCAAAGCCTCACAAAACAGTGACACAAATGATACTCCAAATTCAGGTTTTGTACTCTGAAATAAAATAATCTTGGAACATCCGGATTCTACTTATCAGTGTTGTCTCTTAACTGGAATGTTATCAAGGAATGTAGCTTTCATCTTATGGAACACTAATAATTTTCAGTTAAGGAAATTAGACAAGGAAACACAAGCAACAGCAAGGAAAAGACATGTCAGAGGCACTCAATGCTTGTGACTAATCAAATTTTTCAGACTTACCAATCATGCATCTACACATAGTAACATTAGGAGCAACCCCATCCTTTTTAGCTTGTGAGAAGAGTGTAATGCCAATTTCAGTTTCATCCTTTCTGCAAAGTAAATAAAAAAGAATTTGGAGAAAAATTATCCAAAGAACATTATTAAAACAAAGTCTATTTTGTAAGCGCCAAATTACTTACCTTTCGCTTGCCACTAGGAGTATTGAGTAGGTGATGGTGTTAGGGCATAATCCTAGCCTCTTCATATCATAGAATATCTCCATTGCTTTTGGAAGCTGATCCCCTTCACCTGCAGTAAAAAAGCTGTCTAATTGCAGTTTTGGTATTTCAAACAAAATAGAATAATGTACTCTCATTGCAGAAAAATTCCGGCACGTCTTCTTTTATTGAATAAAAAAGACAATGGCATGTGAGTTCTCTTCTCCTACTTGTAGGAACCACATTTAGAATATTTTCCATTTCACTTCTATAGTGCCCGCTATACTAACATGACAAGCTGGCAGAAAGAGTTAAGCTGATCCTCTTCTTTCAATCACTTAAACACTAGGTCAAACTTCACAAAAAGTGAACCATAGGTTGATTAAGTTAAAGAGATAATCTAATTTAAACTCACATAAGGCAGTGATTAAAGCATTCATTGTTGAGATTGTCGGCTTTATCCCAATAGACTTCATATCCTCATATAGCTCTAAAGCCTTCTCCCAGCTTTTTGCCTGAGACATCATACAGAGTTCTTCAGAAGCCCACCTTTCTGATCATCATATAGATAATTGACAGAAAAGACTACTCATGACAGTCATGCTGAGAAATTAGAATTACTACATATATGACTTCAAGGGACTATCAAAACCTATAGAGGATAGCTGTAGTCCTCAAGGGTACTTTGTCAATTAATGAACATCCACTTCAATTAGTAACTAGTTTTATTCCACGAGGTGAATTGTCAAAAATTTCAGAAACAGAGAAAGTCGTACATTACAACAAGCACCCATCAAAGAACTGTATGATACAATTCCAAGACGCATCCCACAAGTCCTTGCTTCTTCTAGAACATCAAATGCAGCATCAACCCTCCCAGCATGCCCTGCAACATCTATTAATGCACTGAGAAAAATCTGCACAGGAGAAAAGAAGACAAAATTAGCTACTTCCATGAGTGGCTCTTTAAAAGACCGAAGATACAAATCCAATGGCATTATAAATCAATCTCCCTATTTTATAATTAAATTCAACTAGAGAAAGCGTAAACATAACACAACCCATTCTCTCAACGACGTTGAGACTAAACACTCAAGATTCCTTTTCTTACCTAGCCTCAATAACCAGGTTTAATGTGTTCAAATTACAATTAACAATACCTCATCAGGAACAACGCCTTTCTTTTTCATGTCATTGTACACTCCCCGAGCAAATTCCCAATCCCCAGTCTGGCTGCAACTGTTAAGAGCAATAGTGTAAACATCTGGAGTACCCTTGATCTTGTATTCATCCATCAATTTGTACACTTCTTTCGCCCGGTCAACCTTCCAGCAAGAATTCACATGATTGCCAATTCCAAAATTCTTATTATCCCATAAGAAAGTCGTAAAAGTAATCAAACGAATGAAACCCTAATACTAACAACCTACCTGACCTGCATTTGAACATGCTTTTATCAGTGCACCTACAGTGACATGATCAGGATCTATTGGATGTGTCTCAGCCTTCATCTCTGCTAAGACATCAAAAGCACGATCCACAGCTCCTGATTGTCCGCAAGCAGTAATCAGTGCATTAAATACCACTCGATCTGGCTTCACATTCTACTGCACATAGAATACAGTCACGACCATACTCCACAGTAAAAAAATTGCTGAAAGAAAAGCAGTTTTAAATATCACAATCTATCCGGAGACAACAAAAATGGAAAATGAAGGATCACAGCAACAGGAGGAAAAACATTTTAAATCATCGTACCTTAGACCTCAGAATACCATAGGCACCAAAGGCCTTAGCAACTTGTCCAGCTTTGGCACAACCATCAATAAGCGCACCATAAGTATGAACATTCGGTTCAATCCCAGAATTAACCATTTCGTGGAATACCTGCGACCACATGCTGAGGTCAAAAACCATAAAAATTTGGGGACTAGACATCCAAAAATCTAGTTGGATGCAGATGAAAAACATTCAGATAACATGTCAGCTATATAAGGAGCCAAATGGAGATGTCACCATTATGAATGGCAAGCTTTTTCATGCAAAGTCACACAAATGAACACAACATAATTAGAAATATCATGTCTAAACTATTAGAGGGTAATGGTAAAGATAACAACTCATTGCATACTCTAAAAAGTCTCTCAAGAACCTCCAAAGCGCCCCCCCCCCCCCCCCGCAACAACAAAAAAAGAAAGAAAGAAAGGATAAAAACCGGGCCTGGCTGGATACGTGTACATACCAGTCTAACTAAGTTATCATAACATGATGAGGATGAGAATAAGACAGCATGTAACATTGAGGAAACGTCAACAAAAAAACACAAATGCTTAGAAAAGTATAGTGCGAGGTAAAAACCCCTTTAGAGAGCACGCAAAAACTCCAATAAGTCTAAAGAAGTTGGCATACTTCAAACATTCTGTCGACTTTCCCGCACTTTGCACAAGTCGAAATAAGAGTAGTATAAAGTTTGCAGTCAGCCTTCAGTCCAGCCTCTTCTACTAATTGTAGAACTCGGAAAGCACCTTGAGGTATAAAAAAAAATCAAATTGTAATATGTTAACAAGAGTTAAGGGGGACAAAAAGACAAGATACTTTGGGAAATGCAAGATACATATATACAACTAACCCTCTGGATCCAGAGAATTTGCACATACGGACATCAGCATGTTAAATGTACTCAAGGTCGGGTTAGAAATCAACTTGGTAAAGCGGAGGGCTTCATCAACAGCCTTATGACCTTTGCACAAATTATAAAACCTTGCATGATATATCTGAAATTTAAGAGAGCTTAATGAATAAATCCACAGAAGAAGATTGCAACAAGAAGAAGCTACAAACATTATAAAATGGGCACTGAATACCAGAATCCTCTCACCAACCTTGTCCATATCAAGGGTACCCAAATTTTCCATGTCCTCAAGCAAGTTTATGCAGTCAGTTATCCTATCGAGAAACACTTATTAATGAGATCAAAGTGCTCAACAATACACAGATTTCTAGTAGAACATTATCAGTGAAGATTATAACTAATCAAAGCAAATAGTTTCTCAATCAAGAAAATTAGAAACTACCTGCCCTGTTTAAGTAAATGATAATAAGAAGTTGAATGCTTAGTAAGATGGTGTCTTTTGTTGACTCGGATTCCATTTGGGTGAGGCAATGCAGGTAGCTCTATGGACTTGTTAGGTTGGATGTTTTTAACTTCCCTGCTTCTAGATAATTCTCTGCCATTTTTCTTGCCTGGAGATGCTCCGTTATGACATGAGAAAGGTACTGTACCTTCAACATCTTCTGCAAAAATGTAATATCCATTTTAGAAATTTTAATGTAAAGCAAAGCAAACTAGAGATAATTTAAAATATAGAAAAAAGGCATATAATGGCTTTAGTGGTTTAAGAGGAATATTAGCAACTAGTAGCATTAAAATGGCACGACCAGTGGTGATAGTCGAATCTTGCAATGACAATTTCTCTTCTCTGGCTTTCACGTGCCTTGTCAACAAAGAAAGCCCATTTACATCAAGGACAGTGCCTTGTGAAGGCCCTGGTCTTGCTGGCAAATTCAAGCTGCTTTGTTTTCCCATTTTGGACTGCTTCAGCTCATAAAATGTATACAGCTCCATTCTTGCAGCTTCCATGAAAAAGCTTTTGTAGCTGGCAGGTTCATGCTCCCTTGATTCTATTTGATCATTGTGTTCAACTGCTTCATGCACATCACAGCCATGATTACGAGCAGCAACCCATGAGTCCACCAATAGTTCAGGTGATTCTGCGTGACACTGTTCATCCATTTCATCATCTTGTGATTGCAATTCTATCAACCCGCTGGCAGCGATAAGGGGTTGTGGTGCCTTTGACTCGGGAACCACAGCTGAATGAGAGCAATCTTCAAATTTTCTTTCACTGAAGAATACTACATTTCCATTAGGGGCAAAAATCTTCGATGGAGGAGACTTTAAACTTGTCACAGGAATCTCCTCACTAGCTAAAGTAGATTCTATAGAATTCAGCAGCTGTTCTTCCTCAAGGACACATCTTTCTTCTCGGTTTTCTTGCGGTGTGCCTTCAATCTTTCCACATTTCTCGTCAGCAATGCATCTTTCGCCAGTAACCTGACCCCCGATAAAATAACTAAAGATGGATTAGTTGAATGTCTACCCTAGGAACAAACGAAGCAAATTGTGAAGAACCAATAATGTAAAAATACAAATGCACACGGCACACCTTAACTATCATGTCACAGTCAATACATGATAATGCCACTAAATGTGAACAAAATGAACCTATAAAGCCATGCTCAATGAGAAAATCGAGTAAGCTTATATCTCCACATTTGCTTTAGCGTGCATGGAATATTTACACATCAAAGAAAAACCATAACCAGCTATTATCCGAGGAGCAGACCAAAAGTCTCTGAAATACTAGGTGCGCTAGCAATGGTAGGCATGTTAAAACTAATTTACGAAATTGATATACTGTCTAATGTGGCGTCAGTATCACTTAGTGGGCTGTTGGTCTATCTAATTTAGTTATAAAAAAACCTCCAAACTCTTTCATGAGGATGATTTTCCGTACTCTTAAGCAGAATGCAACTTCCATAGGAATGCCATCAAAATAAGTGTGACACCGCGCCGATCAATCCAGAGGATCAAAATCAAATCAACCACCTCATTTCAAAATCTACCGTCATCCTCGAGAATATAAATCAGAACAAGCACTCGTCTGGGAAATCGCAGCGAAACCGCTCAAAAACTCAAGAACAGCGTATGAAGATGCGGAACGCTGACCCGCTTGCCACTCTTTTTCCTGGTGTAGTGATCGAAGAAGAAGAAAGAAATGGCAGAGAGGGTGAGGACGGCGATCACGACGACTACCGCGTGCGGAGACCCGGAACCTCTGACGACGAGCTGATGGGAGCGGAGCTGGAACAGTCGCCGGCATCTTTTCCTGGAGCGGAGGGAACCGGGGGGCCTTAGATTATGGGAGCTCCCGAGGAACTGCGTCCTGATGAAGCTGAGCTTAGCATGGGAGAGGCAGTGGGACGGGGAAGCGCATGGCACGAGCACCAGCGTCTGCGGCTTCGTGGTGAAGCTCGCTTCCATGGAGGTTTGAGCTTTGAAGTTGCAGTTGCAGAGAAAGAGAGAGGGGGGGAATGGATAAAAGTTGAAGAGGAGTGGAGGTTAAGAGATGACGAGCGAAACGATGTGCGCTATTTATTGGTTGGCTCCTCCCGTTTGACGATCCGTTGCTGACGTGGGTGACGTGGCCTCTCCGCCGTCCAATTCTTGATCTTCCGGCTTATCGATTTTGGGCGCAAGTAACAATGTTCCAAATGAATCCATTAAAATTAGAGCAAATATTAAAGGCACGTTCTTTGTTTCGTTAAAAATATTTGCGTTATTAATAACAATTTAAATATTTTTGTAATCGACAAAAATATTTTCCATCCAATTATATTTATAAGTGATATAAATAATCATTTTGTAAAAAAATATTTTATAAATCATTTAATTTCTATGAAATAAATAAATTCGATCTCTAATCAAATGATCGTTTATATATTTTTATTTTTCAAAAAACACCGAGTACATAAGTGAGTTTTGCCTATGAAGACTACTATCAATATATCTTATTCTTTCTAATTGGACATTTCTAAATTGTAAACCCTTACATCCTCCCAAAACACTCAAGACCAATTTAAAAATTGAACTTCTTAAATTATGAATATGCTAGAATGAATTTACAGTGAGGGGAAATTGGATTTTGTTTTGAAGTGTGCGACTGGTACTTGCAAATATAAACATATTTAAGTGGTTTTTCTTTTTTCTTTTTTCTGTAATCTTTGTTAAGATAATAACAGAGAGATTGTGTGAACTGTTACACAAGCCGTGTTGATCATCATTGGTTCATGTGATGAAAATTACTAATAAACATACTTATCTAAAATGTTTTTTTTACGAAAACATACACGATTTGAGCACCAATTCTAGTCAATCTATTTGAAATCAGGGCATGCATCGTGAAGCCATGTCGAAGAAGTCTCGACAAGGAGATCATCTAACCATCCAAATTATTTTAAAAAAAAAGTTCTATTGAGAGCTTGAACTAGAGGTTCTAACGGAATGGATTCAATCAGATCTAGCTAGTCACAAAATTAATCTTATAAGATGTGATTTTATATTGATACTTCTCGAACTTGACTTAATTATACAAATAGGATCACAAAAAGAGCTTGATGATTCTCAAATTACGAACTTGATTATAGTATCGAGCAAACCCCTAAAATCCTGGCTCGTCACACACCAGAAAAGTCGAAAGCTTTCTCAAAATTACTGAAAACTCCGGGTCATCTCTAAGAAGGAAAAAGAAATAACAATCATAATCACAATCCGAAAATAATCGAAGAAGAGGTCCTTGGGCCGAAAAAAACAAGGCGAGTCATTACGAGCCCAAAACGGTTGCGAGGCAGAAACCGCCTTGTCGTTTTACGGTTGAAGCGCGTCGCGGCGTCTCGCGCGACGTGCACCGGTTCGTGGCCCTCTTTCTCAAGATTTCTTGAACGTTTGGCGCCATTCCAACGGTCCATCTCTTCCACGAAAATCTCTGCGCATCTCCTCTTCTTATTGTTTTGTCATAGTGAGTAGTTTCTTTGAGTTCCTCGGTCTCAGATAGCTTTCAGGAAACTCCTTTCAATGCGATGTCGTGTAGTTTAACTGCTTAATTTCAAGGTCCGGTAGCGCATATAATTTGTTTTGGCCGCTTGAGAACAAGGAAACAAGTTAGATTTGATTTCTTTTGCAGGGAAACCCGAGTTGTCGTTTTGGTACGATGATGATTCGAGATGGCGAGTTGTCCGTCTTGAGTGTCGCCACTGTTTTATGTTTGGAAGTGCATATTATGATTCGTGTTAAGGCTCATCTGTCTATGTTTCTTTGCCTGGTTTCAGGTTGACAAACAGACACTAACAAAGCAAGATCGTCTTCTATTTAAGTGCACAGAATGATGGGATCTTTTCTTTCGAGGGCTCTACTGTATGTAACTTCAAATCAAATCTAATCTCTCTCGTGTCATTCCAATTAATGCCTTGGCTCTGTCAATATCTCTCATTTCTTCTCCGGCAATGAATTTCGTTCATTTGGGAACTCGGGTCTGCGAGTGCAGGATGACGTTTGGTTACGCTTATCCTGCTTACAACTGTTTTAAAACTATCGAGAACAAGGAACAGGAGACCCAGCAACTTCTTTTCTGGTGCCAGTACTGGTCTGGGTTTTTATGTTTTGGTCCTCATACAATGCAATGACATTGTTGGAAATTACACTCAAATGCATTCTCTTTGATCATTTTCCGCAGGATTTTAGTAGCTTTAATTTCAGTCTGCGAGAGACTTGGCGATGCATTCATATCATGGTATAGTTCCAACTCAATACAGCAGAAGAATTTAATCCAATAACCTGGAGTAACAGATTTTCTTGCTATCCATGCCTTGATATCTTTCAAGTCTTGCTTTCTTGAAGGTTTCCATTGTATGGCGAAGCAAAGTTTGCTTTTTTCGTCTATTTATGGCATCCACAGACAAAGGTATGCACTGAGTATTTACATCTACTTCACGGCTCATCCCAATGCAAAATTTGACGACTTCTTTTTGAATTGATGATCTTTTTGCCCTCTTCACTTATAATTGAAATTTCCAGGGCACGCAGTACATTTACAGCTACTTCTTCCAGCCATACTTGGCGACCCACGAGAAAGTTATCGACCGTAACTTGCTGGAGCTCAGGGAGATGGCAGCGGATTCAACAGTTTTGATGTGGCAAAAGGCAATAAGCTATGGTCAGACAAGGTTCTTCGAGTTTATGCAGTATGCTAATTCTGCATCGACATCACCAGCGAGCCCCAATCAGGTATTTTTCTTTTACGAGCAGAAGATTTGCTGAGAGGAGGGAATTGATTGATTTTTCGATCAATTTGAGTGCTACATCATCAGCTGCTCCATCAAGTTTGCGGAGCAGAACAAGATTGAGGTTGAGAAACAGTTTTAGGGGATCAAGTGGACACTAAAATAAGGATGAATCAGTTTTGAGTTGATTGAGTACCCCACTAGACAGGAACTATTGATGCCATAGTTTTGAACTGTCATCCGCGAAAATTATAGCTTAGGACGGTCGGCACCTTATGGACCTTTACTTGGTGGGAAATTTGTACATTTGTTTCAAGACCCTGGCCCCTATTGAAAGGTCAAAGATGTAACTCAGGGCACGCACTACACGTCTCCTTATTTTCCCCGTTTTACCATGCTACTGAAGTCTCAGAATTTTAGTAATTTGTCCGAGGAAATAAGCTTTTTCATGCTGGCTCGTGCCAAATTGCGCAGGCCTATCTCAAAGCCGACAATGATCGAGCTAAGCAAGAGATAGAAGCTGACTCGTTGTCTAAAACTCCGTCATCAGCGCCTGTCGGAAGCAGCAGCAGAGAACTGGTCGCAGGTCAACTCATCGCCCATTCTTCTGGCCAAACTAAAGCAAGCCGGCTGGATGCGGTGCCCAACGGCTTATGCTCGGGAACTGGCAAATCCAATGCTCCCCAACTTGAAGATGTTGAACAGGCGCCGCACAAGGAGAAGGATTCCAAATGGAGAATGTTCGAGCACGCCATCAATCGCCTGAGACGGCGAAGAGTACCAACTCGCAGGAGTAGATAGTCAGCACAGCAAGATGACCATCTTCTTCTTCTTCTTCTTCTTCTTCTTCTTCCATTTTCTTTTTTGCTGGTTGATCTAATAAATCAAGATGAAGACTAGAGGCATTTTTGACAGGGAGGAATCTATTTAACAATCAACTACGGAACATCCACATAAGAGTCAAGATAGAATCTCCATGGATTCGTGAATGAATATATGCACAGAGATCAGAAAATTTGTTAACAAGTAACCATCACAAGGCAGATCATTGCATTTCGCGTGTTGTTTTAGACAATATCATATTCGCTTTCTTCCGGACATCGGCTAACGTTGGACGAACGCTATTGGGTGGCGACGGACTGATCCGAATGTCCCATAGTCAAAACGTGTAGGCACGAGCCACGTCGCCCAAGAAACCCTAAAAAAGATAAGATGCGGACGAGTTTGAGTCGTGCAAGGTGCGGGCCGACCATTTGGGGCGGAGGGTGGTCTCGATCGCTTTCCGTATTTCAGCACAACCTCCACGCCGTCCCAAGTGTCCCAGCCACACGTTTGATTAGTGGGCCAATTCGATTCGAAGTTCCTACCGTTCTACCCTCTCGAAGGTTCCCCTATGGTTTTGGTCCCAACTCTTTTTCTCTTTTTTCTTTTTTTCCATTTTTATATTTCCTCTAATTAAACTAATGCACGGCAGATATTAAACACGACGGTCGGCATATCAATGGGACTGATTAGGCCCACCAACACAATCGACAATAGATAAAGATGAATATGATCGACCACGTTTCAAGCATCCGAATTCGATACCCACATCGCATAATCTATCAAAAAAACTCCATGGTATATTTCTTTCCTTTCTCGATATTTCTTGGCCTCCCTATTCTCTTCACATTGGAAGCTGAAATATGTCACGGCACATATAAGATTGACAGCGGTGCTATGGGCCAATTCGGCTCGCTTGCCCAAGAAACTAGGAAACAAACGGAACCGCGAGCGCTTAAGCAAAACGGAAGCAGTCAAATATCTATCGAGAATCTATCCCATCATTCTCATTGGGCGGTGTTCCTGCCGCTCGCGTAATTTGTAAGATGATCACCTTTTTCTCCGCATCTGCAGAGCGAGCGAAGGAGAAAACAGAGTAGAAAAGGCTCGTTTGCGACAAACCTAGGCAATGTAAAGACGTGGCGCCGATGTCATGGGTGAAGTAAGGCACGAGTCGGAGGTTACACGTGCATTGTTCGCACGCCTTCGTGTCATCGGTAATTTTGACATTTGTTTTCGCACGAGCATTATTGGGTACACCGACCGGATATAGAACCAGAACCAACCAAGCCATAGACAATTCCACCGTCATTTTCTTTACTTTTTTCACCTCCTTATCTTTTGGCTAAACGTCAGGTAGTCTCCCTCTTCTCCTCAGCTGTCCTTATTTAAAGAGCAGACGACACCTTCGTTAGCCCCTGCATTCTATCTTCTCAGACGAGCCCGTGACAGCATCAACTGATCCATCCCCTCGAACCTGAGACTCGCGGCTCAGTTCATCCGATCACACCCACTAGCCCAAAGCTCACGAGAGGCGCTGGAAAGACTGCGAAAAGCAAAAGCGAACGCCTCACGAGCGCCAGTTCACAAGAAAGGCTTGAAGGCGCCCGATGGAAAGGCAGAGGAAAAGTGGGAGCACTGGGGAGGTTCTGGATGGTTCTAACATAATGAAGTTGGTTGGGAACGAGGAGGTCTTCGCGCACTTCGTGGATCATAAGTTCGAGCAGCTGGACCGCGACCACGACGGCCAACTCTCGGTCAAGGAGCTCGAACCCGCCGTCGCCGACATTGGTGCTGCCCTCGGCTTGCCTGCTCAGGGCTCTTCCCCTGATTCCGATCACATCTACTCCGAGGTCAGAGCCGGTCACTCTCTTCTCTTCTGCACTCATTCGCTCATGCATATCGACTTCTGTCACACAAGCCTTGGAACAGTCCCACGAAACGAACCCTTCATCGTCATTATACAGTAGGAGTTTCAGAGTAGAATTGGATCATTCATATTCCATGTTTAATGATTCAGCCCGATACACTTAGGCAAGGTCTCTTCCAGCGGATGTTGAGTACCATGAACTTCCCCATTAATAACATTGATGTCGCAGTTAATATCGATGGGGTAGGTGAGATTCTAGACTCTAGAGAGGTCTCCAAGATAAAGACATACTTTCCGCAATGTTACATTTTGTCTCTAAAAACATTCAAGAGGTTATCAGAGTGACGAGATCGATTGTTTGTTGACCTAGTTTTGAATTTGTAGCAGTGAACCAAGTTTGAGTTTTAGGTCTCGATGAAATTTGAGGATCGGGGCCTTGTGCACGTAATTTGTGGTTATCGATGCTTAGTCGCCCCACTTGTCAATGAAAAGTCGATACCTTATCTATAATCGCCCATCAGGTGAAAAAATTTGAGTTTTGAGGCATATTCTCAGTGGTGATCATGGGCGCAAATGGCCAGTGTAGAGGACGAAAGAATGTGATAATTTATGAAGCGTAGAGGAGATAAGCATTGAGATAATGTGACGAATGTTTTGACTTGGCCGGCTCTTACTGGGAGGAATGCTATATGCTGATCAGTCCCTTTTGCCTCTTCTAATAAACGAAAAAAAAGAAAAAGAGAGGAGAGAGATCGGTCTTTTGATGATGAATTTTCATTCTGATCCTGTTGTTGTCTAATCTCCCATAAAAACAACTTCTTGTTTCATCTCGAAGATGAGCTGCCTGCACCAGGTGTCATCTGTGCAAACTTCAGACGAGACGAAAGAGTTTCGGATGAGTTTTTCACAATGTGAATGCTACCATTCGGATTTCCGAAAGGGTGACGAATGTTGGCCTTTATTTCTGATGGGTACTTCTGAAAAAATAGATAATATCGGTTCAGCTAATAAGTGTTAAAGCAATCAAGAAATTATTGGTGGGCGGAAAAATTCTACTTATTTTAATCGCTACGCAAGCGGAATGGGTATTCACCCACCAAATCCTTGTTAACTATTTGTGAAATCATTTATTTTGTAGTAAGTCGGTCGAGACAGATGGATGCCCCAGCCTATGAGTTACGTTTGTCGGTGTGGTGGGTCTAAAGCTTTTGGGGTGGGGAGGGCTTTCTTTTTTTCCTGACTTTTCAGTCTCTCTCTCTCTCGCGCGCGCGCGCGCTTTCTCCAGGAGTCTAGTGACGAACGTTGTAGAAAGTAGCTGCCCGCCTGAACAGTCATTATATTCTACGAGCGAGTTCGATCATCATCCTGAACATGTGCGGTGCATGGTAGATTAATATGATCGGGTCAAAAGCCAATGCAGTGGTGGTGGGTCGTGGTGGTGGTGGTGGTGGTGGTGGTGGGGACAATGGGAAAGAAGCAACACCGCGAAGAAAGATACTTTCCTGGTGTAATGCTGTCCGGGCTGTAGAGAAACATGTGATTGTGGGAAAAAGACAAGAATAAAAATGAAAATGGACAAACAAATTCATGTCCCTTTCAGTGTACCTGCTACTGTGGGGCGAATGATAAATTTGTGAAGCGGGGTGGCTTCTTTTCTTGCGCCAACGGCAACGTGAGACGACCTTGCTCAGTTGCCAGCCATTGCAGCGCAGGGCCCGTCTCTGGCTTTGCTTTCTCTCGATCCGAAAGTAGGGACGATGCGGAGAGGTAAAAGAGAGAACCAGAAACTGCAAAGACAGGATGACAATTCAGATGGGGCCAAATCAAGAACCTTAGGAATGAGGCCAATGAACAGACGAAAATTTACAAATCTTGGGTAGGTCACAGAACCCCCAGCCCCACCTGAACGACCCAACACATCTCAAGAAGAAAAAAGCAGTGTCAATAGGGGAAAAATATAGGGAAGATCATGGAGCTGTTGGCAACAATTTAACATCTTAAGGCAGAAGAACCTTGCCATACGCAAATATGAATTTGAAAAGACATATGCCTCGTGAATTGAGAGTAGTATGGAAACTTGTAAAGAAAAGCAAGCCGTTCTTAACATGGCACCATTACTATAAGGGAAAGAAAATGTGGACATATGTTATTGGCAATAGGCGAAAATCTACTTATCCTATGAATTCTGCTTCTGTTGAGGCTAATCGACTTGAAAGGAGATCCATTGCTTAGCTTCGTTTGGCTGATGTTACAGGTTTTGAATGAGTTCACCCATGGAAAACAGGAGAAAGTGAACAAGACTGAGTTTAAGGAGGTGCTATCTGACATCTTGTTGGGCATGGCTGCTGGCTTGAAAAGAGACCCTATCGTCATCCTCCGCATTGATGGGGAGGACCTCTTAGAGTTCATTAATGGCCCGAGTTTTGAATCAGAAATGGTCTCCATGTACTCACAGATAGAAGTGCCTGGTGGATCAGTTCGAGATTACATTGTCAAGGCCTTGGAGAAATTAACAGTTGAGCAAGGGATGCCTCCATGTTCCGACTCTTGGGTAATTGATTTTCTATTCAGCTTGCTATTTTTCTTTTCTGTGAAGTGCAACCAAGGAAGAAACTGAAGTAGCAAAAATAACAAGAGAAGAAAGAACTCAAAATGAATCCAGTTGAGGCATTTGAGATCAGATACACCGAATAGCCGATTGGTCTCTTAATAACTGACTTCATTTATCGTGCCTTAGAACAATCTTCAAAACATCCCGGGGTGATAAGCACTGAATGAGCAAAGAAAATATGAAATTGTAGTCATCCTGTGAGATATCAGTCACTTCTTGCCCTTGAAATCTTCCTTTCTGGTAGGGTGCAATGTTCTTATAGTTACATTTTGTGTAGGTCGTCAGCAACATTGTGGAACCAGCTTTGCAGTGTGGAGCAGATGATAATTTAGACAAGCCCGTCTCTGAAGAGACATTCTTGGTGGAATTCAAGAAAGTAGCAGAGAGAGTGGCTCAACGTCTTAAGGAGCTGCCCGTGATCGTCGCTCACAGTGAGAATACCTTCGATGGAAGTGGAATTAAGCAACTGTTGTCCAATAAATTCGAATTAGACAAGGTCTCTTATTTCGTCTAACATGCTGCTATTTACATTTCTTCCCTTCTCTTTCTGGTGATATAGATATTGGATAGGAATCAACATACCTTAAATTCTGCATTTGCAGTCGTTAAATGCAGCCATAGTGAATGTGCCGAAAGATAAACATGGGAAGATCTCGAAAGAGTATCTGCGAGTGGCGTTGGATGCACTGGCCCCGTCTGCTGGATTACCTCCATTCGGGGCAGTTAATCAGGTTAGTGAGCCTTCCCACCAATTTTGAACTAGGAAATGTCATTTCAGTTGCATGTGTTGACAGATCTATCATTGGAAAAAAAAAAAACTGGTCACAAGTTATCTAGCTTCAATTTAGGACTAGCTAACCTACCACAAGTTTACTTTTGTAACCAAATGATAGTCCCATTGTTTAGTCTAGCTTTCTAGCTGCTTCGACAATTGATGGGATAGTGGACCAACTTGACCACCTCCATCTAAGAATAAGCAATCTCATACTATTGACTGACCACCTCCATGTAAGAATAAGCAATCTCATAATATTGACTGTCCAGTTTAGGGAAATTGATGTCCTTCAGTGTATTGTGTAAACTTGTCAGGTCAATGGCTGCATTACCCACCTTCCCCCCCCCCCCCCCCTCTTTCCCTTTTTGCCAGATGTTTTATCTCGTTTACAGCATCTTTCGTTTCAACAATGCTAACCCGAGATTTGGCTTTGAACCAACGAATCGGGCAACCTCCATGTTTATACATGCACATTCACATACATCTATTCATTCCTTCACCCTGTGAAACCTAACTAGGCCATTACCAAGGGGAGATATGATCCAAGTGATGGTAGGGCATATAACTGAACGAAAGGGCTGCTTGTTCTCAGCTGATGATTGATTCTAATTCCACAATGCCTTAGTTTATGTGTATTAGAGGAAACTGATCATGGATGGTGCCACAGATGGACACCATCGTAAATGAAGCATTCAAGATGATGGACGCGGACGATGGAAAGTTGGTGAAGGAAGAAGAGTTCAAGAAGATACTCACGGAGATACTGGGGAGTGTCATGCTGCAACTTGAGGGCAATCCCGTCTCAGTCTCGTCGAATTCAGTCGTGCGCGAGCCTCTCGATTCTTCTTCATCACTTCTACAGGCGTCTGCCTAGTTTGTCAGGTCTCTTAAAACACATAGAGGAACGAAAAAGGTTTAAACATGGAAACGAAGCAGCGAGGCTTTTAAGGTATATCTATGTGTCGACGCAAATAATGTACTCTCTAGTCTGTATTGTCGTGCTATAAGAAGTTCTTGTCTAGAAAAGAGGATTCTCTTTGTCTTTTGAAAAAAAAAATCAGTTATATCACTTGCTTCAAGAATCAACCCCAGAGAAGGAGAAATTTGGAGAAGAACATGCACCTTCCATCTCTGAGCGATTTCATAGCAAGTGCTCCAGTTCAAATTATTTTTTCAATCTGTCTTATCAGAACCATCAATGAAGTAACAATCGGTTCAATGCGGTCCATCTTCATACGCAATCTGTATCGCAATCCTACTCTATATTTGAGCAGCCGATTAACTTCAATGGATGCGAAACCAGAAGCTGCAAAGATCACTGTTGGGTGACGACGAAAAGCTAATCGACGGATGATTCTTCTCTGGCTAGGCAGCGCGCATGGCTGCAGGCGGATCATCTGGTGCCGAGACGGATGATGCCAAAGCTAATGCAGTCGAGTTTGTAACGGGAATAGTGATGTTGAACTGTTGAATGGTTGATGAAGAGGAAAAGTTACAATTAGCCCCCTTTATTGATAGGCAATGCTCAAATTGCCCCTAAAAACTTATTTGTTCTTTTACATATGGCCCAGGTAGTCGAGAGAATTGTGTCAAATAGCCCCAAATCCCATCCGACATTCAAAAAAAAGTCGCAACTTTTTGTATCGGTCGTTATTAGAGTCAAAACACCTGCGTGTTCTCGTTCAAACATGAGTAGCTTTTGGAGCACTCGATCAACTTAGCTTTCCAGGTTATAAATGTTTACAATTTCTAGTCTTATATTCAGATAGATAATTCTCGAATTCAGAGTTTCATGGAATAAAAGACCCTTCTTAAACAAATTTCTTCAAATCAATTTCTCTAGCAATAATCATATATTTCACAACCTCCAATTTGAGCCTCCAATCTTAATCTCGACTAGCGAAAACGAAACTCAAACTCTTAGGGATTAAAGTTCATCAGTACCTTTTGACATCAGTTGTAGCCAATAATCAGTCTAGCAAATGTTACAATCATAACTGAACAATTGGCACGTATTGAAGATCCAATTATCTGAAGTTACATGGAAAGCCCTGTCTCATTTTAAGCAAATCGGACCTTTAAAATGTTCAACACATCATACTTGTAACCCTCAGCATGGTGAAAATGCTTGGTGGGAATGATCTTCACGTAAAGATAGAATGCCACACAAGCGATGGCCGGCCCGGCCCAAAACACCCAATGCCCTTTCCAAAGATGGCCTCCTCTCACGAGGGCCGGACCCAAACACCTCGCCGGATTCATCCCCACTCCGGCGTAGCCCTTTGCCCCAGTGACGGTGGTCGAGATGAACACGATGAGGCCAACCACTACCCCGATGATGCTGAAGATGACAAGCCGGCCGAGGGATTTCGCCTGGCGATGGTCGAAGGCTATCCAGATCGACGCGAATAGGAACACGAAGGTGCAGATTATCTCGAGCCATAGCGCCTGGACCAGCTCGAGTCCAATGGTGACGGGCCCCTCGGGGCCGGGTACGACGATGTTGAGCGTGCAGCCTCCGAGGGAGAAGGTTTGCTCGATCTTGCTGTTGACCACGGCCTTGAGCGCAAGCGCCCCAAGTACCGCGCCACCACACTGGGCCAGAATGTAGATGGCGGCCCTCGAGAGAGATATGAGGCCGGTGAGCGCAGCGGAGAAAGTGATAACGGGGTTGATGTGGCCGCCGGAGGCGGGCGACGTGGCGAGGAGGAGGATGGCCACGGTGATGCCGATGAGGAACGACATGACGAGGTTAGGCGTATTGGTCTTGGTCTCATAGGAGGAGATCACTATGGTGTCCAAAACAAACACAAGCACGGCCATGCCTACGAGCTCCGCCAACGATGCTCGCCATACCTGGCAATTTCGACATGAGTTACAATTTTCAAAGCACGATTAAACATTTCTCCTTTAACATTGAGCGAGCAGGTTTAAGCATATGAACACATATTGACCTCCAAAGAGAAGAGGTCCTTCAAGCCCAAGATCTCCGCCAGGGAAGTGGGCTTATGCCTTCCTGCGTCCTTCATATTCCTCCGTTCCCCACTGCAAAATCACATCAAGGCACTCATGAATGGACCAAAATGCTAAAATCACTCGAAAGAATGTGCCAAAATTAATGTTGAAGAGCAGCTAGGAACACTTTGATGCTTACATTGGGGTAGAGAATGGCTGGACTTTGCTTCCACTAAGAACATTCTCTTCATCTTCTGCAACAACTCCAGGTCCAGCCATCCCTCGATTTCTTCCGCTTTCTTGAAATTGGGTTTCGCCTCGCTGTGTATATATAGTTTGAAAATCAAGTGCGAGGAGCTTTTAATAAGATGTCACAAGTACTGTGCTTAAAATTATCGCATTGGGCATTTATTTCGGATGAATGAATGCACATCTAACTGCATTATCGGCAACTCCTTGCAAGTAGTCTCTTGCTGATTTATGTCTTGATGGTTCCACGTAGCTATAGCCATGTCGATATCTTGTTTTTGCTTTTAAGGCCAAACTGCCAGAAATGTTCCCTATCTAGCCAAGCACTGCATGGCATGAGGAGCCACTACTCTCGTTCTGGTGAACAGAAATATGGAGCAGCGCGGTGAAATTAGAGTTGAGCTTTGATAAGTATTACATATCCTCCTTGAGCTTGACCCGAAAGGTAATACCTAGATAAACTCTAGCTCTACTCGACCAGGCTGGTCCAACGGGTAAGAGTGAGTGCTTTATGTCAAATTTTACAAATACTAACTATAGTATGTAAAACATTCTAGGTGCCCATTAAAGCCTTGCTAGTTTGTCCATCTCGGCACGCGTTACCATGACAAGCCCGACCTACTCGTGACTACCCCGACTAAACTGGCACTTCTGGGTTGCATACAAAGATGATTGCGCAAATTCATAGACCTCATGGCAAGCGAGCATGCTTCGGTTTTCCTTGCTGCTCCATAGCATCGATCCAAACCTAAAGATCTCATCTGATTTGCGTATTTAATGTCTGTACTATCTGTGGTATCCTACATGAGGACCAGATGAGAGCCAAAAGCGGTTGCTGATACAAGACAACGTGGTGGGTAGAGATTGCAAAAGGCTATGTGGGAGGGACCTATGATCATGAGAAGCATGCTCGATCGTGGCCCAGAACCCAAAAAAGTCGTCGCCAACCGGTGAGGCATCCCTATTGATTGGCCGGATAAGTTAGCAGACAATAAATGGGGGAAAATAAATGGTTACTGGGTGTCAACTGTCTTGCCATTAGAACCTTCTTGCACCTTGACTTTATGAGGACATAATCACTTTGCCCGTTTAAATTTCAAGATCCTGGCATTCCAAATAATGACCTTTGCATCGTCCTAATGATGTAAAGATGGCAGATGATTTTAAACCATAAAGCTCGGAATCCTTATTGCTTAGGCTCAATTAGTGGAATGCATCGAGCACCTTGTTCTGGCACAGGGACCGGGGTGGATCGACCCCATGGAAGATTGTCTCGATCCTCAGCCACGTACTTCCAGACCGCACGCATTACCCTGACTCTATTGGTTTGCCAGACTTATGTGTAGCCTTAAATCTTAATATCACGCATTAGTCAAATCAAGTAAGTAATCTTAGGAGACATCAACCTATGACCTAGGATAAGATGTTCTGCACCAGTTGGCAAAGTTGAACGCGGTGCGAGCAAGAGGCAAAATCGATGGGATGAGAAATCCGAATATGTTTTGGTCTGGTCTGCCTAGAAAATGCAGGAGGGTTTCGGGATTGCGTGGGATATTCCTGCCCTAATTCGTACGCTGGGTTTCGTAAATGCTTCAGAACTAGAGAATGACACAAGTCCACATGGCTCTCTTTACTGTCAACAGATTGAAAAGCGTTCCCGGAAGCATCTACTTGAACAAAACGTGCCTCTTGGCTTTAAAAATATGCAAAACCTCGTCTTGAAAACAAGCGGGAGTGAGTTCCCTAGGGATGTCGAATGTTCTCATAGAGAACACGAGCGACAATGACTAAGAAAGACCAGCAAAGGCAAGCTTCGCTGCGCCACTCGTGCTACCATTGTCATTAGTGCTTTAACTTTTTACCGGAACCATGTTGGCGACAAGTGAAAATAGATTATGTTGGCAAATAACTTCAAGAATAGAAGGAACAACGGAAACAAGCTTTGAGGAATTATTTACCCCTACAACATTGCTAATAATTACTAGTATATATCCTACGGGATGCAATAAAATCTCTTATGAGAATATTAAATAGCAATTCTAATATGTATCTCTACGGACTTTGAAAAGGAAACAATTGAAAACGATGATTGTATATATCTCGTGGAAAGAAAATAACTTTGGATGAAAAAAAAAACAGTGGTTGAATAGACACTTTTTGGTAATTAATAGCAAAAGAATGAGTCATATCCTAACAAATATAAATTTCTAAGGGTTAAGAAGTTATATATTAATAGACACCATTTTTGTAATAGACGCAACTGAAGAAATGAAATTCGAAATTAAATAAATAATAAATAACCATCACTCCTTTGTAAATAGTCAATTTTTTATGATTACGAATCCAAATTTTAATTAAAATTTTTTAACAATGATTAATGCCAATTGTGATCCACAGGCATGCAAAGTCACTAAGTGTGTATAATAACCGCGCACTATACGCGGGTATAATAGGATCAAGCCCACTTAGTCCATTGTTTACATACTCTCATCTTTCCTATGCAGAACAAGGAAAAGCTCTACTGTGTTTGTTTGACAAACAAACAAACAATGGATTATCGACATTTTTTTAAGTAGGTTTACCATATGTTGATATACTTTAGTAGCAGTGTTCGTCGACGGATGTAACTTACGAAAGAAGGAAGTATTCCGCTGTTGCAAATTCATAGTAAGTTATTGTCAATTCCTCAAAACTCACGAGTCCCTATAAATAATGTATCACTGCAAATCCGTAACAGATTGTTAACGTATTTTCGAATTTACATGTTCCTCTGATATCACTATTAGCTTCACCTCTAAGTTACTATTCTCGCTGCTGTGACCTCGGTTTGAGTAGAAAACACATAAACATGGATAGTAAGTTACTGCTACATTGATGGCTGCGAGTCCCTAAGGTCGTGCGTAAATTAAATCGATGGCTCTGGCCAATGGGTCGTCAATTGCACTATTTTACCAGCATGATTTAGAAGTTATTATCAACGTTACAGATCTAGAACCAAACAGAACATTATTCTGTTTTCAAGAAACGCAAAATTAGACGCATTCATCATTTATATATGTTAAATAAACGAAGTTTCAAGTATACACTATACGACAAGGAAGATTAACTTTAGGCAAGTAAAACTCAAACTCATGAAGGACTCTGCTAATCTCATGAACTAGGTAGGTCAAGGCCTGCTTAAGTGTTCATATACACATTCGTTGTTCATCCACCAAATTTACAAATCCCATTCTTTCTTTGTTCTTTTCCGCTCGCATTTTATGTGTAGTGTATTTAGTTTTGCATCTGTTTTTTTTTTTTTTTGGGTTGTGTACATCCCATATTTTTATAGAATAAGTGCATAGTTTTTTTTTCACCACTTCTTTTTTGGTTTTGCCAAATTTCCTCTTACAATGGATAACGAACTCTGTCATACTATAAACATTCGCGGCATCGCTATCAACTCCATCTCTGTGCCGTCCAGGAAAGATGGCGGATGCTAAGGAAAGACAAAAAGGCCACCTTAAAAGAACTCATCTGGTGTTGCTTTGTAGGTAGGGGACTATCAGGAATCTTCTTTTAGATGAGTCTTTGCAGGGCTTAGCCATTTTAGATTATTTTGTCTGGTAATATCACGTTGAAGTTTCCTATGACTCTTGTTTTGCTCCAATTGGGCATGGTCCGTTCAAGAAAGTAGCTGGGTTCCTATCCGTTGATAATAAGACCGAGTAATCTGAAGCCGTCCTCTGAGTCTAGACAGCACCATTCAGTACTTGGTAATCTGCATAGTGAAGATGAAACTAATCAGCTTCTGTCGGATTAGTCCACTAGCGCTCGTGTCTGCAATAGTACTCACCTCGTGCAGTTCATCAGGTAACAATCCCTATTCTTGATTTTTTACTCTTTCAAAGTTCAGTAGCTGTTAGATATATAGTCACGTTGCTCTTCTTCTTCTTTCTGAATCCTGCTTGCAGATTGCTATGATCCCATGGACCCAAATGGAAACATTACAGTAACTTTTGACATTTATAAGTGGACGACGGATGGATATATGGTCAGTGATCACTATGCAAAGTACTAAATATTTGAAGAACTGTTATTTGGTTTCTACTTCGAATTCTGGCAATTATGCTGCTCGACACTGCTCTGGGTAGTTTATTCTACGATTACTAGGATTGAGTTCCAACATTCGCCAAGGAACTTTTCTGAGCACACGCCAGGAAATTATCATAAGTCAAATTTTACTAAGATTGAATACTATTTGGTCTCTGAACACCTTAAAAAAAAAAAAGCAACCTATATGGTCAGTTGTAGTTGGAGTGATGCTAACAGGAAATTGAATTGTAAAAACTTTGCCTTGTACTGAAGAAGCAACATAGCGATATTATCTGCTTTTTCTGGATAGCCTGACGCAGTTCCATATGGGAACTTTTACAATGGATACGCAATGTGATCACTTTTCACATATAGGGCATGCTGCAACTCTAAGATGTTACAAGAGTTGGTGAGGCTCCTCTTCCTGTGGCTAATATGTTCTTTTTGTTCAGGCGAGAGTGACAATCCAGAACTACCACCAGTATCGCCATGTTGAAGAACCGGGTTGGAAGTTAGGATGGACGTGGGCTAAGGACGAAATCATATGGTCAATGTCGGGTGCTTTCGCCACCCAACAAGGAAATTGCTCATCATTCAAGTTCCAAATCCCTCACTCTTGCAAGAAAGATCCTGTCATCCTCGATCTCATGCCAGATGCTTCACCACAGAACAGGTCAGAAGCCTGTTGTCGTGGCGGCATCCTATCGGCGTGGGCTATAGACCCTTCCAAGTCATTCTCTTCTTTTGAGATTCAAGTTGGAAACTTGGAGGGAAACTCTACGGGACATGCACCTCTAAATCTTACTCTAATGGTCCCAGGTCCCGGTTACACGTGTGGCCCAGTCATCGACACTGATCCAACAGTTTCTTCAGACGTTGGTGGGAGGAGAGAAGTTCAGTTTTTCAGTAAGTACTACTTGCTGTGGAGAACTATACCCAAATATTACAGAAAAAATTTCATTGCCAAAGGGCTGATATGCCTGGTTTTGGTGAAAGATAGATTACTGGTGTAGCATATTAACAGTAGTATTCCTTGCAATTAGTTTCTGTTTATGAAAAAGGGGTAGATGAGTTAAAAAATGCACTTTCTTGGAGAAGTTACCCGGATTCTGATCAGCGATACCGTGATTTTGTCTGGTCGGAAGTCAATACAATGATTGAGAAATTATCCTTTTTGTACTGTACCTACTACCTGAGCCTTCATGAGAGATAAATGACCCCAAATCAGTGTAGGCATCGCCGTTCTTCTTCCTTCTGACAGCCTAATAAGTAAGGCTATTTTCTTGTTCTGCTGAAAATGATTGAAAACGACAATTTCAGTTGAGGATTCTTTTGCTTTGAGTGTGTGTTGTGTGTGGAAGAGTATCGGTTACAGAAATTTTTGGCCTGCTCCTTCAAAAAAAATTTGAGATAAGATCATTGGTTACTTTGCTTCCACACCAAATTGTACCCGATTTCCTCTCGGGTCTCACCATCTAAACTGTGATGTACAGGAACATGGAAATCAACTTGCATGTATTCCAGCTTTTTGGCTAACAAAGCACCGGTCTGCTGCCTGTCACTGTCGACATTTTATAACTCCCGCATCACTTCTTGTCCTACATGCAGCTGTGGATGTAAAGAAGCAGGCCCCAATACTTCTTCCTGCATAAGGTAAGTCATTATCAACTGCTCATCCTCACAAATAAATAAAAAAGAGTGCACCACGATCTGATGATTCAAGTATCTTACTATGATTATATGACAGTGGAGGAACTGCCCTGCCCCAGTCAGATGCCCTTGGCAATACAGACGTTGTGCAATGCACAGATCATAACTGCCCAATTCGGGTTCATTGGCACCTTAAGAACAACTATTTAGATCAGTGGCGGGTGAAACTGACAGTCTCTAACTATGATTACAAGAGAAACTACTCCAACTGGAATGTCTTGGTCCAACATCCCGGTTTTCGCCAGTCCATGACGACATATAGCTTTAACAGTTCAGTTCTTCCAACCGTCGGATTGGAAGGTGACTGCTAACTTACCTTCTTGAAGATTGTCAGCAAACCAATTATGATCTATAAATTTTTTCAGAGAGCAATTTAATCTTTTTGTCATTGTATTATTCAGGTCTAAGTTAGATTAACTAGGATACGAATAACCCCATACAGACAGGAGAGAATTCTTAACCAATAGAATAATTAATAAACAATCAATGTTTGCCTAATGAACTTTCATATATCAGAAGAATAAAGAAATCATACGGCTGTGAAGTTTGAACACCCAAAAGAATTAACAGTTGCTGTCTTGCATCTGTGGAAAATATCTGCAGATGAGGTTGCTATCTTCTGGGGAATAGACTACTACAACACTGAACTTCTGCAGGCAGACAAAGATCAACTCGGTTCAGTGACAACAGAAATACTTCTGAAGAAAGACATGGAATCATTCACTCTAGGGAATGGTTGGGCTTTCCCTCGAAGAATATATTTCAATGGCGAAAGCTGCCAAATGCCTCTTCCAGACAAATTTCCAATGCTGCCTAGTGGCAGCTCGAGTCTAAATCCCATTTCTCACTTATTCCTTCTGCTGGCAATCACGTTAACTCTCAAAATAGTGAATTCCCGAATCTGATAAATAAATGTTGCAGGTCATCACATCTTGAGTTAGTATTTTTTATCCATCTCAGATCCCATCAGGGATGGCACAAATCTGCACAGGATTGTTGTGGAGTGTTGAGTTTTTAATCCCTACTCCTTATCCAATAATTTATTTTTAATTGTAAGAGACTAGTTCCTTCTGTATTCACTACCTGTAGTCATTGGGATTTACTTCTTGAAAGAGACTGATAATAAATTTGCTAAAATTCCTGACAGACTTTGCCAATATGTTATGCTGTTGCTTCAATTCTTTTAAATTGTCTCTCTTAGATCGAGTAATATTACTGCTAAAAAATTTATATTTGACACAAGGCACCTGGGTAATGCAACAGCATATTGATTACCAAAGACAAGATTAAGAGTTCTGTTTCTTCCTTTCTACATATTGATTTTAGGATGAAACTAGTCACTTCATTACAAAGGCAATCTCTAATTGTGAAGCCTCTATTAGGATTAAAAAAATAAAATAAAAAACAATTCATGGAATTTTTCTTGCTCTGAGAAGCAAAGCTGCATAGGCCGCTCATCTAATTTTATCCTTGCCAATCTTTACATTGAGATTTTTTTTTTTTTTGGTAAGGTTTACATTGAGATATTGTGCTCCGTGATTTTGAAAAAAAACCGGCGATACAGCTGTGGTAGCTAACTCCAGAGGGACATTATGAATTGGTGTTCATGTTTAAGAAAGTGTGTAGCCTATATCTTAGCAGATTCACACCAACATCCCTGAGCATGACCCCCATGGATGGCTTGCTTCTCAACCAATCTTTTCCCCCCAACTAAAACCATATCCAAATCATATCTCCCCCATGGGGCATCATTCCTACCTAGCTTGTTTTATTTGCTCCAGCTCAAGCCGGAACTTTTAGTTTCAGGTTAGTTTTCTATATATAGGATCATACCTCGCTTGCTTGGTTCAAGGTAAAGAAGTGCCAGCACAGCTCCCCCTTGTGAATGCGTGCTAAGTAACTGAGGTGAGGGAGACAGAGAGAGATGGAGAACGGAGAAAGAGCTAAGGGAACTTTTGCAAAGAAGAAGGCCGGTCGTGGGAAAGCCACCATCTTGGCCCTAGGCAAGGCTTTTCCTAACCAGCTTGTCATGCAGGAGTTTCTGGTTGATGGTTATTTCAGGAACACCAACTGTGATGATCCGGACCTCAAACAAAAGCTGACTCGTCTATGTGATATTCTCAGTACTCTTCCCTCTTTGGTTTCCTTGACGTTATTATGAATGCCCACAGCTAGGGTTACTATATGCTAGGTAATGAATCTTGACTTTTCACCGTGGCTCTCTCAGGCAAAACAACCACCGTCAAAACGAGGTATGTGGTCATGTCCGAAGAGATCCTCGAGAAGTATCCGGAGCTTGCCATGGAAGGCCGCCCCACGGTAAAGCAAAGACTAGATATCTGCAATGAAGCAGTGACAGAGATGGCCATCGAGGCTTCGCAAGCTTGCATCAAGAAGTGGGGCAGACCCATGTCAGACATTACCCACTTGGTCTATGTCTCATCCAGTGAAGCACGTCTACCAGGTGGAGACCTTTATCTCGCGAAGGGGCTCAGGCTCAGCCCAGAAACCTGCCGGGTCATGCTCTACTTCGTTGGCTGCTCCGGAGGTGTCGCCGGACTACGAGTAGCAAAGGATATAGCAGAAAACAATCCCGGTAGCCGGGTTTTGCTTGCTACATCGGAAACTACCATTATTGGGTACAAGCCACCAAGCGCTGAGAGGCCATATGATCTCGTTGGGGTTGCATTATTTGGCGATGGTGCTGGCGCAATGATAATTGGGGCTGACCCGGATTTAAGCATTGAGAGGCCTCTCTTCGAACTTAATACGGCCATTCAGCATTTCATACCAGATACCGAAAAAATTATAGACGGGAGGTTGACAGAAGAGGGAATAAGCTTTAAACTGGCAAGAGAGCTTCCTCAAATCATTGAAGATAACATCGAAGGGTTCTGTACAAAGTTGATGCAACCTATTGGTTTATCCAACAACGACTATAACAAGCTCTTCTGGGCAGTCCACCCAGGGGGACCAGCAATCTTGAATCGTCTCGAAAAGAGACTCAACTTGTTGCCAGAGAAATTAAGTGCGAGTAGGCAAGCTTTAAAGGACTATGGGAACGCCAGCAGCAATACCATCGTGTATGTTCTTGATTATATGCTGGAAGAGAGCACAAATATGAACAAGGAAGACCAAAGTCGTAATGAGCTCGGCTTGATTCTGGCGTTTGGACCTGGGGTTACATTTGAAGGTATTCTTGCGAGAAACCTCACTGTTTGAATAAAACCCAGGGCCACCCCACTTGTGGGAACTCATACCCTCATAAATAATATATAGAATTGATCACCGTATCAATCTTTGCAGCTTCATCGGCCAGACAGGTTTACATGAGAAATGATAGCTTTTACAAAGAATGTTGTCTGCGGACAATTTAAAAGACTGCATTTCCAGATTCAACATCCATTGTGATCCACACTTGACGCGATATTTGTTATGCAACTTAGCTCCAAGATTTGTTGTGTGCACGTGTGCTCCGAGAGAGAGAGAGAGAGAGAGAGAGAGAGAGAGAGAGAGTGTGTGTTCCATAAGAAAATAATTGTTGCTGCAAAATCCATCCTATTTCATTCTCGACTTTAAGCATACATTAAGAAAACATCCGACCAAAGTTGCTGACATCTGATTTTTACTAGAAGCAATCTGCTGGATGCGCACCATAACAAGTAAACCAGAACCTTCTTCTGGAATATAAAAGGGTAGAGAGAAAGCAAGACTACGAGGACAATGAATGTCCATCCCCATTTACGCACCTGAATCTCTATGCCCAGTTCACACAACCCCAGAGGGAAGACGTAAAACAAGCTGTCCTCCAAGCACACTGTAAGAAGATTCTAGAGTTATGTATGTTCATGATAACATTAAGTACATGCAAGATGAAAATTAAAGCCCAAACTGACCTTTTAACATAGTAGTAGCAGAAATCTGCTAAAATGAATGTCTGAACAATCTCAGAGATAAGAACCATGGAAGGCCATAACCCATAACCCAGTGCCACCAGTAAGTGTCCACGGCTGTCGAGAACCTATTTTAAGAGGAATACAAGACATAAGGTAAAGTCATTGATGCAACAATCAATCATTATTGGCAGTGAAGTACATTAACCCATTGGGACCGACAACTGTGAAAACATGCTACATATATGGAGTGCTCATCATCTTTAGTGCTTACAGATTATTCCAAGATTATGCAATATAAAAGGAGCTGGACAATGTGGACGGTAATAAGTCAAGAGACACTACAGTGGGAGTCATTAAATGGAACTTTTGGGCTTTGCTCCAGAATGTTCCCTTTTTCAGCTGGAATAGGAATAGTTAAACAGGAGAAAACTGTATAAAACTTCGGCCATAGCCAAGGAATATCTCCTTTGAACAGCATCTTCTATTAACAGAGACTGAAGCAATCTAAAATATCCAATTGATGAAGTCCAGAGCTGTAACTGATATCGTCAGTAATATTCCCGCGAAATAATGAGCCACAGGCTCAAAATATTGGGTGACAAGATATGATAATATCTAAGGAGACCATAACATAAGATAGAATTTTTTAGCTTTCAGAGAGATTACAAATAGAGAGATTTTAAAATTTCAAAGCAGAGTAAATTGTATACGTACAATAAAAGTTGGGAAAAAGCATCTGAAATTTATTCATAAAGCTCTAGAGCCTCTAGTGTTACTATGCTAAAGATAATAGTGCAAGGAGCACCTTTTCCAAGAAATTAACTATTGAAATGAAACGGAAAATTTCATATTTCAGAAGATCAAACCTGAAGAACCCAATGGGCACAGGCCAAAAATCTCGCCACTCCCAATGCAAATACATAGTGTGCTGTGAATGGTTCGACAATCTGAAAGAATGAAAAAAGGATGTTATTCATCAAAAAGTCATACATTGACCTGTCTATATAGTGCTGTCCAAGGAAAAGCAACGCCCTCCCTTTTACCTTTGTGTTCTGCATAACACGCAGCTGTGGTAGTACTGATGCAGCTTCTAGGTAGACAGCAAATGCCCATGAAATCCGGTTTACTAGGTTATGAGAAGTTGACGGATGGATAAACAAAGCCAACACAGCACAAGGTATCAACTGTAACCACAATGAAGAAAGATTACTTACTTTTAGGCAAGGTGATATACATACGGTTATTATTGCATTTCACACTCTCTTCAACCTTCCCAAAATTAAAACCAGATAAATTGTTGACTTAAATGACAAAACCATGACAATCCCTAGACATGTCCCATTAACTCTGCCAATTAAATTAGGAAGAGCAACCTTGTTCTCAAGACAGAAGATATGCACAAGCCATTTTAGCCTCTTATGGAGAAGAAATTGCAACAGAAATTGCTCTACATGAAAATTCGGACCTAACACCTTTAATTACTCTAACTTTCCTTACTAAATAGGGAGAGAACTTGCAAAACTATAGTTCCAAGGGTGACATTCCCATTCGTGGACTACTCACGAGAAAGATTAGATGACCTCTCAAACTCACCACATAATAGATAGCAAAGTTGTCTTTGTCCTCCATGTAGCTGGACTTCAACTTGAAGCGGATCATATATATAACCCACAGGGTTGCCGCCAATGTAGATAAGTCCAGGATTGTATGTATGTCATATTCCATTACAAAACTGCAGTACAGCCTAACAGCTAAAAAAATAGCTGTTAATTCCTGGGATTTGAGTGATAGCCCTGAAATGGATATTGCTCCAATCAACATATGCAAAACATCGTAAAACCACTAAAATAGTAGAGTAAAACAATGATAATAAATGTGTCATTTAATTTAATTTGTTTTTTATATGTAATGAATTACAGTTCCAACCAATATACCATAGATACATGAGTCAACTATCTAAATCTTGACAAATTGTTCATTAAATCCAGTGCCAAAGGTGGTCTTTGGGTTCCTAATATTGAATTTATATTAGAGGCTCGATAAACAACAGCTTGCAAGATGCTAAACCAAGACAAATAGCAGAGAAAACATGTGGTGATCTGAGTACAACTATCTAACCAACAAAATGAGGTCTTGCACGTTTTAGACCAATTCTGCAATGCTTGGACAACTGACAGCCAGCAAAAGGAAGTCCTTTTGAGAATCGTTCTGGCGATTGAGCAAACACTGGATCAGAACGCCCACTAATTACGCATAAAGGGCCAAATCAAATGACACGAGATGATTCAAATGATGGAGTTCCACTCTCTTGATAACATTTTCACAGGCAGAAACTTAAGTAGGATCTATCGCTATGCCAAAGAGCCATTAGTGCTCAGACAGGATAAAGTACACTCTCTCTCTCTCTCTCTCTCTCTCAAGAACGATCGATGAAGAAAACCCTAGCAAGCATTAAACCCAACCTGATCAGTGATCAGGGCAAATCCTCATCATAAAAGAGCCCCTTGTCCAATATCAACACAATCACCGCCATAGTCCAAAGCCCAACCACACAAGCCAATTCATACGCACCATACGATACCATCCCAAACACGAGCCACTCGAACACCGAAAAAAAAAATGAGAAATTGCGTAAAAATACCAGCGCAAGTCTTCTCCTTCATGAGCTTATAAATAAGGACGCCGATGCCGAGGGAGTGGACGGCCTCGGCGGCGACGAAGAGGTTGTCGTGGTCGTGGACAACGAACCGGAGCAGGACGAGAGCCGCCATGCCGGAGACGACGGCCAAAAAGGCCTTCACTTTGGGGGGTTGCCTCCTCACCCATGTCGCCACCGCGTGGATCGGCCTACTCTGTGGCCTCATGTCGCATCAAAATCGAAACTTTTCTCCCAGTAATCGATCTCGCCCTGCGTTCTTCTCTCCCCCTCTTCTCTTTTGTCTCGGGAGAGCGACGGTATCGACCAAGAAATGATCGGAAGAGAAATCGGCCGTGTGTTTCAGGTTCCGTTGAAGAGGAATTAGGAGCTTTACTTTGAAGAGGAAGAAGACCCCGATATTGGATCCGTTTATACAATTATTTTCTCATGGTGTCGTGCCATGGATGGAAACTTAACTCATGAGTTTCAGTGATTTTCCTGTGCCCTCGGTCAAAAAGATGTCTTACTTAAATATATATACGTAGTTATCCAGTAAAATACTCGTATTTTACATAATGATACTTGTACGTATGTGATTTTCAATAAAACGCCCATAATTCATGCATTTGTTTAACTTGAGGAAAATCATTCTCTGCTTTACAATAAAACATATTACAACACATGTATAAATCACATCCCGAATAATACTTAAATAAAATCGCTTCGGTATTTTATTTATGTCGTACCCTTTTGTTAGTCAGTTAATCACGTAACCTAGACATATATACTCGAGATATGATTATATCAACTCATGTTCACATAAATAAATATAATATATTTTTAATAAATAGTTAGATGGTACAATAAATTAAACTGTCATACAAGCTATCCCTATCAAATATTCCAATAAAAAATACGTACATTCCCTTATATAAATTTACGAGTGTATACAAAATTCAGTGTAAATAACGATATATTAATGTTTTAACGTAATAATGCAGAATCTTCAAGACATAATCTTCACAAGAGTAACAATATATACTATCTTTACTATGTACAGTTTAATTTCCATTATGTATATCGGTGACAAAGATGCAACCATCAAATAGGATAAGATTTTGCCCAAGTTTTGAACACATAAGCTACCGGAGAGTTTAGTCTTGAAACCAATTTAGATAATAAATTGATATACTTTTTGTCAAACTCAACCTGATTATTTCGGGTTCATGATGTTGTCTTGATCATTAAACAATTAATCACTTGGTGAAATCAAGTATAGTTTGTTAGAATCAATGTGTGAAAAACCAATTAAAAGGGAAAAAATCTCGTTGGTGATAACATATTTTTGCACTCGTAGTCAATAGGAGCGAAGGATAAAATATTACCCGAGTTGCAAATCTTTTTCTTTTATTTCTCCTTCTGGACATACTTTGATAAAACATGAAAAATGTAATCTATATGCCAATACACAAAAGAAATATAAAAAAATTAACTAGAATTACGTTACAAAATCAAAGTATTGAATGATCTGAACTGTTATTAATTACTAAATATGACTCAATTTTCCTAATGAATCGTTCATCATCGCATTAATTTGTACACAGTAAATAAGTTTCAATACAAAGTATTGCTCTATACAAGATATCCCACGGCGATTTACAACAAGCGTAGAAGCCAATGCTCTCAGCCACCGTCATTTACTTAATTTCCTAATCTTAATTTAGGTAGCCAATATTGTCTAAATGTTAGATGTACTGCCTAGATTTATTTCTCGATATGGAGTCATTTTCCAATTCCAACATATTCCTAATAAATTTAGGCTCCAATGATTACTTTCTCTCGTCCCAACATAATTCCCGAGCCTTGTCCTATTACAACTTGAAATTCGTTTTCTTCTTCCGGATTTCTCTCCCGTCGCCGCTCCTTTGATTCCCTGAATTCATGTGGGTCAAATGCGGAGATTTTGTCAAGAAGTTGGTAAAGTAATTGGAAAAAAGTATATCTTTTCAGTAGTGGGTGATCTAACTTGTAAGATACCTCAAGCCCTTCTCTAACTATAAATAAGCACAGCCTACATATTCCATCATCTTCTAACTTTCTCCTGACATATGTTTTCCCGAAGTAAACGATGGCCTATGGCAGAAGAAGCACCAGTTCTTCAATTTCCGAGGCCTTCACTGACCTCTATCCTCTGCCTTACCCGGTCTTGGCCATCCTAGGAGTGATCTTCATCTTCCTAGGCACGTCGTGGTACTTCAGCTTCGAGGATTTTATGGAAAGTGCCGAAGAGCAAATGGGCTGGATTCTATACGCCATGCCGCTGGTTTTGCTCCTCCTGGTCCAGTGGTTGTCGGCATACCCGGAAGATCCGACAGGCTTCTTTGCCACGTCTCCGTGGGACCGGCGGCACCGAAGGTATCGCCAGCCTGCTGAGGGAAGCTCGCCGTGGGGGGTTGCTGCTTTGATAGTTCTGCTGCTTGTTTTGATGCAATACCAATCTGCCTTCCAAGAAAGCTGGTTCAACCCTTTTTGAACAATCACACCTTAGCTTTGTTAACGAAGATAGGTTCTCATTTACGCCAGGTCTTTCATTTACTTTTATTAGAGGGAAAAAAGGGTGTTCAGTGCAGAGTGCCAAGATTGGTGTATATACTGCATGAACTGTTCTTGTTTATGTCATGTGGATACAATGAAACTGTTTGTCCAAATATTGTAGATTTGTGGCAATTTTTAGCTGCATGAAAACTTCAATCCTGCACATGAGTGCTTTGGTGGTTTGGCTGATGAGAAACACGAGGCAAGAAACATGATACTCTTAACCTCTGTACCTTATCGCAAATGGCTGGCTATGTTAATTCAAAGGATTCAAACTTCACTACTGCTTTTCTTCGTCTTTTTTGGAGTGACCCGGCAGGGAAACTCTGAAGATGAACTTGATGGGCGGTTTCATCTGGCTTAATTGATTTGCAAGTAGACGACGTTTCTCAAGTTTCCGCAAGCCTAAGTTTTAAGTTAGCCATTGTCAAATTAACAAGAAACCTTTGGAACAAGAAACCACTTGAATATGTGGACCTCTGCTTAAACAACTCGGTTGTTTTATCTTGCAAGTTGAGTACGTGGAAAACTTGATGGAGACCGCAGCTTAAAGCTACACTTAAAAGCCACTCATTTAGACCTGTAGTTTCATGCAAGTGGCATTCATGCTTTAGACCTGTCATGATGATTAGCGTTTAAGCTCGGATGCGTCCCTTCCCTAATCGTCCTTCCAAGTCAAAGAAGCCCCCAGGGTAATCTAGTGCGCCAAACTCAGTGTATCATTTTGACATTATCACGACATTTTATTGTTTTAAATGGCGAGTGCAGAGACTGGCGTCCTGCATCATCTGTTAATCTTTACTTGGTAGAACGGAATGCACGAGATACTGCACACTATCAAGATGAGCCAATATGCTGCTCCAAATTCTGCGAGTTCCGCTTGCAATAGGGATGGAGAAACCAACTTAGGCAAAAATAACAGCTAGGGGATTTGATCGGACCGCACACATGTCGTATACACAAATCTTCACCGCTTCCAATCGAAAAGCCGCTGGCATGATATGAGTCCCCCGAACCATTGAAGCTTTTTCACGTCTCGTTCGATGATGAACAGGCTTTCGGGTTTTGAAAAACTTTGTGGGACAAGCGTTGACCAATACCCGGGTCCTCCAAGGTAAGTCTTCAAACAGGAAAAGGAAGACGAAGTCAAGACAGACAGTGCCCCATAAATCACGGGACGGGATCATCTCCATCATTCTGGTCCTCAAAGCAAAAGCCGCGCCTGTTTCTTCATTTTATCTTATCTTTTATATGCTTTATGGCAAATGAGACAAAGAAAGATGGTCTTTGAAAGCTATCCGAAACGCCCGGGCTAATCAGATGCTGAAGTGTGTCCAAATCGTCAAACCTACCCAGGCATCTCCAAGACTCAGTGCTGCCCCGGTCCCATATTATATAAAGACCGCTTCCCCCATCTGTTCTGATATAAGATTGCTAATTGCTCTTTGAAAATTCACTTAAAAATAAAAGTAAGAGGCAAGAAAAGAAATCAGAACGATGTGCAATGGACGAAGGGTAACATTAATGATGATGGCGCAAAAAGCATAAATTGTGGTAAACTTTGTAAAAGATATAAAAAGGAGGAGTGCACCAGCCGGGAATCGAACCCGGGTCTGTACCGTGGCAGGGTACTATTCTACCACTAGACCACTGGTGCTTCCATGTTGCGAGCGTTCAAATACTCTATTAATAACAGTTTCAAGCGTTTCTGCAACCAATACCAACAAGACAAGTCACCCTGACGGTCGAAGTCTCCGACCTCGTTCAGTCCCTCCTTTTCGTTTCCTCATCTCGTCCGGACTTCGTCTTCTAAAGTTCCATTTATTTTACAAAAATTAAATAATATGAAAACCACTTTCATAGATATTATTAATTATATTACTCATAAAAATGAATGAATCTAATCCTTCCTTTCTTTGTTTGGTCCAGCGACCATGAGACTCTATTTCTTAAAGCTTTGTTTTAAAATTATTTATTTTTCACGAAACAAACAGAAAATTAATTTTCCACGAAACAATCAAAAGCACAAAAGGGTAAATTTTTTAATAAGTATGAACTTACTGCTCATTCCAAAGAAACTATAAATGATTCAGATACTCACATTATGCGTGAATCAATTCAGATATCACTCGACGGCTGTTTTTCCGTATAGGTGGGTAAAGGGATTTGTGATCCAAATAAATATTAAATCTCTTGTAGAACTTGAGGTGGATACATGTCGGATGAGAACAACAAACACCAGCCATCATCACATCACATACATTATTCTGTTCCATCCACCAGACTCATCCCTTTTTTTCAGCATTTAGGAGGTCATAGTGAAACAAGACCCCTCGACGAGTTCCGAGTTTCGGGGACACCGACTCTTCTTGAAATACAACCATGAGACATATCGTCTTCTATTCATCTAGTTCTGAGAAGTTCGGCAGATGCAAAATCAACAAAATTACAGATTTCTAAGACCCGTTTAAGGGAACAAATTAGACAACCGAGGAAAATCGGACTTGTGCAGAACCAACTCATGACTTTGGTGCACTGTGCTCCGGTGTGAATGTATTTTGGTCACCCCTTATTAGCTCTTCTTGTGAGAAACCACAATCATATTCATCAAGCAACTACTTTCTTGGAAGTCACAGAGTTGACAATTGTAGCAAACTCAGGACCCTGCATCACATGTCAAATCATACGAAAATGAGCAGCACTGTGATAATGTCTCTTTCTTTTCTTTTTCTACTTTTGAGGCCAAAAACAGGCGATTTTCAAGCTTTGGGCAAAATGATTAGGCTGGAGTATACCTTCAAGGAAGCACCACCAACAAGAAAACCATCAATATCTTCTTGCTTTGCAAGCTCCGCACAATTGCCTCCATTTACAGACCCTGCAGATGTGGTATCTTGCATCAGGCCACACAAATTAAGGGAACGATACTTGTTTAAATGCAAGGACAACAGACAAAAACCACGACAGCCGACGGTACAGTATCCAAGCAACAGAAAGAATATAGCGCTCCTGTAAATTAATTTATTTGATATCATAGTAAAATCTGTTGAAAATGGGTCAAACTAAATTGTTAAGAAAGAAGAGGACTCAATATATCCGCGAATCTTTATCAATATATGAACTCGACAGATGCCAGCTCTAGGGACTTGATGTACCATTTTGATGTACAACCATTTTGATGCCAGCTCTAGGGTGGCAGTATAATTTCTTCCTCACCTGGTCTTACAAAAGTACAACCAAGTTACACAAAATTTAATCACAACGTAGGCTTCTACAGGACACCTTTATCTCTAGCCAATGAATGTGCATCAAGTAAAAGTTCTCAAGAAAGACTGAACTACCCAGCTTGTACACTCCAAGCCCAAACCAAATCACTATCTGGCAATCTATGACAAAACTAAAGAAGAAAACTATTTCAGTTAACCTACCTCCGTAAATAATGCGCGTTTTGGAAGCAACTTCTGCAGAGACATTCTTTTTCAGCCAATCACGGCATGCTACGTGGACTTCCTGAGCCTGCTGGGGGGTGGCCACCTTACCGGTCCCAATAGCCCACACAGGCTCATAGGCAATAACAATGTTGTCCCAACTAGGCACAGCATCTGCAGGCAAGAAAAGGATGATAACTACACAATTCCCCACATTTATACATTAAGCAAGCATGAACGTAAAAGTTACCGGCATAAGCCTTCAATTGCTGGAAACAGACATCAAAAGTTTTCCCAGCCTCTCTCTCTTGTAGAAGCTCCCCAATGCATGCTATAACTCCAAGACCCTCACTCAAAGCATAAGCAGCTTTCTTTCCAATAAACTACATTATGAAAATACCACAAATAGCTGAGTTACATTTAAACACAACATGATAAATTCACAATGAGCTTGCTTCTACCTGGTCATCTTCACCAATAATGTGTCTCCGCTCTGAGTGTCCAAGAACAACCCACTTGCAGCCAATATCCTTCAGTTGCTCCACACTAAAAATGACCAAATTACATTAAGTAGTTATTCTAGAAACAAAGCAGCCACAAAATCAAGACTAAGAAGTAGAAATTCATTAATCCATGTCAATCTTATGATCTTCACATATAAAGTTCCATCCAGGAGCAACGAGTGAGTAATGTAATTGCCTCAACGCTGACTCTTGTGAGCAACATCTAAAGCTTCCGTAAAACGACCATTAGACACTAGACATCCAAAATCCTAGTTGAATCACCCACCTTACCTAAAGCCAGACCAGCTCTGTAATTCCAAATAAAAAACAGACAAAGAAGCAAAGTGCCTTACACACACACAGACACAGAGGAGAAGTAGCAAAGCTTGTCATAGTCACGTGTCATACATTCAACATATCGATTGCTATCCTGAAAACTGTTGCAAACCAACTCGAAGAAACAAGAATTGCACATATCAGAAAAACCAGATTTTCTTAAAAATAGGAAGAATAAAAGAGAACAGAGTTTCATAGAATATCCATACTTCTATCATTATTAGGCATTACTGCAGTGAACAAAAGAAACCACCTTAGTTATTTGTTAATCACATGCAATGCCCACATTACCTTCTCTTTAAGACGAAGCAGGGATATCTTTGCATATGCAAAAATACTACATTTACATTTAAAATGAAGCCGCCTCAGTTTTGATTATCTTAGTTATTTTTTAGTGTCCACCATGCATACTATGAACTCTTAATACTTTTAAATTAGTAAGAGCTAAGTCAACATGCGAGAAGCCTTTATAAAATGTGGCTCCAGCACGTCCATCACTGCTCTAACTTGCTAATCAACATTCATCAACGTCAAGTGCAAAGCATGCCAGACATTATGCAGATCCTGCACATCCCCTTGAAGGAAAACACTGAAACAGTAACTGCAGCCAATATGGTTCAATTTTTTTTGGTTAAATACTCTAGTAATGAGAAAAAATTTGTTCTTCAAGAGTAACTGCGATTGTATCCTAGTTGGAACTCATAATTTCTCCCATTATCAGTTTAGTTACAACATTTTCATTTAAACAATAGTCACCACTGCTGGTATCATCAATATTTTTGCCAGGGGAAGCAGAAGTTGAGTATCTTTAGCAACTTCCTGCTCCCTTTTAAACAAGAAATTGTGGCTGAACAGACTTTATTCATCGATCAAGAAAAATTCCAATAAATTCAGTCATGCCAGTATGGAGTCAAATGCTCTCTACAGGTGTTGTACTTTACCTGACCAAAAAGAACCCCCAGAATTCATTTGCAGTAGGCTTGCTATTCATGTTTTTTTTTTTTAAACTGGAACAGGATCTTCAAACATGAATGAAGTTATCACTCACAAGACATGATGTTCCAACTTTATCACTATGCATATGATATTGTTGAACCTAGCAGTCAAGTATTCATTCATCCTTACTAGAATATCTTTAGCAACTTCCGGCTCCCTTTTAAACGAGAAATTGCAGCTGAACAGACTTTATTCATGGATCAAGAAAAGTTCCAATAAATTCAGTCATGCCAGTATGGAGTCAAATGCCTCTCTACTGGTGTCGTCCTTTACCTGACTGAAAAGAGCCCCCAGAATTAATTTGCAATAGTAATTTTTTTTTACTGGAACAGGATCTTCAAGCACAAATGAAGTTATCGCTCATAAGATACGATTTTCCAACTTTATCACTTATGCATATGATATCATTGAACATAGCGGTCAAGCATTCTTTCAAACAGGATGAACTTCCAGCAAGAGAAGACAATAAAGGTAAAGAGAAAACATGGAGAAAATTTTGATTCTGGCATCTTGTGAATCAACAGGTAACAGCAAGTTACCTGATTTCTCCGGTGAAAGCCCCACCTTTCCCAGTCCAAGAGTTTTGAGAAGCTATCTCAATCCGTGGCGTTAATGAGTTCTTAACCTGGTCAATGTATACAAAGGGAGGTGCCACAACGACATCTGTGCAGCCCCCCCCCCCCAAAAAAAAGAAAAAGAAAAAGAAAAAGAATATCAAGCAAGATGAACAGTGCACATGTTAGTTTCAGCTTAGCAGAGCGTGCGTGCGTGTGCATGTGCGACATGTGTGCATGTGTGTGGCAATCCCCTTGATTATCACCTTTTAACATATCCACTCACTACAAGCTATTAATAGGCAGTAAGCCACCAACTACAGCCATAAAGAGGAGCAAAAGATGCTTCCCAATAACTCAATCTTATGCATTTACCATTCTACTAGCAATAGACAATCTCAAAACGGATGGACACTTAAGCATCATATATCAACACCATGGCAGTGAGAGTCAAATTTTTCTGTAAAAGTATAAATAATTAATGCCACTATTGTCTTGAACTCCACTTCTTCAAATTTAAGAATCTAAGCAAACTTAGATAAATCTTCTTCAAATTTAAGAATTCAAACTAACCTAGGTAACTCTATTTTCTTGTAGTTCCCTTAATCGTGCAAAGTAATAACGACATTTAAGCCAAGGGAAGCAACATGACTCCAGAATTCAGTTTTAACGAATCCCATCTCCATGCAAAAGCTAGAACCATAGCATGTAAGACAAGTCTTTTTAGACATACAACTGCAATGTTCTGAGTAAATTTGCCAAGGAGGAGGAAATTAGCTGGACATGGTGAAAAGAGAATACATTTGACAGGTATTCTGTTATTCCCTTTCAACATTGCATAGTATAATTCTAAGCGCCTAGTTATTACTGCATCACTCTACCAAAAACTCGATGAAAGTTTCAATCGTCTTCAAAATGAATAGGAAAAACTCAGAAATTTGTGGAGGAAAGATAATATGATGACAAAAATCAGGTCAAAGGAAACTGGGACTCACCGACATCGGGCTCCAATGTTGCGCTGTTCAAGTCAGAAACAAGCTTGCTGATGGAGTCTTTAGTTCCATTCTACAAAAAAGAATAATTGAAAGGTGCAACAATTAGTAAGGTCAAAATGAAATGGTACACAGAGAAAATGGATTTGGAGACTGCTATGGTAGCATTAAAAAGGCAGCTCTCATGAAGTTGACGAAAGAAGAGTTTAAAATTTCCAGAGCTTGCGGTTCCCACAAAGTAATAATGCAGGCAATTCTGATTGGGGCCAATTTCATTATCTTTCTACGCATTCAATTTCATCTACCACGAGTTAAATTAGACAAAACAGCTCGAGATAACAGGTCTATCCAATGCCTTTCAGTTTAGGATTTCAAAAGCCATCAACACTCAGTTTACCACCAATTCTCCATTCCAGCCGACAGGATAAAGGAGCACTTACACATTTCCAGTTTCCACCAACGAAAAACTGCAATAACGACAAAAATGATACGTTAGTATCTGACTACCGAGTGAGTGTCGGAATATTATCCAAACAGAATCAAAGAGACAGTCAACAGCATGTCGGAAAACAAAATAATTCATTCGCAT
The DNA here is from genome assembly GCA_019926035.1 of Melaleuca alternifolia. Classification (NCBI taxonomy): domain Eukaryota; kingdom Viridiplantae; phylum Streptophyta; class Magnoliopsida; order Myrtales; family Myrtaceae; genus Melaleuca; species Melaleuca alternifolia. The sequence continues at coordinate 2,816,850 of JAGKPW010002331.1, forward strand.
TTTAGAAAACTCCACGCGGCTTAATTGTCCACTCCCGAAAACTAAAGTCATGCGCAGAATGCAAATCTCACTGAACGGACAATTCCAGTGAGCACCAATCACAGAATCAAGGCCTACACAACGACTAGTACCAAAATCAAACGCCGCCGCACATAATAGAATCACCAGCAATAATTTAAAAAAAAAGGGGGGGGGGAATGCGAACGCGAGACGAACAGGAATAGAACGCAATGCGCGTAGTAATTGGGATCTACCTTGCCGGTGCCGGCCATGGCAACGACGCCTTTGCACGGCTTCTGACGAGAAGAAGATGAGAAGCAGAGACGAGAATTGACGTGCTGAGTGAAGGACTGGACGGCGACAGAGGAGAGGGAGGGGTCGAGCTTCGAGGAGCGGCGGAGGCCGGAGAACTGGGAGGTGAGGGAAGTGGAAACCACCGCCATGGCCGGAGCGAAGGGTTCAAAGGCTTGAGCTTTCGGCTGTGCTGGATTCAGCTCTGGCTTTCCGCGTGTGGTGGCTGTGACTCGTCTCTCTCCTTCTGGTGCTCCTACTGCCGGTTGGTTGATGGGGAGAGGAGGAGAGGATTTAACCAGTGGCGTCGAGTTTTATTGGAATCTCAGGTTCCGGATGAGAGCCTGATGGTTCATGCGACGATAGAGAGAGAGCGTGGCGGACCTTCTGTGTTAATTTGAGTGGAAAGGGAAAAAGTGCACACGGATTAACCCTAATTTTTCTGTCATTGTGTAATACTATTCTTGAATTGAAATAAAAAGATATTTTAAAATTCTTTGAATAGTATAAATTATAAATTCTTTTGCCTTTTACTTTGTAAAAAGCTGAGGGATTAGATAGAATGAATGCAAAATTTAGATATTATATTGAACATTTAATAACAATTTAAGTATCATGTGTAAATAAATAAATAAATTAAAGATGTTATTACACATTAAACTGTGATTTAAAAATTACTTGTGCCATCTCCCTTAATGGGAAGGAAAATGTGGGAATCGTTTAATTATGTTATGAGTATGGAAAATTAAAACTTGTTCACTTTCTTGTAATAATTTATTTCCTTAAGTCCCCTGAACATAACCAAAAATTTATACAAAAACGTGCATTTAATTTTGGTCAAACAAAGGAAATGAGAAATCGCAGGTTTAATTTCTTCATAGGAACCGCTCGAAACCACCTTTATAGAACACCATAAAAATTATAGACTTCATAATTTGCACTTCACGATGAGATTAGTGGATTGTCATGTTCACGAGAGCAATAGGCCTGAATTCCAATACACATAAGCCAAATCATTTCCATGATATAAAGGGTAAAAGTCATGAAGAACTTTAATTAAAAAAAATGAAGAACTTTAATTAATGACAATTATTATGATACATTTAAAATAACAAATTTTGGCGATATAAAAAATCTCAAATTTATACGTGCGTGACATATTTGCACTCGATTAGGATCTTATGAATGAATATCACTAAAAATTTATCTACATATTTTTCAAAAAGTAAATGACATTGATATAACATTCATGTGACTCAAGTGAAATAAAATCAACTTTCTTTCAACTAGTTAGTCATCCGACATAACTTTAATGAAGGGTAAACATGTCATTTAGATATAAAATTATAATTTTTTTGTGTCGCGAGACCAGTAGATATTCTTTGAGGTGCTGTAAAAAAAACTGAGTTTAAATGTGTCAAAATAGATATGGCTTGAATTTTTATTTTATTTTTTTGTGGCTTTCTTACCTAATATCAGAGCGGAGAGTGACATAACGCGCCCCGGAAGGCGCTGGGATTTGGCATAGCTTTCGGACAAGTGATATGAAGACTCTCACGGTTGTAGGTGTCGCTGTCCTTCAACGTGAAGACAATTTGGCGAGGTAAAAAGGGTAGCCGTCCGAAGTGTGCCTAACTACGCCGTTTCATGAAGTCTTGCTGGGGACGGGTAGTACGAGGCTTCTCCCCTTCCCTTGCCACGTCACGTTGCGCAACGGAAGTCTAGCCGGATGGACATGGATCAAGTGCCGCGAGCCTCGGAGTAGTTACGGTGGAGCTCGGATGGCCGTACACGTGTCCCAGTCAAGCCAAGCAAAGCCCGATCTCGCGGTCCCTTGGCCGGGGATCGGAGGCCAGCTGCAGTCATTGGTCTCGCCGTACCAAATTTTTGCCAGCAGAATTATTGGCGGACGTAGGATTTGTTACCGCAGAAGACAACTTCGGATTAATTAATGAATCGAGGAACAAAATGTGGAGTTCGTACCGGAAGATCAGTGGATCGGGGGCCGTCCGATCGGAAGCTGTCGACCTGACCGGACGGTGGTGCGCTGGGCAATATTTGGCTTTTGAAACTCTGATGGGATCATCTCGTCAACGATGCGAACGAACTTGTTGGGAGGAGCAACGCAACTAAGCTGATCAATGCTGGCGCGGCCACGACTTCTAGTTGTGTTTTCCACTTTTTTTTTTGGTCAAAGAAACTTTCATTAATAAACTAGGGTGGTGGAAAACATGTAGCACTAAAGTCCAGACATAAAATGCTGAATAAGTCTCGTGGTAAATTAGAGACCCAATTATACGGGAGAAAACCAGCACTATGTGCTTTAACCAACCAATCTGCAGCTTGATTGGTTTGCCGAGGTTCAAAAGAGATCTGGACTTCTTTCATTCGGCCCAGGAGAAGTTGGCAATCCGAGATATAAGGAGATAAGGCCCATGGTGCGATTCGTCGGCCCATAATGAAATCCACCACAAATAAGCAATCAGTTGAAACGTGCACTGGCAGATCAACTTTAGTTCGTGTACAGAGTCTCTCCCGCAATCAGATTAGGAGTCTTCAAGCCATCGCAACCCTTGCAGCACTGCTAGGGTTTCTCCTTCACAAGCCGATTGAGCAGAAATATTCATCGCGAAACCCGCAATACAAACTCCATCTGCTCCTCTTACGATTCCAGCGATCGAATTTGCTTCCCTGCCTTCCAACCAAGAGCAATCGACGTTGAGTTTTAGAGTTCCCGAAGCCGGCGACACCCATCTCTGTCCGTACGAGGTAAAGTCCATCCTTTCCTGTGTTTTAGGGATAAACCATCTCTTGAATAGCTTCTGGGAGACAACAGCCTCGTCTATTAACTGATTAATGAGAATTTTCCTCCCTTGAAAGATGTAGGCGTTATGAGCTTTCCAAATAAGCCAGAGGGTGTGAGCAAATAGTGCTTTTTGGGTTACTATGGCTCCAGAATGAAGGTATTCATCTATCCATTTTGTCAATTCGTGTTATAGAATTAGGAGCAGGATCTATGTTAAGATTGAGGTTTGCCCATACCTGATTTGTTCCTTCGCAGAGAGCAAAGAAGTGCTCTGATGTTTCCCGGACGAGGTGATAAAGGGGGCAAATGGGATCATGTACGATTTTTCTTCGATATAGGTTGTACTTTGTAGACAACCCCTCACTGCATAAGCTCCACATAAATTGTCTGATCTTAGGGTAAGTTCGCAAAGCCCAAATTGCCTTCCATAGCCTTTTAGGGGTTTGATAGGAGGAGGAAGCTTGACTTTCAATGTCTGGTTTGTTATTCTCTCTGAGCTCGTGGTAAGCACTCTTGATACTATATTTCCCAGATTGGTGACCAATCCATATTAATTTGTCCGGTCTAGTAATAATTCCCAGAGGGGTATTTTGAATTTCCTCTAAGATCTCTGAATTAAAAATATTTTGAATAAGGTGAACATTCCAAGATCTTGTATCAGAGTCAATAATATCAGCCACCATCTTAGGATCCTCTCGGCCCTATCTTCCCTTAGATTGATCGACCTCCCGTCTCCAACTTCCCATTTCATTTCAGATTCAATAGCATCCCAACCTTGTAAAATGCTCTGCCAACCCCAGGAAGCTCTGGTACTTTTCTTAGCATTCCAAACTGATCCTTGTGGGAAGTACAGCCCTTTAAAAATTCTGCTCCATAGTGCCTCTGGATTTTGACTCAGTCTCCAGGCTTGTTTGTCTAACATTGCTTTATTAACATCCACTAAATCTCTAAAACCCATCCCTCCATCTTCTTTTATCATCTTTAGACAATCCCAGCTTTTCCAATATATTCCTTTCTGTCTTGTATTTTGCTTCCACCAGAAAGCTGAGATTTTCTTCTCAATAGCATGACAAATAGATAGGGGTATTTTAAAGGTATTCATCGCATACTGAGGCAAAGCCTGAATGATTGCTTTAATTAAAACTTCTTTCCCAGCTTTAGAGATTAGTTGTTCTTTCCAACCCTCAAGTTTTCTGTCTACCCTAGCTAGGATCCAAGCAAACATCTGCTTCTTTGTCTGACCCCAGTCTGAAGGCAGTCCCAAATATTGTCCTGTTTTTTCATATATAGGAACTCTTAACTCAGCTGCAATGTTGTTTTTCAGTTCCTGTGGGCACCATTTCCCAAAAAACACCCCAGACTTATTGAGGTTTATGGATTGACCAGAGGCAAAACAGTAGCAGTTTAATAGGTTGGCTAGGTTCTGAGCTTCCCTAACTGTCCCATCTAAGAAAAAAAATCGAATCATCCGCAAAGAATAGGTGTGATAGAATAGGACAATTAGGATTCAGTCTAATCTTTTTAATACTCCCATCTTGAATAGCATTGCTCACCACGTAGGATAACACATTTGCCAGAATAATAAACAAATATGGTGAAAGAGGGTCACCTTGTCTAATGCCTCTAGAAGGAGTAAATGATTCCCCAGCTTCTCCATTCACTAAAACTTGGAATTTAACAGAAGAGATGCAAAATCTGACTAACTTCACCCACTTGTCAGAAAAACCCATTTTCTTCATAACATCGCATAGAAAATCCCATTCTACTTGGTCGTATGCTTTCTGCATATCTAGTTTAAACACAGCCTGGAATTTTCTTTGAGTTTTCTTAACCCTCAACTGATGTAAAACTTCCTGGACAATAAAGATGTTATCTTGTATCTGACGTCCTCCCACAAAGGCACTTTGCTAAGGAGATATGATAATAGGCAGCCATGGTTTGAGTCTATTTGCCATGATTTTTGTGATAATCTTATAATTAAAATTACACAGGCTAATAGGTCTGAACTCAAAAACTTTCTCAGGGCTAGCCACTTTAGGAATAAGTGTAATGTAAGTATCATTCAAACCTGGTTCGAAACTCCCCTCATTGAAGAAGGACTCCACCGTTCTGAGTACATCTTCCTGAATAAGCGGCCATTGGTTTTGATAGAATAAACCATTCAAACCATCTGGGCCAAGGGCCTTTGTAGCACTCATTTGATATACAGTCTTTTGCACCTCTTCCCATGTAACTTCTTTCAACAATTCATCATTCATCTCCTCAGAAATGATCACTGGGCATTGATCCAGAATAGGTTGGTAATATCTGGAGCCAACAGAAGTGAACAAATCATTGTAATAACTTTTAATGTGCTGCTTGATAACATGTGAGTCACGGCACCACACATTCTCTTCAATCTTTAGCATAGAAATCTTGTTTCTTTGCCTCCTCTGCATTGTTGTGGCATGGAAAAATTTGGAGTTTCTATCCCCCCCTTCAGCCAATCAATCCTAGACCTCATTCTCCAGAACATTTCTTCTTGACGCCAAAGATACCCAATTCTTTCCACCTTAGCCTTGTATTCAGCCCCATTATTAGCCGTGTAGCCCCTGTTCATCAATTGGGTAAGTTGATTACTGAGTAGATTGATCTGTTTAGAGGCATTTTGGAAGTTTTTCCTGCTCCATTTTTGTAACCCACAAGCTATTGATTTAGTTTTTCTTACGATAATGCTAGGCTGTCTCCTATCATCCTTCCAAGCTTCTTCAACTACTGAGTTAAAGTCTGGGTGGTCTAACCAGAAAGTTTCAAATCTAAACATTCTTTATTTCCTAGCCACAGTCGGGTTGGTGCATAATAAAAGAGGGCCATGATATGAGCCAATGGCCGGGAAGACGAAAGCTTCAGCATTAGGAAAAAGAACTCTCCATTCCAGGTTACACATCGCTCTATCGAGTCGTTTTTTAACTAACTCATCCCCTTCTTGTTTATTCGACCATGTAAATGCGCAGCCTTTACTCTCAATATCAACAAGGGAGTATCCATCTACAAATTCCCTGAATGCCGTGATTCTAAATCTCTCCATATCTATTCGTCCTACCTTCTCCCAACTATAGAGGACTTCATTGAAATCTCCAACACATAACCAAGGTATTGTAGATGTGCCATTTCTGGAACAAATTAGATTCCAAAGAGAAATCCTCTCCTGAAAATTTGTAGGGGCATGTAAAAGGGAAATTTTCATATACAGTCCATTTTCAGCATCTCTGCATGAAAGATCAATCCACTCTTTACTATTATGATCTATTGTTATCTGCAGTGAATCATTCCAGAATACAGCTAACCCACCCGCGATCCCAATTTGGTCAATAATAAACACGGAAGAAAATTTTAAACTTCTTTTAATTCTCTCCACCACCAAACTCTGATTTTTGGTTTCCATTAGAAAAACCATATTAGGTCTCTCACGAGCCACTAAGGCTTGAAGGTGCTGAACTGTCAAGGGAGAGCCAAGACCTTGACAGTTCCAGCTCAAAATGTCCATGACTTCATAGATGGCTTATTCGGGCCAGCCACCAAGGCCTTAGTTAAGTCACCTTCCCACACTTGGATAGGTGTGTCCAGGAGATTCTCCATCCCCGTAAAATCATCCCTCTTCTCATAGGGAGCAAATCTTTTTTGCTTTTTAAGCCCACTCTTTTTAGAAACAGATTTATTGCCCTCCTTGATTATTATCCCAGGCTGATATAAGATAATATCACCAAGCTGTTCCTAATTCTGGATAACTCTTTTGCCTCTCTTTTGATCAACCAGCATAGGCTGATGTGTATCCTCTGCGGTTTCCTTAAGACAAGGGTCATAAGGCACCAAAGCTTGGTTGCCCTTAGAATTAATCAACTCATTCGCAGTATCTCCATCTGAGGCCAGTGGAGTTTTTGGGATCATATCATCCTCATCTAAGGATAAGTCAATTTTTCCATAAAAAACATTCTGATAGGGACTTTGATCCTTTACCTCGGCTTTTAGCCAAGATCCAAAACGACCAGGCTTATCTTGCATGATTCTTGATTCCTCGTAAGGGAAGCTTGGGCAGAAATTTGCATAGTGGCCTATAAGCCCACATGAGTAACAGAAATGTGGTAACCTCTCATACTTAAAATCGATCCACCAGTTTTGTTCACCAACCTGGATCATAATGCCAGTCTTAAGAGGCTTAAGCAAGTTCAACCTCACTTTAGCTTTGCCAATTTTCCTAGTACTGTTACTTTTTGCTTCAGTTCTAACCTCTTGTACTTCGCCTAATTTTGTAGCGATCATCCTGATGCAGTCCTCTGTCACCGCAGCTCGAGGGAGTCCGACTAAATGGACCCAAAAGGAGCAGTAAGTAAATTCACAACAATGTTCAGGTATATTAGGATCTCCCTCCTGTAAAACTAATAAATTGCTGGCAAAGGACCACGAGCCAGCTTGTAGAACCCTCTTTTGTTCCTCCTCCGAATTAAAGATGAACACAAATAGCCCCTGTTCAATAACTTCACATCTGACTTCCTCCAGTTTCCATGCTTTCTTCATAGTTGACCAGAAAGCTTGGAAGTTAACATTCGGTTTAGAAAATAATTTCCCATAAAGCATAAACTCATCACCTTGAATTTTGGCTACAGGAATACTCTCCATCAGTTCTGTGATATCCTCAACAGCCCACAAATCGCCCATGTGTTTACATAACGCCAACAATCGAAGATGATTTTCGTGATTACCCTCCATGGGAATTCAGGAGGAGTATATAGAATCTCGGGGAGAAATAGAGATGATGAGGACACGAAGGATGATATCTGAACTTAGGGTATGAGAAAATGTGAAGAGGTAGAGCGTAGCCCAATAACTTTCGATTTGGATGTAATGGTGTTTTAGGGTTTGTAGGAAGGAATGATTCGTGGATTTTTCTGTAAAAAGGTATTTGGGGAGGATTGAGGGGAGCTCTGGATGATCAAAGATTCTACATGTTTACATTGTTTTGTTCTAGGGTTTCCCCGTCGCCACCTTACATAAAGTAGGATAAATCCCTAGAAGGGAGAAAATTGTCCAGACAATGAAACGGAAGAAGGCACCAAGGTTATTCTACATCATGGGAAGGAGGTAGGGAGCTATCACCTGAAGGGATAGGGAAGAAACTCACCATCTGTGAGGGAGGACCTCCCGGAGAGAGCGGCCGAATTTCACCTCCTAGAGACATGTAGGACCTTGTACTTATGACGGTTCTTGTGTGTTTTCCACTTTAACTCTCCCGATTCTGACCTATTCAATGTACGGTTGCTTTTATAGTAATTTTGCACTTAAGTCACGTATTGCTTCCACTCGAAGGGCCTCATAGTTTTAAGCTTACTCTCAGATCATATCCCGGAAACGATGGCACGAATTGCCTTTTCCATCGGGAGAGTTGGGAAATTTTGAAAGACGAGGTCCTCGCCAAGGTGCTAAATACATTTATGTATGGCATTTTGGATCTATCTCTGAGCGCAACACACTTGATTTGGGTTCTTAAGATCTCGAATTCAGAAAACCCGTGGTTAAACCTATCAATCTATGTGATTTTAGCTGTAAAATGGGATCTAACATTCTCATTAATAAGCTTAAACCTTTACTTGCTCTACTCCATATGCAATTCCAAACTAAACACTCTAGAATATCTCTTTCTTTCTCCTTTAAAATTAGGCAAATCATGCTGCACACAATGGCCTACCCTCAAGATCTCGAATCAGCGATAATGGAATATTGGTTCCAAAATGCAATTAGGCAGTCTTATATTGATGATCATCGGGTCAAAGCAAAAAATCCCACGACCCTCTGGCAAATGTGGAAGGAACGTAATATATAGATATGTCTTTTGTCAAATGATCTCCGCTTTCGCTTATAAGGTGATCCAAGCTGCGTCTTCAAACTTGAAAGCTTTTGACGAGGGCCTGAGGAGACACTGCACACTCAGCATCATGATCGGACGTATGGTAAGCACCAAAGCTCGAAGAAATAAAACTTAGTACAGGAGAAAAAAGGAGCTTGGGCTTTCATTGTTAGAGTTCGTGAAGGAAAAATAATAAGAGGAAAATCACAAGGCTTTCTCAATCATAGACAAGGCCTCAACAAGACCTGAAGGAAGAGTTAAAGTATACTTATTTAGTCAATAGTGAAAACAGCCCATAACTTATTGTGGTCGCTAATGTGGTGATCACTGGAGATGATGCTGAAGGACAAGCAATCCTTCGAGCTATGCAAAATGACATTATACAAGAAGCTCTTAGGATTATTGTCCATTGAAGAACTAAATGGGTCAAAGAGTGCTGCTTGGATTATTCACTACGTGGGACAAAGATTGCATGAATTTTATTGAACAAATGGCTGACTTGACATTATTTGGATGTTCGAACCATAGAAATTGGAGGGATTTGGACAAGCGGCGTTCTTTGGAGCTCTTCACTCGATTATGGTAGTCCACTTTGAAGCTCGAACAATTGTGTCTTTCGAGGTTTTTCACTTAATAATCGAGCCAAGAAATGCAATTAAATTGAGTCGACACAATCTAATGCTTTAGTTTGAATCTTGGATACTCAGGTCTCGGTACTAGACTCAGGGTGCGTTTGGTAACCATTCTCGTCCCAAAAATAGTTTCTTTTAGAATAAGTTTTTTTGAGAAATGGTTTTCGGATGAGTTTTTGGGAAGAGAAACGTATTTGGTAATTGATAAAATTTATGTCTTTCGAATAGAAAAAAAAAACATAAATTCATTTGGTAATTACACAAAATTTCTTGCCCCAATACTAGAAAAATAAAAGAAATGCGGTAGCCGGCGACCTATGATGGCGGCGACTGGCAACCGGTGGCGATGGTGGCCGGTGACCGGCTGCGGCGGCGACAACCGGCGATTGGTGGCTGATGGCGATGATCAGCAGCAGGGGCCGATCACCGGCGGCGGCGGCAAATGGCGAACGGCAACGGCGGCAAGAGATAAAAATGAAATATAAAAAATTAGCTTATTAATTGGTACTGTACATTCTTGTCCCATAAATTGAGAACAAAAAAAATTTTGGTTCTCATTTCTCGTCCCAATCCCATCCCAGCTATTGTTTCATCCCAGGAACAGAATGAGAATTTGCCAAACAGGTTTATCGTCCCAAACTCGTCCAGGGATGAAAAACTGAGAATGAGAATGGTTACCAAACGCGCCCTCAAAGTCAATTGAGTTAATTTCTATGCTCGAACTTGACTCAAATAAGTTTTTAACAAGTTCAAGCTCAATTCGACTCGATTTGTCATTAAATTTAGCTCGATACGCAATTTAAACTTGAGCCCAAACTCAACTTTTGAATTATGAAAATACACTATATTCAAAAAGAGTTCCTACTTACGTGTCTATATATATATTTATTTATATATTAAAACATATAAATAGTTCGATTGCTCAATTAAGCTCACATAACACTTTGAGTTGACTATTTCAAAATTAAGTTTGATCTGATTAGGGAAAATGATATAAGTGGTTCGTACAATTTGGTACACTGTATAATGTGGTCCCTAATTTGCAGGACATATTTACTTTAGTCAATAAATTTAATGAAAATATTTAATATTAAACATCTCAATAATTTTTGAACAAGTCAAAACTCAACTCAACTCGATTTATCATTAAATTTAGCTCGAAACTCAAATTAAACTTGAGCCTGCGCTCAAATTTTTGAATTTTGAAAACACGCTATAAGCAAAAATAGCTCCTACTTATATATATATCAAAACATACAAATAGTTTAGTTGCTCGATTAAGCTCACAAAATACATGAGTTGACTATTTTGATTTTAAGTCTAATTTGATTAGGGAAAATAACATAAGAGTCCCTAAAGTATAACGTGGTCCTTAATTTTTCAATATATATTTAATCCAATTCATGAACTATATGAGAATTTTCAACATCGAACATTTTTCACATAGCTCATAGATTAAATTGAATACACGTAAAAAATATGGATATTGCATTGAACAAATAAAAGTCGGATTGATCACGTTATACATTGAGGTAAAGTTTAAGAGTTACATTGAGCACAAAAAGTTTCGGGGACCTTATTGCGCACTAGAACAAAATTGAGAGGTTGTTTGTGTCATTGTCCCATCTAATAAAATACTTGAGTTACATAAGATATATATGTTCATTCGCATGAAAAATCATGGACCATAGCCCTGGTGTCCTACTAGATCTAACACGTTCAAGCCATTGGCCCTCGAGGACAATATGACCAATCTAGACTAGCAGTTTCCTCCATGGGCTCAACCTAACTTGCATAGGCTCGTTGAATCTACAACCATTTAATCAAATGGACAACACCACAAAAAATTAAACTATGCCCATTGTCACGCCCATGTCCTCAACTCTTTTTTTTTTCTTTCTAAAATCCCTAATCTTGTTCAATATGATACCCAAAATTTTTTTTGTCATAAAAGACCCCAAACTCGCATTAATATGATAAATATATCATAAATAAAATTGAAATAAAATGTGTATTCATAACACATATATAAGTTTGGATTTTCACAACAAAAAAGAGTTTGGGATACTTATGTCGTAAACAACAGATTCAGGATTTCTGGCAACACAAAATAGTAAATATAGTTTGTGTTTCTTTTGTGGTATTTTCTCTTTTTAAAAATGAATTTAATCATTCTCTTTGTTTTTCTTTTAAACTGTGAGTGGGCTTGAATGAAGACTTCTAGGACCAATCATTAATTTTCGTCAAGCCCGTCCATAAACCTCCATTGTTGTGTTTTAAAATAAAAGAAAGTAGGGAAAATTGAGAAGGGCTGTGAAAATTAAAAATAATTATAAGGTTTGTTGGTTCTGCCAAAAAAGAATATCGATCAATATTTTTATAGAAATGATTATTTATATAGTTTAAAAAACGAACGAATGAAAATTATTTCATAATACATGAAACGAGGATGCCATCAAGCGATGAAAATAATATTACATGATCGGTCAAGCTCATCGAAACCGTTAATCATGCATGAATACCCTAGAATGAAGCTAAAGAGAAAAAAAAAATTAATGATTCAAATTGTATTGGCTCGCACGATTAAATTCGACGGGCTTATCTCGAACCCAGCACAGTCCGGTACGGAAAGCCCGAGCCCGAAAAGCCCGCCCAATTAGTTAATCCTGCCCACTCGACTCCCCCTCCGCTCCGTATAAGAGTGCCCGGAAAGCGGCAGACGACCATGTTGCTGGCGGTTCAAGGCAGTTACCCTCCAGCAATCTTCTAGACCGAGCTCAACTTCTCGGTTGAACCGATCGCCGGAATTCGCAGCCAAGCCCTAGCGGCGGGAAACGGCGGAGGAGACGACGACGAGTAAAGGAAGGAGAAGGGGAATCGAAGATGTCGGGCATGGGAGACGGGTACGTGGGCACGGCCCAGGATGCCGTTAGGATCCGCCGCCTCGAGAAGCAAAGAGAAGCCGAGCGCCGCAAGATCCAGGAGCTCAAGACCAAGTCCGCCTCCGACAAGGGCCAGACGGGCCTCCTCCAATTCGGCTCCGGTACTTCCGAGGTTCGTATTCTTCGTTTTCTAGGGTTCTGTTGTTTTTCTCTGTGTAGTGATTCGGGGAGCTCTCGTTTCTTTGCGTTGTGATGTAATTGGTGCTCGTTCGATGTTGGGTGATTTTAGATTCTCGAGACCGCATTCAAGAAGGAGACTATAGGGTTGGTTACAAGGGAGCAGTACGTTGAGAAGGTGAGTAGCACTGTTATTGACTCACCCAATCCTGGCCAGTGTTTGATTGGTACACGCTTTGTGAAAATATTTGTCTTGTGTGCTGCAGAGGGTGAATATTCGCACCAAAATCGAAGAGGAAGAGAAGGAGAAACTTCAGAAGCTACAAGAAGAGTAAGTGCGGATGTTAGGACTTTAGGATTGTTGGTGTTCGTTGCACGAATTTTTGCCATTTCTTCTAGTTTATGCGGTTAATTATGATCTAGTTTAGTTACTTTGGGTTTCCTGTTTGTATGCTTCAGGGAGGAGCTTCTTCAGTTGCAAAAGCGTAAAAAGAGGAAAATTAAGGGAAGTTCTCGGTTGTCTTTCTCAGATGATATTGAGAATGGAAGTGAAGAGGATGATGGGGACATGGGTAAGAATATTTTCTAACCTTTTCCAAACTTTTGATTGGGGGATTGCTTGCCATGTCGCATGATTGTCTAGTGATAAATTGTGGCGGGTGCAGCAATCTACCATCACTGTCATAATCATGGTGAGGTGTGTGTTTATGTAAGCTGAGATTTGATCTAACTTATGCTGTTGATTGGCGGATGCACTCATCTAGAGTAAGAGACCAAAGACTTTTGCAGCTAGATTATCTTTTACATTAGCATTTGTGAAGAATTTAACAGCAATGTTGTTGAGGTATTCCTGGTCTTTAAATGACAAGAGCAAAGACTATCCAGTATATGAGAAGCCACAAGCGAGGAGTGGATTTTGCTTGAAACTTAGGAATTCTTTCTCTAGAGAATGTGTTGGTCATTACCCTCTAGAAACTGTGGAGCGACTGAGAACCCGATATCACATGTTTCCAGCATGGTTGGGTGTGGAGGAGAGAACTGACTAGCTATTGGAAGGGTCACCTAAATTTGATGTAAATTCAAAGGAGCAAAGTAGCACTTCGACATCAGGACCAGAAAAAAGAAAAAAGTAGCACTTTAATGTATTTTTACCTAAAAAGGCATTCTTTTGCAATAAAAGTTAGAACAAGAAGCTGGATATTTCCTTTTATCTCCTTATGAGAAAAACTCTTTCTTGCAGAAACACAAGAAACAAAGGGGTTGGGCCACGGTAAACTTGGCAAAGACCCCACAGTTGAAACTAGCTTTCTTCCTGACAGGTGCCACCTCTCTCTCTCTCTCTCCCCCCTCCACCCCCCCGGGCGGCTCTCTCTCTCTCTCTCTCTCTCTCTGACTGTGAATGTGAGTCACTGGATATTTATAGTGTGTTGTTGGAGTTTGTCTGCTCGCTAACACTTAAGCATAGGGACGCTGAGGATGCTTTTTCAGTGAGAGGGAGGCAGAGGAACAAGCTGAGCGAGAGAGATTGCGGAAACAGTGGCAACGCGAGCAGGAGCAGATTCGAAGTAAATTTTTGTTCTTAATATTTTCAACTAAAACTCTCACTTGTGAAACAGTCTTTGGTTTGTGACATTGTCCTTCCTCGTCTACAGATGAACCCCTTGAAATTACTTACAGCTACTGGGATGGAACGGGACATAGGCGAGTGATCCAGGCTAGTAGATCCTTTTTAAAATCACTTCTATTTTTGTGTTTGTGTGTCTGTGTCTTTTTGGATTTTTCAGCTCCAGTATTTTTCATTTGCTAAGAGCTAACTTCTCGTGTTCAGGTCAGAAAGGGTGACAAAATTGGGGATTTCCTTCGTGGTGTTCAGCAGCAACTTGCACCAGAGTTTAGAGAAATCCGGACGACTTCTGTGGAAAATTTGCTTTATGTGAAAGAAGATCTAATCATTCCACATGTGAGATCATTTTGGAATCTGGGGTGGTCATATCTATTTAAATTTGGCTTCTTCCTTCTGCTATGAGGATTTATAATCTGTTTTTCTTGTTGAATTTCAGCAACACAGTTTCTATGAGCTGATTGTCAATAGGGCTAGGGGCAAAAGTGGTCCGGTAAGGCCTTACATTTTTAACATCTACTTTTGAGTTGATTCATAATGCATTGGTTGATAATGAGTTTCTACATTAGGTCTTGGAAAAGTAGTAGAGATATGATTTATCACGTGTGTAGGACCATCGTATGCACTTAGTTGTATGGCAGTAATTTTAAATGATGCTGGGGTCCTTTGTTCCTATCTCCAAGCTGGATCCTCTTTGGTAGTCGGTAATTTCTTTTGGTAAAACCAACTTAGTTTCAAATTGTGGGAACAGATGGTTTATAAGCATCAAATTGGAATGATGTCATCTAGATTGACCTGAAAAATCTTTCTTTGTGTGTTTTTTGCCTTGAGCTTTCGTTGCATGTCGACCGGATTCTTTCTTTTGATGAAGTCTGTTATTAGAATGATTTATGAGGAGGTTTCGTTCAATTAAAATTTCTGCCTTGTCCTTTTGGTTCAAATAACTCATCTTTTTTGATCATCTTGCACAGCTATTTCACTTTGATGTGCATGAAGATGTGCGTACCATCGCTGATGCAACAATAGAGAAGGATGAGGTGCATTCCCTGCCTTTCTTTTATGACCTATGGTATTGCAAGAGAGGAGTTTGGAACATGATGCAGATGGTTGGAAGTGGTTAACGTTGATTCTTTGGTTATGATATTGAAACATTATAACCTAGCAACATTTGACTAGCACGCTTAAATGCCAGCTGCTGCATCAGTTCTTTCACAATTCCCTAATGTGGGTTTTGATATATGGGTTTTGACTGTTGAGGCCCTAGGAGACGTCAATTGCAAGCTTGAGTTAGGTAGCATCATGGGAAGTTTGTCTCTGAAATGTTGAATGCCTGAATTATTTATCAAATGAGACAGATTATCCTTATATGTTTGTGATCATTAATCACTCATTGCACTTTGATTGTTTGGGGATACCTTGTGTTATTAGTCCGTTTTCATCATAAGCCAGATTGCTGAAATGATTCCAGTCTTGTATTTTGTGCAACCCCAAGTTTAAGTCTGTACAATTTTGCGCAACGCGTGGAGGAGAATGGATTTTTATTATTGTATAATTTGTCTGCAGTCCCATGCGGGGAAAGTTGTGGAGAGACACTGGTATGAAAAGAACAAGCATATTTTTCCTGCTTCAAGATGGGAGGTTGGCACTCTCTATCTCCCCTCTGTCTCTCTGCTAAGCGAGGTTGACTCTATCATCTGACTTTGCTGCTGTGCTTTCTTTGTGCAGATATATGATCCAACGAAGAAATGGGAACGGTATACAATTCATGGTGATTGATGTAATGAAGGTGGATAGATGTTGGGGTGTCAAATTTGTTTGGCAAGCAATCACTAACTTGTTAGAGTATTTTGCTAAACTTCATGCAACTATAGATTGATACTCGGTTGAGTTTGAGTCAATTTTTTGTTTCTTTTTTTATGGCGTGCTAGTAATACATTAGTGGTGAACTCTTATTCTAGTCACTGGGATTCCTGGGTTGACTATGTTTGAGCTATCTATTCCACCCCTTTGGGAGTTAGTCTCGTGTACGGCTTTTTAACGTGGATGTCGAAAATGGCAGAAACATGACGCTAGCTTTGCGAAATCTTTGTGTCCCATCATGAAGCAACCTTACCGTTTGTCCCGTCTAGGAAAGAGCATGTTTAATCCTTGCGAAAGGATATCATTGGATGTCTAGTACCGTGTGCC
This sequence comes from Melaleuca alternifolia, assembly GCA_019926035.1. Taxonomy (NCBI): domain Eukaryota; kingdom Viridiplantae; phylum Streptophyta; class Magnoliopsida; order Myrtales; family Myrtaceae; genus Melaleuca; species Melaleuca alternifolia. The sequence goes on from JAGKPW010002331.1 coordinate 2,833,327, forward strand.
GTAGCATCGGACGCCAACGGCAAGATTGCATGCCCTCCCTAAGCGACGCAATGGCCACTCGGCTTCTTGTGAGATCTTGCCACTACGTGAGAGGATACCGTACGACGAATGTAGACGATTCTTTTTGTTTAGTTGGGACGCTGGCTCATTGATTTCTTATGAAGACCATTTCGAGCGCAGTTCAGACGGAGATGAACTTTTGCTTGTGAGGCAAATTCTTTTCTTTTTTGATTAAGCTTTTTTTGGGGGGCTGGATGATGCACTCGAGATTGGTGAATCCGGAATGAGCTAAAATTTGGCGATTTTCAGAATCGTTTATATAAGTTTTAGGTAATTTTTGTTATTCTAGTGGCGTTTTCATAATAGTTAGGTTTTCTATTATGATATTTCTTATTGTGATCAGGTTTTCTATAATAATTCGGTTTATTATAAGGGTGTTTTAGGATTTTAAATAGATAGATTTTTAATATTTTAATTTTGATAATCACGCTTAAAATAATGATTTATTCATCCATAAATTGTAACTCTTGTTTATTCAATTATTTATCGAGTTTCGGCATCAATGGATAGTTATGCGCTCCTTAAGTAGGCTTCACCAAACGGTACTTTGCGAATTGAGGAATGCTGTGAAAAAGAAAAACTCGGAATCATTGATGCCTCTAAAAAGCAAATTGAGTCTGGCCCACCGGCAAATATGTAAACGGGTTAAGAGTTCTCCTAAAAATCTTATAGATGCTTCTAACATGATTTTGCACTTTGATAAAGACATACTATTCTAGGTGCGGTATATATTTTTTTGAAAATTGAATAATTTGGTATATTCATTATAGATAATAATTAAAATTAAATGTTTTTATTGAAAATAAAAAAGGATTTTATTATCACGATAATTCATGTCTAAACATTTTCGTTGACTGTTAATTTAGTTTTGTAAACAAGCAAGTTTCAAAAAATATTTTTTAAATTAAGCATTTGCGTAAAACAAACACATTCTATTTACTTTGCCTTATGTCTTACGCTAGTTGGATCAAATGTGACTGGAAAAAGTCAGACTTTTCATGGGCATACTGTGTTTGGTCGATTTGTGGTAGAGTTCGATTGCAGGCGCAACAACCAAGACAAAGGCAAGGCATGACATATAAGGCCCGTTTGGATCGCTTTGGCAAAATTCTCTGGAGAAATGCACGTACTTTTGGGCTAAAGAGGTTTTCTGAAATGCAAGAGTGTTTGATAAAGTTTATTTTGAAAATGTATTAGGATGCAATTTTGACTTAAATGCCATTTGAAAAAAAAATTATACTTTACAAATGACTTTTGCTAATTTTTTTTGAAAATCTCGAGTTATTTGCTAGTAAAATTCACTCGCCGTATAGCCACATCGGCCATTGGCCCACAACCATCACCTAGCCTTACACGAGGTCGAGCGTCCTCAGCCCATCACTAGTGGCTGAGGCCTTCACCAGTGAGTTAAGATTTTTGAGAATTTTGAGGATATTTTCGAAATTATTAAAGTTGATCGAGGGCAAAATTAGAAGAAAAAAAAATTTACTTCAAAGAACTGCATTGGGCCAAACGATTGTAATTTTCCTAAAGTCCTTCAAATAGCGAAGCAAAAGACTATTTGCATTTAGTCAAGTAATTTGAGGGCCTCAAAGTTTATGTCAAATGTTGGACCAAATCGGGCCAATGTCCGACGTGATTAGCTAGGCTTCAGCCCAGTTTGGACGAAAGGCGCAGCCAGTACGACGATGTCCGAGATCGCGAACCGAAGCTGTCCGGGTGATCGCTTCATTTTCGTTCTGCTAATTTCTCATTTGACGGTGCGAAAGAACACCGTGTGATATTCCGTCGATAAATAGAAACGAGCAGGGGGAACCCTGGGGAAAATTGAAGGCACGAAAAGAAAAAAAGACAGAAGAAGCAGCGAGAGCGTTGACCGTCGGCAGCTGCCCTCCTCTCCAGAGATGGCAATGACGAGCTTTAGGGTTTTCTTCCTCGCCCTCCTCCTCCTCCTCGCCTCCCCTCTCCTCCATGGTTAGCTCGATTGTCCCTCCCTCCTTCTCCTGCTCTAGATCTGCCGTCATTTGTGATTCGCTCCCTTCGTTCTCGTTCGGTGTTTTCCCTGATTTGGATTCGGTGGGCATTTTTGTGCATGCGACGTTTCTCCTGTTAGCGCGATGCGATCGCTTCGATCTGTCATCGTGCGAGAGGTGCGGTCAGCGTTTTTGGCTTTGTCTCTCGATGGAATTCGCGCGCGTTGTTCGGATCCGTATCGCGCCGCCCTTTGGAGAAGCTGAATTCTGAGTAGGTTCGAGTTTGTTTTGTTTACTTTGTCGTGCGCGTGGATTCGCGGCGGTGGCCTGTGTGGGGTTGTCGAAGCGTATGCACGAGCTTCATTCAAGTCCATACCAGTTGTAGAGGAATAGCGCTCTCGAATTGCTGATTAATGGCATCGTGGTTTTACTGTTCACTACCTCTTATGACACCTGCCTTCATCGTCTCGATTTGGTAAATCCACTGTGCGATTGCATGTCGTTTGAACGTTAGGATCTCTGTTTTACTGTTTGTGCGTTGTTGTTGCTAAAGGGATCGATATCGGATTGACTTGCTTGCCTTCTGATTTTGTTGATCCATGTCTGTTCAAATTGTTCATCCTCGGATTCCATCATATCTTTTTTCTCGTTGATGTCAACTTTTAGGACAAAAGCTTTTTAGCTTGTTGTGCTTATCACATGGATCGTCTACTTGATAGTTGCTAGGTGTCAATCGGAAGCAGAAGTGGATGTTGCAGAGGCTGCTGAAGAAGGGGGTGAACTTGGAATTGTCGGTGAAGATGTCCAAGAGTTTGGAGATGGAAACTTCAGTCCAGCTCCTGGTGTAAACACAGTTTGCGTTTTCCCGAAAAACAGCGCAAAAGGTGAGTCTTCTAGAATTATCGGGTATTTATTTTTTCATGCCAAGATTGCTTATCTTAACCTAAATCCCTCTTGCAGTGGTGCCAGCAGGAGAAGAGGCTGAACTGCTTGTTGGATTAAAAAATGATGGTAGTGGATTTCTTTCTCTGACGTGTCATATCCATTATCTTGATGTATTACATCCTGTGTCAGTTGTTTCAAATTAGCAATGTCCATGTGGACATACAATGCAAGGGGCACTCTTGGCTCCTATCAATCTCATTGGAGGTTGTGTGCAGTTGGGGGCCTTGGGGTTGTCTTGCTATATATAATAATTCTCCTATTTTGATTTTCCTAAGCTTGATCCTCAAATTCCACTTTCCTTTTGTGACTCATTACAGCACATTCTGATGTCAACGTGATTGCCGTTAAGGCCAGTGTTCATCTTCCCTTTGATCATAACTTGTTGGTTCAGAATCTAACTACTCAGGTAAATTTCTGTGTGCTTGTAAATAGTGCAAGATGCTTTTGGATCGATTCCTGATCTATCTGCCACTGAATTCCAGTGTAGACAACTATAAAAGTTTTTGCTGCTAATGACTGAAAAAGTAGAAAGAGAGAGTTTCATTATTGTGAAACCCTTTTTTGTTTTTGATATTTTACTCCTCATCACTGATTGCTGCTAGCTGGTTGCTCAGTAAATCTTAAAACATATCGATGTGATAATTAGCGTCATTTTGTACAATTGGGAATTGTGGTTTTTCAGCTTGAACATTAGGCTCAAGTCTTGATGCGATTCTATCTTCGAGCTTGTTGACTTAATTAACTGGCTGTAAAGAGCTTGAAATATCTTGGTGCCATATCACTGAATTAGTCTTGCTTAGTCGCAAAGGGAAAAGCAAAATCCCGTTTGCTGATAATTTCTGAAAAGCTGTTCGTGGATCATTTCTGAGAAGCTGTAGATGCTGCTTTTCCTCCTTTTATTGTACATTAATCATTACTTTTGTGTTTCATGCCTAAATCATTTATGTAAGTAATCTGCATTTGTGCTTGTTTCTTCGGATTTCAGTATGCTTCATTAGACAAGAAAGAAAACATTAAGATCATTTTGGGATCTGCCACATGAGGAAAGAAGAATGTTGTCGTTGAAGCTTGTGATACAATTTTTGGTTTATTTATTTGCTTTCTATCCGTATTTGAAATTTCCTAGCAAAATTCTCTGTTGGCTTTTATGTCTTAAGTTGCTTCAGTGGTCAAGCAATTCATTTATTGGTTTCTTTCCATTGTAGGGTTTCAACAATGCTTCAGTTCCAGCTTCTACACAGGCTACCTTTCCCTATATTTTTGCTGTCAGCAAGTTCTTGCAGGTAGATATCTGGGAATATCTATGTATTGGTATTTTATTCTATCCAATGATTAAATCTTGGCTGTGCTCCTTGCTTGTGTGTTTATTCTTTCACTACTACAACCACTTAAAAATCTACTACTTGAATGTATGCAGAGAGTTTAAGCAGTTATTTTTCCCTGCAGGCCGGAAACTTTGATCTCGTGGGCACCATTATCTATGAGATAGACCAGCAACCATATCAAAACATCTTTTACAATGGAACAATTGAAGTTGTTGAAGCTGGCGGTTTTCTCAGCGTCGAATCTGTTTTTCTTGTTACTCTGGGGATTGCCCTTCTTGTCCTCCTCGGTTTATGGATCCGTGGGCGGATACAGCAGCTCTCAAAGGTACTAGATATTGGAGTATGTTTTATCCTTTACAATAGATATGGTCTATAGACAATCACAATTTTTTTATTGGATATCTTGTTTGTGGATACTACAATTATTTCATAATTTAATCTACTCTCTTGTCCCTTTGTGATGTGCTTTTTTCAATCTATAATTTTTTTGTATTTTGTTTTCATCTATTCCTTGATGATACTATCTACGCTATTATTTATGTGTGCTTGTGGTTGTGTGAGATAATGGAAACGCCAATCATGTTTTGACCCCTTCTATTTTTATCAAGGGTGATAACAAATGAATTTTTTATTACATCACGATCCTTGCATCTCCATATGTGCATTAAGGTCTTTTTGTTTATTTACTCACTTCAAATGTCTTAACTGGTCCTTGGGTTCTGGTTTGTTTAGAAAACCAGGAGGGCACCTAAGGTTGAAGTGGGAACTGGGACAACCGATGCCTCATTGGATGAATGGCTTCAGGTGCGTTTTGCATAATTGCATTGATTTCCATAGATCTTTTCTTTGAAATACTTTTTTTTTCCATGTCAATAGTCTTTGGTTGAAAATTGAACCGTGCCTTGTTTGGAGATGTTATTTTCTGTATTTCTAGTATTTGGGCTAGAGAGAACTGCTATTGTTGTGGACACATATCAACCTGGGAATGTCTTGATAGCACATACAGCAATGCTGCTAGTCATTGGGTGTGAACATAATAATGGTTGCATTATGACCATTTAAGTGCCCTCACCTTTGAATTGTGTTCTGTGCTATGGGCAGATCAACTTCCCTACCTGAATGTACCTCCCTTCCCTTCTTCTGCTCTGGTTGTACTCATCTTAGTGAAATCAGATTTGCTCAGTCATCTTGTTTGAAACAATAGTGTGCCTAATCTGTCTAATCATAGAGTCGGAGTGTTTGCTCTCTTCCCCACATATCAAATTTAGAGTCTCTTGTTTCTCCTTGGATCAAAAGGCTGTGGTCCTCATTCCCCTGGTTCTATTTTACCCTCAAAACCCCCTAAACGAACATTGCTGTTGTTGTATAGCCATATATCCATGTAGACAAGAGGCCTTATCCTGTTCTCTTACATTGTAAGTTGTGTGAACTTTTTGTCTATCAGCAGTAAAACTGGTTTGGGCTTGGTTCTTCCTAGTGTGGAAGGGTGGTCTCACAGATTATTTTCATTTGTCGTTTCCATTGGTTACCCATGGTGACAACCCAATAGTTGCAAGGGTGAGGGACGAGTCTGCTGTTCAAAACCTGATGCTAGTGAGTTTCCTTCAAAAGGAAAGTAATGCATGTTTCTAGAGTAGGGTACACCCGGAGGTAACAATTTGGCCAAGAAACTGAGATAGAGAGAATAAGTCTATGTCTCATGTTTACTGCAATAATCTGTTAAATGGAGGGGAAATGGGGACTCCTTTAATTGATGAGGAAAAATGTGTAGCTTTATTATCAACATCTTTGAACCTACAAATTAACTACAAGAAATGTTGATGCCATTTTATGTGGCAAAAGCAGAATAGTTATTCCAGAAATTTTGTGTAGGTTTTATTTAAATGTCGTTTGAGCCATAGTATGTGAATTGGCAGATGGATCAGTAATTCATTTAGCACCGTGTGCATTATATACTTAAATTTTATTGCTGTACCAGATAATGGCCAAGGGTTCAAACAGGTATCATGAGCAAATGCTAATCATTCACACTGAACTTCAAGGAAATGAGGGCTCAAAGGATATGAGTCTCATGCAAGTATTTAGCTATATTATGATTATTTGTGACAATGACTGGCAGATCTGATGCCGACTAAGATAACATTTAACTGTTGTTCATCTAGCGCGTGTGCTATGAGGTCATACTTAGGGTTGATTTACAATGAGAAATCTCGTCCTCAAATGAATGTGTACCTCATGTTGTTGATACACTTTTTTTACACACGATATAGTTTTCTGAAAGAGCTTGTAATAATTCTCTGCAGGGAACTGCTTATACGCAGTCTCAAGCCAGCAAGTCGAAGAAGAAGAAGTAGATAGGCGTTCTGCAACTTCAGGTGCGCAAAGCATGATAATTTGAGAAGAGCAGGCTATTGAGACTTGCGCTAAACATTGGGATTTGGATAATTGAGAGAGCAGGAGTTTGAGGTAGTTCTCGGAGTTAGTTTTACAAAGAATCTGCCTAGCTATTGTAGCATGTTGAAGAATACTTTTTTAACATTTCTTGTCATTGGATATTCTTAAAAGTCAGAGGCTTCTCACCGGGAACCTGTATTTTTGAAATAGGGAGGAAACAGTTGTTCTAGAGCCAAGAGCTTATAGTCACATCTTGTTTCACTAACTGCCTTCCCGCCAGTCTTAACTTATATGGTGCTGGCCCGTGGCCATCACATTTTGTCAGCCAACTGATTTGTTTCTCTAGCCGGCTGAGAGTGTATCTATCACATAGTAAACTAACTAGTATTTGTGCTCAGAAGTGTATGGTCTGGAAAAAATTCCGTCAGTTCTGACTGTAATCCGCAAAAGTGAGCGTGACAACTAGTGGGCGGCACTCTTAATTCACCTGTCAATATGGAAAGCGATACTGATGGGGAATGGAGGCTTGATGTTGATGGTTGGTGGTGAAGGCGACTTGGAGCAATTGCTTCATGTCCCACCTTCATTGGCAAGCATTGTTAAATGAAAGCGTAACTTCTTGTTGGACTTGGACATGCATCAAAACATAACCAGTAGTTGTAACGGCACCTGAATCTGGACCTGCATTCTTCGAGAAATTGTACCCTGAGAGTTTCGGGGCTGTCGAGTAAATTTATAAGCAAAATTTCTTTCTTAGTGGATGACAATCTCGTGGAGCTGTACAGGTTGAAATAGCGGATGATATTGGCGGTTAGTATTCTGCGAGTATTGCCCAAGAGGTGCTATTGCTGTTGGTGGTCAGTCTCGCCATCTGGATAGTAATATAGCTGATTTACTTTCGACTGTTGACAGGGCAACGAGCAATTGAGCTAAAAAACAAACCTGAAAGGTGCCGAAGTTCTCCGGTTTGCATGGTTATAAGCGACTTTGGTTGCTCTCTATTGAATTGGGAAGAAAAAGTGGCGATTAGGACACGCATTCGGGAGATCAGGCTATGAATGTTTTTCTTAAATTCCCTTTGTGCAGGTCTCTCGGTTTGGTAGAGTGGGTACTCTTTAACACCTCTCAACAGCGGAAACGGATTCACCTTGCGTGCAGGGCCAAGAGCCCCGCCTATTGTAGTGGGGCACCCCATCCAATGGGCGGTCAGGCTATTCCGGTCCCTCAACAGCATTAGCCCGATAACAAGAGTCGACCCGTGTTGAACTTTGTCGTGATTACGGTTTGACATTTCTCGGTACTATGGTCCCATGTGTTTTAATGCGTCTTCCACGTGTGAGGCGGAGACTGCACCGTACTTAACTAGTGATAAAAGAAAAGATTGTACAAAGAACGGAATCAAATTTTTCGAGATGTCACTAGGCCCCAGGAATGTGAAGAACTTATCACTGGCCAATCTGTCCGAAGATAGAATGAAAATCACACGAAGTGGCTATTTAATTCCAGCGGTAAAGATCAGAAAAGCAGTGGACTGTATAGCATCCTAGCCGGGGACAGAAAAAGATCAGAGAAGCAGTGGACTGTATAACATCCTAGCCGGGGAGAAATCGACCGGGTGATACGAAAAAGCTTAAAGTTTTATAGTAAAAAGTAGCACTTACGGCTCATGTGACACTTGAGGACGATAGAGGTGCCAAATTAAGACTCCGTATGGTCCTTACGTTGTCATGCCCGCGATGCAAGGGAACCTTTGCGTCAGTAACCGAGCATTCGTCCATCGGTCCAATAGCATACTGGGACGAGGAAACCTATTCCGCATGTAGTCTGCATGTGATCCATCTCAATGGCAACGTACTGTCATTTTGGCAGGTCGGTGTCACCTCATATGACTCGGAAAGAAAATTGGTTCGGCTCAATACACTTGGATTCACATTTGAATGAAGGTGATCTGCATCTGTTCCTCTCGAAATGGCTTAAATGGTCGCGTACTTTCAAGGGATGTTGGCTTTCGGGTCAGCAAAGTATAAAAATACGGAGTCACACATTTTCAAGTTCCATGAGATCGGAGAGACTAATACCTTCCTTAACTCTTCCGGGGGAAAAAGCACACTATTAATGACAGCAAGTGAGCTGTCCTGTGTCTGAGCTGGTTCAACCAAAAAAGGAAGTTCAACTAAAAAAGGAACAGCTCTTTTTTTTTTTTTTTGGGCAGTTGGGGAGCTTAATCAATAAAGATTATGGAGACTTTGGGGCAAGCAAGGAAAATGGTATGTGCGCATTACTGTCCTATTTACTGCGGAGGTACTAGACAAGGGGTCCCTAACCTCATGTGAGGCCAATAACTGTGACATGGTATGAGGCCTTGGCGCTCTCCTCTCACGTTATATAACATGGTCTAGCGTAGCTAGTTCGGTCATCCAGAACTAAAATTTTCTCTGCTGCACCGTGAAGTCCCGATGAGGATCTGTCCGGCGCTGCTGTGCTGCTTGGTCTCCTTGCTGTTTGCTGCGAGTTTCTGCTGGGGAGATGGGGACAAGGTTGAGGTTGTCGGTGCTGGAGAATGTACATATTGTGAACGAAGTAACATTGATGCCAAGAAAGCCTTTTCAGGTACAACAATTAGTCGTGTCACTATAAGCATTTTGCATGTTACACATCCGATGCCAGTAATTTTGGCCTTGTGATGGGGTCAAGATGAAATTGTTTGCGCTCATTCTGCCCGCCTAATCAAACTAAGACAAAGTAGGAAGCAAGTTTCTAATTCAGTTTGAATCTTCTCGTAAGCAAATTATTTGAACATGTTCGGCTTACAAGTTGGTATGAGCCATCCTTCGACTGCCCCCGCAACAAGAATATCACGGTGTCCTTCCACAGTGCTCATGACTGGGTCACATACTTACCAGATTTATTTTCTTTCATTAAGACATACTCTACAGTCGATGTCCGCATGTCATAGTATGTCCCGTACTTTCATGTTCTAGAACAGGATTACGAACATTCTTAGGGAAGAGAGCCTGATTAGACATCATTTGTGGACAATCATGTTCATGTCTTCTTTGATTGCATCTATGTTGGTCTAAGTTGGACAGAGAGCCATCCGCATACGGTTAAGAAAGTAAACCTAGTGATCAAAATTTCTGGAATCTCAGTAAAAAAAAAAAATTCCTATGATAGGCATTGTCGTTCGGTTTGCTTTCTTAACCATAGATTTCAAATATTTTTGTTTTTGCATATGCATGCAACGTAAGAATGTTGAGCAGGATGTGCAGACGGAAACACATGGCTTCAGGCAACCCAAGAAGAGATAACTTTATCACGCTGCAGATCCATCATAAAACCATAATATAGCATCCAAAGCTAATGAGAAGGCCAATTCAATGATGTAATTTTTATTTCAGGCATTCGTGTGTCAATCGATTGCCTCACGCCCGAAGGAGAATACAAGAGGAGAGGAGTAGGAGAACTGAATGAAGAAGGAAAGTTCAAAGTATTGCTTCCTCCCGATATCTTAGTAGATGGGAAGTCAAAAGAAGAATGTTATGCACAGCTTCACAGCGCAGCCGCGACACCGTGTCCCTCTTATGGCAGTCCCAAGTCCTCCAAGATAGTTTTCAAGTCCATTACTCATGGAAAACATACGTATGAGTTGGCTGATAAGCTTAAGTTTTCCCCAGTGACGTGCGCGTCTGCCTTCTTGTGGCCTTACTTCAAGCACCCAATGCCTAAGTTCAAACCACTCGTGAAGGGCTTCGGTCATCCATTATTCCCTCCAAAGAAGCTTGCTCCTCTACCACCGAAGGTCTTCCCTCCTATATATAAGAAGCCTCTCCCTCCACTCGTGCCGATATATAAGAAACCGCTTCGACCTCTGATCCCGACGTACAAGAAGCCGCTTCCGCCACCGATACCATTGGAAGAGAAGCCACTTCTTCCATTTGTCCCTAAATTCAAGAAACCGCTTCTGCCGCCGATACCGGTATTCAAGAAACCGCTCCCACACCCCATTCCTACGTTGAAAAGGCCATTCAAGAAACCGATGCCACAGCCATTTCCAATTTTCAAGAAGCCGCTGCCACCGCCTTTCCCATTCTTCAAGCCCCTTCCTCCGTTCTATAAAAAGCAGTTCCCCGAGATCCCTCCCGAGCAACCCAATTTTAGGGAGTTGCCTCCCTTCGTACCACATCCTTGAGAAGTGTTGAAACATGAACTTCAGGTCTACGAGGAGGAACTCGTTCAATAAGATGAAGGCTGAGAGTTTTTGCTTCTGCAATGATGCCTCAATAATAGGAGCACTATTAGTTGCGTTGTTGGAAAATCATGAGATGAGAGGATGATTAAATAGTAAAAACCAGTGTACTGTTGTTACTTGCTTATGCCAACAAATGTGTTGTCTATGTGTGTGACTTGTTGCATTTGTAGTCCCTTTTAGCTTTTGAACCTCGTATTGCGAAGCTATTATGCCTCGAGAAGTGTTATCTCCATTCTACAACGATTGTCAATAAGACTGAGCACCATATATCGAATGTAAACGATTTCAAGAGCTTCCTGTTAGGGACTTGGTGTCCCAAGAGTTGTGAATGAGAAATGCACTTCAGCAGCACCTTCACAGAACAATGTGACTCTTCGTTCATGTCATTTCATTTTCGATCAGTCGTGTCTTTTCAACCAATAGGCGCCATTTTTCGTCATGCATATTCGGACATAAACTGAATCATTTTTTAGTCTGGTCGATGATCATTTATTCTGGTTGGTCTTGCATGTGTGCGGTATCATTCAACTATACGGTTGAGTTCGAAGGTTTTTCCTTGTAGTACCGCGAGAGAGAGACGAGGTTCGTTCTATCCTGGGAGGCGACTTGCCACATACGCTTGGTATCGGATTAGCGGGCAAAAATTGTCTTAAGGACACGACGTGAATTCGTCGGGCTCGAACCTAAACGATTTTTTTTCTGTTCAAGCATTCCAAGGATCGACGCTCCAACTTGAGACCAGGTTCTGTTATTTATTTTTTGTTGTTACTGAACACTGCTTGATTGGTGCTTTCTAATCTATTTTGTCCGAACACTTTTGCTGCATCTTTATTCTACAACAATCTTAAGACGATTTTCACTTTGTGTTCGGATTTTGCCCTTGGTTTGTTTAGTGTCGGTCGTGGTTCAATTTATCTCATTCTATTTCCTCGGTGATTGTTTGATGCTCGGCCGTTATTCTATTTTACCTCTCATCCATACACTGACTCTCGAAGCACCGAAAACGTTGAACCAATATTAAAATATCATTTTTGTTTCAATAACTTTGCATCCTTGAATCATTTTGTTCTGTGAGACTGGCTGTTAGCGTGGGTTCAATTATTTATTGTATTTAACTTACTCAACCGCTCTTCGAAGTTTTGTGAATCACGCCCATAACACAGCCGTTCTACGAATTTTTTTTTTCAAGTTGTTGATATTCGGTTTAGCAAACTTTTGCTTTCACGTTCATTCCTTTTGTTTGAAAATATTGTTCGAATTTTTTTTTAAATAGTGAACGTGTTGTGGTAAGACCAATATTGGGTCCTCTTTTCTACCAGTTTTGTCGAATTTTGTTACGTTGGTCTTGTTTTTCTTTAAAAGGGGTTAACTTTTGAATTATTAATTTCGGTCTCTTCTTTTGAAGCATTCTGTGGTGTTAATCTCCATTTTTTACATTCGGTCCAATTAGTGAAACCGAAGGTTTCTGTGACTTGCAACCTTCTTTTACCGAAGTTTGGTCTTCCAAGTTTTGACCGAAGCTACTTGTATTTCAAAGTTGCTTGACCGAAGTATTCTGTGAGTTGCCATGTTTGACCGACGCTTTCTGTGTCCAAGCATTTGACCGAAGTTTTCTGTCATTTGTGAAATTTTTACCGAAGCTGTTCAATAATCTGTTTAGTTTATTTTACTGCTTTGATTACTGATTTGCTCTCGAATCAGTGCCTTGTTTTTATTTTTGATTATTCCTTGAGGCACGAGCTTTCTGTCCTTGTGCAGAAATGGCTGAAAGTTCTACAACTTTCATGACACCGATTGTTGCATCGGCTCCGACTCATGGAGAGAAGCCGGAGAAGTTCAATGGGACTGATTTTAAGAGGTGGCAACAAAAGATGCTGTTTTACCTCACGACATTGAACTTGGCAAGGTTCCTCATGGAGGACGCTCCAAAGTTGGAGGATGGAGAGACAAACAAGGAGAGGTTTGCCGCGGTGGATGCATGGAAGCATTCCGATTTCTTATGCCGCAACTACATACTAAATGGTCTAGACAATTCCTTATACAATGTTTATAGTCCGTTGAAGACGGCTAAGGAATTGTGGGAGAGTCTTGAAAAGAAGTACAAGACAGAAGATGCCGGGTTGAAGAAATTCATCGTCGGCAAATTTCTTGATTTCAAGATGGTGGACCACAAGCCTATCCTAAGTCAAGTGCAAGAGCTCCAAGTCATCGTCCATGATATTCATGCGGAAGGGATGATTATAAGCGAGTCTTTCCAAGTGGCTGCATTCATTGAAAAGTTGCCGCCATTGTGGAAAGATTTCAAGAACTATCTCAAGCATAAGAGAAAGGAGCTATCCCTTGAAGACTTGATAGTTCGACTAAGGATAGAGGAGGACAACCGAAATGCTGAAAAGAAGGTTCGCACAAACCTTGAGTTGTCAAAAGCTAATGTAGTTGAGGCAGAAGGATCAAAGTCCTTCAAGAAAAGAAAGAGGCAAGGAGAGAGATCCACCCAAGGCCAAGGCCAAAAGAAGTTTATTGGCAAATGCTACAATTGCGGGAGGGCTGGACATCGAGCTAAAGATTGTAGAGCCAAGAAGAAGCAAAAATCTCAAGCTCATGTGGTGGATCAAATTTCCAATGGCATTAATGATATTAATCTTACAGCTGTGATATCACAATGCAATATGGTGGGAAACCCCAAAGAATGGTGGGTTGATACCGGAGCTACTCGTCACATTTGTGCGAGTAAGAATATGTTCTCATCATACACACCTATGGCAAGTGATGAAATACTCTATATGGGTAATTCGTCAACTTCCAAGATTGAAGGCATTGGAAAAGTTGCTCTCAAGATGACATCCGGAAAAACCGTGACACTAGTTGATGTTCTACATGTGCTAGACATTCGCAAAAACTTAGTGTCCGGATCTCTCCTTATTAAGAATGGTTTCAAGTTGGTTTTCGTAGCCGATAAGTTTGTACTCTCTAAGAATGATGTGTTTGTAGGAAGGGGTTATCTTAGTGATGGCCTCTTCAAGCTGAATGTAATGACTGTGGTGCCTACTAAGGCTAATAATAATAAAGCTCCTATTGCTTATGTTTGTGAGTCTTTCAATATTTGGCATGCTAGATTAGGTCATGTTAATTATAAGTCAATAAAGAAATTGATGAGCTTGGACATTTTGCCAAAGTTTGATTGTCCAAACGAGAAATGTGAAGTATGTGTAGAATCTAAATTTTCTAAGCTGCCATTTCATTCTGTAGATAACCGAGAGACAGAACTTTTAGATTTAATACACACGGACATATGTGACATGAAATCAATACCTTCTAGAGGGGGCAAGAAGTATTTTATCACTTTCATTGATGATTGCTCTAGGTATTGTTATCTATATTTGCTCAATAGCAAAGACGAAGCAATTGATGCATTTAGAACTTATAAGACCGAAGTAGAAAATCAATTGCAAAAGAGAATTAAAATGATAAGAAGTGATAGAGGAGGTGAATATGAATTTCCTTTTGAGGAAATTTGTGCCGAGTCTGGTATTATTCACCAAGTCACTCCTCCCTATGCGCCACAAGCCAATGGAGTGGCGGAAAGGAAGAACCGGTCCTTAAAGGAAACAATGAATGCATTGTTAATCAGCTCCGGTTCACCACAGAATTTGTGGGGGGAAGCTGTCTTGACAGCAAATCTTATCTTAAATAGAGTACCCCACAAAAAGACACAACAAACTCCCTATGAGAAATGGAAAGGCAGAATGCCTAACTTGAATTATCTCAAAGTGTGGGGGTGTTTAGCTAAGGTCGCAATTCCTAAACCTAAAAGGGTTAAGATAGGACCTAAAACTGTTGATTGTGTTTTTATTGGATATGCTCTTAATAGTAGTGCATATCGGTTTCTAGTTCATAAATCCGAGGTCCCAGATATACATGTTAATACAGTTATTGAATCAAAGGACGCAACGTTCTTTGAGAATATATTTCCGTATAACATAGTATATGATTCAATTGGAAACAATAAGAGACCTCGAGAGACTACGTCTACAGACGTTCCTATTGAGGATGAACCTAGATGTAGTAAAAGGCAAAGGACTTCTACGTCTTTTGGACCAGATTTTCTAACTTATTTGTTAGAAAATGAGCCTCAGACCTTTCAAGAGGCTGTGACATCTCCTGAAGCTCCATTTTGGAAAGAAGCTATAAACAGTGAAGTCGAATCAATTCTATCGAACCATACTTGGGAATTGGTTGACCTTCCTCCTGGTAATAAACCACTACAAAGTAAGTGGATTTTCAAGAGGAAAATGAAAGCGGACAATACTGTTGATAAGTACAAGGCAAGGCTTGTAGTCAAAGGATACAAGCAACGAGAAGGCCTTGATTATTTTGACACGTTTTCACCTGTCACTAGAATAACATCTATAAGGATGTTGATTGCTATAGCAGCAGTGTACAGGTTTGAAATCCATCAAATGGATGTGAAAACGGCTTTCCTAAATGGGGACCTTGAGGAAGAGATTTATTTGGAACAACCTAAAGGGTTCATTGTTCCAGGACAAGAAAAGAAAGTATGTCGGCTGATCAAGTCATTATATGGCTTGAAACAAGCACCGAAGCAATGGCATGCTAAATTTGATCAAGTAATGTTGTCGAATGGTTTCAAGATAAATGAGTGTGATAAATGTGTTTATATCAAGGACACTCAAGAGGGTCTTACCATTCTATGCTTGTATGTGGACGACATGCTTATAATGGGCAGCAATAGTGAGGTTGTTAAGGCAACCAAACGCATGCTCACAAAGAAATTTGATATGAAAGATATGGGAGTTGCAGATGTGATTCTGGGAATAAAAATCCTTAAAACAAATGAAGGATTGGCTTTGTCCCAATCACATTACATAGAGAAGATTCTTGAAAAGGGTAAGAATCTGAACTTTGCTTCGAAAAAGACTCCGATAGATATTAGTTTACATCTTTCAAAGAACACTGGCAAGAGTGTATCGCAAAATGAGTATGCTAGTTTACTAGGCAGTTTAATGTATGTCATGAACTGTACTAGGCCGGATATAGCTTGTGTTGTGAGCAAGCTAAGTCGATTTACAGCTAGTCCAAACGAAGATCATTGGAAAGCAATGACACGTGTATTGGGCTACTTGAAGCATACTCAAAATTATGCATTGCATTACACAAGATATCCTGCGGTACTTGAAGGATATTGTGATGCAAATTGGATAACCGGCGTTAGAGACACTAAATCAACAAGTGGGTATGTGTTTACACTTGGTGGAGGAGCAGTGTCTTGGAAATCATCCAAGCAAACTTGCATTGCAAGGTCTACGATGGAAGCAGAATTTATTGCTCTGGATAAGGCTGGTGAAGAAGCGGAATGGCTTCGGAATTTTTTGGAAGACATTCCTAATTGGCCTAAACCAATGCCAGCTGTGTGTATTCATTGCGATAGTCAAGCGGCAATTGGAAGGGCAAAGAATGTCATGTATAATGGTAAGTCTCGACACATTCGTCGAAGACATGATACCATAAGAGAACTAATCTCTAGTGGAATTATCACAATTGACTACGTTAAGTCAATGGATAATGTTGCGGATCCACTTACAAAAGGCCTAACTAGAGAATTAGTTGAAAAAACATCCAAGGGAATGGGTCTAAGGCCTGTAAAATAAGTCTTCATAGCGGACACCCTACCTATATGACTGGAGATCCCAAGAACTAGGTTCAAAGGGACAACTAAGTTATGAAGACGGTATAGCGTACTGTCAACTATTACTCATTCTCGTGGAAGGACAGTACTAATAAGAAGAGGTTAAGCGTAAAGCTTTTAATGAATCTGAATTGGATATATGATATATCACGGAATTCAGAAATCACCTATGTGAGTGCGAAGTGAGGGCCGCTTCTATGAGAATTCGAAAGGCCGGTTCTCTAAAGCATTCATGAGACCAGGCGGTGTTCATGGCCAAAACGAACACAACAGTGAGAACCAACTGTATCCAAAGAGAAAGTTGTGTGTTTTCTATTGTCTTGGCTTACATCAAAAGGTTGGCAGTTCAAAGACATCGCGTCTACTAACCGACCGTAAGTCCGATAGATTTCACTAGGGACAGTTCAAAGTCTCTGACTACTAATCCCAATGCAACAATCTCTACTCGAATAACCGCACACTGTATTTCATGCATTTCATGCATAAACGAAGGGTCAAAATAGCTGAATTCCTCATTCATGTGGGGGATTGTTAGGGACTTGGTGTCCCAAGAGTTGTGAATGAGAAATGCACTTCAGCAGCACCTTCACAGAACAATGTGACTCTTCGTTCATGTCATTTCATTTTCGATCAGTCGTGTCTTTTCAACCAATAGGCGCCATTTTTCGTCATGCATATTCGGACATAAACTGAATCATTTTTTAGTCTGGTCGATGATCATTTTATTCTGGTTGGTCTTGCATGTGTGCGGTATCATTCAAATATACGGTTGAGTTCGAAGGTTTTTCCTTGTAGTACCGCGAGAGAGAGACGAGGTTCGTTCTATCCTGGGAGGCGACTTGCCACATACGCTTGGTACCGGATTAGCGGGCAAAAATCGTCTTAAGGACACGACGTGAATTCGTCGGGCTCGAACCTAAACTGATTTGTGCCTAGCATTCCAAGGATCGACGCTCCAACTTGAGACCAGGTTCTGTTATTTATTTTTTTGTTGTTACTGAACACCGCTTGATTGGTGCTTTCTAATCTATTTTGTCCGAACACTTTTGCTGCATCTTTATTCTACAACACTTCCATTATTCTCCGAGTGACTAAAATCACTTATGGTCTCTTCAAGCTTATAATAAACTCTCTTATGATCTTCCAAATGGCCTGATGCAATAGCTTTTGGTTCTTCACCATCATATGATGGAGTGATATTCCCTTGAGTTCATCAAGCCTACTGGGCTAGAGGCTCAAATCAAATAGATTCACTAGCATGAATCAGTCAAGAGAACCATCAATAGACTGTCCCCCTCGTCGGGCACATTATACTAAATCAGTTCGCCTGGCTCCCAAGTGGGTTGCCGGTATTGCTTGGCAATAGCATTAGGTCACAAAGGAGAATTGCAGGCTAACAGAGGTAGCGTACAGTGTTTTCTCTCAAGGTGCATTTAAGCCTTGACGTTTGGTGAGGTTTCTATTGCAAAACATTTTATGGGAATCATGCACAAGCTTGAAAAAAAGAGCCGGTTGAATCAATGTGGCGTGCTCACTTTGGAAACTAAAATGCCAAGATCTCAAGGACACGATTATTTACAAATTCGGTCTGCGAATTAAAGGAGGTTGTTACATTTGCTCCGTCCATGCCAACCAGAACTGCACTTTGAATGAGGTTTTGGCCTGTTGAGACAGTGTGATGTTAGCCATTCAAAGCATTAGAATTTAAGCGGCGAATAGCTTAGTGAACGACTAACAACCGATATAGAAAGGGAGCTTTGAAATCGAACGCTGTGAAAGCGAATCAACAACTCATCATCGATGAAAATGTTAAGGCATAAATCATTGTTGACGATGATGGAAGCATTCTCCGTCGACAGATTTTCCTAAGCAAATACTACTCACCAAGACACCAACAACATCAGCACACGACCAAGTGCTGACAACTGAAGTTGCTCATGTACTAAGCTCCGAGACTGTCCAAAGTGGAAGCTGAGCTTCCACATCTGAAGTTGAAGCCCAAATATGCCAAGACCAGGAGCAAAGCCCAAAACTTTGAGCCCAATTTCAAAACCCGCGTGTTAAACCTCTCGAGCAGTCGGAATCTTGAGCGGGCACTCTCCCCCTTTCTTCGTCGTCTTCTTCAACATTCTTCAGTTCCAAGCACCGAAGCGCCAAAATCAAACCACCTCAATCTCTCTTTCTCCTTGTCTCTCCTTCCTCTTCATGTGATTCAGCAGTCGGCGCCAACTCTTCTTCGTCACTCCTAATGGCGACGGTCAAGTCCGTCGACGCCTCCCTCTGGTGGGTCTCCTTCTCCTCCCTGCTCGCCGAGCTCGAAGAAGCTCCCCTCTCCGCCGCCCTGCCTCCTTCTCTCGTAAGGCGCCCTTCCTCCTCTTCTGGGCATCTCTTGCGTTTTGAGGGTAGTGGGTGCGACGAGGCTCCGAATGTATTTGCTCGTGCAGGTAAAGAAGCTGGCGGAGAACCGCTCTTGGCTCTTGGACACTGTGTTGCTGTTTAGGCCGCCGAACGCGAAATCGAAGGAGGCTTTGGCCTCGCAGCGGCTTAAGATGGGTCCTCGTGAGCTGAGCGTGAAGCCTGAATTGAGAGACAAGGCTTTGGCTATCAGTTCCATCTTGGTGAGCCAACAACCGAGCCCATTGTCGGCATTCATCGATTGAGTTTTCTAGCCATCGTTTATGTTTTTCAGTTGAATGTTGTCTAGGTCTTAAAATTGGATAAGATGGTGCGAAATCTTTTCCCGGTTTGATGCGTTATGGAGTTTGTACTTTCCCGTTGTAGGGTTTGGATGAGGTGCAGTCCTACATTCTTGTCGAGAGGTCGATGGAGCACCAGAATGTGGCTGTTGATTCATTGGTTCAAGAGTTTCCTCACGCGGTGAGAGGCTGTTGGCTGTTCCTCCTTCTGTATAGTCATCATTTTCTCGATTTGGCATTTGCTGGTTTGGAATCGTTAGAAATTTTACTTCACAGCTTGTTCATATAGAATCGATCCAGTTTCAGTTTTCAGTTTGTAGCTTATCGACCTTGATGAACATAGTGGATGAAATACTTTCATGTGCTAGTGCTAATGACGATGCATCCCTTAACCCCAGAACATTGCTTCTGATTTCCTTTTCTTTTTTAAATATGCACGTGTCAATTTTTGGCGGGGTTCAGTTTCCAATAGTCTACTTGTACTCCGAGCCTTCCTTATCCCCATAAAACAAATATGCACATACAGTGTACCATTTTTTTTGTTGTTGCTTAAGGTCTCTCTTGTTAGATGGCTACAATGCAAACTTCTCGCACGCGTTTGCCTACCTAGGTTGCCTGGTGTTTGGCTAAGTTGCTCAATGGAAAATGAGCTAGCTGCGGCAATGGTGTTACAAGAAATCAGGTGATATAATTAATGGACTAGGGTACTAGGTATTACCTATGGAGAGAGGCTTGCTGGACTTAAGCTACTAATGTATGAATTCTTGACGGTATATTCTTGTTCCCTCTTGTTTTTGACATCTTGCAATTATTTATCACAAGCATCGCTTTTCATGTGCAGATATTGCTTCAGTATTACATTGAGAGGCAGTGCTTGCTGAAATGCACAAGGAGGATTCTGACACATGCATGTATGTTACTAGCTGTTCTGATCCCTCTTTGACTCTAATTCTTGGCTGTCTCGATCATATAGCAAACTTTGGATGACATGGATTTACGGAACCACATGACAGTGCATTAAGCTTATTGCATTACGGTACTAATATCATGCTACATTGGGAATTTGCATGCTCCCTGACTAACTCTATTCCTTTGGTGCAGTATGCATCAAAGTTAGCTCTGCGGAAAGTAATGTAATTAGGGAAGAGGCACTTGAATTGATTTCTATGGGATTGGAGAGTACATCTTTATCAGCCTTGGACACACTTCTATCTTCCAATCACCCTGAGCAGATGGTTTGTTGCACACTTTTTTGCATCTTCATTACTTGTTACCCATTTTTGGAGACGTGTCCAGTTTTGTAACTGTCTTCACAAGGCAAGAGCTATTTTATGACACTTTTTCTTGTTGATTATTCACGTGCATTATGGCTGGTCTTCCCTAGGATGTTGATCTCTTCACTCTGTGGGCTGAGGAGACGCTAACAGAAGTCAATCTGATTTTGGACATCTTGTTCCTTATGTATTATGAGTCTTTCTGCACATGTAATGGTGAAAGATGGAAGAAGTTGTGCACCCTCTTTAAGGTTTGTTATGGTTCTTTTATAGCATGATTTCTTAAAATCAAATTCCTATAATTTCCCTCAGTCAGTGAAGCTCTGTTACAGGATACCTTATCTGGTTCTTATAACTTCGAAAAGCTGGCTGTGTCAGCTGAAGCAGTGCATTCTTCTTACCATGCCAAAGTTCAGCTGCTTCTAATACTCATAGAAACTCTTGACTTGGAAAGTGTTCTTCAAATGGTTCATGACGGGACGCCATTGAGGTTAATGCCTACTGCCTGGTTCTAAATCTCTTCAATGATAAGGTTTTCCACAGCGGAAGTTGTTTTTGTTAAATGTTTCATCTTTAAAAGATGGTGAGACTGTCTAGTGCTGGACTTAATCTAAAACACTACACCATTTGTTTAAAATGAATCTAGAAGCATTTCTGCATGTGTTCTTTTGCTTGTTTTAGTGCCTTGACAAGTTAAATCTTTTTGCTAGCACAGATTTTCTTATGTTTTGTTGTAATGGGATTTTCGTGTACATCTTCTAGATGGGTCTATTGGCAAAGTGTCTCTCTGGTCTTTCTGGTCTATTTGCTTGGTCTAATGGAAATCCTTTTGCTACTCAGGCAGGGTATCTCTGTCTTCTCATTGACCGATATTCAAGAGATGGATGCACTAGTGTCAAGTTTCAGTTCTTTAGCAATTAAAGAAGCAGGCGCGCTATTCCTTACTTGGGCAGTGTTTCTTCGGCTAATTGCATCACTACCTGGGAATGAGAACGATAATGTGCTAAAAGTATGCCCTTTAATTGTTTGCTTTGGTCAATATGTGTCCATATAATTATCTCGACTCTTATATCTTTTATTTGATTATAGGATATTGATGACGTGGGATACGTTCGTCAAGCTTTTGGAGCTGCATCACTGGAATATTTTCTTGAAATTCTTTTAAATGATATATTGAAAGAATTTGATGTGAGTTTTCTGAGTTCTTGTCCTGCGGGTGCATACTGACCTGATTGCCCATCTGTTTTGTCTCTTTTCTCTCTGGAGACTTTGCTCATGTTTCTTTAAAGAATTAATTTCGTTGGAGGTGTATTTTGGTGGCATCTTGGTGCCATTTCTGGTTCAATAACTGTATGTTTAAGTTTTGTTTCTCTCTTTTACGCTATTCTTACTTGTATGAATTTCCCTTCTGCAGGGACCAGTAGCAGGTTATCGAAGTGTCTTGAGAACTTTCATTTCTGCTTTTATTGCATCGTACGATATCAATAATCAGGTATTCGTTGTGTGATTTTTTAATAGCTGATGACAAGTGAGATAGTCAATCATGGTTTACTTATACAACTTTTACTAATGTGCAGCTAGAAGATAGCGCTTTAAGTTTAATGTTGGAAATTCTTTGCAAAATTTACCGCGGAGAGGTTTGGATGTGTATTGTAATCTTCGTGGATACTTTAGTGCATGAAGTTAACCAGTCCATAATTGAGAGGTTTCCGTGTTAATGTAGGAATCCCTCTGTATGCAGTTCTGGGACAGGGGAAGTTTTATTGATGGTCCAATTCGATGCCTTCTTTGTACAGTAGAAGGTGACTTCCCCTTTAGAACTGTGGAACTCATTCGATTACTATCATCTCTTTGTGAAGGACATTGGCCTGCAGAATGCGTGTGAGTAGAATTCTTTCAGGTTTACAATATCTGCAATTAGATGCTTTTTTCCTTCTACATATTTGAAACTTGGATTGTGGTGAAATGCTTTTGTATGCGTCATTGTTGGATACCATGATATATGTTTCTTTCATTTCGCTCGAATGCCCTAGTGACAGAGATTAATGGTTCACAATACATGATGATGATATATAAGACAATGATGAAAGAGTGTCATAGATTATGAAATAGAAGGGGATAAGAGAATGTCTCCATTTTTTGGCACTTTCTTTATAATCAAGTCTTAATACTCTTTTGTCCTTTTGCCTCAGTTAGAGAAAGTTCTTTTATCTCGTTCACTTCTATTTCAGTTTTGTAATCTGTTCCATAAATTTCATAATATGTTGGATGCAATCAAATTTTCCAAAGTCAATGTCACCTTATAAACAATGCAAATTAGTGTGAGCGTAAACACCTCACAAACAATGCAACTTAGTGTGAGTGTAAACTTGGCTTTGCTTGTATCACTGTAGATTTAAGCTGGTAAAAAATACTATTTTTTTTTTTTGAAAGATATTCTTCACTCTTATTATTTATTCACTTTACTTTCTGACCACCGTGCCACTTAAATCATTCCAATTTACATGATCAATTCTTTGGCAGGTTCAACTTTCTGGACAAATCTGTTGGCATATCGTCATTTTTTGAGATTGATGACCATTCTCTTGTGGATGAAACCTCCCATACTGTTGAGACACACTTACCATTGCAGGTTCCTGGAATTGAAGGCCTTCTAATTCCTGCTAACACTAGAGGCCATGTTTTAAGAGTAATTGGTGGAAATACTGCACTTGTACGCTGGGAGGTAACTATATGAAAGCATTGCATGTTATTTCCTGTGTGAGTGATGTCCCCACATGTCTAGTTGAGGATGATGCCTTTTCTTCTTTCAAAATATTTCTAACTTTGAAGCATTAATAGCAACAGCAACATTGGCACCATGACTTGATCGCTCCATCAGGAGTATACTCTATGTACCATGTGATTCACTTATAAGTCTAAGGATTAACTTTTGGATATAGTATGGCCATTGCCAACTTAGATCTGGATGGCCTAAATCCCTCATTCAGGACATTTGTGTTTCTACAATGGATTAGAGTAGAGTTCATATTTGTCTAGGCTGTTGTAAATAGAAATCATTCAGACTATTTTTTTTCCCATGGTTCTTACATTGATTGCGTATTAACTGGGAGATTCTTATTGATGTACGGATCTGTTTGATCTACTTTAATAAAAGTAAAAAGGAGTTTTTTTGCTTTCCCAAAATTTAAATATTAGGCACATAACTTGGAAAACTTCTGGGCAAGTCTACATGTCAACATTTATGATACTGTGAAAGTTTTAGGTGCTTCAGGTTAAAAAAAAAGTCAATAGTATGTGTGCCACAGAAATTAGATCTAGCAAAAGTTAAAAAGCAAAAGTCAATCCAGACATTGACGCAATGAAAAAATTTTGTCCATGGAAGGGTGGTAATTCCTTGGAAGAAGTGAGTGGTATTGAGAAGTTTCTTATATGTTGAAGCTACCTGTGATCTTTTGAGTTTCTTAATTGGTGTGTGTATATTTATTACGTATGCTAGTATTCTCTTGCTTTTTCAAGTTTTGTGTGAATAAAAGACGTAGTGTTCCTATGTTACCCCTAAGGTTCTGCATCTTGTGGTTGTGGTCACTGCTTCCATTATGTGCTTCCTTAGCTGAAACTTAGAGATTACTTACGTTTAGCAATTACATTCTATGAGTATGATAATTCGTCGACAGTTATTAAGTTCTTCCCTTAACTACTGGTGAGGATATTGCCATTTAAATAACATTTCTCCCTGGGCTTTCAGCAAGTAACACTATTGTTATATAAGTGGCAATAGATGTTGTTGCTGCCTTTTGCTGACAGAGCCATTGTTGGTACAGTACAGGCAATCAGGAATTTCTGTGCTGCTCCTCCATTTGGCTCAGAGGCTGTACGTGGAATGCACTGAGGAGATAATTCATATTCTTGACCTGCTGAATCGTATGGTGTCTTTTAACATGGTAACTTCTTGGAAGTGTTTTGGTTGTCTTCTGGTGTTGCAGTAAGCATTGCTTGGACTTGATAGTCTATGCCTGATATATCATTGGTTATGCCTTTTGCTTATGGTTTGTGAGAACCAGCTGGACGAGATGAGATCCATATTTACGTGGTAAATGAACTGAAACATTGAGTAAATCTGGTTGAAGGAGATGCAGGCTTATCAAGCAGGCACTGAGATGGTTTTTTCAGAACAATGCTTTGATGTGTACTAAATCTCTATTATTCCCACCTTTGGATGGGTTGCTGTCATGAAAAGATTCTCAGTAGTTCCTCACGATAATCAGAATTCTTGACTATATCGAGCTAGAACAAATTTCTTTCTTACCCAATGGTGGGTAGCTGTGTTGGTTAAGAGCTTATTCCTCATTGCTGAGGTTAAGGGTTCGAAACTCGCAGTTGCTAGCGTTTTAAGTGGGAGGCCATGCTGTTGGGGTCATGTGCTAGTCTCCCTTGAGGTATAGGGGCCCGGCCCTTTGGTGCTGTCCAGGCACGAGAGGCCCGTGGTGGAGTCATCGGTTACAAAAAAAAAAAAATTTCTTTCTTGAATGCCTTGATTCTGTCCAAAGAATTTCCTGCTGCTACAATGCCTTGATGAATACTAAGTGTATTTTTATTCCCACCTTTGGGATGGTTTGCGGTTGTACAAAGGTACTCATTAATATCTTGCAATAATCAGAAACTCTTGACTTTATTAGGCTAGGAGAACTTTTTCTTCTAGAAAGCAACAGTTTTCATTTTCCCTGTAAAAGGACTCCATAAACCAGGCTTTCTAGAGCCTGTACGTTGCCAATTCTTAGAAGAATTTGTTGGAGTTATTTAAATTTTCTGTGAGGAGGATCATGAGAAATCTGTTGCGACTATCAGTAAGCCTAAATTGGGTCCTTCCTAGGTTGACGCCCAAATGATTAATGGGGATGAAAATCCGTGCTGACGAATTGTGTCTGCTTTCCTTTGCCTGGCAGGAGTAGTTGTTGTCGCCATGTTTTCTGTTGTCTAAATTTTACTTTCCTCATAAAGTTGTCTCCACCATTGTAGCCTTGGGACTTCTATGCTACATGAACATTTCTATTTTGGGTGTCTATAAATCATTTGTCAATCTGGCACAGTACAGGCTGTTGGTGAATCAAGCACTTGCATGAACACATTTGTGATGCATGTTATGAAATTTTTATGAAATTTTTACTATGTCTTAGGATTGATTTATAACAAAGTTTTTTACTTGGTCCATTATTTGCAGGGCATTTGTTTTGCTTTGATGAACATTAGAAACACATCATATGTGCAAACAACTATGACAAATGCGGTGACAGCAGATAACATGTGGTACATTGAATTGATCTGGCTATGTTGGTTTTGTTTTTGTAGGATTATTAGAAACCTTTTTCCTTCTATTCCTGTTATGTTTTCCTCCTTTAATCTTGGAAATACTTCATTTCTCTTTCCTGCAGGGTGGTTGAGGTGATTTCTTCCTTGATCAGACATTTGCATCCCACCTCTAGTAATGCTGCAACCATTTGCATGGGTGTCAATTTCTTAGCAAAGATGATAGAGAGGTACCTCCAATTGTTTGCCCTTATATGTCTCTTCGTGACCTTCATGCCTGTTCTCAGTTCATCATAGATTAAAGAATCTGCTCATTCTTAGATTTGTTGTTTGTTTGGAACTTTTGATGATATATGTAGTGGAAAAGAACTTAGATTGCATCTGCTTGTGCTGTTGCATACAATATTAGTTACCCCTGTTTATAAGCATCTTGTCTCTTCTGTTTAACGGCAGTTCCCCGTCTAGTGTTGCGGAGGTGGCTCTGAAGGCAGATATGTTTGATTTGTCCTCGAGTAGAAGTTCCTTTGATGGTGACGATAATGGTTCATCCAGGTAACTAGTAGATGACTGCTTTCCCTGTAATTCTGAAGAAGTTTTAGATTCAGATTGCGTTGCTGGACCAATGGCTTGTTGGCCCTGACATTTCTTTCTTCTAATCATGGTGCCGATACTGTATGCGATTAGGTCACTTGTGTCATGTTGCTTAGGCATATTTTTTGGTGGGCTTGCACTAGCTTGTTTTTTGATGAATGTCATTCAAACTATTTTGATGTGTCCCACATATCTGCTACTGTTACTTCTACCTCTGAAAATCAATTGGAAGATGAAGACTATTAACTTGCCTTTCTTTTCCGGTTTTTGTGTTCCTCCGCACCACTTACTCCTCCTAGCAGATCATGGTTGCTTTCTGGGAGACTGGCAAAGATGCTATTCGTTGATTATGAGCAGAATGATTATGACTGCTCACTGACAGTATCAGGTATAAAGAAACGATTGAATTATTGACGTGTTCATCTTTTTTCATTTTCTTTTATAAATACTTTGCCTTGCATTTTCTTCTGCTCTTTTTTTATTATTATTATTTAACTTTCCCTTGCTTTGGTATATTCTTTTGCAGTTAGTGCTCACTGTAAGCTGTTTTATGTATCTAGACTGTCGTATCAGTGCATGTGCTGCTTAAATGCCTTTTCGTTTGTTTGTTTCTCAATCAATTCAGATATTGTTATATGCTTGAGATTGTGGACCAAACCTGTCTATATGCTCAGTTTATACTCGACAATCAACTTCCAACCTTGTTTTTGCAAAGCATTTGATAATTGTGCCAAGTATTTGTATAATGGTCATATCTCAGAGATAAGTCACCCAATTGACCATCTGTCTGGGCATTATAATTAGTGTGTTCATTTCAATGCTTATGTGTACATTTCCTCATCCTAATCCTCTTTGTTCTTATGTGTACTCTGGAACCTTTTCAGTGCTGGAATTCACTATGAAGCTTGTGGAAAGTGGATTGGAGAATGATGCTGTCCTAGCTTTGCTTGTTTTCTCCTTGCAGTATATTCTAGTCAATCATGAGTTCGGCAAAAATAAGGCCAAGCACTGTCGCTGGAAAGTGACAATTAAGGTACAAACTGTAGCTTGAGCTGCCACAATTTCATTTCTTCTCTTCTGATTCCAGGGTGTGCAGGTGTTTCAGGAATAGGGTTGGTAGCAATCTTTTTGTCACTGATGTTTGGTGAAAGTTCGATGTTGGAGAATTGTGTGGGTTGCAATAATGTTACATATTTGGTGTACTAGGGCGTTATCGACTCAAAAGCCACGGCTAGTCTCCTCAAAGAATATCCTTTCACCAGTGTTGCTTTCTAAACCATAAAAAAAACGGAGGTGCTCCATAGTAGTATCTTGGTTTTCCCATCTTTACCTGTTTTTATGTGACTTTAAGCTACTGTTGTGATGCTTGAGTTTACTCTTTAGATGCCTAATAAAAAATATTGAGCTATCTTGGCAAGGCTTATATTTCCCATTGTTGATATCACTTACCTAGTTACCAAAATATATGATGCCAAATGTCCCTAAGAATCCCCTCCGATACACCAAAATCTGTCAGTTTGGAAGAATAATGTTTGTTTATGTATGTACAATTCAATTAAAGGGTTGAGAATGTTGATGCGGTTGGGATTATAGGGTTCTTTGACTGAGGCATATTGTGTGATCATGTGATATCAGAGGTGTGCACTTTAAGATTTTCAAGTTGATGATATACACGTCTGTTCTTCGAAGTTGCAGCTTCTGATCTTGAGCTTGTTTATATTTTCCTGGAAGATGAAATGCTTTGTGTTCCTCTGTTACCCTGTGTTTGTAGATAACTGACTTGCCTCCAATTATATTGATTGGCTGATCATTACTAAGCAATAAAAAATGGAAATTCATATAAAATTGAAAATGGTTTGCCGCAAGGTTGGAGTTTTATATATAGGGAGTATGCTTCGATATCTCAACTTTTCAATCAATGCATTTGCTGATTTAGGTGCTTGAACTGATGCGGACATGCATTATGTCAATTTCATACTATACAAAATTTGGTGAGGTTGTCTGGGATATACTGCTGTCTGATTCTTCCATCCACAGCATGCTTTTTCGAGTTGCTTGTACGACAGCACAAACTTTGGAGGTGAGAGATTTTGTCTATTTGTTGTTCAAGACAAAAGAGATAGCCTATATGGGTATTTTAACTGATCTGTTCACAATTCTTTACAGAATCTTTATGTGAGCCGTCTGTTTGAATTATCAGACATTGAAGGACTACAGCTTGCCATCCATTCTGCTCTAGACATTCTTTGTGTCATGCTGTCCAAATCCTTGAAGGTAAGTGTGTTATTCTTTACTTTATGGCATGCTTAGGTATTTAAGCTTCTGAAGTAAAGTCGCTTTCTTTGAGTTCATGCTGGCCAGTGGGATGGAGGAAGGCTCCATCTCATGATTGCAAAAAGGGGTTGGTATGGGAGTTGTAAGGACGAAAAATCACTGATAGACAGTAACCAGAAATAGGAGAAAGTTTGTACAGTTATAAAAGAAAGCTGTTGCTTCAAGCATGGCATCCCCGGTGATTTCATGAAAGAAAACTTAAGAGTGATACAGTTTTACTCTTGTACATGCCTATAACGAGTTGCATAATTTCAAAATCTTACGTATGACTCGTGTTCTTTGTCTGGGGGGGGGGGGTGAAGAAGAAAAAGATGGCAGATGGGTGAGGTGGGAAGCGAGATTTAAAATTTTCTCTCCACTTTCCTCTCCCCCTTGTCATCCAAACAGAGCATTAAATTGAAGGCCTATGCGAGTGATTTCATATTATAGTTTCAAATCATGTGCAAGTCTTTGTATTTACTGTGTTTCCATGACAATCTTCTTTCTACATATGCTAGTTGACATTGCTTGTGCGACTTTTCTCATACCAATATTTTTGTATGTTCTCTTTCAGGCTCTGTCTACTAGCCTTCCTGTCTTTCACCAAGCCGTGCTATCATCTACAACTAAGCCAATTCCTGTCACTGCAGCTGTCATGTCATTGATATCTTACTTCCGTAACTCTGTATGGGATTTATTTAAGTTCTTGGCCTTGTTTTACTTCTATCCCCACAAATTGATCATACTTGCATAATTGTGTATGGGATCCATTTAAGTTCATGATTAACCTCGTTTCACGATCATAATTTGCACATCTGATGCTTGAACACTCTGAGACTGTTCCTCTTTTGGAGACACTTTATTCATCTAAGAAATTGTGATAAATGCTTGTTGGCACCTCTTAGAGAGACCTTTCACTTCACACAGATGTCATGAACCATGACAGTTGACAGCTCTATGTCCACATTCTCTATCACTTGCTTCTTAGCCATCTGCAGATATTCCCCAGATTCTTCATGTACCTCTTTCTGAGAAATACACAAATTTCCTGCATGTCATTAATTTTAATGTTAACTCCTGTGGACCCGTACATGGGAACTGTTCCAACTGCTTTGAAGTGCTCAGCTGTTAAATAATTCTTTATGTTATTTTCTGCATCCTTTTCTTTTTTCAAAAAAGAAAATTGTCCGCAATAGTGTATATAGTATAGTTGTCGATTCTTGAGTAAAACAAGGTGTCACAAGCGATAAACAACAGAGGATATTGTTTGAGGGTGGAGTTTTGCTGCTTGCAGACCTTATGTTGCTCAGATTTTCATTTGAAAAAAGAGTCACATTTGGAATTAACTTGCCACTGTTAACCTTATAGATGTTTTGGGAGGACAAAGTACTGTAATTTTTTGGACCATTTGGCTAGCAGTATGTATGATTTGATAAGTTTGTCTTGATTGGACATGTACTTGAATGAAAACCTGTTAACTGAAGCTACACAGCGGGGAGTCTTCAAGGAGGGAAACCGTCTGAAAGCTTACCTTGCTTATGATATCCACCTGATATTTCCTAAATTGGTCAATTGGTTGATCTCATGATATCAGCCTTTTTCTTTTCTATTCACTACATTGAATCTTTTATATTTTAAGAGATTTAGTGGATGCCTTTTATCTGAGCAGGGAATACAAATCGCTGCTGCCAGGTTACTCTCCTTGTTATTTATGGTAGCAGATTATGTAAAGCCTATGATATCTGGTATTGCATGCTTTAGTGTGGATGATAAGCAGGTTGGTATATTGTCAGTTGATCTGGCTTTTTCTTTTATTTTATTTTATCCTCAAGTTGCAAATCCCCTTTATTTCCCTTCTGGTTGACTCTTTTTCTCTTATTTTGCTGCAGATGACAGAATTAAGGCATGCCATCAATTGTATTCTGCAGGAAAATGCGCTTAAGAATGAAGATCTCTTCCTAGCAATAGTAAACCTGCTTACTTCTGCTGCACGTTTTCAGGTATGTTTTTGGGTCAAAATCTTGTTGGGTAAATGTGATGCTCTGACATGTTGCTGAAACAAGGACTGTCTATATCTGAGAAAGGAACCTTCGAAATTCCAAATTGGTTTGTCTCATTTGTTGAGTATTGCTTTTGACAGCGTTGTTTCTTTTGCAGCCAGCATTTCTTCTTTCTATATTTTCTGCCAAAGAGCACAGCCCTGAAAGTGTCGAGCAGTCAACAAATGATATTTCATCTCAAACAAGTTTTAGAAAATCAAGCCTACTTCATTTACTCCTCCAACGCATTGAAAAGTCTAGTGAGCTCATCCAAAGGTATACTCTTCATCATGGTCTTTCATCCTGGTTTGATTCTGGTCACTTCATTTTAAATTTGCACTAGGCTTCAAGTTTCGGTTCCTATGCCTGATGGAATTAAATTCTTGTGATAGAATTATAAAGGAGAAAGTGGTCTTTAGGACCCTTAGGATTTATTTTGTGGTTGACTAGTAATGTGTATATATATATATATATATATATATTGATCTTTACTGAATAATACGAATAAGTTTCCCTTCACATGGTATCAGAGCTGCCTGTTCTAGCAACTAGTTGATGGCAGTGAGTGAGTGTGGATTCAGCAACTATTGACTGAGTTAGACTTTAAAGCTTCAGCTCCTATGTGTCTGGCATGATAATAAGGCAGCAGTACATATAGCTTCCAACCCTGCGTTTCATGTGAGAACAAAACATATTAAGGTTGACTGTCATTTTATTCAAGAGAAGCTGCAGAGTGGAGTGATTCTTCCTAGTCATATTAGGACCAGCAAACAACTTGCCGACATCTTTACTAAATCTCTGGGTAATGGGAGAATAGATTGTATTTGTAACAAGCTTGGCATGATTAATATCTGTTCTCCAGCTGAAGGGAAAGTGTTAGAAGTATACAGAATAAAGTGGTCTTCAGGATCCTTAGGGATTATTTTGATATATATTGTGATCATATGTTGATCTTGACTGAGTTATAGGAATAAGAATTTTCCCTTTGCATCCTGCAACTATTGATGTTTTTTGTTTGTTCTCTTTCAGCAATCCACAAATAGCACTATCTATTCTAAACTTCCTGAAAGCTTTGTGGGAAGGAGCTGGCCACTACAAAGATTTATTGGACTGGCTCAAAAGATCTCAAGATTTCTGGAAACATCTATCTGGCTTCATATCTCTTGCAGACATGGAAGCTCATCCTCCTAGAAAGTTGGCTGGAAGGGCAGGTGAAAGCCTTGCAAATAAATATCAATGTCAAAGTGCGATATTGGAAATAATGGCATGTGATATGTTCTTACAAAAGAAGCTGTCACGTGCCAAGTTACCTATGGAAGAACTAAATTCGGTGAAAAAAAACGATAAATATGCTCTAACTGCTCAAAAGTCAAAATCACCTGATCCCCAAGGTCCTACCAGTGTTTTATCTACCTGGTGTCAGAGCTCTGTTTTAGAAAGCCTGGTCAAGACATATACTTCATGCGGATATGATGGTGAAATCGGGTTCCATTTGAAGGTTTGGTCCACCCCAATTGAAATTTGTGCTCTTTCTTCTCATTTTGTATTGATTTTGTTTTTTCTATTGCCTTGATGTGCTATTGTTCTCTCTTTTGTCATTCAAGGTTCATAGTCTACACTTTCTTGCTGTGAAAACCCTCTTTGACGATGCAGCAGTGTAGTAATGGGAGGTCTTGTGCAAAATCATTCGAGGAATAAGCTTTTCATGTGACCACTGTGCACCAAGAAATTGATTTTATAATATATTTTAAAATATTTTGAGGGATGACATTCTTTAGAAGTATAAACACTATGGTTTTCTTTTTGCTGTATGATTGTGGCTCCTTACAATTATGTGAAACTCTTCAGGTTGCTGCATCTCTCTTCGCAGTGCATGTCATGGCAAGATTAGCTGCTGGTGACACAGGAAGTTTGTCAGTATCCTTGATTGACAAAATTCGACTAATGTATAAACAGGTTTGTACTGTTTTTACTATTTTGCGCTATGCTGATGATTTGAGAACAGTGAAATTATCATATTATCTTAGGAAAGCATTTTACAGGACCCAGCGACCTTGCCAAGCACAAAGCTTTTCTCTTATCGCTCAATTTTTTTCGAGCTGATTTTTTGTCTGATTCCACCATGTTGTGAATTCTGTGTCGCAGATAAGCAGCCAACCTCCTTTTTCTGAACTTTTAGCCCTATATGGAAAACATGGTTATAGGTAAGAATAAACAGTCCTTTTTGTAATGATGGAGATCTTTTAAAGAGTGGATAGTATCTACGATGACCACAGTTTGGTTGCCTTATTTACCTATATGGGCAACGTCTGTTTTGGACACTTCTTATGCGTTTGTTTCGATTGTCTCATTGCAACTTACGAGACTTTAATATTTATCCAACATATGGCTGGTTTGCCAATAAGATAACTTTGTAACATAAGATGTGGGGATTTGAGGAATTCTGGTGGTCATCACTACACTAGATATATTAATCCTTTTGAGTATGTCTTGTTGAATTACAAGGCATGTCCATATTGCATGGCTACCACATCTAAAGTGTGTCCCTAAATCTGAGATTATTTGTGAACACCTGATTGAAAACTTTATATGTCATGCCCGAAAAGGATTAATTAGAAGTTGAGAAAAGTTATTATTATTTTTTTTTTGGTGAAGAGAAGTTGAGAATAGCTATTGCTCTCACTTGTATTCCACTGAGTACCATTCTAAGTGTTTGCGGCACTTGGTTCTCACAATTTTTATGCTTAATGAAGCAAGCTAGAAGCATGGTAAACTTGGATCTTGCCCTCAGAGTAGGCACGTTCCATATTGTAACTTTAAGTCACCTTTCCACGCAATGCAGAATAGAAACCACAGAGTACTTATCGAAATCGAGGTTGCACTAATTAGAGAAGTAAAAGGCTGGCAGGAGACCTCAGAAAGAATCACAATTATTTCACAGAATGCAGGTTGTCCAAAATATTTGACCCAACCTTGTTACCTAACAATGTTTTGAGTTGTTTGGACTTTTACTTTCTGTCGATATTCCAAGACAGATTTGATCAGTCTTTCTATTGGGGAAAGTGCTGCTGTCTTTGTTGTTTTACACTGTGAAATGTTTTTGTTAATTAGATGCTGTCTTAGTAATTTTGTTGATTTTGTTGATGTTTGGATGTTGTGTAGAAGGTAAGTCAGGGCATATCCTTTATGTGTCAGGATCTTATTTGTAAATGTACCATGCTCTTTACCACTACAGTCTACCTCATCTCTTGGTTAGTAGTCCGCTTTACAATTACACAAAATAGCATCTGATACTTAATTTTTTTTGTTCAGTGAAGGGAAGGAATTGCAAACTCTAATACTTAGTGACCTTTATTATCAAATACAAGGTGAGTTTGAAGGTCGAAAAATCAGTCCCGGACCATTCAAAGAATTGTTCCTTCATCTTGTGGAATCAAACTTTTTGCACAATTACCGACAAGAGCAAGGAGGCAGCTTTGCGGACTATACTAGTAGGATCTACTTATATGATGTTGTACGCATACAAGCTGATATCAGACTAGATCTATGGAATTATACGAGCTGGAGAACATCTAAAGCAATTGCAGAAACAATGGTGCAGTGCATAGAGGATGCAAACTCAATGCTGTTGTTTTCAAGTTCTAAGCTTTCTGCACTGAAAGCACTCATCACTCTCCTGTGCGTTCATGACAATGAGGTAACTCGGTCTACGGACTTGCAATCTCCTTTTCCCTTAGACTTCTGAATTATGATGTCGAACGGACTTCTTGTGCTAAATACAGTACAACTCAACATGATCTTTGTGAGAGACTTCATTATTAATTTAACATTTGCATGTCTGTTCAGCCATTTGGAGCATTATTATTCTAATATTTGCTTATCTGTTCAAAGGCTACTAGTGGAAGCCTGATCTCTGAGAAACTTATTAGTTCCTGCATATCTCACATATCAAATTGCATTCATTCAACACTGGAGAGATTGGCGCCCACCATGGAAGCTTCAGCAGATGTCTTTGAGTTTCTTGCAAGCCAGGCAGAGTTGGTTATTTATCTCATCAGGAAAGTGCAAAAAAGGCCCTCGGTTCCTGTTTGCCTGCTTGTATTAAGGACTTGTGTTCCTGCAATCAAAATGTTGAAAGACACCAGGCCAGCAGCTACAAGGTTCAAGACTATGATCAATTTCTCCCTCTTGGTCCTGGTTTCAGTCGTGGAGATCAGTCACTGCTGTTCAGGTGTAGATTCTATGGGAAATACGGAATTTGTTGAAGGAGCTGAGTTCTCTAATCTGTGTCTGGGCCATTTACCAGTTCTCTGTGACTGTCTTATGATGCCTGAGCTTTGCACTGTTTCTTTGACTACAGCAGACTTGATACTGAGAACAGTCTTGATGCCAACTAGTTGGTTCCCTGTCATAAAAGAACATCTCCAATTGCAGCATATTGTTTGCATGCTCCAGGATAAAAATTCTCCAGTGTCATCTTGCATATTGCTGAGATTCTTCTTAACACTTGCGCGTGTGAGAGGAGGGGCTGAATTGCTTCTTAATGCGGCTTTCTTTTCATCTCTTAGAGTGTTATTCTCTTACATAGAAGATGGGAGGCATTCCTCAGAAACTAATAGGGTCAGGGATGTTTCCAACACATCCGTCAAAAATGAAGAGTCCCAACATATTTGGGGACTAGGCTTAGCTGTTGTTACGGCGATGGTTCATTCTTTAGGAGACAGTTCCTCTTTTATTGATATCGTGAACAATGAGGTACCTTACTTCTTCTTTGAGAAAGCTGATCTAATATCCTATTATCTCAGTGCTCCAGACTTTCCATCTGATGATCCGGACAGAAAGAGAGCCCGTGCTCAAAGGAGACAAACTTCTCTAACTGCTCTGAAAGAAACCGAGCACACCCTCATGCTGATGTGTATTTTAGTGAAACAGTGGAATTCGTGGGTTAAGGCTATGAAAGAAATGGATTCCCATTTCAGGGAGAGGAGTATTCATTTGTTGGCATTCATAAGCAGGGGTACTCAACGTCTTGGGGAAAGTTTAAGTCGGAATGTGTCTCTCCTTTGTCCTCCTATTGAGACAATGGATTTTGAATTCTGCAAGAAACCGTCATTTGTCAACAGCAAAAACGGATGGTTTGCCCTAGCACCTCGTGGATGTGTTTTTAAGTCGAATTACTCTGCTGTTTCTACTGCTCTGACCGTCAAGGATCGAGCTGCTGAAAACTTAGAGACAATCTCTGCAACAAGATTTTCAGATAGTGTTGCCTTGCAGATCTATAGAGTCGCCTTTCTTCTTTTGAAGTTTCTCTGTTTACAAGCTGAGGGTGCAGCTAAAAGGGCTGAGGAGGTTGGGTTTGTCGATCTTGCTCATTTCCCAGAGCTTCCGATGCCTGAGATTTTGCATGGTTTACAGGTATTGTGAGAAGTCACTGCAACTAGTCCTCGTATTATGCTGAAAGCTGTTCATGATATAAGCCACTCTCGTGGCGCTTATGGTTTTTTATTTTCCTTTCCTCAAATTCTTTTTCACACTTCACCATATACATGTTTGCGTTCATTGCTTCTGCTGGCTTTTGACTTGCAACTGCTTGGGGGTCCAGGATCAAGCACTATCAATCATTGCGGAGCTGGGGAATGCCAATAGAACAACGCAGATGCATCCCGAAATCCGGACTGTCTGTGAGCTATTGCTGCAGATATTAGAGATGGCCTTGTATTTGGAGCTTTGCGTATTGCACATATGCGGTATAAGGCCGGTATTAGGGCGAGTGGAGGATTTCTCTAAAGAACTCAAGTCGTTCGTTAGAGGTAAAACATGGCCCCTACTTCCATTTATTTTCTAAGACTGTCCAAGATGGTTGCTTGTAGAAGAATTTTAACCGCCCTCTTCTCTGATCTCCTGTGCAGCGGTGGAGGAACATGCATTTCTAAAAGCGTCGTTGAACTCCTTGAAACAGTTAATCGCACTCGTCTATCCGGGCTTGTTACAGGCCGAGGGATTGTCGTGAAACGAATTTCTCCCTACACTACTATATTATAGCTCCATTTGAATCTTAAATTACACCACCTTGTATCTTGTTGGCGCGAGAGGCTAAATAGATAGAGATCATGTACAGTCTCCCACCTACTGTTCCAGTCTCTTCCAGCCATTCCCGTTCGGCTGTAATTCATTGAAGCATCTCTCCGGGACATGTTCCCGGACACTTTGGACATCTACGGTGCAGATTCTTCGTTAATTTTCTAAACTTCGTGATCGATGAAGGGGGGCCGTCACGTGGTATCCGTCTTTTGTCGGATTGCGGTGCCCAGCGGGGCCCCTGCCTGCGCCTGCACGAATTCAATGCCCCAGACACGCGTGTTTCTCGTGTTTTGATCTTTAGGTCCGTCGATGTCTACAATGGATGAGACAAAGAACGAGGATCGCAAAACAACGTGGGCTTTCTTTGTTTTCCATTTTGTTGTTTTCTAGCATCTTCTTGAACCTTGGGGACCTATACAGAGAAAGCCACTGGAGGATTTTCAACCGGGTTAGCGGTGAGAAGGACCGAGGGTTCGACACTGCGTTTCACGAGGTGTGTTGTGTTCCCGTACGCCCACAGAACTACGTGAATATCTCAGTCGGGCTCACATCACGTTGGACTTTTCGTCCCAACCTCTCTCCCTCCCAATTATCCACAGAAACGACCGTCTGCACCCGACGCTGCTCGACGTCCGGTACCCACGAACTTAACCCTGGTAACGGTTAACCCAACCCGAGTTAACCTGTCGACGGGGGCGATCTCTCCACGTGCTGCAATCCAGCGACCTCTCTTTTTTCTACATAAACCCCTCACTTCTCTCCGTCTCGTTCTGTGCCGGATAAAGTTTTACAGCTGCTCATAGGCTTCGCGAAAATGTCGAACCCGAGAGTCTTCTTCGACGTCACAATCGGCGGGGAGCCGACCGGACGGATCGTGATAGAGCTCTTCGCGGACACCACCCCGCGCACCGCCGAGAACTTCCGGGCGCTCTGCACCGGCGAGAAGGGCGTCGGCCGCAGCGGGAAGCCCCTACACTACAAGGGGTCCGGGTTCCACCGGGTGATTCCGGGGTTCATGTGCCAGGGTGGCGACTTCACCGCCGGCAACGGGACCGGCGGGGAGTCGATCTACGGGTCCAAGTTCGAGGACGAGAACTTCGTGAGGAAGCACACGGGGCCCGGGGTGCTGTCCATGGCGAACGCGGGGCCCGGGACCAACGGGTCGCAGTTCTTCATATGTACGGAGAAGACGCCGTGGCTGGACGGCAAGCACGTGGTGTTTGGGCAGGTGGTGGAGGGGATGGACGTGGTCAAGGCCATGGAGAAGGTCGGGTCCAGCTCCGGCAGGACCTCGAAGCCCGTCGTGATCGCTGACTGCGGTCAGCTCTCCTAACTCTGCATGGTTCCGCACTTCACGTCGGCGGCCGGCGGCCGGCGGCGTTTCCTGGGTATTATGTATGTAGTAATATGATGCGTCAGCTTAAGGCTTGAGCTTTAATAACGTCGTGGTGGTGGTGGTGGTTCTGTTGGGGCTTTTAACATGACAAGCTGCCTTTAAATTCCCTCTCTTTAGTAATAAAATAAGACTCTGATCATGTTTATTAATCGCCATGTGCACGCAGTGATCGTCCTGCTTTGGTCCCTTCGTTTCTTTGTTCTTGGATGGGCTTTTATACTTTTTTGCACCCTAGTCCTTGGAATTTCTTTTTCCCGTCAAATTCAGTCCCTGAACTTTGTCGAGTTCTGTTCTTGAATGGGCTCGACAGGGTTTCCTGTTAATAGGATCGCGTGCTTTCTCTTGGACTTGGACCGGGGCATACCAATTTAGCAAAAAAGATTATGATGCATCATCATCCGGTGTTAGATTTGAGGTGCCCGACCTTATCGAACTTGATATCTGTAAAGCAACTTTTACGATCTCGTTGCCTACCTTGTACTTTCCATGAATGGGTTATGGAGGAGCCACAGAGAGAGGGAGAGTGAGAGAGAGACGTGGGGGCTGCAGCAACGAGTATTCCAGAGGGTTCTTGGAATGGATAAGTCCCCCGTAAATATCACGAAGTTATCAAGTTACTTTAAACACATCTCCAGCTCACCGGCTAGTTAATTAGAAAAAAGAAGAAGAAAACAGAGAAAACGAAAAAGGAAAAAGAAGAAGAGTCTTTGATCTTGGCTTAGAAAGTGTCACGTGGGAAGCGTGTGTTTGCCTGGTCCACTCGAAAAGCTAGGGGTGCATTTGAGATCGCAGTAATTATGTTCTTAATTGCATTAAGAAAATCTAGATCTATTTTATAATTTTATCTGGGGATTTTCTTGTGATATAAAAAAATCATGTACTTTTAAGTCCAATTTCAAAACTATCCCGAATTCTTCTATCAGAAAGAAAAATATTCAAAGTTTAAATCAAGGTCTTAATTTGTCCCGAGTCTTAATTTGTCTTAATTGTTCGATTTAACGTCACATATCGGACCTTTCGGCGTCCCGATAAATGGGTAACCGTGGGACTTTTTTCTATATGAACCGATACATCCTTTCGAAGGAAGACTTCAGCTGGCGTGCCGTGTGGTTCGTGGGGAGAGCTCGCAGTTCCCAGATCTCTCAAAGGCTGGAAGCCACGCCCCCCCTTTGCTAAGTGGAGTGCTTATCAGGCGGTGGAAACCATCATGGGCCGGTCTCGAGGCCCGTGGGCCGTGCTTGATATTATGGAGGAGCCTCAGATTTATATGGCCCAGCCCGAGATTCGTGGCCATAGCAAAGGCCCATCGTAGAAATACGCTTTCCCCAAACGTTGGTTCCCTTTCCACCTCTCATCGGGATTTTCGTAACATTTTAGGGTTGGCTTGGGATGCTCTCTCGTTAACGAACGAAAGCGCTTTATTTATTTAGTAACGAAAGGAAACTGAAAATTAAAAGCGACATTAATATTCCCCAATTCGGAATGGACACGGAATCTGAAAATCCATCATCAAGAAGAAGAATGCCGTGTCCGAGCTCGCTTCTCCGCATTCGAGATCATTGCCAAATCTCGACCGTCCGCCCAATCCGATCCGACAAAGCACCCACCGACCGAATCCGTCCCAGTCAGTCTCCACCGTCGGATCGTCCCGGCTGTCGAACCCCCCACGCCGAAAAGCCCCCCCTAATCCTCGCTTCGCTGCCAACGGACGCAATCTTCTGTTACATAAAAAAGGAGAAACCCTCGTTCTAGAGAGAGAAACAGAGCGCGCAGAATAGAGAGAAAACTTAACCCCCCCCACAGCACCACACAAGCACGACAACCATGGCGGCTATCGTCTCCCCCTGGGCCACTAAACCTGGCTCGTGGGCCCTTGACTCCGAGGAGCACGAGGATGAGCTCCTCCAGCAGCAGAAATCCGATGCCGCCGTCAACGGCGGCCCCTCGGCGGCGCCGCTCGCCGACTTCCCCTCCCTCGCCGCCGCCGCAGCCACCAAGCCGAAGAAGAAGAAGGCCCAGGCCATCTCGCTGGCCGAGTTCTCCACCTACAGCTCCGCTGCCCCCAAATATGAACCGTCCAGAGGCCTCACGCGCGAGGATCTCCAGATGCTGCCCACTGGCCCGCGCGAGCGGTCCGCGGAGGAGCTGGAGCGGGGCCGGCTCGGCGGGGGCTTCAAATCGTATGGCTCTGGACGCTATGGATCGAACAATTCGGGGGAGGATTCCTCGAACTCGCGGTGGGGCTCGTCTAGGGTTTCGGACGATCCGACGAGGCAAGGAGGGTTCAGTAGGGAACCGAGCAGGGATTCCTTGCCCTCGCGGGCTGATGAGATTGATGACTGGACTGCTGGGAAGAAACCGATGGTGGGAACTGGTTTTGAGAGGAGAGAGAGGGGTGGATTCTTCAGTTCCCAGTCGAAGGCTGATGAATCGGATAGTTGGGTGTCGAATAA
The DNA here is from genome assembly GCA_019926035.1 of Melaleuca alternifolia. Classification (NCBI taxonomy): domain Eukaryota; kingdom Viridiplantae; phylum Streptophyta; class Magnoliopsida; order Myrtales; family Myrtaceae; genus Melaleuca; species Melaleuca alternifolia. Next base: position 2,874,130 of record JAGKPW010002331.1, read on the forward strand.
GAGTTCTGAGCCGCGGCCATACAGCAGTGAAGTGGGCAGAGAGAGGAGAGGGTTTAATACAGGGGGTTTTGAGGGTTCCAACGGCGGTGGCGGCGCAGCTGCTGATAGATGGGGCAGAAGGAAGGAGGATCAAGGTAGTTTCGGCGGCGGCGCAGATTTTGATAAATGGGGCAAGAGGAAGGATGATGAGGGTAGTTTTGGCGGCGGGGCAGATGCTGATAAATGGGGCAAGAGGAAGGAAGATGAGGGTAGTTTTGGTAGTTCAAGGCCCAGGCTGGTTTTGCAGCCCAGGACGTTGGCTGCTAGTGATGGGGCAGGGTCAGGTGCAGGCGTGGTGGCAAAGCCGAAAGCATCGAGCCCCTTTGGAGATGCAAGGCCGAGAGAGGAGGTGTTGAAAGAAAAGGGGCAGGACTGGAAGGAGATTGATGAGAAGTTGGATACCATGAAGATTAAGGATGTGGAGACAGGAGATAAGGGAGAAGGGGCTTTTGGGAAGAGGAGCTTAGGGAGTGGAGACGGAAGGGTCAATTTACAGGAGGACAGGACCGAGATGCTTTGGAGGAAGAATGATTCCAGTGATATCAATGTGGTACCTTCCCCAAGGTTAGTTCAGTTTGTTGTTTGATTGAACTGTATTTGCTTTGAAGAGGAAATTGACATTTTTACATTGATGATTCTGTTGCATGATTTAGTGGATAGGTGCTTATCAGGAAAGTGTTCTGGATGATGCTTAGTATTTAGATTGTATATATTAGTGTGTTCCATTAGGGAAATCCTACCTTTTGATCGACTATGGATTGCGTATGTTTGGAGGTAGTACTTGTCATAACCCTCGAAAATGAAGACAGTGAGATAATTCACTTTAATAGAGATACGGCAATGACATGTCTTGCTGTGTAACTATAAAACCTTGCTAGTGTGAGCTCTATATGGTTCTAGCTATAGTCATTCAAAAAGATGTTAGAAAGCATAGTTCATTTAATTTTTGCTTTCTTCCATTGGCTGTGCCATGGTAAGAAAGAAGCAGTGTGTTAAGAAACACGAAGGGATGGTTGATGTTAGTTAATAGGCAAAGTATGTTAGCTTGCCCTTTGTAATCTGTACCTTGATATGATAGAGAGTGTTCGAAGATTTTTACTGGTGTGACAATTACACTGGTGGATAAGAAGTACCATTTCTATGGAGTTCTATAGCAGAAAATCTTTTCCATTTCCTTTTTCTTTTCCTTTCTCTCTCTTGGACTCAAACTTGTTTGAAGTTTTTTGCCATCTTGGGGAAATTCTGAAGGATATGAGAACTTCCATCAGTAATGACTTGTTTTTCTTTAAATCTGCCCATAAGAATGGGGCAAATGTTTTGCAGATACGTCAGGGAACCAATATTTTTTCATTCTCTTAACAAATTTAGAATTCCCATCTCATTCTCTCACAGTTAACATGGATCTTGTGAATTTGTTTGGTGACTTTGTTTGCTAACTCTTTAACTTTTGTTTAGTCCCTCTAAAGCATGGTTTATCTTTTGACTTGAAATGCCAACTTATCTTTTTGAATGCCTCACTGTGTCGGTGTGATGTAGTATTAGGATGCAACTAATGTTTGTTTATTCGCATCTTGTATCCATTGTTTTCTCTTATTTGTCAGTTTGTTTTTGTCCTTTCATACAATGATTTTGAATATGACGTAGCCTTTTTCATCTGTTAAGTTCTCGGTGGAAATTACTAGGAGCCATGTACCAATATAAGTTAAAATGTGTAGAGTATATGGTCCAGGAAGTCAAGACAGGCAAATGGTTATTGTAAAGCTGCGGATCTCTTCATTAGAAAGTGGTGTTTCTTTATTTGTATAGGGTTACTTTTGTCAACCTTTCAGTGGTTGAAAGTTATGGAAAACCTTTCATTTGTGAAAGTTATGGATATCGTGGGGGACATTAAGATGCGTCCGATTCTTTCATCATGTGGTACGTCTCTAAAAGTCTAGAGACTCACGTGGATTCATTATCTTGCAGCATCGAGGAGGATGACAATGGAGACGAAGCCAACTAAACAGCGGAGAAGTTTTGCATCATGACAGTTGGAGAGGAAGAGGAAGAGCACTTGCTTTATAGTGGATTAGCAGTTTTGATCTGGTTGACTTAAGCTTTACTTATTTGCATCTTGTGTTTGGTTGTGAGTTCTCATGTCCATCAATCATGTGAAGGACCTTTTTGGTCGGGTTTCGCTTGTTGCTATGCATGTTCAGTGGCAGCGGATATATGACTATGGACCTTCCTTATAGTTTATTTTTGTGGCTGCAATGTAGTTGTTCCGACACTGTGACGGCAGTGATGAGAAAGACCGTATGTTTAAGACAGTGACCAAATAAATGGCATTGTCTTCTGGTTCTGTTTCACTTCTCTTCATCTGTTTCCCATTTATGCACAGTCTAGGACTCTAAATGTGCTGTGGACCTATCTCTTAGTGCTGATCGATTGGGTCTCACCACAAGCTATCGCCATCTTAAGTTGTCTGCATCTCTTTTTCATTCGTGGAGTTGTTCAGGCTCTAAATGATTATAGCACACATTAAATTTACTCTTTATGAGTTGATGAGAGCAATCTAAACGGAATTGATTGGTTGAAATCATTAATGAGAAGGTTGAGAGATGTCATCTGTAAAAAATGTAGTAGCTGCGCATTGTCACGAAAACACAAGGCTGTAAAAGTATGTTAGTTTACTTACTTTTTGTTAAACGGACGGGGGAGTATTCTGACTCCATGAGCTTGATTAATCCTAGTTACTGATGAGCATGGTTCTAGGGTAAGAATCAGGCCGATGAGATCCGGTTTGGTTCTAAGTTCCAAGGTATACAGGATAGGTTTCAGGTTTTAAAATTTATAGGTAGGTTTCAGATTTTTTGAGTATTTATGTTTTTCTTGGTCTATGTCTTTGCGTGATCAAACAATATTGCATAGTGTTCAATGATGACGGGTAATGTGAAATTACTAGTCTCATTTCCATTGTTGACTATATCCGTGATGGATCATTAGGGGCGATGACGCAGTATAATCGTTTAATTGCGAATACATATAAAACATGTTAGATCTTAAAATAGACAATGTAGGTTTCAAGTTCTATAATATATATGGTAAGTTTTAGGTTAAAAAAAAAAGGAGGAATCTATTCGGATGGCTAGCTTTTAGGTTTTATGTGAAATCCGTGAGGAACTTGGAAGCGTTCACTATTAATTTCAATAAAGGCACGCTTATCATCTTGTTAGGAGCTTGGAAGCGTTCATTTTTAATTTCAATAGAGGCATGTTTTTTATCTTGTTCATGCGCATTGAAATAAGACTCATTTTTATGTTGGCGATTAAATCTATGTATTGGAGAGATGGAAAATGTTAATGAAGGATGATTGAAAGAGCGTCGAAAGTACAAGATGATGCGAAATTACGTTTCTATTGAAAGCATTAATCAACCAAGACCAGAAAAGTTGTTATCGAACTTGCTCCAAACATGAACTTTTGTCATGCTTTCATTTGCGACCAACATCAGCAATTCTCTTTTGCACAAACTTCAGCGAATGTTCATTTCGTTGGTATGCGAAAGATTGATACGTTTAAAATGGCAATTGATAAGAATAGTTGCTAATAATAGCTTTATTCATCCATTACATGCTCGAGTCCACCATTGTCAGAAACTCGCTCATGGCAAAATTTAAAAAAAAGAAATGTCGTGGAGGGAACTTCTTCATCACCCGCGCTGCGCTTGGAGCTACACGCACACAAACACACACACACACACACACACACACACACACTCTCTCTCTCTCTCTCTCTCTCTCTCTCTCTCTCTCTCTCTCCAAGTTTCAACGTTGACCAGGGACTTGGACATCGGACACCGATCTCCATTCCAAGACCACGACGGCGGCGGCGATGACTTCCCTCTCCTCACTCTCACTCGCTCTCCTCTCCCTCGCCTTCCTCACAACCGCCAGCGCCGCTTCTCAGTTCACCTTCCACGAGGCTACCATCGAGTCCATCCACCTCGCCTTCGACGAGGAGAGGCTCACCTCCCGCCAGCTCGTCGACTTCTACCTGGACCGGATTCAGACCCTGAACCCCTCCCTCCGCTGCGTCCTGGAGGTCAACCCCGACGCTCTCGATCAGGCCGACGAGGCCGATCGGCTGCGACGAGCGAAGGCCGGCGGCAACGAAGCCCTGGGGAGTTTGCACGGAATCCCCGTCCTGCTCAAGGACAGCATCGGGACCGACGACAAGACGAACACCAGCGCCGGATCGTACGCGCTGCTGGGGGCTCGCGTCCCGAGGGACGCGTTCGTGGTGGAGAGGTTGAGGAGCGCCGGGGCTGTGATTTTGGGCAAGGCGAGTATGAGCGAGTGGTACTCGCTCCGGTCCCCGGAGATGCCCGCAGGTTGGTGCGCTCGAGCTGGACAGGGCTTGGTAAGTATATTCGTGTGTATCGCTCGTCTGTCCGCAACTATGCAATTGAGTTATGACAATGTTTTGACTGTTTCAACATTTTTCTGTACGATATTTCGACTGTTTCTCTTTCTTGATAGCATGGCTTTCACGCTCACCGTTCTGGAAAAAATCAAACTAATGTTTTGATTGTTTCAACATTTAACGTGCTTGTAATGAATTAATCGTTCAATCCGAGCATGTGTCGGGTGATTGATTTGATGATTAACTCCTACTTCGAGGGCAGATGTGTGGACCGGTAAATGACTGATGTTGATATTGCAAGCTGTGATGAGGAGAGGGCCACATAGATTTTGCACATTTGGAGGATGAATGCACTTGTAAGTGGGACATGCGGGTGAGCGTGCGTATGTCAAAGTATGCATACTTGTTTATGTAGTCATTTAGGTCGTCATACATGTTCAGTTTCATGGCGTGTTCCCTGTCAAGAACAGGGAAATGAATGCCTTTCTACTTTACTTAGCGCTTCTCATGGGGAAATGGTTTAATGAATAAGGTCATGTGGGCTATTCAGGTGAAGACCTCCTTCTCGTTTAGTCCTTTTAAGGGGTATCCTGGTCTCAGGAACGGATGAACATTTTCTCAGTGAATTCATTGTAGAACATAATGAATTTACAAATATATTGTCGATAATGTTAGTACTTTTCCTTCGTTTCCTTTAGAGTATCGATTGAAGCATGTAGAAAATCTTAAGCACAATGATCTGGGATTTAATTTGATAATGTTGTATTTCGTTTTTGTTTTCTTTGGGTTATCATTTCATGATGTTTGTCACGAGTTGAGAAAAACACACAACATTACCTCTTATTCTAAGTTCTTGATCTGGAGTTTTGGAGTCCATACATAATTCTCTTTCCACACTTGTTTGTGCTTCATATATAATAAAAATAGTATTCCATGACATGTTCCACATCTAGAAAAGTGTATAATTGCTTTGTTAACCATGTTTATATCCTCTTAACAAGTAACAGGACAATCTTTCATTAAGAAATTCTTAAAGATGTTTATACGATCAAATGTGTTTTTATTTTGGATCGTTCACACAAGATATTTTCTTTCAGCTCAAGCCTTCAAAATGCCTTTGTATTTTCTTGGCAACTGTGCAGATATCTCGTAGTGTCTTTAATGTGGTTGACAGTGGGTTCAGTCTCCAACATAAAATTGTCAAAAGAATTCTTCCCTGCAAAATACACAAAGTATGATATAGGCTTTGGAAGTTCAGTGGGGGCACTTGCACCCACTGCATAACACTACATGCTTTTCCCTGTGACCATTGACTATGTTGGCTTGAAAAAGATACTTTTATCTATTAACCTTGGTATTCTATGTCCCGCGCTTGTCATGCAAAACGATATGATGAATAATATGAAGGCATGCTTCTTGATAGGTCCTTTAACATACTGTTCTCTGATCACCATGTCCAAAGTAAGATTTTGTCTACTGATCATTCTCGCTTTTACTTTGCACATATGCAGAATCCTTATGTGATGTCGGGGGACCCATGTGGCTCCAGCAGTGGCTCAGCAATAGCAGTGGCTGCAAACATGGTTACTGTGTCATTAGGGACTGAAACTGATGGTTCCATCATCTGCCCAGCTGATCATAATTCGGTTGTTGGTTTCAAGCCCACAGTTGGACTCATTAGTCGGGCAGGCGTTATTCTGATATCACCACGCCAAGACTCAATTGGGTAAATCCATGATCCTGTAGCCTGGTTGCTGAAGTTCTGTACTGTCTGTTCAATCCATGCTTGCATATGGATGATATATATGTCACCTTGTAATTTTTATTTCCTTGTGTTACAGGCCCATAAGCAGAACTGTGTCTGATGCAGTCCATGTGCTTGATGCGATAGTTGGATTTGATCCAAGGGATGAAGCTACAGGGGAAGCAGCCAAATTCATACCAATGGGCGGTTACAAGCAGTTTCTTAGGGAAGATGGTCTTACCGGAAAAAGATTGGGCATAGTAAGAAATCCTTTTTCGGACTCTAAGGGATCCACAGCTGCTTCATTTTTTGATCAACATCTTGTGACTTTCAGGTGAGCATAAAGTGTAATTAGGGATGCAGACTACTGCCCGTTCTGAATTAGGACCCTCTTCACCAGTATATCAACTTAGAATATTTGATTTTGAAGTGTTTGTAATCCAAAGTTTCGCTTATGTTACGCTGATCATTTTGTTTTTCCCTTTTGGTGAATTGAAGGAACAACGGTGCAATTTTAGTGGATAATTTGGAGATCGAAAACATTGACATCATCCTAAATCCATATCAGAGTGGTGAAACGGTTCTACTGCTAGCTCAGTTCAAGCATTATCTAAATGAATACTTAGGAGGATTGAGCAACTCTCCGGTGAAGTCGCTAGCAGAAGTTATTGCGTTCAACTCCAACAATCCAGATTTGGTACGTATTAGATCGTAGCAATGGTGATGGAGGTCTTAGATTTTCTCTGAGCTCTCCTCCACTATGTAACAAGATGTAGCTCACCAGTCTTGGCTGGAAAAAAGATTGATGAATCTGTTTCATCAAACTTCTCGTTAATACTCACTAATTCAAGCCTCAAATACTGCAGGAGAAGATGGGAGAGTATAATCAGGATGGATTAATTGCAGCACAGATGACAAACATACTTGACGAGGAAGTTGTCCAGGCAGAAACTATGATGAAAAAGTTGTCAGAAGAGGGATTTGAGAAACTAATGAAGGAAAACCAGTTGGACGCAATGGTGACACTAGGTGCAAATGCTGCCACTGTTCCGGCACTTGGAGGCTATCCGGCGCTAACTGTTCCCGCTGGATATGATGACAACGGAATGCCATTTGGGATTTGCTTTGGGGGATTGAAGGGATCAGAAGCCAAGTTGATTGAGATAGCCTATTCTTTTGAACAAGCGACGAGGATGCGTAAACCTCCTCTTTCATTTTCTTTTGAATTTCACTATCAGCATCATTATGAGTAAAGCAATGGAAGTGTGTGGATACATGAGTTCTCCACTTCTTCTCACCTTCAGGTATAGTCTTGTTGTGGTTTAGTTCCAGTATTTCCTATGATAATGAGTCAAAATCGTGAGACTTGGTAAGATGTCTCTAGCTAGTGTAGAGAACCATGGGTCGTATTATTTGGTCTGACAGTTCCATAGATGCTGTCTGTAACATCTGTTATTTGAGGACATTTACAAATAACCACCGCTATGCAAATAAGCTCTAACTAGTTGATTTGCTAATCACAATTTTGTCTTGTCAGGACACAGGTTTTAGTCAGTTCATGCTTGATACGCTTTGCCAGTGTAAAACAAGGTCCTTCTACAAATGTCCTGGGAAGTGGTTCAGAATCTCTTATGCCTGCATTCGTATCAATGGGAAAATGAAATATGTTGATGATTATTGCAGTTGGATGTTGTATATGCTTATCTCACTTTTCACAATCCCTATTTTACTCTTAGCAATCATGATGTGCCTGATTGTCTTGCTTCTTTTCCCTTTCTGATTGAAAGTGCACACGCATATTGAATTTTGTTGTTTTTCTTACCTCCATTCTTCAGCCATTCTTGGATCTTGACGTGCACAGAGGCAGACTCATTGCCTTTGTCGGAAAGAGGGCTTGAGCAGTGGAGTGGACCATATGATCATCATGCAGGAACGCTTAACTTTCAAAGATACCATTAGAAGTTTCAAGGTCGATGCTGATAATGGACGAATTCATATTGGTCACCGTGTGACTTTTAGCTTAGCCCCTTCCTAATGAGGAATTACAGATCCTCTCCTGATTCTGATGAGTGGTTCTCGGCTTTTTCCTTTTATGCTTGAGTTCGTTCACCGTCGAACTGGGTGCTGGGTTCATCTGATTGATATCAGCAAAAAAGCCAGACCACAAGAGAAGAAAAAAGATCAAGCCTTTACCAACACTTGCCTTTAAATCATGCCAAAGCAAATCAAAAGCCGACCTCATCCAACGCTGGGTCACTCCTCATCTATGTTTAGTATAGATGGAAGGAGCCTTTCATACGTATATACATTGAAGTAAATGCTGATCAAAATTCTGGTTATGGATAAACAATCTCGATTCGACCAATTATGCTTGCAAATAAGAATTGTTGAGCACTAAAATGTTCATGCAGTATTCTACATTTGGCTTAAAGGTTTTGCCATTTTAAATAGTCTTTTTGGGTGGCTGACCGGTGGTATCGGTGCGCAGCACAGTGATCATAAACGTTATGTGGGGAGTCTTCTTTGGGTGTCGTCTTGTTCCCTAATTCGAGAGGAGGTGATGGGATTGGGGGTCAATTTCCCTGTATTTGTTTATGCCCTTCATCGGGTCCTTCGGTAATGTGCTAAAGAGAGCATCTACGCTTTGCTTCTTTTACTATAAAATTCTTCTTTGGATGCACTCGTCTTCGTTTAGGGACGACGGATGAAGTTAACTCGACTCTCTGGATACGTACCATTGACTCGGAATGACGACCGGAACGAGGCAAAGGTTTTAGAAGTAATCAAAATTCTGAATTTCTCGATAATTTTCCCTCAGGAAAAGATCTTATAATTTATTCCGAGATTTCAACCGAATTCCGAAATATAATCATTTTAAAAAAAATTATTTTTCAAATATTATGTTTTTCACAAAACGAACGAAACATTATTATAGGAATCTTTGGATGCACTCATTTACCTCGAGGCTGATGAATTCAGTGTAAAGTCAACACGGCTATTTTGATTGGGACCACTCGCTTGGAATAATTAGGATTTGTTGCAAGATAAATTGTTATGGAAATAAGTAATTGAATAATAAAATAGATGAATAAGAAAATAGTTAGGATACCAAATTTACATAATTTCAGTTGATATAAGTTACGTTAAACAGGAGAGTAGCATAAAATTTCACTATAAATCAAGCGATCCAATATAGATAACAATCACATTTGAGCCACTTAAATAGTCTCGGTGTTTTGCAATTTCCAATTATATCCATGAACTCACACAATGTTCAAATCCAAACTGTTTTTTTTTGTTGGTTACCTTAATCAATTTTTTCCCTTTTAGTAACTTGAAGGAACAGTGGTGCGACTTTAGTGGATAATTTGGACATAGAAAACATCGACGTCATCCTGAACCGTATCAGAGTGCTGAAATGACTTCTGCTAGCTGATCCTCTAAATGCATACTTAGAAGGATTGAGCAACTCTGGGTGAAGTCGCTAGCAGAAGTTATCGCCTTCAATTCCCACAATCCAGATTTTGCAAGTATTAGATCGCGGCAACGGTGATGGAGGTATGATTTTCTATGCGCTCTCTTCCACTCCATAACAAGATGTAGCGCACCAGTCTCGGCCAGAAAAGAGATTAATGAACTTCCTTCTGTTTTATCAACCTTCTCATTAACACTCACCCACTCAAGTCCCATATAATGAAGGATAAGATGGAAGAGTATGATCAGAATGAGTTAATTGAAGCTGGGATGACAAACACATTTGAGGAGTTTGTCAATGTGACATTTCTGAATTAACTCACTCGAAGTTTGTCCCCTTTGTCTCTTCTCATACTGAGTCTTACTGTTTTGTCCTTTGGTATGAAGGCAGGGACTAGCCTAGGAGATTACCCGGTAGTGATCTAACTTGAACATGCCTACCTTTGGAGTTCCACAGTGAAGTTTGCCATTATATCAAAAGATTTCTCCAAATTTGACTATAGTTTTCATATATACATATATTTTAGGCACAGTCTCCCATTGTCCGATACATGATTCGATTCCTTCTTAACCCCTTGGGCATCTTAGAAGTTTGCCAAGAGCCGCTCTTTGTTAGAGTCTTCTAACCCTTGTAACCACTCCACGTCTTCATAGGACCAGATTGTTACAGTCAAGATAGAATATATGATGCAAAATTATAAAATTAAATTATATATTAATTAAATTTTTTAAAGAAAAAAAGGGGGGTCAAAGGGGAGGGCGGCAAGCTCTCGCCGCCGTCGTAACCCCACCCTCATTGGCCCTTGCCGACCCTTGCCAACGGCCAGCGAGGGCTCGTAGGTGGGGACAACCAATAACCCCCTCTTTTTTTAATTTTTTTTAATCCGATTAATTTTATTTTTTTTGTTAAATTTTGTGAAATTTTATTTTTTAATATTTTAAATGCTGACTATGTTTTTCAGCAAGCCACATAGGCTAAAAAAAGTGCCACGTTGGATTTTCCGCCAAAGAAATCTGAGTTAGCATTGAAGTGATCATTTTTTTTTAAATTGACATTTAAATAATCCGGATGAAACTTTTGACACACGTACACAAGTTTTAGTACTTATAGTGTCATTCTTCTCGCTAAATCCCATTCTTGTGTTTGTTTGTTTTTTTCGCTCTACTTTTCTTTTCCCATTTCCTCCTTTTCTTCTTTCTCATCGTCCTCTCCTTTTGTATGTCTCTTTCTCGCTCTTTTTCCAAGCCCCTCCTTCTTGACTAGTCAACTTTCTTTCGCGTGCTTTTCACTCCAAGTGTTACAGTATTTCTCTGAGTTTTCCCTCATGCTTCTTGCAGAGCATAGGATTCGAACCCGGATGGCCCAATGGTGTGTACTTGATTGAATTCTATTTGAATTGAGATCTGGAAGCTCGCACCTTCTTTTGATGTTCCAATCTGCTCAGTTCTGCTCTGAGTTCCTCTACGACTTTACCCAAACCTCGATGAGCAATTAAACCATGGCTACCGGACCTCCACTTGCCTTTTTACAATGACGAGCGCTTCTTATTCTCGTAGCCATTGCATTAGTCGTGCGCCGAGCCGTCGCTCTAGCTCAAACACTCGCGCTCGAGGAAGCAAGCGTGCACGATCTCCAACTTGCTTTCAGGCAAAATAAACTTACCTCAAGGCAGCTGACTGAGTTCTACCTCAACCAGATTCGGAAACTCAACCCGCTGCTCAGAGGGGTCATAGAGGTGAACCCGGATGCATTGCACCAAGCCGATAGGGCGGACCGAGAACGTAAGGCGAAGCCATATGGCTCGCTCTCTGTCTTGCACGGGATCCCTATACTGCTTAAGGATAACATAGCCACCAAAGACAAGATGAACACCACTGCGGGCTCCTTCGCACTTCTCGGCTCTGTTGTGCCTCGTGATGCTGGTGTGGATAAATCATTACAAGATTCTGTTGGAAATATTAAAATCATGCTCTAGTGAATGCGCCATGATAGCTGCTTATGAAGCACTCGAGCTGTTTGTCCTAGAAAAGGCAGATTTGACATAGTTATCCGAGGAAAGCTTCCTTTGAATCTATCTATCCGATGACTAAAGTTAATCCATATGAACACAGAATCCATACAATCTATCAGCAGATCCTGGTGGGTCAAGTAGCGGGTCAGCCATATCTGTGGCAGCAAATATGGCGGCGGTGTCATTGGGAACAGAGACGGACGGCTCAATCTTGTGTCCCTCCAGTTCTAACTCAGTGGTGGGCATCAAACCCACCCTTGGTTTGACGAGCCGAGGCGGGGTTGTTCCCATCACTCCCAGACAGGATACTGTAGGGTAAGTTGTGACGAAACACGACACTCTTCATACTCAAGGCAGTCACTCCAAACGTTTTAACCTCTATATGGATCTCTCAGACCAATGTGCAGGACAGTTGCTGATGCCGTCTATGTCCTCGACGTCATTGCAGGATTCAATCCTTATGATGCTAAAGCCACTGGAGAAGCGTTGAAATACATCCCAAGTGGGGGCTACAAGCGATTTCTCAAAGCCGACGGGCTCAAAGGGAAGAGACTTGGAATTGTTAGAGAACTTTACTTCAACTCCCTTTCAGGATCTCCGGTCGCCAAAGCATTTGATAGCCATTTTAGCACCTTGAGGTAGTTAATATCGATATTAATACCCATAAGTTCCTCAAGTTTGGAATGAAGTACTTTGACATATATTATGCATATATTTTCATCCCTTTCATGGACAGGAAACAAGGTGCGGTTTTGGTGGACCACTTGGAGTTAGCCAACATCAATGAAATTTACTCTAATGCGAGCAGTGATGTAGCGATGCCTGTCGAGTTCAAGCTAGCCCTGAATAGTTACCTTCGAGATTTGGTCTTCTCGCCAGTCCGATCCCTTGCAGACGTAATTGCCTTCAACAACAAGCACAAGCATGTGGTCAGTACTATCACATAGCAAATTATATCACCATCTTTAATCGACTCGAATATTGTAGTAGAATCACATGATGGTCGGGGAACATATAGCATAATCAAGCAAGAGGACAGAGAACCTTACCCAGGATGCGCTGAATAGTTTCTCCTTTTTACACCATCTGCAGCTTGCAGCATAGATTTCATGGAACACTGGATAGAATACTTTCAAGTACTCCATGTGAACCTTGTGATGCATATCTTATAGCCTTCCCATCGTGATCCATCCACACTACCCTGTTTAACTGTAAATTTTAGTTACAAAAATGGTTATTCTTGCAGGAAAAGATCGATGAATATGGCCAGGATTTGTTCCTTGCGGCGCAAGCCACAAATGGGATCGACTCAGCTGTGAAATCAGCATGGGGAAACATGGACAGATTGAGCCGAGAAGGGTTTGAGAAGCTGATGAGGCAGAACAAGTTGGATGCATTGGTGACTCCTGGTTCACTGCTCAGTACAGTTCTTGCGATCGGAGGCTTCCCAGGAATAAGCGTGCCCGCTGGATATGACGAGGATGGAGCACCCTTTGGGATTTGCTTTGGAGGTCTGAGAGGCTCGGAGCCTACGCTCATCGAAATCGCTTACGGGTTCGAGCAGGCCACCAAGATCAGGAGGCCTCCTTCGTTCATGCGGTGACCGCTGATAGATTATCAAGCTAATGAATATTGTATCTCAGTCCGAGTTCTTTTTGTGTATGTTGCTTCTCTGTTATTAGATTAGATCCAAGAGATGAAGCAACAAAGGAATAAGCACCCCGATTCATACCGACAGGCGGGGAATGAAATTTCAAAGATTAAGAAGCAAGACTGTCCAGCAATTATAATTTAGAATGTGGTGTTTCGCTCGTTCCTGTTCTTATATCCGTAGATGCACCTACCAATGAACCAATGACTCCCCCACAGTCCATCGAAGCCTTCATCACGGCTTCTCTGCCAAAACAAAAAGTGAGGCATGTCAATCGAGAATTGAGAAATTAGATTCAAGGCTTTATAGAATACCTGAAATACAGATTCCGCTTTGGCCACAAAAAAGATTCTTAGTTGAAGAGACTCAAATTGGATGGCAAACAGAGTCTTTAGACACCCGTATGTTGTAAAGTAGACTTCATGAAATTTACATCCTTGAAAAAATGGATCAGTCATATGTAGAGGAACGGTTGAAGTCTCTGATTGAGTAACCCATTCACTGCAGTTGTTACCCACAAGGTGATCAGGTTTAAGTGATTTTTTACTCTCGGCATTGTATTTCCTCAAATTGACCGCCCTGGTCTTATTGGGCGTGCCAAAAGAATGTTTCCTTACAATCAATTGGTTCTAAACAGTATAATTAAGATACATGTCAGAATTTAATCTGTCACGAAATATCTGAGAACTCCAGCAATTTTATAGTGCATAAATTGAAAGGTAACCAAAAGCTAACAAGCTATTTGTGTGTTATGCAGGGGGCTCCAAAGAGTACTGTATGGCTATTTAAAGTGTATAATTGACAATTACTAGCGGATGTTACAAACAGAGTTTAGAAAGGGTTATAGTATGATTACATTGACGTTTCATTGACTCTACTGTTTTGACGGTTTCTTCAACTTCACTTTCTTGACAAGTGATTTATTCCATTAAGTTGACAATTAATTCTTTGACGTTGGCATCCAACACTGTCAACTCTACTATTTGTTGATTCCTTCAAGCTGTAGATCTATTCAATTATCGACAATTCTGTTCATAAATGACCAAACTCTCTTTTATGTATAAAGTCTATTTTATATCAATAATAACAAAAACTAATCATTTTTTGGTGTAAAAAGAATCTCATAATTTTCCCATCTGTAATTGACTGATCCTCCCTTGTTTGACTACAAGTTGAGGTCACCAAAAATGGCCGTTCTTGAAGGAAAAGATGGATGAGTACGGCCAATACTTGTTCCTCGCTGCGCAAGCCACGAACGGGATCCACAAGGCCGTGAAATCAGCATTGGCGAAACATGGACAGATTGAGCTCGAGACGGGTTGGCGAAGCTGATGAGGCAGAACAAGTTGGATGCACTGGTGCCTCCCGGTGATTTGGTGTGCTTCTTGTGATCGGAGGCTAACCAGGAACAAGTGTTCCTGCTGGATATGACTAGAATTGAGTGCAGCTCCTGCCGCCCGCGGCCGGCGAGAGCTTGGCCGCCCTTTGCAATGGCCAGCGAGCTCCGGCAGCCGGTGGAGCTCGCCGGCCAAGTATGTTTTTAAGAAAAAGAAGAGAAAAAAAAGAAAAAAATTATAAATAAAAGTTTGTCGCCACGTTGTCGCCGAGGAGGTCCGGTCGTCGCCACGTAAGCATTTTATGGCCAAAATCCGCCGAAAGGACTTAATCAGTAAAGTTGCAAAAAGTTTATGATATATTTGGCATAAAAAAATGTTTAAGACTCAATCGGCAAAGTAGCAAAAGGTTTAGGACTTATTTGGCGATTGTCCCCCCAACAACACTTTGGATCAATCAACTCGTCAGATCAATGCTTAAAGTTTGCATAAACCTTACATGTATTTATGTTGATACATGTATCCTAATCATCATGGGTGTCATCCACTCCTCAAGTAAAACCCCTTTTTTTTTTTCAGTTTTCAATTGAGCATTATGCCATTAAAACCATCAAGTGAGCATTACCTAATTAGTCATAAATATGTAGTAAGGATGTCGGTTCAGTTCTAAATTTTTTATTTTGGTCAATATAGTCCTAAACTTTTGTATAGAATTCCAGTAAAGTCGTTCGGATCAATTTTTGCTGGAAATCGCTAATGTTGCAGTTCAATGATCACAATTTATTTTGCATGGCAAGCCGCAATATTAGCAATTTATGGTAAAAATTGGCCAAAAGGGCTACTTTGGAATTTTACTAAAAAATTTAAGACTAAATCTACAAAATTAAAAAGTTTAAGAATGATTTAATATCCATATAATAGGTTTATAACTGATTGAATTCCTAAGATGGTATAATTATCCGAAAACCAAAATATAAATAATGAAAGATTTGGAGCTCCCATACTATGAGACACTGCAATTCGACCAAGGAACACGACATTGAATGAATAATTTGATCCGGTAGATGGAAACAAATACCGATGACGAATATGCGGAAGATATGCTTGATAATCAATTGTTACACCAATAAAAAATATACATCACAAAGATGGACATACCTTGATTGTCACATATTAAATGCCCATTTACAGCCTTCTGAGAATTCGTTGCGAGAATCACACAGTGAGAGGAGAGACGGAGAGGAAAAATGTTCATTCGTTTTTGTTCTTCAGAAGCGATTTATTATAATAATCACTCGTTTGCAGTTAATGGATATGGACTAAGTTATGGGCTTAGCCCATCTTATGGCCCATATTGGGCTTGGCTCATTTTGGGTGGCCTGAGACATAGTTCATCTTGGGTGACCCATAATTTCCATCAAACATACTCGATTTGGTTTGAGAAATTTTACCATAAACTAGTTGTAAATATCCAATGATCGGGTTCATTAACGCGAATCACGACATTTCATTACTGCCAATTCTGATCATAGCCGTGCAAGCGAGAATATATGGTTTATTGGAAGATTTCTATATTAATATTGCATCGCCATTAGTTGCGATATCACTCACGTCTGTCCATGCATGTTGCACTCGCGCCTGATGACGGAGACAAAATGATGGAGTGCGACGCTAGTAAAAGAGCACGACCAATCAAGTGATTGATTTCGACAACTTCCGTTGCTTCTTTCTCTAAAGGTGTCTTCTTCCCGTGAGTCTCCCTCTTGATCATTTTCGCCTGTGATTTCCTTCCAATAGCATCCATTTTCCCAGAGAGAGAGAGAGATGAAAAAGCCAGGTTTAACGGCAATGGCGGTGGCTGCTCTTGCTCTTGCTCTGGTGGCCACGGCAGCGATGCTCGCCCGTGCCAAGGCGGACAACCCCGAGAAGGTGGACGCCTGGTTCGCTAGGCTCAGCCACGCCAAGCGCAAGACCACGCACCTCCACTTCTATTTCATGACACGGTCTCGGGCAAGAGCCCCACGGCGGTCCGCGTTGCCGAGGCCGCGATGACCAAGAAGTCCCCGACGCAGTTCGGGCGGTCAGCATGATGGACGACCCGCTGACAGAGGGGCCCGAGCCGGAGTCCCCCCTCATCGGCCGGGCTCAGGGGTTCTATGCCTTGACCGGACTTGAGTCGTTGAGCCTGCACATGAGCATGAACCTCGTATTCACGAGCCCGGCGTACAACGGCAGCACTCTGAGCATAATGGGCCGCAACCCGGCGGTGGAGACCTATCGAGAGATGCCCATCATTGGCGGGACTGGCGTTTTCCTGCTGGCGAGCGGAATTGCAACAGCAAAGACTTACTTCCTCAACCTCACCACCTTGGATGCGGAAGTTGAATATAAGGGATCAGAAGCCAAGTTGATTGAGATAGCCTATTCTTTTGAACAAGCCATGAGGATGCGTAAACCTCCTCTTTCATTTTCTTTTGAATTTCACTATCAGCATTATGAGTAAAGCAATGGAACTGTGTGGATACATGAGTTCTCCACTTCTTCTCACCTTCAGGTGTAGTCATGTTGTGGTTTAGTTCCAGTATTTCCTATGATAATGAGTCAAAATCGTGAGACTTGGTAAGATGTCTCTAGCTAGTGTAGACAATCATGGATCGTATTATTTGGTCTGACAGTTCCATAGATG
The DNA here is from genome assembly GCA_019926035.1 of Melaleuca alternifolia. NCBI lineage: Eukaryota > Viridiplantae > Streptophyta > Magnoliopsida > Myrtales > Myrtaceae > Melaleuca > Melaleuca alternifolia. Next base: position 2,891,473 of record JAGKPW010002331.1, read on the forward strand.
CTGTCTGTAACATCTGTTATTTGAGGACATTTACAAATAACCACCGCTATGCAAATAAGCTTTAACTAGTTGATTTGCTAATCACACTTTTTTCTTGTCAGGACATAGGTTTTAGTCAGTTCATGCTTGATACGCTTTGCCAGTGTAAAACAAGGCCCTTCTACAAATGTCCTGAGAAGTGGTTCAGAATCTCTTATGCCTGCATTCGTATCAATGGGAAAATGAAATATGTTGATGATTATTGCGGTTGGATGTTATATGTGCTTATCTCACTTTTCACAATCCGTATTTTACTTCTGCTTAGCAATCATGATGTGCCTGATTGTCTTGCTTCTTTCCCCTTTCTGATTGAAAGTGCACCCGCATTTTGCATTTTGTTGTTTTTCTTATTTCTATTCTTCAGCCATTCTTGCATCTTGACGTGCACACAGAGGCAGACTCATTGCATTTGTCGGCAAGAGGGCTTGAGCAGTGGAGCGGACCATATGATCATCATGCAGGAACGCTTAACTTGCAAAGATACCATTAGAAGTTTCAAGGTCGATGCTGATAATCGACAAATTCATATTGGTCACCGTGTGACTTTTAGCTTAGCCCCTCCCTAATTGAGGAATTACAGATCCTCTCCTGATTCTGAAGAGAGGTTCTCGGCTTTTCCTTTTATGCTTGAGTTCGTTCACCGTCGAACTAGGTGCTGGGTTCATCTGATTGATATCAGCGAAAAAGCCAGACCACAAAAGAAGAAAAAAGATCAAGCCTTTACCAACACTTGCCTTTAAATCATGCCGACGCAAATCAAAAGCCGACCTCATCCAACACTGGTTCACTCCTCATCTATGTATAGTATAGATGGAAGGAGCCTTTGATACGTATTTACATTGAAGTAAATGCTGATCAAAATTCGAGTTATGGATAAACAATCTCGATTCGACCAATTATGCTTGCAAATAAGAATTGTCGAGCACTAAGATGTTCATGCCGTATTCTACATTTGGCTTAAAGGTTTTGCTATTTAAAATAAGTCATGATAGCGAAAAGTCTAATTAGAATAAGTTCTTTAGTATATTTAGACAAACGACACTTATAAATAAGCTTTCGTCTTTTTGGGTGGCTGACCGGTGGTACCGGTGCGCAGCACAGTGATCATAAACGTTATGTGGGGAGTCTTATTTGGGTGTCGTCTTGTTCCCTAATTGGAGAGGAGGTGATGGGGGTCAATTTTTACTGTATTTGTTTATGCCCTTCATCAAATCCTCCGGTAATGTGCTAAAGAGAGCATATACCCTTCGCTTCTTTCACTTTAAAATTCTTTGGATGCACTCGTCTGTTTTTAGGGACGACGGATGAAGTTAACTCGACTCTCTGGATTCGTACCATTGACGCGGAATGACAACTGGAACGAGGCAAAGGTTTTAATAGAAGTAATCAAAATTTTGAATTTCTCGATAATTTTTCCTTAGGAAAACATCTTATAATTTATTTCGAGGTTTCAACCGAATTCCGAAATATAGTCATTTTTAAAAAATTATTTTTCAAATATTACAGTTATCGCAAAACGAACGAAGCATTATTATAGGAATCTTTGGATGCATTCATTTACCTCGAGGCTGATGAATTCAGTGTGAAGTCAAAACAGCTATCTCAATTTGGACCACTCACTTGGAATAATTAGGATTTGTTGCATGATAAATTGTTGCGGACATAAGTAATTGAATATTAAAATAGATGAATAAGAAAATAGGTGGACTACCGAATTTACATGATTTCAGTCGACATAAGTTACGTTAAACGGGAAAGTAGCATAAAATTTCACTATAAATCAAGCGATCCAATATAGATAACAATCACTCTTGAGCCACTTAAATAATCTCAGTGTTTTGCAATTTCCAATTATATCCAAGAACTCACACAATGTTCAAATCTAACAATTCATCACGAAAATATTCTTTCAATCGCACAAATGAATTTACAAAATTTACACAAGATCTTGTATCGCTTCAAGCTATAATTCAAAAAGTAGTTGCTCTTTAGAGTATCTGTACTTAGAATAGTTGATATTGAAGTAATTGCAATCCGAACTGTTTTTTTGTTGGTTACCTTAATCAATTTTTTCCCTTTTGGTAACTTGAAGGAACAGTGGTGCGACTTTAGTGGATAATTTGGACATAGAAAACATCGACGTCATCCTGAACCGTATCAGAGTGCTGAAATGACTTCTGCTAGCTGATCCTCTAAATGCATACTTAGAAGGACTGAGCAACTCTGGGTGAAGTCGCTAGCAGAAGTTATCGCCTTCAATTCCCACAATCCAGATTTTGCAAGTATTAGATCGCGGCAACGGTGATGGAGGTCTGATTTTCTATGCGCTCTCTTCCACTCCATAACAAGATATAGCGCACCAGTCTCGGCCAGAAAAGAGATTAATGAACTTCCTTCTGTTTTATCAACCTTCTCATTAACACTCACCCACTCAAGTCCCATCTAATGAAGGAGAAGATGGAAGAGTATGATCAGAATGAGTTAATTGAAGCTGAGAGGACAAACACATCTTAGGAGTTTGTCAATTTGACATTTCTAAATTAACTCACTCGAAGTTTGTCCGCTTTGTCCCTTCTTATATCAAGTCTTACGGTCTTGTCCTTTGGTATATAGGCAGGCAATAGCCTAGGAGATTACCCGGTAGTGATCTTACTTGAACATGCTTACCTTTGGAGTTCCACAGTGAAGTTTGCTATTACATCAACAGATTTCTCCAAATTTGACTATAGTTTTCATATATATATATATATATATATATATATATATATATATTTTAGGCACAGTCTCCCATTGTCCGGTGTATGATTCGATTCCTTCTTATCCCCTTGGGCATCTTAGAAGTCTGCCAAGGGCCGCTCTTTGTTCGAGTCTTCTAGCCCTTGTAACCACTCCCCGCCTTCATAGGACCAAATTGTTACAGTCAAGGTAGAATATATGATGCAAAATTAAAGAGGGATTTGAAAAAAGAGTTGGACGCTATGGTGACACTCGGAGCAGATGCTGCCATAATTCTGGCAATTAGAGGCTATACAGTGCCTACTGCTCCTGCTGGACAAATGGACTGCCATATGGGATTTTCTTTGGGGGATCGAAGGGATCGGAACCCAAGTTGATTGAGATCGCCTGTCTTTTAGAACAAGCCACGAGGATTCGTATACCTCCTCTTTCATTTTCTTCTGAATTGCGCTATCTATGTCTTGAGTGAAACAATGGTTGGAGGACGAGTTGTCCCTGTCATCTCACCTCCATATATAGTCTTCTTCTTGTGGTTTAGTTTCTTTCTGATGATGATAATAAGCCAAAATTTCGAGAATGGGGAAAGGAGGACTTTGCATGTCTATAACTAGTGTAGAGGTATGAGGTACAACTTCGCATTATCTACTATCTGGTTCGACCGTTCCATTGAGCATTGTCTGAAACATTTTTTTAGGATATTCGACAGATATCTACTGCAATATAAACAAAGCTCTATTTAATTGATGCAGTAATCATATATATATATATATATATATATATAATATTGGCACACAAGTTTTATTTAGCTCATGGTTGATATATTAGCTACAGATGATCTAGGCTGTCACTGTATAACAAGGCCCTTCTACAAATATCATGGGAATGTTTCGGAATTTGTTATGTCTGCATCCATGTTTCAGTGAAAATTCAACTAAGCTTTTGATGTTGATTTTTAATAGTTACAAGGTACCTGTGCTTGTCTCACTTTTCACAATCCATGTTTCACTTCGGCCCCGACGATAATGATGTGCCTGATTGTCTTGCTGCTTTCCCTTTCTTGTCGAAAGTGCGCGCGTGTTTCGCGTTTCGCGTTGCTTTTCTTACCTCCATTATTCAGCCATTCTCGCATCCTGACGGGCGCACAGAAGCTGGCCCTTCCAGCTCTGCCTTTGGCAGGACGAGGTCTTAGAAGAAGCATGACTGGACCCCTACGTCATCATGCGGCAACGCACATTTGGGAAAGATGCCATTAGAAGTTGCTAGGTTGATGCAGTTTCAAGGTTGATGCTGATAGCCAATGAATTCTTACTGGCCACCATAACCGTGGCCACCTCTTTCTTCGTGTCATTTAGCTTTCTCCCTCCCCAAATGAGGAATGGAAAATCCTCTCCTGATTCTAATTGAGTGGTACTCGGCTTCTCTTTTTTGGCTTCATTAACGTTGTTCACTGTTCAACTAAGTGCTGGTGCTTACACTAAAGAATGGCCAAACTCCTTGTTCACATTAAGGAAAAATAATTCAATTTGTGGGTGTAAGAGTTTTTTCTAATGTGAGCTTTTATGAATTGAGATTGTAATTAACCGTTTAACGGGCTTGGTCTAATAAGGTTGGATATCAAGATTCTTAATCAGTCTAATATGAGTCTGGCTAGTGTGGGCCGAGTTGGGTCCGGCCCGTAATGAGAGGGCCCGCCTGAAACTCTATAAATAGCGCTCAAAGTCCCTCCTCTAGCCCTGATGCACAAAATACCTCGCATACAGAGCTCATAAGGTTTCGAGCGTCGCGAGTGGTTGTCTCATTGAGCCAGTGATCCAGTGGGTGACAGAGGAGAAGATCTTGAGCTGTGGATCGTCGTGCTCCGCATCAAGAACGATGGATTCCAAATCAAGTAAGTAAAATCAACCCTCATTGAATGTCATGTTCTAAATACTAGCTATGGTGATCCTAGGGAAGCCGCATGCGCGGCCAACAAGTGGTATCAGAGCCTCCATAGTTCAATTTTAGAACATAAGGTTTTGATGATTTTTTCAAAATTTCATCCGATGAAAGTTGATTTTGATTGCAAAAATGGGTTGTGCTAATCGATACGAGCGTTTTGACTAGCCGTGGGCCATGGACAGAGGCCCGAGACGCCGGAAAACCACCCACCGAGTGGCGGAGGTGGAGGCACGCGCCGCTGGCGTCCACCACGCGCCGGCACGCGCGGGGGAACGGTGGTGGCGCTGTTCACGCGCCCCCACGCGCGCCGCACGCGTGGCCAGCGAGCCCAGCTGGCGCGCTGCATTAGTGCCACGAGCGCTCCAGCTAGCGCGGGCCAGCTGGCGCTGTGGGGGTGGGCTGAGGCGGCTAGGCTCTGGGCCTGGGCCTGGCCCATTCGCCGTCCAGCCCGCGCGCCCGGAGGCCCGACCCGACGACCGTGACCCGACCTGGTTGACCGTTGACCCGACTCGGTTGACCGTTGACCGACCCGTTGATTGATCCGGTCAGCTGACCGGACCACTGACCGGTCCAACTGGGTCAGACTGGCCGGTCGACCGGTTCACGAACCAGCTCGCGCACCTAATCTTCTGACGGAATTTTTGGGCCCGTCCGAACTCTGATTGAGGCGTGGTTTGCGCCGTTGGGTTCGTATGAATGTCTACTACATTGTGATATATTTAATGTGCATTTTTGATGCCTTTATAAATTTTAAAATGCATATAGAAGCCTATGTACTTGTTAATTTTAGGCAAATTTGGCATTTTCTCTTGTATTTCTATATGGTTTTCTTGAAATACATATAAGCTCGCATGTAAATGATCACATATGGATATGTAGTGCATCTTATTTGTTGATTGCATGTATAATGTTCAACATGTATCAATGAATTGAGCGATGTAATTATCATGGCATATGATTTTAGTGACTAATGCCCCTGTCTTCAAGTCTAAAATCTATGCATAAGGTTAATGTGAGACATAAAGTTTAAATCCCTAGTATGAGAGAGTTTCAAGAGTTTGATTAAGGGGTGACCGCCAAAGTGGCACACCTGATTAAATTTGAGAAATATCAGTCTTGTATTATAGGGATGTCTCCTGTTCTAATGTGTGGTCATACTCCCAAAGGGGGTGATTACATTTTAGTTCATGGAGGGTTACATGTGCAGCATTTGGTTGAGTTTTGACTGGTCCTAGTGATTCAGACACCCGAAGGTGATGAATTTGTGAAGATTTGGAATATATTCTCATGGCCGTTGTTACATGGAGGGTTTACAACTGCATGTCATGTATTCTGCCCAAAGGTGTTTATATGATGATGCGTGTAGCTCTCAGGATGTGTACTTATAAGGTTTTCAAGTTATACAGTTCTCACATTATGTTAATTATTTTCATTGCTTGTTATTCAGTCACCTTCTCAGTGAATGGCAATTCAATCACGATAGAGGTTCTCACCGGTTCAAACTTTAAGAAATGGAAAGAGGATTTTCTGTTTGGAATGGAGCTGACGGATGTTCACATTGCTCTTACTGGGGATAAGCCAGCAGATCTGACTGCTGATAGTACAGAACCCCAGAAAGCATTCTTTCTGGCTTGGGAGAAGAGCAACATGATCTGCTTACTGTCTATGAGGCGATCAATCTAGGAACACTTAAAGAGTGGTCTGTCAGCTGACTGCACTGCCAAACAGATGATGGAAGTCTTGGAGGCTAGGAATCGTGTCTCTCCTAACGCCGAGATTGGTACACATTTGCAGGTACTTTTCAACATGAGGTATGATGGTTCTGGAGAGGTTAGGGATTACGTCCTTAGGATGGTAGACTTGCAGACAAAACTTCGAGCCCTAAATGTTTCCATTCCTGACACCTGATTTTGGTATTATTAAAACCAATTATAATTCCCAAGATGAGACCTGGTCAGTTAATGACCTGATTGCGAGGGTAGTTTCAGAGGAAGAGAAATTGAGGAAAGACAAAGGGCATCTGGCCCTGTACACCTCTAATTCTGGCCAAAAGAAGGGTAAGATGTTCAAGAGTCGTACTCGTAAAGGTACTCATTAGGCCACCAGTCATTCTGACAACTAGGGTCCTAATAAAGCATCCTCTTCTGGTAAGGATGGTGGTCTCTGCTTCTTTTGCAAGAAGAAGGGTCACATAAAGAAAGATTGCAATAAATATAAGGTTTGGTTGTCCAAGCGTGAGCATGCAGGTATTGATTCTTTGGCTTTGGTTTTTGAATCCAACCTATCTAAAGCCCCATCCAGTTCGTGGTGGCTAGATAGCGGTGCAACTAACCATGTTGCGTTTACCATATAGGGATTCATAAACCGGAGGAAGCCAAATCAGGATGAATCAAAGCTCACTGTGGGAATCAAAGTCGACGTAGTGTTCGTGGGAGATGTCATTTTAATTCTAGATTATAGTTTTAAATTGATGTTAAGAAACACATTTTATGTACCTTCCTTTAAATGGAACTTAGTTTCCGTATCATGTTTGGATATGTGTGGTTACTCTTTTGAATTAAGGAATAATGTTGTTACTATGTTTTTTAATTCAAATAAAGTTGGGTGCTGCGATATGTCCAATGGATTGTACAGACTATGTTTAGCTCCCACAGATGCATATGTCGCTTATACAGCTGAAAAGATTGTTCCCAAAAGGCTTCTACCTAAGGAACAGTCTTACACATTGTGGCATAAACGTTTGGATCACATCTCCAGGGGAAGAGTGGATAGGCTGATAAAGGCTGACATCCTACCCTCTCTTAAAAGTGACCTGGAGACTTGCGTAAACTGTTGTAGAGGCAAAATGACCAAAATAAAGAAGAAAACTGCAGTCCACAATTCTGACCTATTGGAGGTCATTCATACTGATATCAGTGGACCCTTTACAGCAACCTTGTGTAGAAATTTTTATTTCATCACATTTATTGATGACAGTTCCCGATATGGTTATTTGTACTTGATTAAGGAAAAGTCTGAGTCTCTTGATAAGTTCAAGATTTTTCAAACTGAAGTCAAGAAACAGCTGGGAAAGGTCATCAAGGTTGTCAGATCAGACTGAGGTGGTGAGTATTATGGCAAACATGGCGATGCTGGACAGCTTAAAGGGCCATTTGTCAAATACTTAGAGGATTCTGGGATAGTGGCTCAGTTTACTATGCCTGGGGTCCTGAACAGAATGGTGTGGCCGAAAGGCACAATCGCACCCTTATGGAAATGATGAGGTGTATGACTAGTAGAACCAATTTACCTGATTTCCTCTGGGGAAAAGCTTTGAAAACAGCCCTTTATATTTTAAACAGAGTTCCTAGCAAAGCTGTTCCATTGACTCCTTTCGAGTTGTGGACTGGACGTAAACCTAGCTTGAATCATCTTAAGGTTTGGGGTTGTCCTGCAGAAGTGAGGTTATATAATCCAACATTAAGTAAGTTGGACTCCAGAACCACTCGGTGTTACTTTGTGTCTTATCCAAGTCATTCGAAGGGTTATCGATTTTATAACCCTAATGGAGGAACAAGAATTGTGGAATCACAGATGGCAAAGTTTCTGGAACTTGATGTGGCAGAGGAACCTAGTTGCTCAAAGACTACTGAGGATATCAGTCCGGTAGGGACAGCTGTTTCATTTTCTCTACCTGTACAGACAATCATGGAGCCTTCCATGCCACAGATTGAGCCTGTTGAGGTTCAGGATCCTGTTGTTGAAACAGTTCCTAATGAAGTTCCTCAAACCTCTTAGACTCAGGATGAAGTCATGGTAGCTCCACTCAGGAGATCCAGCAGGGAGAGACGACCAGCCATTCCGCCGGATTATATAGTCTATCTGGAAGAGCATGACTATGATATCGGCTGTGTGATTGATCTAATGACTTATACAGATGTTGTTTCTTGTGCTCAATCAGATCTGTGGTTGGATACAATGAAAGACGAGATGCAGTCTATGAAACATAATGATGCATGGGAACTTGTTGAATTGCCTAAGGGATGCAAGCCCATCGGCTGCAAATGGGTGTACAAGACCAAAAAGGATTCCAAAGGAAAGATTGAGAAGTTGCCAGACTGGTAGCCAAAGGTTTCACTCAGAGAGAGGGAGTAGACTATGAGGAAACATTTTCTCCAGTCTCTTCTAAGGACTCTTTCAGAGTGATCCTGGCATTGGTAGCTCATTTGGATATGGAGTTGCACCAGATGGATGTTAAAACTGTCTTTCTAAATGGAAGCCTTAATGAGGAGGTCTACATGGTACAACCTGAAGGTTTTGCAGCAGGTGATTCAGGTAAGCTTGTATGTAGATTGAAAAAGTCTATTTATGGCCTTAAGCAAGCTTCCAGACAATGGTACCTGAAGTTTCATAGTATCGTCACTTCATTCGGATTTGTTGAGAACCGACTGGATCAGTGTATATACTGCAAGGTCAATGGAAGCAAATTTATTTTTCTCATACTTTATGTCGACAACATCTTGTTGGCGAGTAGTGATCTTACATTACTACACGAGACCAAGCAGATGTTATCAAGTAATTTCGACATGAAAAACCTTGGTGAGGCATCTTTTGTCCTAGGCATTGAGATCCTTAGGGATCGTTCTCGCCGAGTATTGGGTTTGTCTCAGAGGGCATATGTAGATCGTATTCTGGAAAGATTCAGTATGCAGGACTACAAGCCAGGAATTGCTCCTATCTGTAAATGTGACAAACTGAGTGAGTTACAGTGCCCTCATACGGCTGTTGAGAAAGCCCAAATGAAGAATGCACCTTATGCTAGTGCACTTGGGAGCATCATATATGCTCAAGTTTGCACTAGACCAGATATTGCTTATGTAACTGGACTTCTAGGCAGGTATCAGTCAAATCCAGGACACGATCACTGGGTTGCTGCCAAGAAAGTTCTAAGGTACCTAAAGAGGACAAGAGATTATATGCTGATTTACAGACATGTTCGGGACCTGCAGCTAGTAGGGTATGCAGATTCAGACTTTGCTGGCTGTAAGGACGAATCGAAGTCGACATATGGATATATCTTCAAGTTGGCAGGAGGTGCAGTATCATGGAAGAGCCAAAAGCATCAGAATATGACATCCTCTACCATGTAGTCAGAGATAGTAGGATGTTATTGGGTTGCTTCTCAGGCAGTTTGGCTCCGGAACCTCATCAGGGATTTGGTCGTGTTTGATTTTGTGAATGCACCCATACAGTTGTATTGTGATAACGACTCTGCCGTGTCGTTTAGCAACAATAATAAAGGTCTCAAGGGGTGCAAACATATGAAGGTCAAGTATTTGACCATAAAGGAAATGGTTAAGAATAGTGACGTTAAAGTAGAGCATGTTTACACAGATGATATGATTGCAGATCCACTAACTAAAGGCCTTCGCCCTTGTGTTTTTGAACGACATGTCATTAGCATGTGCTTAGGAGCATCATGGGATGCTGTTGTTTAGTGGGAACTGTTTTTTCAGTTTATTCTCTAATAAAGTTTACATCTGTGTTGTTACATTTTTTTTAACGTTTTGATATGTATCAACTTGTGCATTCAATAAAGTATTTTATGGATGTGTTATTGAATACATATATATAAGGCAAAATCTTGAGGTACTGTGTAAACCTTAAGTAAAGGCTAGGGGCTTTCAGTTATTAGCCTTAAAGATATGTCTTGTTACACATAAAGACAAGTTAACTATAAAGTAAGACATATACAGGTTCGTTGGAACCATAAAGATATTCTCTTGTGGCACATAAAGTTTTGTGACACATAATGAGAGAGAATTGTGACTTACAAGGGGATGACACATAAAGGTATTACTCTATACGAGGTGTTATCCAATTGCCACACTACCATGTTGAATCTATATCAGTAGAGTTAAGAACATTTGTGACCATGGAAGGCTCGGCGTTGTATCAATGCAGTTACCGCCATGATTCGGTGTTTAAGACTCTATGGGATCGGATTGACTATTAAGAATAATCCCTAAACCAACATAAAGGTGCGCACACACAGTACAGTTTCAATTAATATTTGCCTAAGTGGGAGAATGTAAGAGTTTTTTCTAATGTTGGCTTTTATTAATTGAGATTGTAATTAACCATTTAACGAGCTTGGTCTAATAAGGTTGGATATCAAGATTCTTAATCGGTCTAATATGGGTCTGGCTAGTGTGGGCCAAGTTGGGCCTGGCCCGTAATGAGAGGGCCCGCCTGAAACTCTATAAATAGCGCTCAAAGTCCATCCTCTAGCCCTGATGCACAAAATACCTCGCATACAGAGCTCATAAGGTTTCGAGCGTTGCGAGTGATTGTCTCATTGAGCCAGTGATCCAGTGGGTGACAGAGTAGAAGATCTTGAGCTGTGGATCGTCGTGTTCCGCATCAAGAACGATGGATTCCAAATCAAGTAAGTAAAATCAACCCTCATTGAATGTCATGTTCTAAATACTAGCTATGGTGATCCTAGGGAAGCCGCATGCGCGACCAACAGTGGGGACATCGAGAATTAGGCAACGTGGACATCGACAGCTGCACGATACACAAGCAGTCGAGAAATAGGTTCATGAAGCATCATGGCTCAGCATCCAAAGAATTGGCTATCTCAAAATTTGATTGAGTGCTGGGGACGAATGAGGAGAATGCGGATATCAAGATGTCAAATAGATGCGCAAGTAATATATCCTGTCTATAGAGAGAATAAGGGAGTCTTTGATTCTTGCGATTGCTCCTAATCGTTCAAATTAAGATCCTATGTTCACAGTTGGAATTTTGATCAAAATTACGTTTGGTATAAATGAACACTAAATGCAATTCGAATTTGGTTGGTACTGATAAATGCTACTTTGATTTAGCTCATCCAATTGACGATCTTCACTCTCTAACCATGAATACATACCCTAATTTGGTTGGACAATTACACCTACATATAAAAAGTGCTGCGCACCGAATTATTGATGCAGAATTTTACATTTGGCTCGAAATTTCAGCAGTTCACCAGTGCATTAGCCACATTGAAAATAGGGGATGTAAGTGAGGATTGCAACTTAAAGCACGTCCTCTAGCACATTTGAAAAGCTACACCAGAAACTGAATTTTCATGGTTTTGGTTGACCGATCGATCCCATCGGTGGCACAATGATCGGGACATTAGACGGACAGACTTCTGGCGTGCTGTCTTGTCCCTTAGTGGAGAGGAGCTTATAAAGATGATGGTCCCTGTCCATGGAATTGCTCACGTTCTTGGTGCGTTATTGAAAGGGAAGAGAATATGCCTTCCCCATTAAGTGGTAAAGAGAGCATCCCCTCTGCTCTTTTGCTATAAAAATCTTTGCTTGCCCTCGCTTTCCTTGTAGATGATGGATCGCTTTCCTTGTAGATGATGGATCCTGCTTGTGAAGTTAAAGTCGACCATAGGAATTCAAGTACATTAAATTTTTGTCATGTCATGTGATGTGTCTGTCACACCTTAACTTTAATAATAATATGCAATGACATGACCGTCCATCTTTCAAAGGACACGGCTCCAATATATCCAACGTTAATTTGTCATATCTAATTTTCATGGTTTTGGTTGACCGATCGATCCCATCGGTGGCACAATGATCGGGACATTAGACGGACAGACTTCTGGCGTGCTGTCTTGTCCCTTAGTGGAGAGGAGCTTATAAAGATGATGGTCCCTGTCCATGGAATTGCTCACGTTCTTGGTGCGTTATTGAAAGGGAAGAGAATATGCCTTCCCCATTAAGTGGTAAAGAGAGCATCCCCTCTGCTCTTTTGCTATAAAAATCTTTGCTTGCCCTCGCTTTCCTTGTAGATGATGGATCCTGCTTGTGAAGTTAAAGTCGACCATAGGAATTCAAGTACATTAAATTTTTGTCATGTCATGTGATGTGTCTGTCACACCTTAACTTTAATAATAATATGCAATGACATGACCGTCCATCTTTCAAAGGACACGGCTCCAATATATCCAACGTTAATTTGTCATATCTAATAAACCATTAATTTAGTTATAGGATCAGAATTTTAAAATTCACCAAAAAGAATATATGTAAATTTCCAAACTGTAGTAGACCCAACAACTATAATTAGACATATTCATCCATCTCCAACATAATATGCATACTCAAACCCTCTATGAGTTCCAAATGTAGTGACAGGGAGCATCAAACCATTAACTCATCCTCCAAAATAAAAAAATAAAAAAATAAAATTTAGAATCCATCTCATTAATGGATTTCACAAACCTAAACATACGACCTATCGCAATTAAATATATCAAATAGAATGTATTATTACTCAATACATAACCTCTGGCAATTCATATCATAAAACATTTCAAAAACATTTTATAAATGTTTATTTCAAACAATTTCCAACCAAAAAATTTAAAACTATTTCAAACAATGCTTCCCGATGCAATTTTCAACTTGTTAAAAGGTAACTGGAGCCCAATCCAACTTATGCAAGAATTTGCTCTTTCCTAATTCATAATATATCAGATTTCCATCACTTTCAAAACATGAGTTTACAAATTTGTAGAAAAGATAAGCACCACTCACATTAAACTACACAAACAAACAAGGTAAGCTATTCAAGCCAACGGACTTGAATTATAACAACTAAAAAAGAAGGGAAAACAAAAGGAGTAAAGAACTTCTTTCCCTAACACTCAATTAGACAACAATCATTAAGTGAGGAAACGACTCCTACGAGCTTACGAAAAGTTAGCTCAAAGCACCGCGCAGTTTGCATGCCGAAACTTTATAAATTCGCTCCGACCAAACCGAAAACTCCGGACCAATCGTGGCTTAACAGCACCCTGAACGCTCTTTACAATATGATCAGCTCAGCAACTCCAAGATAGAGTCCAGCAAACTGAAAATTACATAGATCTTACTTAACAGCTCGATTTCGAAATTTCCTCCTATCAGGGGAACAAAAGTTTGAATCCTTGCTGGGCACTATGAAACAAAGTTAGTCATGCTTGGCTAGGTCTTCAAATTAGGTACATGTGAAATTCGGGAGAATGACACTACAAGTGCCAAAACTTATGTATGACGCTTACTTTATTATCAAAAGTTTTCACTAAATCACTTAAGTGTCAAATCGGAGAAAAAACAATTACTTAAGTATCAACGGCGAGATATTCCAGCCAAAAATGACATTTTTTATTATAATATTTTTAAAGTCTAATCAATGTGGCTTTTTAACTTATTAAAATTAAATTATATATTAGTTTAACTTCAAGAAAAAAGAGGGGGTCAAAGGGGAGGGCGGCACGCCCTCGCCGCCGTCGTAACGCCACCCTCGTCGACCCTTGCCAATGGTCGGCAAGGGCCCGTAGGTGGGGACAACCAACGAGGGTAGGGCACTGCGGCAGCGCGAGGGCTTGCAACCCTTCCCCTTTAACCCCCTCTTTTTTTAAATTTTTTTAGTCCGATCAATTTTATGTTTTTTGTTACATTTTTTGAAATTTTATTTTTATTATTTTAAATGCTAACTATATTTTCTGGTGAGCCACATGGGCTAAAAAAAAGTGAAACGTTGGATTTCCCACCAAAGAAATCGAAATTAATACTGAAGTGATCATTTAAAAAAAGTGACACTTAATTGATTCCGACGAAACTTTTGACACTCGTACACAAGTTGTAGTACTTATAGTGTCATTCTTCTCCCTAAATCCCATTCTTGTGTTTGTTTGTTTTTTTCGCCGTACCTTTCTTTTCCCATTTCCTCCTTTTTCTTCTTTCTCATCGTCCTTTCCTTTTGTTCGTCTCTTTCTCCCTATTTTTCCAAGCCCGTCCTTATTGACTAGTCAACTTTCTCTCGCATGCTTTTCACACCAAGTGTTACAGTATTTCTCTGAGTTTTCCCTCTGCTTCTTGCAGAGCATAGGATGCGAACCCGGATGGCCCAATGGTGTGTACTTGATTGAATTCTATTTGAATTGAGACCTGGAAGCTCGCACCTTCTTTTGTTGTTCCAATCTGCTCAGTTCTGCTCTGAGTTCCTCTACGACTTTACCCAAACCTCGACGAGCAATTAAACCATGGCTACCGGACCTCCACTTGCCTTTTTTCAATCACGAGCGCTTCTTACTCTCTTAGCCATTGCATTAGTCGTGCTCCGAGCCGTCGCTCTAGCTCAAACACTCGCGCTCGAGGAAGCAAGCGTGCACGATCTCCAACTTGCTTTCAGGCAAAATAAACTTACCTCAAGGCAGCTGACTGAGTTCTACCTCAACCAGATTCGGAAACTCAACCCGCTGCTCAGAGGGGTCATAGAGGTGAACCCGGATGCATTGCACCAAGCCGATAGGGCGGACCGAGAACGTAAGGCGAAGCCATATGGCTCGCTCTCTGTCTTGCACGGGATCCCTATACTGCTTAAGGATAACATAGCCACCAAAGACAAGATGAACACCACTGCGGGCTCCTTCGCACTTCTCGGCTCCGTTGTGCCTCGTGATGCTGGTGTGGTGGCTCGGCTGAGGAGGGCTGGAGCCGTGTTGCTGGGGAAGGCAAGCTTGAGCGAGTGGGCTCACTATCGCTATTCTAGTGATTCCAGTGGATGGTGTGCCAGGAGCGGCCAGGGAAAGGTCAGCCGAACAACCGATCCTCCCTTGTACTCTTTATCTGTCTTTGCAAGATTTAACGATTCAAAAGCTTTTGTGAGGCTATTAATTTAATCGAACCTCCATACTTAATAGTAGCCTTTTGTGAAAAATATTCGGAAAGTGGCACATGTGCCCCAGGAATAAACCATTACAAGATTCTGCTGGAAATATTAAAATCACGCCCTAGTGAATGCGCCATGATAGCTGCTTATGAAGCACTTGAGCTGTTTGTCCTAGAAAAGGCAGATTTGACATAGTACTACAAGGAAATCTTCCTTTGAATCTATTTATCCGATGACTAAAGTTAATGCATATGAACGCAGAATCCATACAATCTATCAGCGGATCCTTGTGGGTCAAGTAGCGGGTCGGCCATATCCGTGGCAGCGAATATGGGGGCGGTGTCATTGGGAACAGAGACGGACAGCTCAATCTTGTGTCCCTCCAGTTCTAATTCAGTGGTGGGCATCAAACCCACCCTTGGCTTGACGAGCCGAGGCGGGGTTGTTCCCATCACTCCCAGACAGGATACTGTAGGGTAAGTTGTGACGAAACACGACACTCTTCATACTCAAGGCAGTCACTCCAAACGTTTAAACCTCTATATGTGGGATCTCTCAGACCAATATGCAAGACGGTTGCCGATGCCGCCTGTGTCCTCGACGTCATTGCAGGATTCGATCCTTATGATGCTAAAGCCACTGGAGAAGCATTGAAATACATCCCAAGTGGGGGCTACAAGCGATTTCTCAAAGCCGACGGGCTCAAAGGGAAGAGACTTGGAATTGTTAGAGAACTTTACTTCGACTCCCTTTCAGGATCTCCGGTCGCCAAAGCATTTGATAGCCATTTTAACACCTTGAGGTACTTAATATCGATATTAATACCCATTAGTTCCTCAAGTTTGGAATTAAGTACTTTGACATATAATATGCATATATTTTCATCCCTTTCATGGACAGGAAACAGGGTGCGGTTTTGGTGGACCACTTGGAGTTAGCCAACATCAATGAAATCTACTCTAATGCGAGCGGTGAAGATGTAGCGATGTCTGTCGAGTTCAAGCTAGCCCTGAATACTTACCTTGGAGATTTGGTCTTCTCACCAGTCCGATCCCTTGCGGACGTAATTGCCTTCAACAACAAGCACAAGCATGTGGTCAGTACTATCACATAGCAAATTATATCACCATCTTTAATCGACTCGAATATTGTAGTAGAATCACATGATGGTCGGGGAACATATAGCACAATCAAGCAAGAGGACAGAGAACCTTACTAAGGATGCGCTGAATAATTTCTCCTTTTTACACCATCTGCAGCTTGCAGCATAGATTTCATGGAAAACTGGATAGACTGCTTTCAAGTACTCCATGTGAACCTTGTGATGCATATCTTATAGCCTTCCCATCGCGATCCATCCACACTACCCTGTTTAACTGTAAATTTTAGTTACAAAAATGGTTATTCTTGCAGGAAAAGATCGATGAATATGGCCAGGATTTGTTCCTTGAGGCGCAAGCCACAAATGGGATCGATTCATCTGTGAAATCAGCATGGCGAAACATGGACAGATTGAGCCGAGAAGGGTTTGAGAAGCTGATGAGGCAGAACAAGTTGGATGCATTGGTGACTCCTGGTTCACTGCTCAGTACGGTTCTTGCGATCGGAGGCTTCCCAGGAATAAGCGTGCCCGCTGGATATGACGAGGATGGAGCACCCTTTGGGATTTGCTTTGGAGGCCTGAGAGGCTCTGAGCCTACGCTCATCGAAATCGCTTACGGGTTCGAGCAGGCCACCAAGATCAGGAGGCCTCCTTCGTTCATGCGGTGACCGCTGATGATTATCAAGCTAATGAATTATGCATCTCAGTCCAAGTTCTTGCGTGTATGTTCCTTCTCTGTTATTGGATTAGATCCAAGAGATGAAGCAACAAAGGAATAAGCACCCCGATTCATACCGACTGGCGGGGAATGAAAGTTTTAAAGATTAAGAAGCGAGACTGTCCAGCAATTATAATTTAGAATGTGGTGTTTCACTCGTTCCTGTTCTTATATCCGTAGATGCACCTACCAATGAACCAATGACTCCCCCACAGTCCATCGACGCCTTCATCGCGGCTTCTCTGCCAAAACAAAAAGTGAGGCATGTAAATCGAGAATTGAGAAATTAGATTGAAGGTTTTATAGAATACCTGAAATAGAGATTCCGCTTGGGCCACAAAAAAGATTCTTAGTTGAAGAGACTCAAATTGGATGGCAAACAGAGTCTTTAGACACCCGTATGTTGTAAAGTAGACTTCATGAAATTCACATCCTTCAAAAAATGGATCAGTCATATGTAGAGGAACGGTTGAAGTCTCTGACTGTGTAACCCGTTCACTGCAGTTGTTACCCACAAGGTGATCAGGTTTAAGTGATTTGTTGCTCTCGGCATTGTATTTCCTCAAATTGACCGCACTGATCTTATCGGGCGTGCCAAAAGAATGTTTCCTTACAATCAATTGGTTCTAAACAGTATAATTAAGATACATGTCAGAATTTAATCGGTCATGAAATATCTGAGAACTCCAGCAATTATTATAGTGCATAAATTGAAAGGTAACCAAAAGCTAACAAGCTATTTGCGTGTTATGCAGGGGGCTCCAAAGAGTACTATATGGCTATTTAAAGTATATAATTGACAATTACTAGCGGATGTTACAAACAGAGTTTAGAAAGGGTTATAGTATGATTACATTGACGTTTCATTGACTCTACTGTCTTGACGGTTTCTTCAACTTCACTATCTTAACAAGTGATTTATTCCATTAAGTTGACAATTAATTCTTTGACGTTGGCATCCAACACTGTCAACTCTACTATTTGTCGATTCCTTCAAGCTGTAGCTCTTTTAAATTTTCGTCAATTATGTTCATAAATGACCAAACTTTCTTTTATGTATAAAGTCTATTTATATCAATAATAACAAAAATTAATCATTTTTTGGTGAGCAAAGAATCTCATAGTTTTCCCATCTGTAATTGACTGATCCTCCCTTGTTTGACTACAAGTTTAGGTCACCAAAAATGGCCGTTCTTGAAGGAAAAGATGGATGAGTACGGCCAATACTTGTTCCTCGCTCCGCAAGCCACGAACGGGATCGACAAGGCCGTGAAATCAGCATTGGCGAAACATGGACAGATTGAGCTCGAGACGGGTTGGCGAAGCTGATGAGGCAGAACAAGTTGGATGCACTGGTGCCTCCCGGTGATTTGGTGTGCTTCTTGTGATCGGAGGCTAACCAGGAACAAGTGTTCCTGCTGGATATGACTAGAATTGAGTGCCCTTTAATCTTTTGCTTTAGAGGCTTGAAAGGCTCCGATCCTACGCTCATGGAAATCACTTGGCCACCAAGATCAGGCGTT
This sequence comes from Melaleuca alternifolia, assembly GCA_019926035.1. Classification (NCBI taxonomy): domain Eukaryota; kingdom Viridiplantae; phylum Streptophyta; class Magnoliopsida; order Myrtales; family Myrtaceae; genus Melaleuca; species Melaleuca alternifolia. The sequence goes on from JAGKPW010002331.1 coordinate 2,910,233, forward strand.
GACCGCTTGAGATTTATGCGGGTATCTCAGTTTGGAGTGCGAATGAGATAGTCGTAAAAAGAGGGAGAGAAAGAGGTACCTTGCTTCAAAAGTCTTAGTCGAGTTCAACATCTGAAGGCAATGACAGCACGGTCAAGTTGCCTTAGTGAGTTCAATTACGAAAGATTTGAGGGGTTTCAACGAAGCTTAACTCATCACCGAGGATATGAATCCATTCCTCAGATTTTACCTTAGGGATGATCAAACACTAAGCTAAAAGTTCACCAGTCAGCTATGCTTCAGGTGGCAAAATCGGGTCATGCGTCGTGCCACGTAACCATCATAAATGTAAAGTGAAGTGCCACGTAGCGGGACAATTGCCAAATGAGTTATAAACCTTTTGCAATTTTGCCAAATAAGACATTCTAGCTGATTTTGACCGGAAAAAACTGACATAGCGACGACATGGCGCACCGGAGCTCGCCGGCGACGACGTGGCAATATATTTATTTTTTCTTTTTTTCCTCTTTTCTTTTTCTGTTTTTTCTCTTTTTTTTCCTTAAACACACTTGGCCGGCGAGCTCCGGCGGCCGGTGGAGCTTGCCGGCCACTCCAGACGTCGGCCCCGCCATCGCCGGCCGGGGGTGAGGGCGGGGGAGGCCGCCGCCGCCCTCGCCCGTGGCCGGCGAGGGCCGGCCTTGGCAGGTCGAGCTCGAGCTCGCCCCCCCTGCGTTTGAAGATCTCACAGATCTGCATCTACAGATCTCGCCCCCTGCAGATCTGCATCTGCAAACGCAGGAGGGGCGAGCTCCCGCCTGGACCTTGCAGATCTGCAGTTTGCAAGCAATTTGGCAACGGGTGAGCTCGCCCGCCCAGATCAGGGCGAGGAAGGGCTCGAGCTGAATCACTGATAAAGAGTGATGTGAGGAAAACCAAAAGGTGGAACAAAAACGAGGGACGTGTGGAACCATCTGCTTGGTCAGTCCTAAAGAATTCCCCATTATAAGAACAAGAAGCAGCAGCCAAGTGGCCTGACCATGATTTGGTAGGTATGAATTGGGGCCCCGATTCATATTCCATGGTTCCGGATTCTCGGGTCGGTCGGACTTTTGCTATCGTTATTCAATTCGATGCGAGAGGAGAATTTCATTTCTTTTAGTCGGTTCCGTAATGGAAACATGTTGGGACAACCAGACAGGCCCCAAACCAGACTCGTTCCCACCCCCATAGAAAAGAACGAGAAGGAGAGCCGGACGAGGTTTTTGCATAAATTAATGTACGAGGTGCCGCGCTAGGCAACAGGGAAGCCGAGGCCGAGGCTCGAATCGGAATCTAGGGTTTTTAGAACTCGACGGAAAGAACGAGCGGAGCGTGGCCGATGCTTTTAGGGCTCGGCGTTGGTGGAGATTGGGAGGGTTTGTTCGTTTTGTACCCCGATTGTCGATGATAGGAAAAAATAGCGAGGAAAAACGGTTGGAAAATACACCAGATAAACCTGCCGTCAACAAAGATTATTAATCTTACGCTCGGCGAACGCGGTGCATTCGTCGATCCTTTGAATTTTTATTAAAATTTCAGAAGGGCTCTTTTTTCAATGAAAGAATAGAATAAAAAAAAGCGCTTAATTTCAATTTTTGCTTGAGGAAAAATTTGATGGTTTTAATATAAGGAAATAGTTAATTTGAGGTTTTAGAGGTTTTGGACTGATACAGCAGCCTTGGAGGAAGATTTACATGAAGTAAAGGATCTAAGACGATGCAATAGAAACATATATCACATGACTCATGAAAGTTAAGTTGGACAAGGTCATATCGTGTGGTGACTAGAGGCGTTGCTCGTCACTTTCTCCAATAAAATCTCTTTGATAGACCTATGTTTCGAGCTTGAGAGCGAGCGAGCTGTAGAGCTAGCTAGTTTTAGCACTAGTGCTGATATGGCGATCGCCAATGCACCGCTTGCTCTCGACATGGCTGATGATACTCAAGGAGTGCCCGACTGCGGCGCACGTCATTGAGGTTACAACAACCAAGGAGTCCCCGACTCTTTTCAGCATGAAGATAATGATGGATGATCCACTGACAGAAGGGCCAAAGCCCGTCCGTGGTGGGGATCGATTCGATGGGCCTGCTCATGAACATGAACCTCGTTTCCAATGATAGCACCCCGAGCGTGCCGGTTCGCAACGTGACTTCCGAATCCTATAGGGAGATGCCTCCCACCGATACCGACGGGACGATTGTTTTCTGGTTGTCAAGTGGAGTTGCCCTCAATGGAGTCATCCATTCCAATATGTCTCAAGGTGAAACTAAACCTTAACCATCTTTGCTGTCGTCAAGGAAAGAACATATCATCCCAATGAAACCATCAAGAGATGCTCCGCAGATCCCTAAGGGGACATCCTTCACTAAAAAACAGATGATGAACAACAAAAAGATTTTAATCTCGTATTCTATGACACCATGAGATTCGACCAAGTGGAGAGACTCTAAATGAACAAGTGGCTACTTATTCTTTCAACAATTTTTTTTTTTAAATTTAAGCTCTGTCTCTTTCTTCTCCTTAAAATGCGTATTTTATACTAAGTTCCGTTCATTTCACGAAAAATATATTATTTCTGAAAAATATTTTCTAGAAAATCATTTTCCTGTAAAATGATAATATTTTTTGATATTCATTTATCAAAAGTCGCCGACTCACCGGCCTCGAGCAAGGTCGAGACACTCTGTTAGAAGCCGTGATATTTAAAAGTTAAGAACAGGGAAAATATTTTCACATTTCATAAAAACGGAAAATATTTTCCTCGCTTTTAAATGTGTTTCTTTCATTGGTGAAAAATATTTTCCTTGATTATTTTATTTTCCGTGAAACAAACGTCGTAAAATTCGGAAATTATTTTCCTAGAAGTTATTTTTTGCGAAACAGAGCCTAAAAGTTTTCCAAATTTGCCACTGCGGTTGCCTCACCTTTTGAGCTCTTTGTTTTTTTTCAAATGATAATACATGGACACAATTGTGATTAGCCGATTGACTTAGGGAAAAATAGTGCAACCACCCACTGTCATTATCCCCCGCTTAAAAATATGTTTCTAGGAAAAGAACAAACTGACAACTATTTATTCGTAGATTAAAGTGGGCAAACGTGATCAAACAATCATTATTGAGATTTACCAATAAAAATGGACTTCCCCACCTACCAACCCATAACCTAAGAGGAAAGAAATATTAGCAAAGAGGAGCGTGTTGTCGACATTCACATTGCAGGACTAGATGATGTTACGGAGAGATCAAATAATTGACCAGAACCGACATATTTAGGGCTTGCATGATTCAAGAACAAACAATTTTAATTTCAGAAATAGAAATTCGTTTGATAGCAAAAAAATAGATTTCTTAAAATAGATTTTCCCTTTTTGACGATGATGGTAAACAGCGGGTCGGCAGTGGTGATCGGCTGGACAACGGCGTTGGTGACCGGCAATCGGCGGGTCACGATAGTGTTTGTGGAGATTGACTGGCCGCTGTGATGACCGGCGGAAGTGCTCGGCTGGCAATGGTGACCTGTCGGCCGACAACCGAAGGAGGCGGCGATGATGACCGGCCATGGCCGACGATCGGCAGTAACAATGGTGATGGTAATTGATTGGCGACAGCAGGGTGGTGGGTGGCGACGGCAATCAACGGTGGTAACCAACTGTGGCGGACTTTGGGGGAGTTAGGCAAGGGAATAAAAAATTTCTTGATATCTCATTATGAAAGAGAAACCATAAATTTTTTGTTTTTTGTTTCTTGGCCAAAAATAGGAAAAAAAATTCCTACCAAATAGATTTATGTTCAAGAATGAATTGTGGAATAGAAAAACTCATTTTGAATTAGAAAGAAGTGGCTATCATGTAGGCCCTTAATATGGTTCAATATGATTTGAGGAGCTTCACGACAAATCAAATGCAAGTATATAGTTTTTTTACTAAAAACAATGAGATGAAATTACCATAGCTTTATATGACACGGATTTGTGCAAAAATAGATAAAATGACACCAAGATTGCCCTAGTTTTAGTACGATAGTCTTTTTGGCGTTATAACTTTTTGATCTATAACTTGAATATCATAACTTTTCTTAAATTTGATCAAAAAAGTATCATAAATTTCAATGTCAAGAAAATCAAGGGAAATTGCCAAAATCAAGGGAAATTGCCAATGTTACTTAAATAAACATTTTTAAATGAAATTTAGCACTTAAATGATTGATTAAAAAGTCATAACACAAGGTAAGTCGTACAAAACTTATAGTATTGGTGGTGTTATTTTCTTCTAAAACTTATAATTCTCTTTTAACATGTTCTCTCGGGCAAAGCATGCCCCCTTTTTTTTGGGCTAGAACGTGCAAAGATGCCGTCTATATTAATTTTGTAAGTGTCCAATGCAAGTCGAAGACCACAAAGACGATGACCTGATGCCGTCAACAAAATGATGGAGTCGGTCGCCAATAATAAAGCACGACCAATTAGTGATTGATTTCGACGACTCCTGTCGCTTCTGTCTCTTTAACGGTGTCTTCTTCTTGTAGGTCTCCCTTTTGAGTTCATTTTTGCCTATAAATTATTTCAAGTGGCATCAACTTTGCACACAGTATCAGATCGAGAGAGAGAGAGAGAGAGAGAGATGGCAGAGCTAGGTTTAACGGCAATGGTGGTGGCGGCTCTTGCTCTGGTGGCCACTGCCGCGACGCTCGTCCGGGCCGAGGCGGATAATCCTGAGAAGGTGGATAAGTGGTTCAATAGGCTTAGCCATGCCGAGCGCAAGACAACACGCCTCCACTTCTACGTCCACGACACGATATCGGGCAAGAACCCCACGGCGGTTCGCATCGCCGAGTCCACCATGACCAATAAGTCCCCGACACTGTTTGGGATAGTCAACATGATCGACGACCCGTTGACCGAGGGACCCGAGCCAGAGTCCCCCCTCGTGGGCAGGGCCCAGGGGCTCTATGGCTCAGCCGGGCTGGAGTCATTGGGCCTACTCATGAACATGAACCTCGTATTCACGAGCTCGAAGTACAACGGCAGCACTCTGAGTATAATGGGCCGCAACCCAGCGTTCGAGACCTATCGCGAGATGCCCATCGTCGGCGGGACTGGCTTTTTCCGGTTGGCGAGCGGAGTCGCGACGGCAAAGACATACTACCTCAACCTCACCACCTCGGATGCGGTGGTTGAATATAATGTAATAGCTATGCATTACTAGACAGTCATTGGACAAGCGATGGCTGATGTTGGTGTCCATTTCTTCTGTCCTTTTGGACCTTTAACTTTGCGGGGATCCAAAGGTTACGGCCTCATGATATCGCTGAAGCTTGCGTGTGGATGAATTGTTCTAATTTGGTAATGCTCTACGTGCTTTATGATTAAATTGGAGGGTATCGTTCATCACGGGTCCGAGATACAGTTACCTAATTGAAATACGAAGAGAGTAGGTGATGTACAAGTCATGTACAATTTTCGCCATTCTGAAATAGAACTTGCTGTTCTGCCACACACACACAAGAAAAAAAGAATAGAACTTCGCTGAAAATGTCAAAGATTTTACCCACCTAATAGAGCTAAAATTTGAAGCCATCGACATGAAAATTAAAACTTTTTGGGTGGTAATCTCAGGCTATATATTTACTGAAACAAAATATCATTTATTAATTTGTTTTTGGTATGAAAATTGTTTTGCGGTACACTAAATAAGAAAATGGCACAAATGGTTCCTAAACTTTGGATCAATGTACAATTTGGTCTCCGAACCTACAAATCGTTCAATATGATTAATGGACTTTTGGCGATATTCAATTTAGTGTATGAAATATATAAATACGTTCAATATTATCTTTCTGTTAATTCAAGTTGATGGGGGTTGATATTGAATATTTTCATAAAATAGAAAGATTAAACTGAATGTGTATAAAAAAATTCATTATGATCCATTTCCATTGTATTGCAAACTAAACTGGGATAGAGCAAAGCTAGTTTTAGCACTCGCGGCGATTCTAGCTATGGTGACCCCAACTGCATCCAGTGGCTCATGCCACGGCCGATGATCCTTGGAAGGAGGCGACTTGCTTCGCTCAGCTCAACCATTGGAAGCCGAAGCCACGCACCATATTAATACCCGCAAACTACGGATGCGATTGTCGAGTATTATTACACATCAGTGCATACTCTCTTTAATATTCACATCCAAGCAAAGATCGCTTTCTGATCTCGTTCACATTTCTTATTTCCTTTGCTCTTCTGTCTACTTCAAACCTCTCATCATATGATCTCTTACAATCGATCTCGTAGGTTTTGTTCGGGAAGTTAGAATGGTCGGAAAATTTATTAATGAGAAGACTTTTATTAACTTTGACAACATAAGCATATTTAATGCGGTTAAGGATCATGCTTGACAAAACATGTTCATAGTCGTGGTTGAAAAAAAAATTATTGAAAAGACGATTTTGCACAGCAATGAAAGTAGTTGTACCACTTGTTTGTGTTGCACGAATCAGGGGCATGTCCCCAACAACACTTGGATCAATCAACTCGTCAGATCAATGCTTAAAGTTTACATAAACCTTATATGTATTTATGTCGATACATGTATCCTCATCATCATGGGTGTCATACAATCATCGAGTAAAACCCCTTTTTTTTTCTTTTTTCAAGTGAGCATCATTCCTTTAAAACCATCAAGAAATGCTTTGGACTGGGAAAAATTACCTAATTAGTCATAAATATATTGTAAGGATGTTGGTTCAATTCTAAATTTTTTATTTTGGCCATTATAGTCCTAAAATTTTGTATAAAATGGTCAATTTTCGGTGGAAATTGCTAACATTGCAGTACATTCATCACGATTTATTTTACGTGGCATATTGCAGTACTAGCAATTTATGGTAAAAATTGGTATGCAGGTCTACGTTGGAATTTTGCTGAAAATTTTAAAACTAAATTGACAAAATTGAAAATTTTTTGATTGATTTTAAGATCCATATAATAGGTTTACGACTGATCAAACCAATAAGGGGGCAATATATAATTATCCGAAAATCAAAATATAAATAACAAAAAGATTTGGAGCTCCTACACTATGAGACACTGCAATTCGACCAAGAAACAAGACACTGAATGAATAATTAGTTCCGGCCCTGACAAGTAGCCACGCATACATTCATATGATGTAAATTATATAATGTAGTAAAAGCTTTACAAATCTATCTCTATCTCTCTTTTATTACTTAAATGTGGATCATATACTAAGAATCTTTCAATTTTTCTGGTGTAATTTGCCTACCTTTTTTAGCTTTTTCTTTTTGTTCCTTTTCAATCATAACTCGGAGGTACTATCGTAATTAGCCGATTGTCTAAAGGGGAATTAGCAGACATCCCATCCTCATGACTCACGACCTGAATCTGAATTCTCCCAAAATTGACTTCATAACCACCGATACTTGATTCGATGTATAGAAAGGTGATTAAATGATTATCATTGAGATTTAGTAATCAAAGACGGCTTCCACACCTACTACTCATCAAACGAACAAGAAATAAGAAGCATAGCTTAGAAAAGTAGACCATCAACATTCCCATTGCACCAACTAGCTTGTGTTAGGGAGATAGCGGTAATTGACCCTTACCAACATTGTTGGGTCTTTTGGATTACTGAAATCCTTGAAACGGAAACAAATACTGATGACGAATATGCAGAAGATATGCTTGATAATCAATTGTTGCACCAATAATATTAAAAAAAATACATCATAAAAACGGACATACCTTGATTGTCACATATTAAATGATCCTTTACGGCCTTTCGAGAATTCGCTGTGAGAATCACACAGTCATAATAGAGACGGAGAGGAAAAAAATGTTTGTTTTTGTTCTTCCGAAGCGATTTATTATAATAATTACTCGTTTGCACTTAATGGATATGACTGAGTTATGGGCTTATCCCATCTTATGGCCCATATTGAGCTTGGCTCATTTTGGGTGACCCATAATTTCCATCAAACATACATGATTTGGTTTGAGAAATTTTACTACAAATTAGTTGCAAATATCCAATGATAGGGTTCATTAACGCGATTCACGACATTTCATTACTGCCAATTCTGATCATAGATGTGCATGCGAGAATATAGGGCTTTGTTGGAAGATTTCTATATTAATATTGCATCACCGTTAGTTGCGATATCACTCACGTCTGTCCATGCATGTTGCACTCGCGCCTGATGACGGATACAAAATGATGGAGTGCGACGCAAGCAAAAGAGCACGACCAATCAAGTGATTGATTTCGACAACTTCCGTTGCTTCTTTCTCTAAAGGTGTCTTCTTCCCGTGAGTCTCCCTCTTGATCATTTTCGCCTGTGATTTCCTTCCAATAGCATCCATTTTCCCAGAGAGAGAGAGAGATGAAAAAGCCAGGTTTAACGGCAATGGCGGTGGCTGCTCTTGCTCTTGCTCTTGCTCTGGTGGCCACGGCAGTGATGCTCGCCCGTGCCAAGGCGGACAAGCCCGAGAAGGTGGACGCCTGGTTCGCTGGGCTCAGCCACGCCGAGCGCAAGACCACGCACCTACACTTCTACTTCCACGACATGGTCTCGGGCAAGAGCCCCACGGCGGTCCGCGTTGCTGAGGCCGCGATGACCAAGAATTCCCCAACGCAGTTCGGGGCGGTCAGCATGATCGACGACCCGCTGACACAGGGGCCCGAGCCGGAGTCCCCCCTCATCGGCCGGGCTCAGGGTTTCTATGCCTTGGCCGGGATCGAGTCGTTGAGCCTGCACATGAACATGAACCTCGTATTCACCAGCCCGGAGTACAGCGGCAGCACTCTGAGCATAGTGGGCCGCAACCCGGCGATGGAGACCTATCGAGAGATGCCCATCATTGGCGGGACTGGCGTTTTCCGGCTGGCGAGCGGAATCGCAACAGCAAAGACTTACTTCCTCAACCTCACCACCTTGGATGCGGTAGTTGAATATAAGGTTATAGCTTTGCATTACTAGACACAACCGAGTGGATAAATCGTGGCATATGTTGAAGTCCACTTCTGTTTTTTTTTTTTTTAGTGTTTAGGCCTTTGATTTTGTGCATTTCCAATTTGGTAATGCTCTACGTGCTTTGTGATTTCTCCATTGATTCTGGTGGTTCGAAATCTTCTTATTTTGATTTAGATGAACTAAATTGGATTTGGTTTATCACTGAGTAGGTGAGGTGCAACGTTCGCCATCTTGTGAAGTAGAACTTACTGAAAGCGTCAATGATTTTACCCACCTATTAATCATGAAATTTGAAGCAAGCAGCATAATTTGTTTTTTTTTTTTGTGGAATTCCTATCTTATAATTACTGAAACCAGAGATTATTCGTGGATTTGGTTTTGGATACGAAAGCTGTCTCACGGTAAGCTTAATCAACCGCCTAACGATAATACTTGGTGCTTTATGTCCGTTCAACTTTATAATTGGAATAGCTGCATTTGAACTCAAATGATGTGACACGACGCGGTTTGATTTAGAGACGACACATTGAGAGTGAATTATCTGTTCCAACCCTAGCACATACCTACTCATTCATTCCACGACAAATTTAAAAAGACAAAAAAAAAGAGCAGAGAAACAAACTTTGGCTCTATTTATTTCGTTAAAAATAATTTATTACATATGATGATTGTAATGCTTATCAAAATGAAAAAATATTTTCAATCACGAAACATTTTATATGATCAATATATTTAGATAATATGAGCGATCATTTTTTTTCCGAAAAATATCATCTAAATTATTTATTTTTACAAACAAGATGGAGCATTCATCTCTTTTTTCTCCTCAAATGCTAATAAGAATCTTTCAAATTCTGCCATTGTGGTTGCCCAACCTTTTTCCAGCCTTTCTTTTTCATTCATCAAAATCCAGAGGTATGATCCTAATTAACCGATTATCCGAAGAGAAATTAACATAGCAACCCAACCCAACGGTGGGTAGCTGTGCTGGTTGAGAGTTTCTCCTTCGTCGTCGAGGTCGAGGGTTTAAAACCCGCAGTTGCTAGCATCTTAAGTGAGGGGTTCATGTGCTAATCTTCCCCGAGGTATAGGGGTCCAGCCCTTTAGCGTCGTCCAGGCATGGGGGCTCGTAGTGGAATCCCCAATTACTACAAAAAAAAAAATAACATAGTAACTCACGGTCATGATCTCCACATACTATCATCCGATTTATGAGTCGAACTACAGAAAAATGATTAAATCAACGAAATCGAGATTCGCTATTTAAGCATAGGCCTCCATGTGAAGAAAAAGAAAAAAGAAAAACGGCATAGAAAAAGTGTTATCTCCAATATTGCCATGGCGCCACTAGATAAGAAGATGATGTCCCGGGGATAGCACTAACTGACCGAACCAACATTTTTATTAGTTTGATAAAACTTTACTACATACCAAACGCAAACAAACTAATCATTGGGTCTCATACTTAGAATTCAAATTATAAACCTCGATTCGAGAGAATAGAGCATATTGGTAAAAAGATTCATATTAATACGCATTGATAACAGTATCACTTTATATTTGCAAACAGGCTATTACAAAATGTTAGACAATGCATGAAAACTTAAGTGCGATCGCATTACTGAATTATATTCGGCTTTACACGTCTCTTTCTAGTAGAAATGTAGTCCGACCAGAATCGATCGGTTGATCCACGCATTGTCCATTTGATCGTTTAGGTGTTGACTTTCAGGAAAAAAAAGGTATAGCCATCTTGAGTTTGATGTTAAATTTATATCGGAGTAGCAAATTTCTTATGCAACGTTGTTCATTAATAATCTCCCTATTTTGATATGACAAAAAGTATAATGTCAATATATATCAACCTCTACATTCAAATTTTCAATTAAAAAAGTGAAAATAAAGTGAGATTACTGTATCTTTATATACCCTACTTATCTACAAATTTAGGGAAATGACGCCACAAGTGCCAAGACTTTTATGCAACGCTCATTTTTGTGCCATAATTTTTTCTATAAGTCACTTAAATGCCATGACTTTTTTTTTTATAAAGAAAACTCTCACTCTAGTGGCGTCAACCATTTCCCTTACCAAAAATTCTGATTTGATGTTAAAGTTGCATTTGAGTGGACTTTAAGGGAAAGGCTTTAGGAAAATGCAAAGGACTTTTAAGTTGAAGGAATTTTTCCAAATGCAATTTGTGTTTGTTAAACTGTAATTTAAAAGCCTATTGTAGAGCAATTTTGAGTAATATAGTGTTTAGAAAAATTATTTTTGCAACGGACTTTTCTTTCCCAAAAAAAAAAATTCAAACCCTTTAGAAAAGCCGACAAAGGGCTCAGGCCAAAGGCGATCCACATCTCGTGCCAACGACCGTCGTTTGAGGTCACACCATCACCGGGCACCCTCGTCACCGCCACCGGGCACCCACTCAAACCCCACGGCAGTGCGCGTCGCCGAGGCCACCATGACCAAGAAGTTCCCGCCGCTGTTCGGGGGGGTCAGCGTCATCGACAACCCATTGACCAAGGGGCCCCAGCCGGAGTCCCTCCTCGTGGGCCAGGCTCAGGGGTTCTATGCCTCTGTTGGGCTCGAGTCGGTGGCCCTACTCATGAACATGAACCTCTCTTATTTCACGACTGCAAAATACAACGGTAGCATTCTAAGCATATTGGGCCGCAACCCGGCGCTGTCCGTCGGTGGGAACGGCGTTTTTCAGTTGGCGAGCGAGATGGCGACCGCAAAGACGCACTCTTTCTCGACCTCACCAGCGGTGATGCAGTGGTTGAATACAATGTAATTGTCACACCCCAAAATCTACAAATGGGAAAATGACACGGCCGTCCTTACTCACGAAGAACGCAGCCTCAAACACAATTAACAACATGTTAATAAACATATGTTTTTCCAAAACTATATATATAAACCAAGATGTTGGTTTCTACATCAGAGTTTCTTTAATCCACCAAACATAATATGTACAATATTGAGTTCAGCCAACCCAACAACTGTCCACAATCTTATTTAAACCATACTAACAATACCCAAAGTTTCTACTCCCAACAGTCCCGCTCAATAGCGCTCTCTCCTACTATTGGCCGCTGGCCGAAGAACCTGAAAATGGTAAAGATGAATGGAATGAGCAACCACAGCCAGTGAGTAGCACATATCTTCTAAGTAGATCGAGCAACTACTATGCATATAAAGCCAAATCAAAACTCATAGTCTAATTTCAATGTATAATAAACATATCTCGCTTAATAATGACAAACCTTTAAGAAATTCAGAAAATATAATAAAACTTCAACCATAATATAAGCACCAATGGTCAAGCTCATTGGTTAATCTCCGTCAAAACCATATCAATGGTCCATTCCACTGATTAATCTATTGCTCAATGCATTACCATGGTCACGACACAACGCCTGGTGACAAGGCGACCAAGATTCCCCCCTTGGCAAGGTCTCCACCTACAAAGCCGGTGGCTCGGCCCAGAAGGATATCCTAACCCGTATGCATACTCACATTCACAGCTATATTGAGCATCAACAATAATACTTTTCACAATTCATAAAGTCAATCTGGAATCATTACGATAAAACGATTTCATAAACCAAACATATCTTTCGTTTCAACCAAAGACTAGAACGATACATTTCGGAAATCAATACATAATGTTTCAACATTTCAACTCATTTGAAAACACTTTCTGAACACGCTTTCGAAACATTCGCAATGATAAAAAGGTAGTAAATGCTCGATCCAATTTTTATGCAATAATCATGCCATTTTGTAACCCATAATATACACATATCATATTACGTTCGAAATATGATTTTTTTCAAATTCAAAGAAGATATAGAACCACTCACCTGGAATCGCCTACGACCAATTAACAATTTCGACTCACGATTTTGAACTTGCGATCCTATCAAATAAGTAGGAAATAACGTCAAAATCGGACTAAACCGCTAATTAAATTGTGAATATAGCTCAACCGTTAACGAAATGACTCCCACGTTTCAACTCAGCTCTTTACCGAAACAAATATCCAAAATCATCGGCAACGCGAAGCTTGATTTCGCCATAACTCCATCTATCAAACTCCGTTTCAAGCAAACTTATAGTCCAAATAAAGATCTTTTAGAGCACTAGACGAACCACAAAAAGTTTCAGCCTTATGTCACAAAAATTGAACTTCGCCACGCATACTTCTCAAAAATCCAACTTTTGAACTCTAATCTTCGAAACCGTTTCGATTAAACGAACGAGGATCATTTGAACATACCGAGCGTCACAAGTTGAAGTCGAATCGGCTCGATGAAATCCTCGCGACGAGAAAAATCTTTTCTTCTTCTTTCCTCTTTCTTTCTCTCCTCCTCCTTCTTCTTCCCCTCTTTTCTTTTTCAATGGCTCTTCATCTTCTGCAGAGTGTTTCTGCCGAATGTCCCCTCATTTTCTTCTTTTCTCTTTGACTGTTGACATTATTTACATTTAATGGGACCATCCACCTTCTATTGATTTAATAATAGCATAAAAAAAACAATGGTATTACAGTAATAGCAGGCAATGCACCACTAGGCACTTTGGACATTGTATGGGCTCTCATCTTAAAATAGTCCACTTCTTCTTTCATGTTGACCAGTTGGTTTTGTGCGGGCCAAAGGTCATCTGCATAATTATCTCGTCGTTGGCTCGTGTGTGGATGAGGTGTTGCCCTCTAGTTGGTCATGATCACTACGCGCTGTTCAGCATCGATTCGTGGTGGAGATTGGAATTGGATGAGGTGATCGGAAATACGAAGGAAGCAGGTGATGTGCAAGTTTCGCCATCTTGAAAAGTAGAACTTGCTGAACATGTCCACGACTTTACCCGCCCAATAATTCTGAAATTCTGGAAGTAATCGACACGAAATTCGACTGTTGGTTTTGGGAATTTCGTGCTATAGAATTACTGGAATCCCAAGATGATTACTTAGGGATTTGATTTTCCGGATGAAAATTGTTTTACGGGAAGCCAAACTAGCTAAGCACAATCAACAGCTTGACAACAATATCCAGTGCTCTAGGGCTCTTCAACTTAAGAATTAGAATACGTGCATTCAAGACTAAAGCAACCGGCAAAAATAGTCTTTAAACTCTGGTGCAATATCTTATGTCATCCTCGCAATTCTAATTCATTCAATATGATCATTAAACTATATATATAACATTAAATCAAGTCCTTTAATTTTTCATAAAAACTACAAATTTATCATAATTACATTATTGCACAGATTTTAGAATATCTTTCAATCTTAATATATTTCCTAAATTAAGAAAAAATTTATTGCTATTTTTATCACTTTTTAACCTCTTTGATTCCATTTAAGTATCCTTTAGCTGATGATATTTACAATAGGAAAATTGGAACCTCTTTTAGAATTGTATCGGGTTGACATTCCTGCTATTTTAATTTCTCAACATGTAGATTTAACAAAATTGTTAAGAAAACGCGAAATACAAAAACTTAAAAATGTTATCTAATTCAAAAAATTAGTATCGAGATTTAGATTAATATAAGTACGTTAAATCTATGAATAATAATTAGATATTCTTATGGAAACGGTTATTTTGAAAAATCAAAAGGAATATGAAACTGATGTAACTCAAAGTGAGGTAATGTTTCTACTATTGTAGAGATCATAATTAAAAATATACTTAATTGGAATTATAGTAATATTTCAAAGAGTAAAAAGACAAAAATGAGATGCTAACATTGCATATTTATTATTGATTTAGGAATCAGACTCGAGTATATTATCAAACGACTTATTTTATTTTTTTGTAGAAAGTTGAAGGACTATATTGAATATATTAAAAGTTTGGGGATTATATTGACCATTTAAAATTAGTTCAGGGACAAATTCAGTAAATTAAAATTTCCAGGATGACATTACACTTCACGTCAAAATTTAGGGACTATTTCCGTCATTTTTTCATTCATTATAGGTTCAACTTAAAATTTTAAAACTAATAGACAATGAGATCCGTTTTCACATCTGTAATTATGGTTACGACCTGCTATACTGAATTTCTAATGAGGGTTGAATTCAATTGCTAAATCATGCTCATTCGATTAGTGATTGCGTACGTCATCCAGCGTTGAAAGTTTCCATGATGTAAATTTGTATTTTGTCCCTTTTAGATCATGAGATAACATCAAGTGCTAAAGTTGTCTTTGGTTGCCTTTCTGCGTTACGATGAGTCCTCGTTTTTCGCTTTGTGAGTTCTAAGCCCAAGTTGTACGTCAACCATCCCGAATCATAAAGGGCCATCCGTTTTCCAAATTCCAGTTTACGGATATCACAATCAGAGCTATCGTATCAGAAACTACAATACTGTTTTTGCTCGATCGCTTCAACAAAAGCCTAAGACGTATCATTCACTGTTAGAAACTTACCTCTAGGACATAATAGACTTTCAAGACACGGAGCCACCAATTATCGTCCAAAGATCCGGATATGTTCTTGGGAGACCTGTTCTTCTTCTGAGTTGCTTCAGATTCTGACCCAGCTTATAAGAAATTCAGAGATAGCTCGATAAAACTATAAGATTTAAAAGGATGATGGCTAATCATCTACCCCGGAATCATAGGGTAATATTCCATCAATCGCGCAAGCGGGATGGTCCACCACAATCATATTCCAACCCAACACGTCCAATCCCCCAACTAATCTTCAATACTCTTCCTCTTTGAGCGCTTGATGATAACACTAAACCCAGGCAGTAGCTTCCACGATGAAATAAACAATGACTTAACGTCATAGTCCACGAGGATTCATAAATTAATGCATGCCTGCATCAGCACTGCATTGGGCATAGAATCCGTCTCTAGTTGAGACGAAAGGATTAACAAGAAACAAGAAATAGTTTCCTAGGCAGCAAGAAAGGAGAGTTTGAGAAGTCAAACCTTTGCTGCTCCGTCTTCTTTGTAACAAGCATGGGTTCTGAGATCTCGAAGCAGATTCAGAGAAGGAAAGATGTGTTGCGAGAGGCTAAAGTCCTGAGCGATCTCAGCGAAACCTGCGGGATGCAGTTCCCGGGCTGCGACTACCGCTGTTTGGATAGGAAGAACTGGATGAGCAGCCTCGCTCCCGAAAAGGTTCCCCTTTTCAAAATTGTCTGGCCAGGAACTCATGACTCAGCGACCAACAAGATTGGAATCCCGTTCGTGTCTCGTCCTTTCGCCCAATGCCAATCACTAAGTATCTACAAGCAGCTCGTGGCAGGCACTCGCGTTCTTGATATTCGAGTCCAGGAGGAGCGCCGGGTATGCCACGGGATTTTACTGACTTATAGTGTAGATGTCGTCCTGAACGATGTCAAGAAGTTTCTAGGTGAGACGAAGTCTGAGATTATAATACTAGAAATCCGAACTGAGTTTGGTCATCAGGACCCGCCTGAGTTTGAACAGTACTTGGTTGATCAACTTGGGGAGCACCTGATTGACCAGGAAGAAAGTGTTTTGGGTAAGACGATTGCGGATTTGTTGCCAAAGAGAGTGATCTGTGTCTGGAAGCCTAGGAACTCACCGAAACCACGGGCAGGGGGCCCATTGTGGAGTGAGGGCTATTTGAAGGATAATTGGATCGATACTGATTTACCATCAACCAAGTTTGATAGCAATATGAAGCATTTGGGTGAGCAGCCGCCAGCTTCCATGAGGAAATACTTTTACAGGGTCGAGAACACAGTAACACCGCAAGCAGACAATCCGGTTGTGTGTGTCAAGCCAGTCACTAATCGCATTCATGGATATGCTAGGCTATTTATATCTCAGTGCTTCTCTAAAGGGCTAGCTAATAAGTTGCAGGTCTTCTCGACGGACTTTATAGATGAAGATTTTGTAGATGCTTGTATTGGCCTTACATCTGCAAGGATTGAAGGGAAAGCCTAAAATGTACCATTGTATGTATTCAGTAAAATGTGCCATTGCATGTATTCAGTTGTCTCTGTGAAGTTTATCATCCATTTGTTTCAGGCTCACTTTTGTACACTTGATAGTATACTCTTCGTTGTTTATGGAGATATTGACAGTCAGTTTTCAATACGGTTGGAGTGTACCGATGTTAGTTAAACTTATACAATGTCTTTCTGCGCTAATTTGACTTTCGAAACTTGGGATGAGTGCCCTAACTAAGTAGATCCCTCTGCTTTTTGAGTTGTCCTTGACTTGTCCTTGGTTTTCCCGGTATTTCCTGTAAGAAATATAATTTCTAAACTTTGAAAGGCAGTTTTCAGGACAATGATATCTACTGAAGGCTATGAGCCTCCGTCTCAAGCTCAGTTTCCTGTTTTAAAAATGTCAGGGCGCTCGAATCATCATGCATGAACCAACTGAACCAGCTGAATTACATGCAAATCACCAGGTTCGTTTAATGAAGCGCCAGTTAGTGTCGGAAGATCTTTAGCACCAGATAGAAGAAAGAAGAACTCTAGATGACATGATATCATGAAAGGGCTTACACGAGTTCACAATATCGGTGTCGGTGGGAGTCACTTCCCGGATTGGTGATGATCTGCATGGGAATGGAAACAATCCTGTTGCTGATCGACTAAAGCAACTTAGTCAGGTCGAGGACGTGTCATAACAGCAAAGAACTAGAAATTCAATTCTGCAAATTGAACAGTTTCAGTTAAAGATACTAAAACAAATGGAGAACAGAAAACATCACCAGTAGATCAAGTCTTCAGAATTTATTGGGTTGGAGATATGAGAAACCTGTTTGTATCAAGATTATGTGGCTGATAATTTGTGTGGAACTTTTGGAAAACGGATATACTGATGAAGGCCCTTTATCTCCAAAACTTGGAAACCTGATCCGTCATTGGGAAATAGCCCTGAAGTGAAAAGCCCTTGCTCACAACTAATTTGGTATTCAGTACTGACGTTGTTCTAATGACTACAAGAATGCTTCGAAGTGCGGACAAAGCTACAGTTTGCCAGAATATAACATGAAAGTGCTTCCGGAAAAGACGCTCTTCAAGTAGGCAGATGGTGAAACACAGCTTGTGCTGTCGAATTATTCCTATCGATTGCCTCTCTCTGCACGCTTTAGAAAACAATGAGGGAAAGCTGGCATGAATGATCGTCCATTGCCTTTTCTCTGAATCAACGCATCCTAAGATATCCTAAAAAAATGCAGCACAAAGTATGTTGTCCAACATGTCCTAGTCCTAGCCATTTGCTTTGACACTGGGCATGGCAAGAACAAGAAGGTTAACACGGAAGCAGTGAAGTCTAATGAACAAGCACAGCCAAACGCAAACAAAATCATAACCAAGAGTAATTTATTGAACTCCACAAAGAGAGGTCATTACCAATATCCTCAAGAATAGTTGCACTTAAAAACTTGAATTTATTACCACAATATAAATATGTCAGAGCCTGGCGTTAGAAACTTCTAATTGAAGGATATTGAATGGTACAGTGCAAGCACAGTGTCTATACCTGGCATTTGCGTTTGCAGCTAGAGATGTTATGGCTTTCTGGGTCATCACGTCACATCCGATCATCATTAAAATGCAGTTTAAATAGTTCTTGCATCTAAAACCACTCCTATAGGAACCAAATTATCTTGCAAGGAGTCTTGCTTCCGGGATAGATGACAGAACATAGTCAAATACTAGGTTGCACGAATTGTTGATTACTTATGCTCATTCCTTCACGATTTGAGCCCTAATTATCTAACTGGTACAGCATTATTTTCAGATAATTCAAGGAGGATTACTGATAGTACACTGGCCAGCATCAACTAGATTCAAGAACACTATATTGGTGGGAAAACCTAAGAACTTGCATAGAGGCTCTTGGTTGGAGTTCTTGAAAACGTTTGTAGTCCTGCTTGGAGTAAAGAGTAAGTTAAGTTGCCCAAAACCCATTTTCACAAGTTCACTGATTGTTTACGCAAAAACAGAACCAACTCATTGTGATCGTTCGCATCGTACTTTTAACATGAACAGGCGTTCCCATCCTCTTCTTTGCTCTATGTGGTAGCAGGATGATCTTGACCTGCGGCTGGGCTCTGTTTTCTTAGTTGTTTTCAGGAGTACCATCTCTTCTCTGTAACTGGAAATCAATCATCGTTTGGATTCAAAATGAACACCAATAAGTAGACTGGAAAACGCATAGCGATGCTGATGAGAATCAGAGGAAGAAAACCACTTCGTGCGCTGTGTAAACAATTAAGCACGGTACTAACTCTTGAGCCAGCATCTAACTGTGTCTCTGCGTACGTGCAGTGTGCATCACTCTAATTAAAGTGAGATCAGCTTGAAGCTAGGTTGTCTAGGCCAAGACACCACATTCTCGTTGATATGCGGCAAAGGGCAAAAGAGACAAAAGGAAAGGTGATGAACCAAAAAGGCAAAAGCAAAAGAGTGAATAAAATTAAAGAAAATGATTGTCGGGAGAGGGTGCCATACCTCATGTCCCAGCCGTCCGTTCTGAATCGGACAGTTAAGAAAAGAATAAAAACAAATCAACATCATCAGAATTAATATCAGGTTATCCGAATCCTTAAGAAACGCCTTTTTGAATCTTTTGAACATGGGACAATTTTTTTTTTGTTTAATCTCAGCTATCCGATCTCTAACGAACGGCTGGGATTTAATGTTAGGGATCCGAATCATTGACTTAAGGTCAGAGGATCCAGATCCATAGATAGTAACGTTTTTTGAAAGCAAAAACCACATACGCTCCCTATTTTATCTATCAAGCACACCAATGCAATGAGAGGACAGATGGTATTGTAGGAATTTCACTTGATGCCCAGATGTAGTCATTCCATTTGTTCACCAAAGAAGGATGTCGGATTAAGTAACCGCATTAGATTGGGTTGATGTTTGCTTCAGCATGGGGCATCACAGGTGATAGATCGACATGATCCATTTATGTCCTACACATAAAGATAATGACGAGTTGAATTCTGTGCTCTCAACTTTAGTGGGCTTATCTCTTTTCTGTCGCCGCTGTCCTACTGAATCCTAGTCCATATGGATAAAAATGGAAGCGGTACTGAGAAGCTAAACACAGAAAAGGGGCTCTCTTGTTTGATCCTGAAGACGCAAGATAAAGCAGAGAAGCAACTAGTTCAAGTGGAAAGTCCACTTGATGAACTCATTAGGCCTTTTTCCAGCACACAGGTATGATTTTTGGATGTATATGATTGATTCAGAGCATGTGTATGAGTATGTAAATAGCGGATTTACTCATGGTGACCCAAAGTTCCTGTAATTAAGGAGGACGATGAAATAGTGGGACCTTTGGAAGAAATTCAGGTCTATCCATGAAAACAGTAGGCTGAGTCAGCTCAGGACAGCATCCTATATGGATAAGCCTCTAAAAAAAAAAAAGCCTCAAAGCAACGTCAACCATATTCGAATTTAACCATGGTTAACGCTTCCCTCCCCAAACTCACTCACTCACTCTCTCTATATATCTCTCGCTATATAATCCCATGAAGCACCATAAAACTCTCAAGCCCTTCTCCAAGAAACGCTCCCTCATCTTCCCTATCACAACAACGAACGTCAAATGTTTTTCTCATCTCCAAGCTTCCCTCAATCCCCAATTCAACCCACAGTCATCCACGCGCGTCGCACGCAATCCTCATCTTCTGCTAACCTTCCACGGCCCAAAATTGTGGCTGCTTACACTTCCACAGAATTCAGGAGGCCACCAAGTGCGAAAACCGAAATGGCAACGTCGGCGTCATCTCTGTACGAGGTTCTTGGGATTCCCGCGAGCGCTTCGTTCAATGATATCAAGGTCGCTTATAGGACGCTGGCGAGAGTCTGCCATCCTGACGTTGTGGGGATGACCCGTAAAGAAACGTCAGCCAATGAGTTCAAGAAGATCCATGAAGCGTACTCGACCCTGTCTGATCCAGACAAGAGAGCAAACTACGATCAGGATCTTTTCAGGCAAAACCGGCTGTATGGGTCGTCCCTCAGTTCCGCAACGATGGCGGCGGCCACGGCATCAATGTCCCGGTTTTCGGGGTATACTTGCAAGAAGTGGGAGACTGATCAGTGTTGGTAGATGCAAGACTAGACAAATACATATAGCAGCTAGGAAGGGACAATCCTGCTCTTCAGTTACAAAAGCAGAGTAGTAGAAACAGGGGAGATGTAAAGTGGCAGCAACTTCGTGTATATGAGCAAAATGTCCCAATGAAAACCGACTCTTTCTTGCTTTTTGCTACGTTAGAGCAGATGATTGTGTAAAACGCCGCATGAGCAAGTTCCTCCGCAGATCGACGCAATTGACTCTCATCGATCGCTAAAACTAAACGACACGCTTCCCCTTAAGCTTCAGACCATCATCATGAAATGAAGCGCTAAGTATGAACATTGTATGAGTCAAATCCTTAACGAGTAACTCCACCCGTGGGTTAAATTACAGACATCGGATAACACATCTGCGGATAACACGTCTGTTGGTGAACAACTGGGCAAGCTCTGCCTAAAATCTGAATAATGTTTCAATAGATTCCGAGGTCCTCCGGCTTGCATGAAAACTGTCTGGGACATGACAGAACACCCCTTGAACTTAAGTACAGAGGTTATTAGTATAACTTTAATGACAGAAGTATAATTAATGGGGTTCTCGCGTCGAGACAAGAACAAAGGGGGGGAAGCTGATGAACCGACGTGTGCTTGGCAGAAGCTGACTCGGAAGTGAGGCGAAAGGAGCGGGTGGGGTTCACGTGCTACAGTTCCCGCACACGCCGACAAGAGAGAGTGAATACCATTACGATCAGACAAGAGTGGATGATCCGACCTCGAACCCAACGAACCTTTTCGTTGCTAAATGACGTATCAACTAACGGTCTCCCTCTTCCTCGCCCTCTTCCTACGAAAAGGGGTTGTATAAGTTATGGTGACCTTTCGAAGGGTTTATATCATCTTTCTAAATAGGTCAGCATATCAACAATTTGGAGCATGCATCGATCAACTTTCGACCCCGCTAATCATAAGATTCGCATGCTGGTCACTATGCCTTTCGTCCAAAATCGATCGGGAAGAGAGCAATTCGAGAATGGTCCCCCAATCAAATGAACCGCCTCGAATCTAGGAAACCTCCCGCGTCCATTATCTGGTATTTGAATAAGAAAACTCAACCACTCATAAAGCCTCATCGGGACATGGGACATCCTCCATTTTGCCCGCATCGATTCGATAAACTGAGATGCCTTGGTTTTCTGGACCCGGAGACACTTGTGTACGTGCCAAGCTTCTGAATCTGAGAAGTGACACTTGTCCAACAACAAGATTCGAGAGCGCGACACGTGTCAGCGACGCTCGAGCCGTGACGCTCTTATTATTTGGATAAAGCGATAGATGTGAAACAGTAAGCATCGACAGCGATATGGGCCCATTTCCACCGACATCCAGCCGAAGTTTGGGCTGTTTTTAATGTGTTTTTAATAAGTATGTGTGAATCCTATAGATGGAAACAGCCTCCTGGTTGACCGGCGGTTCGCCGGCGGAGTTTGCTTGCTGACCGGGTCGGATCGGGTTCGGGTTCGGGTCAAGCCCACGTGGATCCCAGAGGGCCAACTCGGCAGCAACAGTGAAAAAAGGCGACAGCTTGAAAGACTTGAACGGGTCAAATTTGAACTGAAAGTGACGCAGGTTAACCAACCCGGCCCATCTCCGAGCCGGTGCATCGAGGACTCTACCGTGGGCCGAATTGAGGCCCATTATGCCACGAACTGTCCAGCCCATTTTTCCTCTGGACTTAATTTGATTGCCCGTAGAACGAGTCTATCTAATATACCTTCTTCTTTTTTCTGGTGAAATGCGTTGACCGCGTGCTTGGCCTTACAGTCAAATTAACTCTACAGTCTGGAGACACTTTCATGGTATTCGGAGTAATTGCTTAAATTTTAGATTTACGTGTATGAAGAAGATTAGACAACAAGCATCATTTCGACGTACTCATCAAGGGTTTATGTCGTCATCGTATAGAGTTGAATTATTGCTCCTAGATGTAAACGGGTCAACTCTCTTTAAATTGGGCACCATCAATTCTTCTACTCGAACGGAGAAAGGACTAATTAAACTAGTTAATAACTCTTTCAACCGGTAGTCTAAGGCTGTGTTTAGTAATATTTTTGTTAATAACTCTATCATTCCCCTATGTTCTCTTTTCTTTTTATTAATTTTAAGGAAATGAGGTCATTCTTCATTTGAGTTTGCAACCGAGGATCCTTTTTAACACCATGAGTAATGCGGCCAAAAGATAATGATATAAAGCAACTATTCAAAAAAAAAACTATAATTTATCTCTCCACCAATAGAATCGCAATTAGAGAATGCCTAATCACAAAAGCATCTTCAATTGCATTGCATCCTCCTGGAACTTGGAACGCCAAGCAAACAATCAGGGTGATTCTAGTCGAAGGACCTTGAGCCGGGTAATGCAGGCTTTGAGCTCGAAGCGACGAGGTCTGGTGGGTCGGGGCAGAGGCGCAGATGAGGAATAAGGAGAGGGGAGGAGAGGAGGAGAGGGATGCAAGGAGCTTAAGAGAGATAGAGAAGGTGGGGAGGGGGACCCTTGATTCGGGTAATTCCGTTCTTTTGAGTTTTCTAGGAGTGGGTGGAGCCATTTGGAGGTTGATTCAGCAAGGCCCTTGGCAAGAGAAAATTATCCTCAAGCAATATCATATCTGAGAAGCACCAGATCCCGCAATGAACACTGTCGATTTGCCGTCTGGCATAAGAGCGGAATCTCCCAGAAATCCATACCTCACGGCTTGGGACACACTGCAAGACTGTTTTGTGCAGGAAATGAACAGAGAGAGAGCACGAGATCATGACAAGGATCCATCCGTGATTGCAGCTGATGCAACTCCGACTCGGACGTCTGTGCATGCGCCCTTTTGTCCTCCATCCATTTTCGATTTTAATCTGGACTCGCCCATAAGAGAAAAAACCCAAAAAGAAAAAAGGTTTAAGGAAGTGAAGTTAAAGTCAGCCACCCATCAACACACATCTTTTTAGCTTTCATCCCCGACTGCTGGAGGATCCACCCCAAGATTCCTCTTGTCCACTGCGCTGTCTCTGAACTTCGAGCCCCGCCTCAGTTGACGGTAAAGACGAGAGCGATAGCTCGCCTGCACGCAAACCGAGACACCCAGATCATACAGATGGGCATTTGGCTTATTACTCGTCGGTCCTGTGCCGTGCATACAGGTGCCTGCTGGGCCTCGCGAGTCCGACCTAAAGAGGACGAGGGCATCATTTCCTCACGGTACTCGCTGCGGTAATCGTGGTCTTGTGAAGGTTGCTAGGACAAGGGCATTTCCATGGTTTCCCCTTGTCGAGTATGGAGAAGATGTGTGTCCGTGGGTTTTGATTTCGGTGTCCCAAAGAGGATTTTTCATTTAGATTCCGGTGCTGCTAAGATTTAAGAAATCTTATTTAAGTATACAGTATCTTTTAAGAAGTTACCAATTTTTTCAATTGTTAGAAAAAAAAAAAACAAATTCATAATAAGCTATCAACTTTAATTTTGTTTATGGAACTTGGAAACACTTTGAACTTACCAACTCTCCTAACACAAACAAGAGTTGGTAGCCTCAAAACTAGTTGGCAACCTAACATTTGTTGATGTATTTTATCGAAAAAAAAGTTTGTTAGTCACTCTAATTAATGTTGGTAATTTATAAAAAAGAATTATTAAATTTAAGGCTTTGTTTTGAGAGACATAAATAAAAGTTTTTAATTGGCATCGTGTAACTTAAACAAGATTTTGTTACCCTAAGTGTGGTAATTGAATCGGAGAAAAGTCACTGACTCAAACTTATTTATGTTAGCTAATTTTTAGAAAGATTTAGTCATTTAAGGGATTGCTAATAAAAGTTGGTAACTAAACAGAAAAGTTGGCAGAAAAAAAAATGAGATTAAATGCTAGTGAGTAACTCAAATGAGAGTTAGTAACCTAAAATTAATATAACAAAAGATGATAAGCCGTTCTAATTTAGGTTTGTGATCTTACGAAAGTGTTGGTACGTTACCAACTAATTACCTAGAATAAAGCATTATTGATGTTTTGATATGAGATACAAAGTCAGATTTGCAAAATCAATGCGATAAATTATTGTTGGTTGCTTATTTATGGCCCTAACTTGTGTTTAAAGACCTGTATGGACTGCTTGAAGTTCTCAGCGAGTTCCTCTCCTGTGTGTACTCCACATTCTATACTGCAGAACAAGAAATTGGGCAAGAGAAAGATTGTAGGATAAGAAACCTATAATCCCTATTCTATTAGCTAATTTCTCCACCAGCTTAAACTTTTAGAAAAATCAAATTGTCAAATACGGTACTAAAGCCAGCAGTTCAGGCTAATCTTAGCACTTCCTCTTATCTTTGTGTTTGTATTTGCTTCGTGATAACTTAAGACTTTCGAGAAAATAAGTTTTCCAAACATGAAAGACATTATCAGAGATTATCACTTTTGCGATTAGGGTAGCGAGTCTCAAACCTTATCTAAACTCCTTTTTTTCCCTTTTTTTCCGGGCTCCAGACAGTAATTAGTGACACTTAAAGTGGCGGTCAACGCATCATCAGCATTGAGACATATATTTTATCTAAATAGACAAATCTTATGCGGATGAATGGCAAAAAGTATCAAATTAACAGAGTCATATATGTATGTTGATGCATAATATTCTCAAGCTATAGATACAATTATATACTAAGTCTAAATTTGGCTTGGCTTTGCCAAGGGTTTTAAGGGAAATGTAAAGGACTTCATCCTAAAGAACTTCGGAGATATGGCAAAAATATTTAGTAAATTTTGTTTTGAGAAGTAATCTTGAGAGAGATATTGTGCGGTTGAAATACATTTGAAGAGTTATATGGTGACCAATCTAGTGTTTTAATTTGTTTAAAATTAGAAAAAATAATGGCCACAATTTAGTAATTTGAAGGTTTGAGTATTAGCAGAGTTATAAATCTAAGAAAATAAAATCTCTTGGGCTTTTCAAAAGTATTGAAAACCCAAAGCAAGTTCCCACTTGCCTTGAGCTTTTAGCTTTGCCAAAGTGTCTATATGATCATATGCTAATCCAAAAGATGAACCAAACGTCCCATTTTTTTTTCCAATGGACTTTGGAAGCTAAAAAAAATCTTGAAAAAGTTAAATCAAACGCAGCCTAAGTCATTGCGCTACGCACATCAACTTCAATGATTACCCATTAGAAAGACAAGAATAGACCCATGATTCTACTACTTAAAAATAAAATATGTGACCAGAAACTCGTCATATGCATATTAATCTCACAAAAGGCATACATAATCTACCTTACATTTGGATGAGGCAAAAGAAGAAATTAGATTAAAATTCTGTCAAAAATGAAGGATGCCTATCTAAAGGAGCACCAAAAAAAAAGGTTACCATTAAACTTGTTAATATCATTAAATGAGATAAACAAAATTCTCAAATTTAGTCCATGGCACTTGTCTTCTACTCAATATTACTTGGGCGAGAGAGCATACCATGTATGTACGAGGATCACTATGTTACATAACTGAAGTCTATAACTTCGTGGCTAGCAGTAGTGCCTCCTGCGTCTTCAGCGACAGTGAACTTAGACAAAATTTTTCGAAGCGAATAGATTAGACATTGGTGCAAGTCGTCTCGATGATGTTAGCAATCGATCCATTTGTATGAAACCCGTGCATATGAAGCATCCTATGCTCAAGACGGCCACAAGAAGCTTTGGACGTCACCGTAGTATATAGCGATTAGATTTGACAGTAGTACAAGCCTCGTCCAGATGATGTTAGCAATCAATCCATTTTACGAAACCTGTGCATATGAAGCATCCGATGCTCAAGAAGGCCGCGAGAAGCTTTGTACGTCACTGTAGTATGAAGCTTGCGAGGAAAGTTCCATACGAGAAGAACAAGTTCTTGTTCGCAGCCATGAATTTTGTGGCCTCCGAAAATATGAAATAGATATTGCTTCACCCCATTCTTACTTTCTTTCTCTAAACATATTTGCCGGACCCATATAGTTGGATGCGAACAGCGTTCGATCCGAGTGTGAAACCCGAAATGCGATCGCGATTTGGACACGCTCAAGCTATTTGAAACACTAATGCTATATCAATGAGCCTGACAAGCGAAACGTGCCCGAATCGGCCTTGTCGATCAGGGCTCTCCAAAAGATGATTTTCGAGCTGTTTCCGAAACAGTTAGCAAGGAAGGCCGAGAAGGGCAGAAGTGAGCGGCACGGTAAGGACAAAGGACGAATTTGTCACTTGTCAAGGAGGAGGAGGAGGTGGTACGAAGGAGAGACTTCACGTTGGCTTGTCCTTGCATCAATTGGAATCTTCACCGCGGTTTCCATAAATTTCCCGTGCGAGCAAACGCGGACAAAGTGTACTTCAACCCCATTAATGGCTCGAGCCCTATTCACTCAAACTTTCGTCCCCAGTCATTTACGCTGGCCTCTCCCAATTCATCTTCGAACCCACCATGTGTATATGAACCGACAAATTTTGACATCTATAGGACGTGAATGATTTTCACCACTTGATGAATTTTCTGTCTCGTGCTCACACATGCAGTGGGTTTCTACGGCTGTGTGTGTGTGTTTACTAAGTACTTCGATAGATTACAACTATGCTCAGACTGGTGTACAGATTTGATGTCCCAAGTTATGCGGTCGGCTCTTCCTCTTTTTTATGCGCCAGAACAAACTTTCCATTCCATCAAAAGACGTCAAACATTATGAAAGAATCCGATGCCTACGCTAAAGCGAAAGAAAACTCCTTCAACACTGTATTTGTTATCTCCAGCTGGGAGATTGTTAAAATGAAAAAGAATATCCAGTTCCTACAGATGGAACGCCTAATCTGCAAGCTCATGGGCAGCATCATAGTTTGGCCTACTGGTCCGCATCAAACTCCGTCCTGTGTAAGTAGAAAGCGAGAGTCTGAGACGAAAAGCTGAATAAGCCAAGGCGAATGGCATCAACTAAGACCATAGAATCACTCTCAAAAAGTCGCTTGGTGGATACCGGAGCTGCAGCTTTCACTTCCGTCAGCAAGTTCTATCTTCCCCGTTTTGTCCATGCTTGCACAACTCAGCTTCTAAGGCATCGCGCAATAAAACCAGCGGCCCCTCTGTTATCCTACCTCGATCTGACCTTTCCCCAATCCTTCTCCGTTTGCTTAAAGGTCCACACTCTTTCTGATCGTCACGAAGTACATGGACCACTCTCGATGAGCCGAACATGGTCGTTAATTCTTTCCTGCGGCGTCGAATGGGTTGATCCCCAATGTTTTTATATCTTGTCATCATTTGCAGAAGCATATGCTGTGTAGAGAAAGAACTAATGAAGAGAACACAGCGAAGTTGGCCCTAATTTTTTTTACCCTTTTTTTTTCCTTTTGCCATGGGAATAACGTTTTACTTTAGTTGTTGCCCATTTCTTTTTCTTTTTCTTTTTCCTTGCCGGAGGTTGTTGTCCCTTTTAACCACTGTCAATTCGTGACTTCATTGATCTTTTCCTAGAGTGAGAACTGGAAAAATTGAACCATAAATTTATTTGTCGATACAGAATTTCGTGTCACGCTAATTTTAAAAAATAGACTAAAAAAATAAAACTTATTATATTTGTGTCAATTCAATTATAAGCCATTCAAACTTGACTAATTTAGTTGCTCAACATTTTTATGATTTGTCAATTTTTCATACTGGCCAAAATCATTGATGTGGTGGTCTAATCAGCACCAAGGTACTATGCAACACAACATATGCTAACCTAGATAATTTTTAATTTATCTGATTTTTTTCCATTTTCTTTTCTTTTCTTTCCCTAATCCTAGGCTGACAAGGACCGGCTGAATTTGGGCAACCTCACTAGCCTAGGATCAAAAAAGAAAAGGCAAAGCAAAATAATAATAAGCTCATAAACTTTTAAAAAATTATCCACTTCAATATCAACCATTCAACATAGTCAACATTGACTAGATCATCGCATTAGTGACTTCCAGCCACAATTGAATGATGAAGCTAAATTAGAAAATTGTCAAAAAAAATTTAGCTAAATTGAAAAATAGTCTCAAGATTTAAAACTAAATTGACATGACTACAATAAGGTTAGGACTGAACTGACCTAAATGCAATAGAATTAGAACTCATAATTTTCCACACTAATTTGAGGTTCTGCATGACTAACCTACCATGCAACAACCTAAATGGAGACATAGGATCCGAAACCCAACAAGAATCGATTTATGCATAGGTTCATTCCACAATATATACAGATCAATCTATTATAACTTCATAATAACAATGCCATATTCAAATCTTCATAATTGTACTTTGTCTTATAAACTGCCTTCATTAGTTTTCACATCATATCAGAAAACACCAATGGATAGCATCTCGAACCTTCGCTTTGCAACTAGCTTCTTATGCATGACTATCATACGGACCTCGAGGATAATTCACTCGAATCCCATACTACTTATTGGAGTCGAAATCAAATCAGCCTTTCTCAAGATTTGCAGAGTTGACAACACAGAAGGCTCCATTGAGAGTTTTTAATTAAGCTGCAGCATATGTAACGACCACCCGAAAACAGAAACATAGGGATGGAAATTATACAGTAGACCTTTTCATTGTATATAAAGCACAGGTTTCCCATTTCAACGAAAACCCTAGAAACTTTTGTTCCATCTGAGTGCCATCTTCAATACTGCAGTGCGCTTGGGATTTGACTCTTCACCTTCTCACTGACTTCTCAAGGAAAAGAACATACACAAGTGGGCGATACACGCGCTGCATTTGACAATAGAATGACATCAAGACTTGCGACCGTAGCCCTCAAGTTTTATATCAAATAGAGGAGCTAAGGGTCTTTATCTTTGGAGGCTTGCACTTTATTCTTCTTCGGTTGTTAGTGTCCATCAAGCAACATTTGTGCGTGTCCTGTCCACCCACCACCGGGTTCGTTTTCTTTTCGCTGGAGATGTTGCACTGGGCATTGATGGATGACTGGGTACTCGATGGTTCCACCACGCTGAACCGTGCTCAAACAAAGACAAGGAGAAAGGAGTAAAGAAAAGAAAAAGGGTAATGCTAGTTTCAGCATATCTGCGACTAGATTGCAACCCTACGGCTACTTTAATGAAAGCACACAAGCTTTACCCATTTCTGTGTACTCGCTGGAACCGCTATGGCGGTACTGCACAGTGCAACTAGCTTCGACAACTGCCGTGAATGGTAAAGAGGAGATCTGAGCAGGAGCACTTATCGATGGATGATGAGGAGACTTTAAAAGTCCCTTCTTTGAACTGTCCGGGTCTGCGATGCAGAATAATAAATCGACTTCTATGTGCAGGAACGAACTGCCTTAGAATAAACTTTTCTGGTTTCATCAACCCTAGCAAGAATATGGAGGTCCCCCACATCAACTCTTCGATCTCTCTTACCCTCTAATACAACGCCAAATCATCTTACCCCATAGTCATAAAGACTATGCAACAAAGATTATCATTCAAATAACTCACCAACCATTTTAAAGAATCCATTTCGATGGATCAAGCTAAATAAAGAAAATGGAAATGCACTGCTCTCAACTTAATGAAACTGCAAAAATAACCAGAAATGATTACGTATAAAGGATAGCATACATTGACGTGGTCTCGCAATATTTCCAGGTCGGTAAATGATTCGCAGATTCACAGCTAGAATGTCAAGTCGAATGTACAAAGCGGGGAACTAGATGAAATCTCAACTCTCACATGCGTCTAGATTTTACCCTAAATACTGCTTTAAAACGGAAAACAATGAAATATTTTTGTCATGGGACCACAAAAGGTCATGGCGAGACCGGTTCGCACAGTCATCTACTACCAGCAACTCCAAACATTTTAAGGAGATCCATTCGCTCTTTCGCAACTTATCTCCAACCGACTCATTAGAGAAATCACTTTCAGCAATTAGGAAGGAACACATGCGTCAAGCTCCACAGTTCCAGATGCAATCTCCCACTTATCTTTCTTATTTTCCCTTTTTTCTCCACTCATTCTATTCTTTTAGGCAAGTATGACATCGTATTTTCGCTTTCAATTGTCTCAATCAGCATGCTATAACACCCGAAGCAGATTTTCTTGCACGTAACATAGTGATGTACGATGGAAAGCACATATTCCTCTGTATAGGATTTGGAAGAATATACGGACTCGTCTGAAATGCTACCCCTAATCATTAGACTGAGAAAAGACCTAAGAAGGAGAAGGTGGAAAGGGACCAATCATAATTAATTGCAAAGGACAAGGGAGCAGTTTGAATTTACTATGATTAGAGAACCCCATTTAATCAATTCAACTTACTTTTGCCACATTTAGGCAGAAAAACTACCCAAAAAAAATCATAAATTTATTATGTTTATACCAAATCAATTATAAACATTTCAATATGGACATAGTTCTAAACATTTTGACAATATATCAATTGAGTTGATCCAATCAATTGTAAACGGAATTTATCGATATAGATTATGGTTGTTCCACACAGTAACGCGGCATAATTCCTAGACAATCAACATTGATATAGTAATTTTTATTTTTATTTTAAAATGAATTTTTTTTTGTGGCCAGGTGACATTCCTAGTTAGGAAGGCCTTGCCTACAGCCTATAATGCCATGGTGGCCCTTGCACAAATCCGACAAGAGCCACCACAAAGGCCCTAGGCAAGTGCATTGCAACCAGCAAGCAAGGGCCTTCTCTGACCCTCCGGCCATAGGCAAGCCAACGCTTGCCCTCACTCAAGGCCGGTGAGGTCTTGATGACCTCAATTGGAACCATTAGGGCCTTGCCAATAAGGCCTTCACAGCCGACATGGGTCACCAATGAATTTCACTAGCACAATATACAAAAAATTAAAGGAAATTCAAAGAATCATTTTTTAATTATAAATATTATTCACATCAATACTTGCCATATCGCATCAAACAATTAGTATTTACATAAGCAATTTCAGTCCAAAGTTAGTTAGGATGACTTGATTGGCAAATTATCATAATTTTGATGATTAACTTGATCAAATTAAAAGATCCGAGACGTTTTTGATAATTTTCCCGCGAGCAGGCTAGTTTATTTGTGCTTTATACTCCCGATACCGTACTACTTTCAAGAATGGAAATCCCCATAAAAGCAACTCTCCCTTTTGGTGGTTTGATTCACCTTAAAGGAAAATTTACCAAACCCCAATTGGAGAGAGCCCACAGACTCCACATCTCAAAACCAAAGAATGACACGAAAAGCAAAAGGCTTGCTAAACTTAATTATTTCGACTTCATTCTTTTCGTCCCTTCTTTCCAAAAAATGGAGCATCTGAGTTTGTTCATTGGATTAAATCGGAGACGCTTAATCATGTTCAAAAGTCGGAGACGCTTCTGATTTGCATAAAGAACCCGTTCATCGTATCCAAACGAGCGATCGGTACTCAATCGATGGTTGGGTGCACTTCGTTTTTCTGCATGTTCACCATAACTTACTGGCGTGTAGACATTGAAATAGAACGCGAATGATCATATTCATACGACTCAGATTGTTAATCATATGTACAGATCAATAGGGCTTTGGTCAAGAGCCACGCGTGATGTAATCCAGTTAAAACCATTGTAATAAATAAATAAATAAACAGCAAAGAGATTCATTGAAGCTGGACGCTGGCTTGGTAATGCTATACGATCGAGAGTGGCGTTGCATCTAGCACTCCAATGGCTTTAAAACACATTTTTGACATAATAAATCGATAGCTCATCACAAGGGTCAAATCGTATCGATGATGAATTATATGGAGGAATTATTCTATAGGGAGTGGGAGTCGAGCTTGAACGGTACATAGATTAGGGATATTATTCTCACCTTTATGGAGAAAGCTTGTTTCTATGGATCAAGAGCTACGAGATCACCCTTTTCTCATTTTCGGATAAGGGAGGGATCGTACATTTCCAGCCGTTTGATTCAGCTTAACTTTATATTTTAACTTCTACACTTCATGGCAAAAACTTGAGAATTAGTACACTAGGTTCCGATGCACGCTTAAGTAGTAATTACTTGATGGGACGATACCGACGTAGGGTGTAGAGACATTTGTTAACAAATCAATTAAGGAAACCCTTCGATTCTCAATATCCCGATCGCCCTCATGCTATGAATTATTAGTGCCTTGAAAGTTTAATCGCTACAAATAAGAATATTGAATTAGTATCATGAATATAGGGAGATAGGTTCTCGATCCAATCCGGTCCCATTTAAGAACCAGGAACTAGACCGATCGGTCCGGTTCACTCGTAGCAGTCGAATGGAACAAGTTGGGAAGGGGAGCAAATCGCGCATGGGATCGCGAGCAAGATAAAAACAAGAAAACCTGGTTGTACCAAAATCCGAAGCGAAAA
Source organism: Melaleuca alternifolia (assembly GCA_019926035.1). Classification (NCBI taxonomy): domain Eukaryota; kingdom Viridiplantae; phylum Streptophyta; class Magnoliopsida; order Myrtales; family Myrtaceae; genus Melaleuca; species Melaleuca alternifolia. The sequence goes on from JAGKPW010002331.1 coordinate 2,943,716, forward strand.
GACTCTATCGCTGGTGGGGATCAGTGATGGGTGATTGCACGCCGGAGCCATAGATAGCTAAAGGAGATTGGTTCACTAAGGGTCTCTTACGGGGTGTCGAAAGATTGGTCTTTTGGCATCTAGAGTGGAGGGTCTGTCATTGCATACGCCTTCATTGTTCGAGACTGATTCTAATGTGGGCGGGATCTGAATGAACAGATGATTCAGTTCATGAGGCGGGTTTGATGTGACGCCGGCGAATTCTTTTGGTTGGTGTTGAAATCGGAAGTGTGGACGATACTTTCTTCCCCGATCACAAGCTCAGATTTCTTCTGATGCATTAATCAACAGGAGGTGGTCAGCGTGTGGGTTCAAAAATCATCTCTCACCAATCAATCCCGTGCTCTGTTCTATTGCTTGCTGCGGTGTTGGGGGCAGATTGCAGGATCGTTCTTTATATATGTGCGAGGGTGTTCTTATGGACAAGCGAGTGAGTCCGGGTGAATTGTGCCATGGAGGCGGTTCGATGTTCTTGTGGTTTTGGTATTGGATGATAAGATTCATTATGTTAAAGAAAAGGAGAAGAGAAAAAGAAAATTATATGTTCGATCCCGACAATCTGATAGGACCAAGAATCACCGATTTCAATTTTATGGAATCAAGGACCACACCCGCTTTTCATGAAACCGGACCGAATCAGCCCATCTAGTTCGATCATGGTAGTTCTCGAAGACATTCTTGATAAAGACCATCGGTTAATTAACTAATTTAGGAACAGTAGTAGAAATTATAATTCGAGGTTGCTGGTTTGTATTTGTCGGTTGTTTCTGATTTTTACTTATCATTTTGCCAACCTAAGCTTTAAATATAGAAAATATTACGGTAGTTTGAAAATAATAATAATAAAATCTTACGTAAGCAAAGGTGAACAGCAATAATTGACAAAGTGCTTATATCTCCCACGGGCCCACCGCATGGGAAGCGATGTCATCTGGTGGCGACAAGGCAATTTTCCCCACTCGCGAAAATCACGTCAGAGGACGTCATCGCCTATGCGCCCACTCGTGGAGCCCAGCACGTGCACCCCACGCCACTCATCCGACGCCGCGACTCCGAGCTTGACGACATTCGCCTGTCGACACCGGACATCGTAGCCGTCGGATGTAGGTCACGTGGCTCCGCAGGCGCGTGGGGATCTGGCGCAGAGGATCGCAATCGAGAGAGGTTTTTAGACCAACCAACCCACTTCCTATATATAACCGTCGGAGCAACGGTTCGTTTGAGATTAATGTCCGAAAGGAGTTGGAGAAAAGCCCGTTTGACCAATTCCTCCCACCCAAAAGAACCAATCCTCACTCTCCTCCTCCTCCTCCTCCTCTCCACCATTGCCGCCACCTTGCTCCGCCGCCTCCACCGGCCGCACGAAGCCAAACCCAAATTCCCAGCCCCACCACCACCATCTTGAGCTGGGGGCTAGAAGAAAGGCCAAAAGCTTTGCAATTTCCAAGCTCTGATCGACGCCTTACTGATGGTGGTCTCCACATTCACATACTTATAAAGAACACACCTTCTCGATTGGGACCCTCATTGTCACCAGGGACCCCAATATATATTATGCCCTTTTCCCCGAGACCCGAGAGTTAGCAAAATATTCGCCGGAGTTGTTCAGGAAACCGGTGGTGCGGTTCATCTCGGCTCTTCTTTGTTCTCTCTTCTTCTCTAGTCCGCTAATTAGGCCATGGCGGACATAGTGAAACAGATCCTCGCTAGGCCCATCCAACTGGCCGATCAGGTGACCAAGATGGCCGACGACGTCCATGTGTCATTCAAGCCAGACTGCGCTGAGATTAAGGCCAAGACGGAGAAGCTCGCCACGCTCCTACGTCAGGCGGCCCGCGCCAGCAACGACCTCTACGAGCGCCCCACTCGCCGAATCGTCGCCGACACCGAGCAGGTCCTCGAGAAGGCCCTCGCCCTTGTGGTCAAGTGCCGCGGCAATAGCCTGATGAAGCGCGTGTTCACCATCATCCCCGCCGCCGCGTTCCGGAAGACCTCCATGCAGCTGGAGAATTCGATTGGGGACGTCTCTTGGCTCCTGCGGGTGTCAGCATCCGCGGACGACCGCGATGACGAGTACCTGGGCCTCCCGCCGATAGCCTCCAACGAGCCCATCCTTTGTCTAATATGGGAGCAAATCGCGATCCTCTACACGGGATCGGTCGAGGACCGGTCCGACGCAGCCGCCTCATTGGTCTCGCTGGCCCGGGATAACGACCGGTACGGGAAGCTGATCATTGAGGAAGGTGGGGTGCCGCCACTGCTGAAGCTCGCGAAGGAAGGGCGATTGGAAGGGCAGGAGAATGCGGCCAGGGCGATCGGCTTGTTGGGGCGGGACCCCGAGAGCGTGGAGCAAATTGTGAACGCGGGCGTGTGCTCGGTGTTTGCAAAGATCCTCAAGGACGGCCGCATGAAGGTCCAGGTCGTGGTGGCGTGGGCAGTGTCGGAGCTGGCCGCGAACTACCCGAAATGCCAGGACCATTTTGCCCAGAACAATGTGATCAGGTTGCTGGTGAGCCATCTAGCCTTTGAGACCGTACAAGAACATAGCAAGTATGCAATTGCAAGCAAACAGAAGATGTCGATACATTCGGTGGTGATGGCAAGTAACAGCAATCAAGATGATGAGCATGGACATGAAGATGATCACGACAAGCAAGCTCTGGCCGGTCACGTTGCTCATCCGATGGGCAATGAAACCCCAAGCCAAATGCAGAATGTGGTGGCCAACACAATGGCCATGAAGCACCAAACATCCTCGCATACCAAGCCACCCACGTCGACGCAGAGCCCCACCCCAAATCATCCCCCCAACAATGCTAAGACCTCCCAGAACGGGGCTAAGCCGCATCACCACCACCAGGCCCAGAACGTCGCGTTGGCCGGAAGTAGCATCAAGGGGCGAGAGTTTGAAGACCCCGTCACCAAGGCCCAGATGAAGGCGATGGCCGCTCGGGCCCTTTGGCAGCTCTCCAAGGGGAACGTTGGGATTTGCCGGAGCATTACGGAATCGAGAGCACTCCTCTGCTTTGCCATTTTGCTCGAGAAGGGCCCCGAAGACGTGCAGTCCTATTCGGCGATGGCGCTGATGGAGATCACCGACGTGGCCGAGCAGAACGCGGAGCTGAGGCGCTCTGCCTTCAAGCCAACATCCCCGGCTGCCAGGGCCGTCGTGGACCAATTGCTGAAAGTGATCGAGAAGGGCGAGTCGCACCTCTTGCTGACTTGCATCAAGGCAATTGGCAGCCTGGCGAGGACGTTCCGAGCAACGGAAACTAGGATCGTCGGCCCGTTGGTGAAGTTGCTCGACGAGAGAGAACCCGAGGTCTCGATGGAGTCCACCATCGCGCTAAATAAGTTCGCGTGCACGGAAAATTTCCTCCACGTCAATCATTGCAAGGCCATAATCAGTGCCGGCGGAGTGAAGCACTTGATTCAGCTCGTCTACTTCGGGGAACAGATGGTCCAAATCCCCGCATTGATACTCCTGTGCTACATCGCGCTACACGTCCCCGACAGCGAGACGCTCGCGCAGGAGGAGGTGCTCATAGTCCTAGAGTGGTCGACGAAGCAGGCGCACCTGAACGAGGAGTTCACGATCAAGGACTTGTTGCCGGAGGCCAAGAGCCGGCTCGAGCTCTATCAGTCCAGGGGTTCGAGAGGATTCCATTGATTGGATCAGGAGCTGTGCGACAAATGAAGTGCTTAGAGATTAGAACTGCGGGGCGGAGAGAAATTTTGGTTTAGTCTGTCTCTGCTGTGATCAACGTTAAATGTATATAAAATAGAATCCTCATATTCAATCACCCCTTCAGCAAAGAGACCAGAAAGAGTCCTCGATTACCTTCTTGGTACGACCCTCGTTTTCCCTTCCTTTTTCTCTCCTTCGGTTCATTCAATTGCTACACAACAACTGTGCGGGGAAACTGTGCACGGGTTTTCCATTTATCGAAATCGTTCAAAAAGAAGGGAACAAAGAATTGACTTGAACATGCTGCTCGTTAGCTCGGTCACTTGGAAATTTATAAAGTAAGACGATCGATTCTTATTTGAATGGTAACATAGCCATAGTAGAAAGTTAAAAGTTTTCTCGAGCACCTGAATTGCGTCAAACTCATACCCAATGCAAAACATCTCGAATAACTTATTCGATTGGATTACGTTGCTGAAGTCATTCCTCAACTCCGCCAATCACTTCGATGTTATCATGTCACCGCCTCAATGTCGCTGTCCTTGTGACCTCAACGTGTCTGGGGACTCAACGCTATCTAACATGCCAAACCGAGGAAATTACTTTATTTATCGTGTCCGTACGGATTGACAGGGAGTGAAAGACAAAGAGAAGACATCACAAAGCAACGAGCTAAAAAGAACAAAAGAAAATAGACCAATCGGCGGAAGACAAGCATCTTAACATCTCTTACCTCCGGCGACCACCGATCACCGCGATGTGGTCGCGTGATCGTAGAAGGCCATAAAAGATTGGGTGGGTAAGGAACTCATGACACTAGGCCTATTTTTCGGATTACCAAAAGAAAACAGAAAACTCGAATCATTTCTACCTTCCCGTCAAAATTATATAATAATAAAAACATATATAGAAGTTGGTGCAGACATTATGTGATCACAAGTTTTTGAGAGTGATTTTAAGGTAGGAGAAGAAATCCGATACTCTAGGATTTGGTGAGGGCCCATTACGGTGAGGACCTACAAATGTTAGCCCCCAGCTTAAAGCTATCTCTCGTCACTTGGACACTCCTTTCTGGAGCTGGGCCCAAAGTGTTTCTCTACTATTGAACCCCAACACGAACTTCCACTCGTACACCCTAGCTAGTAGGGCTCAGCACCATGGCTGCCTAACTCAGAAATCACCTGGACCAGACCTTACTTGCCAAATTGGTCCGGCTATTCAAAGTTTTGATCCAGTCCACAAGTGGTCCGGTGGCGAGACCAGACTAGACCGCCTAGACCGAAATTAAAACCGACCCAACTTCCCTTTCTCTAAGTTATTTGCACCTCAATATCACTTTAGCTTCCTCCCTTGAGCTTCACTCTTTATTCAGTCAAGAATCGAGACTCTGCCACTTTAATTAAGTCTATGTCGGTGCCCATTTCGTCTCTCTCTCTCTCTCTCTCTCTCTCTCTCTCTCTTAGGTCCCATTGGACCACCCAAGAACCAAATTGGACCGATGCTATTGGTTCAGTTCCCAATTCCAGGGGGAACCAGACTGCTCGGGAAGTCAATCACCCTTCCTAGCTTGTCTATTGAAACCGGGTCACTCGGGGATTCAATCACCGTTACTAGCTGGTCCACTAAAATCTTTTTTCAAAACAAAAGTAAAAACAAATTAATACGAGCGTCGGTATAAAAAAAATTTGGAAAAATGTAGGAAATAAATCAGCAAAGAAAAAATTCGAGAGATCCACAACAAGAAAGCGAAAGAGTAAATCAGGAACCGGTACAGACACTCGAGCACATCCCTCGCTTTTGCTCTGGTCCGCCTGCGTTTCGCAACAGTCTCGTCCTCTGCACGGACCTGCTTTTTGACCCATCCCCCTCCCCGCGCCCCCCTTTTGGACCGAACGGCGACCTCGGGATCCGGTCCCTAACGGCGACGGCGGGCGTACCGAAAGCATGGGATGGAAATCTCTTGCGGTGTCGAACCAGATGCGCGAGAGGCTTCGAGAGCCCAACGAGGCTGCCACGTCGCGTGCGAAACGAGATGCGCGAGGCCTGAACACCGGTGCGCCCAGAGCACCCGGGTCACGCCCCCCACGCAATTTCTACGGGACTACGCGCGGAGGATACGGCGACATTACGAGCAAGACGAGACACGTGTGACTTGGAAAATCGAAAAGAGGGAAGAGATTAAGATTAGGTCGAAAGAGAGTGTCGAGTCACGCTTCCGGCATAATATCCCATGACCAAAATCGGATTCTGTTTTTGTCATTCGTCTGATTTAAAACGTTCGCCGTCCAAATCTAGGCAGAACTTCGAGAAAACATTATATGCGTGGTTTTATTAGCAGTAATCAATAGTATTTTGTTTGGTGATTTTGTATGAATAATCGAGTAATTTTTCTTATCATCGAAATTGCACGTCGAAACTAACACAAAATCCCACGATTCTCTCTCGTGCTTTATTATTCTTGACCAATAATATTTGTGTACTCATGCAACTAGTGCCCAAATAAATCGATCCCACCGTCGCTCAATTGTGTTCACCTCGTGCTTACAAGTCTACTCAGCACTTGATTGAGTCTATTTCATGATGATCGTGTTTTTTTTTTTTGCCACAAAATATCAGCGTGTAGCCTAGTCCTGCCTTTTTCTCGATGGTGATTTTTCTCTTGACACTAATTGCACCTGTCGCATCACCCAATAACTATTTTCCCAAACCAACCATATAAGTCACTTTGATGGTACAATGCTAGCCATATAGATCGCTCTCCTCAATTACTATTTCGCAAGCCATCCTATTTCCCCTCGATTCTCGACCTTTCCTGCATCGTTTTGAGAAGCCAACGCCATTGCTAAACTCGCCACCATCAAACCAACTAGATGTCCAAAGTTTCACCATGAACAACCATCCAACACATTAAATTTAATGCTCGGCTGCCCATACACACGAAACGGACACCGTCCAGCATCGGTATGGATCTACTTTACTACATGGGTACATGGGTGAATTGGGCGTAAAATGCATCCGGCGCACTAAGTTTGCCTTAGGGAAGAAGACACAATACCAAATCGAGGATAAGGAAGCAGAAAAGAGAACGGGGGAATTTAGGTGTATTTCGATTTAACTTAAAAAGAGCACACAGATAAGATAACCATTATTTAAAAATTAGTACATACTAAGTGGTGATACGTGCGAAACCCTCGTACCGTAGCGAGAGAGGTCTGATTTTCTCTCCTTTGGAGAGCCGGGGATCGTGACGTGACCATCATCCCATTCACGCGACGCACCCGACACGAACCTCGTGAGCACCGGGGAATTGCTAAGCGACCCGATCTCGGGCGAGCAACAGGAACGGCATGGAAGCTTCCACTTTTCTGGGGCAATGCGCCCATCGACAAGTCCCATCTCGGTAGAGATCCTTTCCAGTTTTACCCTTTGACCAGTCTCTCGAATTGTTGTGATTAGTGAGGATCTGTCCCAGTGAAGACCATGGTGATGATGATGCGCTGCACCTGCCATTTCCCCCGCAAATGAAAAAACGAGAAATGAAAATTATTCGTAACGCCTTCCCCACGTCCGGTTTATCCTCCTAAAGATAGGCTAGGCCTCGTGTTATGGCATGTCCGGCAGCGTGGATTTGGAGGGCTATTACTATCATAACCTTCTTACAATGAACAAATGCATCAAATTCGTCCCGGTACATGAATATTTACACAAAGCTGCTGTTTCTATGAAGCTCACTGCTGCAATTCTCGTCTTAAAAGTGCAGCTGGTTTTTTTATATATTGAAATCCACGAGAATCTCCACCGATTTATGGGGTATATAGGTAGAGAATGTCATAAATCTATTGTGTGTTGGGTATTTGATGTCTATATGCTTTTCGATCTAGTTAATTCAGTTATAATTTTTATTTATTTAGTTAATTTAGTTGTAAACCTTTTGACAGCTTTTCATTATGGTAATTCTGATCAATTTTGACCATAAATCATACTAACTAGCAAAATGAAATTGGTAAAAGAACCCAAAAAAGTAAAAACAAAGTTCATAAATATATATTTAAATTTTGTAATATACATGGAACATTAGCACTCACCGAACCGTTACTTGTGATTTTCAGTTTAGTAAACCATCAAAATTTTTAAAACTAAATTAGCCAAATCGGAAAAGTTCATGACTAAATTGGATGTCATTTAATAGGCTAATCTTTCCATATTTACATGAATTGGTAAAAAATGTGAATTCGATCGTTTTATGAAAGGTCAAATGATCTGCCTACGATCTTTTGAACCACTTCTTTTTTCTGTTCAATCAAATCCTTAAAAAAAATTATTTGACCTAGACCATTTGTTAAACTTTCACAATTTCTTTTTTAGTCATTGCCTCCAAATTCGATTACTTGGGTTTTTGTTTAAATATAGAAGTGTGTGTCATATATTTTGTTGCTTCGTAAGTTCCACTTGTTTAATAGAAAATAAATGGTTTTGAATAGATTTCCCTAAAAGCGATCACTGTACTGTTTATAGAAATAGATCGATGATTTTTTTTATCTTCTATGAAAATGTTTAAGTGTAGATTATTGTTGATAATAAAAACATTTCCCACCGATAAATTATTTTAAGCGATATGAATGATTATTCTTAGAGAAATGTTTTTTTAAAATATTCATTGTTCGCTAAGCAAATGAAAATATAGGTCTTAATTTTACTTCCATTACCATGATATATGGGGGATATATTCCATTTTCTCATTCTTTTAAACATGTCTCGATTTTGACTATATAATTATTTTAGACGTTATTATGTCCATGAAGTGTATTTTGTCCCGTTTGATGGGATTATAGAAAGATCTGATTTTTTTTCCTTTTTGTCCTTTAAAAAAACAGATGAAATTTCTTTTTAGAGAAATGGGAATTCACTATCTTTCTCATAAGTAACACGAACTTTTTTAGCTATAAAATTTTATTATTATCTTAAAAAAGGAAAAAAAGATCTAAATTCGTCATTACTTCTTTGGATTTGGCCAATCGGCATCCCGCCGTTTTGATGATTTCGAGACATCTCATGATTGGAACTCATTTCTCGGCCGTGCAATTCAGTCCAGCGTTATACATTCATCGACTAATAATTGACCCCCTTTTTCTGTTCATTCTCTAGAAGAATTCATGCGGAATTCGAGCCGTTAGCTTAATTTACGGTGGATCAGCCGAGCGTTATACGTTCACAGACTAATGATTGACCCCATTTTCGGTTCATTCCCTAGAAGAATTCGTGTCTGATTCAAGCCGTTAGCTTAATTTACGATGGATTAGCCGAGCATTATACGTTCACCGACTAATGATTGACCCCTTTTTCAGTTTATTCTCTAGAAGAATTCATGTCGGATTCGAGCGGTTAACTTAATTTGGGGTGGATCAGCTAAGCGTTCTACATTCACCAACTAATAATTGATCCATTTTTTCAATTCATTCTCTAGAAGAATTCATGTCAGATTCGAGCCGTTAGCTTGATTTGTAGTGGATCAGTCGGAGCGTTATATGTTCACCGACTAATAATTGACCCTTTTCATTTTTTTTTAAACTGAGGATTTCACCACGGGCCCCTTGTGACGGCACCAAAAGACCGAGCCCCTATACTTCTGGGGAGATTAGCTGAGGACCCCAATGCCATGGTCCTCATTAAAGACGCAAGCAAAATGCTGATTTCGAACTCTTAAACTCGGCAATAAGGGATAAGCTCTTAACCAGCACAACTACCCACCGTTGGGTATAACTAACTTCTTTTTCAGTTCATTCTCTATAAGAATTCATGCTGGATTCGAGCCATTAGCTTAATTTGCGGTGGATCAGCGGAGCGTTATACGTTCACTGACTAATGATTGACCCCATTTTCGGTTCATTATTCATGTCGGATTCGAGCCATTAACTTAATTTGCGGTGGACCGTACGGTATACGTATCGAAACTTATCATTGGCATTAAATAAAATATTCCCCATAAAGCATAATGCCGGTAAATGATATTAAGTGAGTTAGACCTAATTTCAAGAGTACCCAAAAAAAAATACATCACGTAATTTCCATATGAACATTTGGGAGAAATCATAAATTTGAAGAAATTCGGAGGAAAATTGCCAAAACGCAAAAATCTCTCGAAGGACAACAACGAGAATCTTGAAAATGGATGAAATAGTATTTTTATTTTTCCCCAAAAGAGAAATTGAAGAGCTTTTTGACCCGTTCAACTTGCGCTCAAACCTCCTGGGGGAAGGTCCCGGTCTGACACGACGCCCCGACCGTTGGATCAAGAGGGCTTCACGCAATTCTCGCCGTCGTTTGGGATTCCCCAAAAAGGGCAAGTGAGCGGGCCCCACGAGAGGCTTCGGGAAGGGGCAATTACTTAATTACACATGCCCCCCCCCCCCGGTCACGTGCCGGGTCGGGTCGCTCTCCTGAAAATGATTTTATTTTTATGTTTTGCATATAAATAAAAGCCCCGGTGCTGGCGCTGGGAAGGAAAGGAAGAAAAATACTCAGAACCTTCGCAGAGAGAGAGAGAGAGAGAGGGTGTGGGGGTGTGTGTAAGGAGGGGGAGGTGTTTTCTCTGTGGGAGGAGGGTCTGTGATTTCTAGGGTTTCCTTCAAGGGGAGAGGGAGATGGGGGAGAGGCTCACGGGGAAGGTCAAGTGGTTCAGCGACCAGAAGGGGTTCGGCTTCATCACCCCCGACGACGGCGGCGACGATCTCTTCGTCCACCAGTCCTCCATCCGTGCCGAGGGCTTCCGCAGCCTCGGCGACGGCGAGTCCGTTGAGTTCCAGATCGAGTCCGACGGGGGCCGCACCAAGGCCGTCGACGTCACCGGGCCCGACGGGGCTCCCGTCCAGGGCAGCACCCGCGGCGGCGGCGGCGGCGGGAGGGGCGGTCGCGGGGGCGGCGGGTATGGTGGGGGCGGCGGGGGCTACGGCGGGGGTTATGGCAGCAGGGGTGGACGAGGCGGCGGAGGATACGGAGGGGGCGGAGGCTACGGTGGCGGCGGCGGCGGATACGGCGGCGGCGGAGGGGGTGCTTGCTACAACTGTGGGGAGACTGGGCACCTGGCGAGGGACTGCTACCAGGGCGGGAGCGGCGGCGGCGGCGGCGGAAGGTATGGAGGATCCGGCGGTGGCGGCGGCGGAGGAGGCGGGAACTGCTTCAAGTGTGGAGAGCCAGGGCATTTCGCAAGGGAGTGTCCTCAGGGCGGCGAATAAAGCGCGTGGCCGCGCGTCTGACTCTCCTTTTTACATATTTAATCCTTCGGTTGTGTGCGCGTGACTTTTGCTGCTAGGGTTTATGTTAACGCCGCATGCGTTTCATGTGACAATATTGTTGTTGTGCTTGGGACTCATGTTTTTCTCTTGGCAAATCATCTTTCACCTTTAATCTCCCCTTTTTATTTTAATTTATTAAATGCTGTTGGGATGCAATGAAAGTTTATATGTGCAGGGTAGGACTCGGAAATGGTGTAGGTTAGGTCCCTTAAATGCACCATCTAATTGACGATTCGTCCCCTCTGTTTTTCTGCGATGCAAAGTGGGCGTTCATGTGGGGGTGGGTAATGGCGGATTGGCCGTCCTAAAAATAGAAGCGGTAGATGCCCATTTTGGATCCTGACTCGATTATTGCTTTGGCGAAAGTCACGAGAACATGGGCGTGAGTAGAGGGTGGGGGAATTCATTCACGAGAATGTTGCCGAAAACAGAGCTCACCAATTATAGGAACACGCCCTGTTTCGGGAGCATTATGCTCTCTCTGCTCTTTATTGACTTTCAAGAGTGGGGAAAAGAGAAAAATTTGGTGGGGGGTGTTTCAGTCCATCGATTTCCCGGGGCTAAAGTGATCGAACGGTGTGGACGAGGCATTGAGCAAGAACTTGCTCTCTGTTCTGTACAGGAGTGGAGATTGACTAGGAGGGAAAAGGTGACTCCGGATTAGGTTTAACAGGTGTTTGCTGGAAGTTGTCGGTGATTAGGACCGCAGTTTATGCGCGGATGTGTTTAGGCATTAATGGGGAGGGCTTAGGAAGGGAGGGTGAGAGTCAGAAACGAGTCCCTCTTTGTCGATCGTCTGTCCCACCTTTAATTGAATGCGGTCGATGGCGATTCGGTCCAAGTTCTTGTCCTCTTTGTCATTTTGCTTCTGCCTCTATTTGCGCAGTAACGCTTCAAAAGAGATGTATTTTCTATTATAGGGTCGCATCGACTTCCACCCTGGATGTTCCCACGCGGATAAAAGAGATGCATTTATGCCCGTTGTTGAAAAGAAGAAAAGGAAAACGATTTCTATGGTGAAGGCGTCTACCTGAATCTCGAAATTTCATAAAAATCCCACCTTTTCCCACTGTCAAAGTGTCGTGATCCTAAAGTTCTTTCACAGTTATAGTGGATGTAAGCCCAAGCAATGGGCCTAGATCAAAGTTACGAGCCCCCTTTCGGTGGAAGCCTAAGCCTATGGCTTGGATGTCAATGTCTCTCTTTAAATTGGAAACTTTCTGGGAATTTGGGTTGCCAGGAAAGTGGCCGGATGGCGGAGGTGCGGTGGTGTTGAGTGGTGGTGTGCCGGTGGCGTTTGGCGGGATGTCGTTGGTAACATTTCGTGAATAGCCTCCCAACATGTCTATTTGGCACGTGAAAATTGCTGTGCTTTGCCCATCTGCCGAGTAGGAACCTAACTAGAGCATCCGACCGAGTACGAAGATTTTGATCGTGCTCCTTCTCCTCTTCCGACTCGTGGGCAGCCGCAACTCTTCACCGTGTACAATAATATCACGATCTTAGTAAGTTATGATTTGGACGAGATCATTGACCAGGAATTCCTTATTTCACGGGCATCTTCCAACTCGAAAACTGGAGAAGAGCACGAAAGGTTTAGCATGAGGGGATGGGACCATGCAATTTCGTATAACAAAAAAAAAAAAAATCCTCCGATGGATGAAAAACTAGAAATCCACGGAGAAAGTCAAGAGAGCAAGAAACTGAGTGATGATCGGCCAAACGAGAGATCATTAAACATAAAAACTAAAACAATCATCAAACATACTCATTATCATGTGGCGTCAAATATTTGTATTTTCACATGTAATGCTACTAATGCTGTATACTGAGCATCAATTGCAATTTTTATGTAGCATCTCATCCTGCTAAACATATCAATGCGGTATCAATGACTTTTGTAACATCGAATTCATGCTGAGTAATTACACATGCTCCTAGAAATGGTTCCAAAGCATAACAGGAGGACCGCGACTCTAACCCACTGTCTTGTTTGCCCATCCACTCCTCTCCTACTGTAGACAACTACAACCACCACGTAATTTATCCAATGTAAAGTGGATTTTCTTATCGTACAAAAAGGGAATTGAAGCCTCTGATTTGCCTTATTCATGGCTACCACAGCTCGCAGAAAAATCACAGCATCCTTCATGGGCCTCTCCCATTCAAAACATCGGCTTCGTAGACTGGGCTCCTGCATTTGCAGATGCCCAATCGGTCCTCCAAGAAGGATCCCGAGTCATCACGGAGTTGATTCGGAAAAGGCTCGGGTAGATGCCGCGGTCACTGTGTATCCAAGAATCTTTACTGGAACCGGGTGGTCCAGGTGTTAGCTGATCCTTCAAGCAACGTGGCGAGCGTACTCGTAGCAATCTTGCCGAGAGCAAAAGTCATTTTCGCAATACTGAAAGATACTCTAACCTTTATTTCAATAGCCTATGCAATGGCTTTCTTTTTCCCGATGTCTTTAAAATGTTCCACGCAATTTTTAAGTTGCTAATTTCACTATCGGGTGGAGTCTTTCCATTTCGACCGCATCGCCCGTCGCTCTTGAAGGTGGTCTCGAGATAAATGTATTTTGCAACGTAATTATTAAGAATGAAGACTCAAAAAGTTCATGGCTCAACAGGTTCAGTCATATACTAGTGCGTTCGGTTATCTCTTCGCTCCAGAAAAGTAAAGTTCTTGGAGTGACGGCGACACCCAGCCCGCAAACTTCCATTTTCATTTCCTCCCAGCTCTAAAAGCTGCAATCTTTGAGCGCACAGAGCTCTCCAATGGATCGCGGCCTCGTCATCACCATCCCCGTGTTCTGTCTACTCGCACTCTCTCTTCTGTCAGGTAAACATACAAACCAAGCACAAGGAACTGTCTTTTTCGTTTCACTCGTATCGCTATGCGGATACCTCTCGACCCTTTTCTTGATTTCTCCTACAATTTGTCAATTCGACACACTCGCAGAAGTACACTCGACTTCCTTTAAGATCATCAACAAGTGCCGCCGCACGGTCTGGCCCGGCTTGCTCTCCGGCGCCAACACGGCCCAGCTCCCCACCACCGGCTTCGCCCTCCCCAGCGGCGCCTCCCAGACCGTCCCCTTGCCCAGGTCCTGGTCGGGTCGGATCTGGGGCCGGACCCACTGTGGCCAGGACTCCGAGGGCAGGTTCGCCTGCGTCACGGGAGACTGCGGCTCCGGGAAGCTGGAGTGCGCCGGCGGGGGCGCCAAGCCGCCGGCCACCCTCGCCGAGTTCACCCTGAACGGCGCCGGCGGCCTGGACTTCTACGACGTCAGCCTGGTGGACGGGTACAACCTCCCTATGCTCGTGGTGGCCAGGGGTGGGAAGGGCGGCGGGTGCAGCGCCACCGGCTGCCTGGTGGACCTCAACGGCGCATGCCCGGCGCAGCTGAGGGTGGCGACTGGGAACGGGACGGGCAGGGGCGTTGCCTGCCGGAGCGCGTGCGAAGCGTTCGGCGACCCTCAGTATTGCTGCAGCGGCGCGTATGCCACGCCCGACACCTGTCAGCCGTCTGCGTACTCGCTTTTCTTCAAGAACGCTTGCCCACGCTCGTATAGCTACGCATACGATGACAAGACGAGCATTTACACGTGTGCTGGGGCCGACTATATGATCATATTCTGTCCCTTGCCTTACTCCAGGTGAAATTTGCACAGCTTCAATTTGCTTTGTCTTGCCGTTTCTAAACTTCCTAGCCTGTTATTAATTGGTTTTCTTAGCCTGTGCTATGATGAAAGATGACGTGTTTTCGCATTCAAAATGGGAGCATTTTGAGAGAAGAGTATTTTCTGGGAAGAGAATGTCCCACTAGTGTGAGAGAGAGTCACAGTGGAGATGCCTACTTGATATTCCAGGTGATTGTCTATTTCCTATTTGGTTTGTGCTGCAAAAGTGGAGCTTTGTTCACGTGAGAGATGAAGTGGCGAGATGGGTTTTCTGAAATTCTTTCTGCATCATATAGAAGCCATGTCTTCGGCGTAGGGGCATATAATCCAATCGTGGTTCCATCACGCCGGTAAGATAGTTATGTGATGAAGATCCATTTCAAGATGACATCAATCTCACCATCTATGAAACAATATTTGATAGCACCTGTCAATAGACATATGGCAAGAAAAAAAAAAAAAGAGAAAGGTTTGACGTTGGTGTATTCTTTCAGGGAATTGAAGCCACAGTTGATCAGCTACTTGAGAAAATTATGAAAATCTGAATTTCTCTAGGCATTAACCAGTAATAGGTCATCGGTGGTGCAGAAAAAGTGCTAATGCTAGGAGGAAGTTGGAGTAGCATAATTCACTGAGGTATCCTCACAGCAGTAATAGGAAACAATTAGTTAAGGCATTCTTAGACTCAATACTCCATCACGAGGCTTTTGAGGTAACTTGATTCATGCTTTTTGAGCGTAGGAAGCCCTGAAAATCATTTCAAGCCAAAGCAGTTATAATTGTGTAAAAGGCTTGCAAATTGGCAACTATATGAACGACGGAGTCATTGTGGTCAACATAAACCTCAAGATGCAATGCACCAGGGTAAAGTGTGGGGTGCTTGTTCATTCATCAATGTTGCTATTTTGTTGGCGTGAAGAAATATCTATGCTCCTGCTATACTGTCCCCACTGCTTCTTTGGGTTCCTACCTGTAGTTGTAGCTGTCATGTTTATAGTCTATTTAAAGTGGATCAAGCTCTTAAGTAATGGCCTGAATTTCTAGTAATCAGATCCAGGGAATACCGAGTAAGAAAGTCGATGACACTAGTATCTCTTTTTATGTCAAGTTGATTGTACTGTAAGTTCTTTTCAGGATGTTGAATCGATTTGCATTTTTATTTTGTGAGTCCTCCCTATGAAAACAGAGTTACATAGTAACAGTCATAGTAATATGTGGTGGTTCATTGTAGAATTAGCTATATTGTACTGAGCAGATTTGGCAAAACATCATAGTCGTCATTGAGAAGCTGTTTTGACTTAGATGTAGCCTTTGTTAGGGATAGATTACTGGAAATGCTGTTGATGTAGGAGTTATAGCAGTGGATTTCACAGTTCAAAGTCAAGTTGCGTATCCGGCGAATTTAGGTGAAAAAGAGAAAAAGGGCTTTTCTAAACAATTTGCCTGATTGGGGGGGGGGGGTACTCTTGGTTCTGCTCCGAGTAAAGGAGAGATTATCTATACTTCCTTTGGTATATACATGTTTCCTTTTCCCATCTGCCGTTATACCTTCTGTGTCTTCTTACTGCTATGGCGAAGAACTCTGCAATTTGCTATGACAATTTCTAGTTCTGTATGGCCATGATCCTGCTTGAATTTTGTGATTTTACATTACCGAAAAGCTAGAACTTTACTGTGTCTGTCTATGTACGCGAATTTTTCATCTTAGCCGGGGCTAAAGCTTACAATATTCCCCCTGGAGAGAGTGTACTTGAAAACCTTTTCTCGTAGCTTTTAAGACCGGCTTTAGGAGGTTAAAGGGCAAGAGGGCAAACCTTGATTGAGTTATAAGAGGTACTTGCAGTCTGCCAGTGTGTCACCTTTGGGTCAGAGGTTCAAAAGACGAGCTTGTCACTGTTAAAGAAGAAGCAATTGATTCCTATAAAAATTGGCCTTCTTAATGCAACTATCCACCCTCGATTGGCCACTGTTACGTGTGCTTAGAATGTGATAATTATATTCTTGAGGAGTCCAGAACTCTTTGATCTTTGTTTCATAATGCCATTACTTATTCAATCAAGCCACGTTCAACCTGTCTATTTTTTATCTTCTCAATTTACCGATCAGTCTTTGACCAAGAACTTGGCTGGAATATGCAGCCAAAAGGTCCTGAGCGCACGCAAAGATTCGGCGCAGGTACCTCTAGTGAACAAGACAACTATGTACATCACAAGCAAGTATGCAAATGGCGCTTCATTTTCAGGTCTGATGCAAGTGCAATTCGCTTGGGGTTTTGCTGTCTCTGTTCTAACATCAGTTACGCTCTTATGGCCGTATTTATGACCCTCGTGACTGACATTGGCCTGGACACTTCCAGGCAGATAGCTCATCTCGAAGAGGTTTTATCAGGAGCATTTCCACGCCTAGACGAAGAAGGGTCCGTTCTTGTATCCTGCAAGCTAAAAGTTGACTCTTGTTTTGCCTGTAGCTAGTGGAGCCACAAGTTCCACGACCAGTTTTGTGCATAGACGTCTTCCCCATTTGCTGCCTTCTGGTTATATTCGCGAATTTGTCGGGTTCTGACATCGGTCTGAGCATGATTATCTCGGAGGACAATCGCCCCTGAGATAGGAGTATGACCATGACATGCCATTTAGAATCTCCAAATGAAGAATCAGGCAAGAAACATAGGGGTGTCTTTGCATGCCCTGCATTCTGGATGGCCTCTATGGACGTGGATTTGGGTCTTCATTTCCTTTTCTGGGTAAACAACCGAAACAACAGAAGGAAATGGAGATTCTCCGATCAGAAGTTCAGCAAATCAAACTAAGATCCATTGACTTAAGACTCGTAGAAAGAATTGCCCAATGCAATTGCTTCACAGATGCAGAATACATACTGCGGACAGCTCCTTACACCATTTAGAACCCTCCCAAATATTACATGAAGGTTCTGAAACTGTTCGTTGACCTTAACCTAAGGTGCTCTCTCGAAAGAATCTACATATTCTCTGTATATGAACTTGTCGCTGGGCTAAATAAAAAATAACCCAGGAATGGGACAAGTCTCTTTCCCTATAAAACCCAACAGCTTATCGAATTACTAACGTGTCATTGACCATCAGATCCAACTTTCTTTGACTTCTTGCTGGCATAAATCTTGGCGTAGACCTTCTTGGTCCTCACCGCAAGCAGCACGTCCAACCCGAACCCCACGATGCACGCGATCGCCATGACCACAAATACAAGCCTGTAGCAGTTGGGCCCCACGCAGGTGTTCCCACCCCCGGCAGTACGGGTTGCCTGCGCGTCGTACAACAGGCCGGCAAGGAGGCCGGAGAAGAGGAACGAGCCGAGCGGGAGGTTGAGGATCAGGATGTTGTAGATGAGGCCGTAGTACTTGAGCCCGAACAGCTCAGAGGCAGTGGGGACTGTGACGGCCAGGCGGACGCCATAGCAGATTCCGACCACGATCGAGCCGATGTACAGGGAGCCTGGCAGTGCCATGGCCAGGATTACATAGCCGACGGCCATTAGAATCTGGGACGCCGCATTCCAAAGCGGTCTTGGAGTTCCGGCTTTCCTGGAAAGAACGACATTGAACAAGTCATGAGATCACTGGGGAAACCTCAAAACTCACAAAAATCAATCTGCATAGCGAGAACGTGCGACTCATCCACCCACAAGCGATCACACAGTAATTCGACTGCCAAGATAGATGTTCTAAGGACCAACTTACAAAGTGAACGTGACGTATTGTAAGTGGACATTCAACGACCAATCTCGGGCAAGCCCGCTTTTGACTGATGACCTCTTTACAAAGTTGATGAAAGCACACAAGCTGTTCTCAAGAGCCTAGTACGAATGGGGAAGTCATTAAGGAGGGCGAAAAAGGACAAGATTAGTCGAAAACAACACTTAAAGCGACGCCCCCGAGAATCTTTCCCCCAGATTGACTAACAATACCAGTGGCCGACCAATGTCGACGAGAACGACATTAACGAAAGATCCACAACATTCGACTAGTTTATTAAGTGCTGTGGAGGCAGAAATTATAAGATATTAAACGCCTATAGACTTTATTTTGTCTATTACTTTTCGTCGCTTAAGAATATAAACAGAACCGCATAAAATGACAGAGTGGGGAGCCAAGGTGGACTTACTTGAGGAAGTACTCGGACAGAGAACCCGACCCGATCCGGCCGAAGAATCCCCAGATGCTGGTCAACGAGACGAACATGGACACGTCGGTGTAACCCAGAGCCAACCCCATCTGCCCCATGTTGTTCATCACCGCCAGCCCAGTCCCCACGCCGCACAGGAACGACACGAACAAGATCCAGAAATCCACGCTCCACATCGCCTCGGGTATCGTGTGGTCCTCCCCGAGCGCCGGCCTCCTCCTCTGCGCCGCCACCGCCTCCTCCTGCTCCCCCGCCGCCTCCACGACCTCCGGCTTCTGCTGGCTCTCTGGGACGATCTCCTGACGCAGCAGCGGCTCGGCGAGGTCGCCCCGGCCCCGCTGCTTCTCCACGTCCGCGCTCGACGGCTGGTCGGACCCCCCGAGAGACGGCCCAGCGGAGCACAAGCTTTTCAGGAAGCAGTACCCCGGCACGGCCAGCGGCGAGGCCAGGAGCACGAGGAGGACGGCTGCAAACACGCGGGAGAAGGCGCGGCCGTGGGGGGCGGTGACATCGAACACAAGCAGGTAGACGGCGACAGAGATGGCCACGGCGTTGAAGGCTCCGAAGTAGCGGGACTCGTCCTTGGGGTCTTCGGAGGCGGCGGGGGGAGGGGACTCGCGGAGGAAGAGGACGGCGGATAGGCAGATGGCGAAGGGGACGAGGGAGAGGAGCAGGAGGAAGGATGAAGGGGAAGAGGAGAAGAGGGCGGAGGCGAGGTCGGTGAAGATGGCGGTGCTGAGGCCGACGAAGCCCTTGAGGATGCCGGAGACGGGGCCACGGTTGCGGCGGAAGTTGCGGATGCAGGTGACGAGGACCGCCGTGTTCATCCACGTGGTGCTGTTCCCTCCCATGCACAGGAAGATGCACATCTGTCCCCATGAAATTCCGAGCGGTTAAGCGACAGGTGAGAACGTGGACTGTAGCAGGAGGGTAAATTCTTCTACACCATTTTTATTTTCTTTCATCTTAGGTCAACCAATAATATCGGGAATGAAAGAGTCAAAAAAATTAGAAATAAAACAGGGGCAAAAGGGGTATTCTCCTGTCTCGCCCTAATTTCGTTTCCTCTGTCCATTGAAATTGAAGTTAATTATTAGGGATGAAGAAAGCTTGCTTTCTAAGCAAGCTGACAAATGGGTGCAAGTGGGTATATGCTTGCACCCAAAAGTTCATAACTTCGAGGAAGTTGTCATCTCCCACGTCAAAGCAATACCAAATAATAATAAAAAATTAGCCTAGATACACTAACTAATGCGATACCCTCTAAAAAAAGATTTCCAATTAAGGATAGAAGTTTATCATATGACTCAAAAATATGGATTTCATAAGCTAAAATCACCCTTTTCTTTAATGAGTGAATAGAAGTGGGTCATTGTTTTTTCAATGTTTCTTGTCAGCTTGTAACGGGGTTGAGACCTTTCCGGCTCATTCCCGCTACCCACACATAGAAATCTTCGCTTCGGGTGCACTAAAAACAGCAAAGACTCACGACCTCGGTTTACTATTTAGTTTGACCTGGAAATCATATGTTCATCAAGAGAAAGCCTCCAGAAATCCAAATTTAAGAAGGAAGAGAAAAGCAATATCTCTAAGTTAAGCTCGTATCTTTAGATGAACGAGGAGGATTGTCGAATATTCTCTGAATTCATCGATGGGGCGTCGCGTGTTGCGTTACCTGCCAATAAGGGAGGGGTTGAATTCTCTGGCTGACGACGAGCCACTGCACCCCGTAGCCCACCAAACCCTCGACCGACCCGATGAGCAGGATCACGGGCGTCGGGAGCCGGTCGGAGGCGAGGCCGGCGAGGAGCCCGAAGGCCTTGCCGACGTCCTTGGCGACGGAGAGGTTGTTGAGCTGGAGCTGGGTGAGGCCCATGAGGGACTTGAGGGCGTCGGAGTAGTTGGAGAAGGTGTAGTTGTTACCGGAGATGGCCTGCACCCACACCGCCGTCACGAAGCCCAGCCACTTCCACGCGGCGGCGGATGAGGCGGAGGGGGAGCCGGAGGAGGAGGAGGAAAGTCGGAAGCCCATGGAGCCGAACGAACAGTCCGAGTCCGAGTCCGAGGCGGAGAGCAGGGGATGGAAGATGATGGGGGGCGAGAAGAGAAGATTTGAATGGTGGGTGGGGGAGTGCTTTGAAAGCGGAGGCAAGCGTGTATTTAAGGTATTTTAAGGAGGGAGAGGTAATTCCACATTATTAAATTTCCTTCTCTTTCCCGAGTTCTGTTTTTTCTTTTTGTTTTGTGAATTCACCACTTGAAGGGTTTGACGTTGGTGGCTGCTGGCAGCCAAATTGACACCTACGGTGGAGGTTGATGAGATGAGATGAGATGAGATGAGATGAGATGTTCTCCTATGACGGTCCGTGAATCAATGCGCCCGTCGCTTCTTCCTTTAAGGTGAAAACAACAAGTGCCATGCGCATATGCTTGCGTTTGTCTCGTAGGAAAACTCCCGTCGCTTGTGAATATACGTATCGGCGGCAAAATATCCAAGTAGATCGTGTTTTTTTACTGTTCATAGTCAAGGCTGGAGAGTCATGTCGGAACTTGGGGGTTGGGAACGGGGTGTGATGGGACGTCAAGGGGAAGGGCTCGAATCATACTTAGCTGCTCTTGTACACAACGAGAAAGAGAACTCTTGAAGTTGAGATGGCTTGAGATAGCGGCGCTTCACACGATGGTGGGCGTAACCTATACAATATTTAAGTATTAAATCTATAAATTAAAATTTTAACATAATCGACGTTGGTCCTCAATATGTCCCGGCGATCGTCTTGGATGTTGATAGAGGGCACTTGTCTCCTTAAGGATCTTGTGTATCGAAATCCAAGACCATAGATTTGAGAGAAAGTGTTGAAAGATTTGAATATGATGAAATCCATGAGAATACAAGGAAATTCAGCGAATCTTCCGTGAAACTAATTGCACCATCATCAATTTCTTGACATACAAGGAAATTCAGCGAATCTTCTGTGAAACTAATTGCACCATCATCAATTTCTTGACTAGTAATCCTCGGCATTTTTGCTGTTAAAAATTTAATGCAAAAGTGTGATAATTAGATGTATATAAACGAATAAGTTGGACTACAACGTTTTTAGATACCTGGCAGATCCAACATCATTATTAGTGTAACAATAACAAAAGTGAAACAACAGATTGCTAAACTTATCCTAAACATATTGTATTTGTGCTAATTTAATCATAAACCTTTTAATTATATCAATTTAGTCTTAAAGCTTTCTAGTTCAGATTTTCTGCAGAAAAACCTAGCAAAAAAACTGCCATAACTTTTTCTAGAGAGATTACCTAGAGAAATCGTTTGGTGGGGATGAAACGCGGCTAGTGAGGAAGCTTTCCTCCAAAAATCACCTCATTTAGACCACCGAAGCTCATAGAATTAGCAAATCTTCAACCGGAGCTTTTCTGGGAATTTTATGCAGAAAAACCTAGCAAAATGAAGGACCATAACTTTTCCTAGAGAGATTACCCAGAGAAATCGTTTGGTGGGGATAAAATTCGGCTAGTGAGGAAGCTCCCCTCCAAAAATCACCCCATTCCGACCACCGGAACTCATGGAATCAGCAAATCTTCAACTGGAGCTACAGTGTTTTGGGAGAGAAAAAAACGAATATGGGGGCAAGATTGCCACGTCGTCACCACGTTGTCACCGGCGAGGTCTGGTCGCACCACGTCATCGTCACGTAGGCATTTTCTGATCAAAATCCGTTGGAATGGCTTAATCGGCAAAGTTGCAAAATGTTTAGGACTTATTTGGTATAAAAAAAAGGTTTAGGACTGAATAGGTAAAGTAACAAAAGGTTTAGGACTTATTTGACAATTGTCCCTATAATCCTAGCATGCACGAACCGTGGCGCTTCGCAGCGAATCATCATGATCCCCCACCGATTAATTGCCCAAAAGCAGGAATTGTTAGAGAATCCAATGGCGCATGTTTGCGAACTCAATGACTAATGTATAGAAGGGAAAACTCTCAAACGTGGATGTGGATCCATCATCATCGTGCTCCTGTCTGTCCGTCTGTCATGTTCAATGAATCGCGCCGTATGTCCATTTGCTTTTTAAGTCCTTTGGTCGTCGTCTCCGCCGGCTGCTCAGCCATCTTTTCCCTCCCTGTCGCCCGTGTCTAAGAGAGTTTTGCTAGAGAAGAGGGGCGTTCGTTGGGTTTGCCCTAGGTTGCGATGGTCAAAGACGCGGCGACGGCTGGCCAGAGAGAGGTTGGCGAGGGTTGTACGGGTGATCGGAGATTTTGAAGAGACAATGGTGAAAAGCCACAGTAGAACGAACATGTGTCCAAGTTTGGTGAGGGAAACAGGAGATAGAATGTGAATGGTGACAACATGACATGAACCCATAACACCCAGAAGAAAAGGATGGGCGAAATCAAATTTGAGACTTTAAAGTTTTATACCATTTGAAGTTGGACGTGCATTAGTATCTTCGGAAAAGTAAGAAAAAAAATCATAATCTTGTACGTTGATGTCAATTCAAGACTAAATACTTCAATTGGATCAATTTAGTCACAATTTTTTTTTGCGTTTGTGTTAATTGAGTTCATCCGGCTAGTTTTGGGCGGAGATCGCTAAAGTAGACACCTATTGATGTGGATATATTTTAGTATTATCTAGAGTTTTTCAAATAAAATTTATGTTTTTTTTTAATGGCAAGGGGCTCACAGGGCCTCCCCATGGAAGCGCTCACCCAAGCCCTCATAAGCCATATGGAGGGCATCTGGCGAGGGTTACAATGCCCTCACTGTGGTCGGTGGCCCTTAGCCTCCATAAAAGAAAAAGTAAGGAGAAGAAAAAGAAAAAAAAATCGTGAAAATTGAAATATTATAAAAATGTTCAAGTTAGCGACTTTCGGCTAAGATTGACAAATAACCTCAATTGGCACAAATCCAAAAGATTTAAGACTAAATTAATCAAATTGAAAGGTTTAGAATTTAATTGACACAACTGTAATAGGTTTATAACTTTTCTGATATCTCTATCAGCCTAAGCTACCCCAACAATATGGATAATACTCTAAATCTCAACATATATAGTGCTGAGATAAAAGAAATTCTTTAAAAAATTGAGGCGTTATGACTCTTCTTGTCTTGGTTACATCAGATATAAAAACCATTAAAAGATCTCCTATGCTTAGGAAAGTCCAATATCCCAGCAAGGTTGGTTGTTGCAAACGGCCGAAATTGGAAGGGCTGACATTCTCAGCAAACACTTCGATGCACAAGCGCAAATTGAGAAGAGTTCTAGTTCGAACAGTCACCTATGCGCTCAGAGAATCGCAAGGAAAATGACTAAAGCTGACCAAATTTCCTGGTGCTGTTACTTTGTTGGTCTCGGGAAGCAATTTTCGCAGGCCAAATTGCTAGATCTGATATCAAAGTCGAAAACCGCCGTCAGGTCTTTCGTTTCTTGAGGATGACCACGACACTGTACGTAGCAGAAGAGAGAAGATGATCCGTAAGCGCCCTCATGACAAGAAAAGCAAGTCTCGTTTTTTTCTTACATGGTGGATTATATGTCATGCTTGTTCCGTGCAAGTTTTAGGCAGTGCTACTTATGATACAACCCTGCTAAAGTGGGAAAGGATAGAGCAGATGTGGCTGCCTTTAAGAAAGATAAAAACACTAGATGGAGAGGTAGAGCTTATGTCCACATTATTCATTAAACACCCAACTTTTATTGATGATGGTGGCTCCCATGTGCCCCCAAAACAACCCAATGGTTTTAAGTATAGAATGCGTTTGGATGCAACAAGTTTGGTTTGAATTTATTGTCAGAAGGGGGATCTGAACTGATATTTTTTGTTTTCATCATCGATCGCTCAAACCTCCTTTTAACTCTACCGAAGGTATCTTGACAAGACAGAGAATTGGGAGGGTATGACCAGCTTTGAATGGATGAACACACACATGATCCCCATGAAATAACATGCTGGTAGATATTTATTTTAGATGAGGGCGACTTTGGACGTGAAACGTCGGACCCACCCGATATGCATAGTGTTGGACTGACGATTATTGATTGGTATATATATGCTGGTAGATATTGATTATGTTGAGGTTTTCCACATTACGAAATGAAAATATATGTATGTTTTGAAGAATTTATTTTTCAATTCTCAGCCATTTTTCTAGTAAAAAACTATTCGATTTATGAAAAATACTATAGATGGACTATAAGACAGCAAGTTTAGATTGGGAAAAATAGCTTTTCCTCCCAGTATGAAGAAGATCACTTTACCTAATCACTAAATAGATTGAAACTACCCAATTTACTTGAAATCAATTTTCATGGGAACTATATTTTTATAATGAAATCTTCAGGTAAATAAAAGAAAAAGTTCAAATAGCACTTGGATTAAATGATACTGAAGAGACAAAACAAGCACTTCTAGTTTGCCTTCGTGGGGAACCAATGCTTAATCCCATTAACTAATAAATTAACCACTTCATCTACTATTCTTTTCGAAATGCACAGTGGAGCTCATGAATTACAGTCCTTCCAGTTGAAACTTTGCTGTCGACTGAGATCCATTCACTTCCCAGATCACACATGCATGAATAAGATTCTTTGTCAAACGAAGAGTTCGTGGATGTGCCTTCTGCCTAGATCGAACTAGGGAAAATAATAGCAGAAAAGCAAAAGATAAAAATTCCATCAAATAGTTCTTGTGCATTCAATAAAAAATAATCTGCACGAATCACGTTCCCTTAAGCTCAAAAAGAAAAAGAATAGAAAAGGAAAATGAGTTCTTGCCAGAGAAGATGCTGCTCACACGAGTGATAAGTCGTGTCAATGATACGAGATAGCGAGCATAGCATATGCCTTGGATGCGCGTACGGATCAGATCAGACACTGGAGAAGTAGGCAAACGTACACATCGGCTCCATGTCTGAAGTCCTCCTCTCGCTTGTCTTTCTCATCGAGTTTCCCCCTCGTGAAAATGAAATATGGTTTTGACAGACGAACAAGATTTGAAATGATGGTCTCGCCTACCTTCCGATAATGATCGAGAATGGATGATTTGATCTGAAACGCTCTGGCCATGTGACTTGGCTCATAGATATTTCGGTTCATCTTTGTTCGAGTAGCTTATCGTTCCGCTGGAATGGATTCGATGATAAACTAAAGTTAAAGCGTCGAAGTTGAAAGATAATAGGTTTTCTTTGTTTTTTCGGGAGTTCTTATGAGGCGCAATAACTAGTATTTGTAACATCTGCAACATAACTGCTTTAAGATGGTTTCTCAGCAGTTCAACCGTGAGTTTAGTCTCCATGTCTCCCCTGTCCTCGACTTCATGCTTGCATCTCGTCTCGCCCCCTCGTCGTCAGGCAATTTCTCCTTCAGGATCGCATCCCGATCCTCCACGTTTGTCCATCGTCATGCTGACTTACATCCAAGCTGTCATTTCTTCAAGTTCGCACTTTGATCATGATATGCTGTGCTCCATTATTTCATTCACTTCATCCGTAAGTGGCTAAATTTTGAATGCTGGTGTTCCCACACTCCACGCCTACTCTACTCTTAAAATGGTCAGTTTTCAAGTGATTTCTCATTCGACTATCAACCGATTTCTTTTAATCGCTAGCTCCGCCAATCGTTTTTGTCATGATAATTATCGATCAACTTATGTGGTATACTGATAGTTGATCACAATCATCGATAAACATGGCCATTGATAAGTACTCATTATAATGACTTGGGCGATATGTGGTGTAAACCTAAAATCAATCGCAAGCAGTACATCAATCTGGAATCGATTAGTGGGTCGATGGTAAGGACGATGGATCGATGGAAGGCGATTGATGCGAACGGCGTTCCCATGTGTGGCATTGTACATTTTTGTTGTCTGTATGTGTAACATGGGAGGCCATATGTTTGCCATGGCCGACCGTGTTGGCCGCTTGCACATTACATCGAGCGTGTCAACCTAGAGATGCCCCAGCTTTTTGTTTGAATCTGAAGCTTGAAACTGACCCACCTAAAAAGTCCATCGTCTTCAAGGGCAGATGAATTGCAGAGCGATTGCATGCACATGACCCGATGGCAAAACCTTGCACGTAAGTGGTGTGGGGTACTTGAACTACAAGAAGAGAAATTGTTTAGATGACTCTACATGCCAGGACTAAACTATTTTGAAGATCTAAAGTGATCCATATAAAATGGAATATCGGACTTCCAAATCTTGCTAGAAAAGAAAAGAGTAAAGTCCTGTTAAAGAAACTTCATTAAGAGATTATTCTGATGTAATCAACAAATACTATTAACAATAGACTACTAAACGGATGTTATGTTTTGAACCAAACGTTCTAATTTCGGGTGTGGGACTCCTATAGTGATAATAATTGAGGATCGTCAACCTATTTCTACTATGTTTTCCTACCAAGATTTTATGAAAAAAAGGCCATCGAGATTGTTCCACAAACACAAGAAACCCTTTCTCGATAGCAATTTTTGCAAAACCCACAAAATTCCGTTTACAAAATCACAGGGATTATCAGCAAAGGGGAAGACTCACTCGGCGGCACCCTCTCCAATTACGAACGGCCGATCACGAAAGTTAACCATCAATCCGTCGATGCAGCCAGATGTAGCCAGAATTTTCGGTGGGGAAGATGGTGGGATTCGATTTGAAGATGGGCATCTTGTCCGGAAAGAAAATTCCAAACAGAGAGGGACCTGCGCTTATCGGCTATCACCACACAAGCGCCGCGACCTGATAAGATGCCGACTTTCGGACATGTGGTAGGTACGGTCTCTCGTACAGCCTGTCTCTAGATATTTTTTATATCGATGTCCGCACACGCGATCGACCAGACAGGCTCGTACGTACACCAATAGCCGATTCCGTAATCAAGAAGAAGAGCTAACATCGATAGAGAAATGTGGGGAAAGGCCGGATTCCGTGGAAAACATCACATGGAGAACGGCGTGGTGCGTGCTCTCCGCAGCTTGCGGCCAAAACGGGGGGGCCCTGTTTATTCAAGTGACAGGACATCAACTCATCAGACAAGACGACCGTCGACTCATCGGTCCAATGTCGACAGGTGTGCCGATCGGTATTGACGACTGGAGGTGGAGACAAAGGGCGATGGCCGTCGCGTTCTGGTGGCTACGCCGACTGCCAAACCGCCGTAGCTATCTTAGACTGATTTAGTTGACGATTGTCACAGCTCATCTCTCTGAAAGCCCGCCCCTCCTCTTCCATTTGTCTTTTCTTTTAGCACCTTTAGTAAACGTCGACCGTACCTAAACCACCAAGCTCCATGTACGGCACCTAACTTTGACGGCCTTGCTCAATGAAACTCCGAGCTTATTGACTTGATTAACAGCGAGCCCAAGCTCAACAAGCTGCGGAAGTAATTCAAACTCGAGATCAAGCGAGTTGATCTTTAGTGTTACATAGTCAAACTCCTATGATTGGTGAGCAAATCGGTTCGCTGGTGCCCCGCGAGTAAGAAGTTCCTCAACCCTTTTCCGAACTTCCGGATTCAATGTTCACTATTGATGGATCTGAGTCAAATGTCTAGTATATCAGTGCATGTTGATTCATCTGCGACTGATGCGGTACGCATAATTTATTCGACTGCGAAATAACTTTTTCCCACAGGAGCACGCACGAGCAACGTGTTTCATTGGTCGGGGGGGATCTGTCAAGCTTCTTATCTGCCATGATATTCAAATTGTCTTTATTCGTCGGACCTTTCTTTTTCTCTTTCGGCCGATTAATGGACAAAACCCTAGAGGCCCGCTTTTAATTATGACCCCAGTTTGGTTTTCCTTGTCCTGACGTTGCAAGTTGGATCCGATGGTCCTTTTTGTTCTTTAAATTAATGTCGACGATCCCGAAACGAGCAGATAGATGAAAGATATAATAAGCTTCTTGAATTGTCCTTTTGCACCTAGTGGCGGTGGAATATCTTACTTTACGCATGCATATCTTTCGAGACCTGTATGGACTGAGAGAATCAAGCGATCCTCCTTCTTAAAAAATAGATAAATAAATGGATTCCGGGATAGATTTCTAAAGTTAATCAAGTGGTTGGGAATCCTTTTGCGTTGTCGGCTACATGGAAGCAAACTGCAACATTTACATAAGCCGAGGTGGTTCACATGAGAGAACTCGTTAGTACACCAGTAATTTAGCCACTGTAATAGGAAAACAAGAAAAGTTTATTCTTCCTTAAAACTTCATCTCTATTATCGTTATTATTATTTAAATTTCCGTTCGGATTTTTTATATAAAAATTCCGCAGCAACCAAAAAAAAAAAAAACTGCCAGCTAAATGGGAGATTTAACAGTTGATATGTTAAAAACTTGAGCTCAAATTTGGGAAGAGACAACATCAATATAAGGCTCGTACCAACTCCGTGGACTACCAATGACATAATTTCATACATCCTTCCCCCTTCCACGTGCAAACCGTATTGATGATGCGCATGGAATTGATGAAACCAAATTCTAATATCATGTTAGAATGTATGACCTAAATTGTTAAAGTAACAAGTGGAAAGAGACAATAGATATAAATCGCATAAACAAACAACACACGGTACTTTATTAGTATACAATTCGGAATTTACGAAAGCTTTATAAACTGAGGTTGTTGATTTAATTAACTCTAAAAATAATTGGATGCATCGGAAAGGTTTGAGGCTTGTGTTTGGATGAATTTTTGGGAAAGTTTACGGGAAAATGCAAAGAAGAGTTAAAAGGGATTTTTTGAAAAACAAAATATGTTTGGTAAAATGTGATTTAAATATACATTGAGAAGTAAATTTTGGTTTCAACGATGTTTGGTAAAATTATACTTATAAAAGATTTTTACTTTTTGAAAAAAGAAAAGAACTTAAACAATTTGTCGGCTCCGACGAAGGGCACTAGCCGTCGATGACCACAAGCGGAGGTTTGTCGATGTCGACGACACTACGTCAGCCTGGTGTGACCCCTGGCTGAGCTTCATCTACGACCCAATCGGAGAAGATGAACAGTACCCGCGAGACAAATTAATTCACACAATGCCGCAAAAGTTCCTTAATTAGTTACTTGTTAGCGAAATCCTTCTCAGCATGCACGTCTCTTCAACTTTGAAAGCGTGTCGAAATGTCAAGAACACTGAGCCGCAATAGCTAGCGGGGAGAGAGAAAGGATGGTACCCTGAAGTCATTTTCTTTATCCAAAGTTTCAATATTTATAATATCGTTTCTCTCAAATTTGCCTCGACGATAGAATACCTTCTACGGAAAGTCGTTCTTCGATTTTATTAGAGGTGACGGGCTCTATGATGACTGATGATAGAAAGTATCACATATATGCAAGAAAACCGATAGATATACTTTAGCATAATTTAATCAATGTTACCGTACACAAGATAAAGACATATCTTCATGATTACATCGATCGTGAAGCATCCAGAAACTACAGCAAAGGTACATGACAGAATTTAATCGACAACAAGATATCTGATAAATACAACTATGGCTACACTGCGGGATTGGAGAGATAATTAAAAGATAACAGGATTCGTTTGTTCTATCGGGGGCCTCCTTGCAGAGTATAATTTGGCTATTTAAAGCTTACAATCAACGGTTATAAACGAAAGTTACAAATAGAGTTTACAAAGATTACTAAAGAAAATAACTTCCTAGTGGTTATGAAAAATTACAACAATCCTATAATGCTAGCAAATCGAGCGGTGATTATCCTCTTGTCGATTGCTTGCTATCAATATCAATGACTTCGTTGATCAACTTCAAGATTCTTGCCGATAAATTCACATTATGCGCCGTGGATGACTTTAGTAGCGAGTAGTCAATCCTTTTCAAGGTGCCCATAATTCAATTCATAATTGATGAAACTCTGCTTTTGTTAAATAAATTTATCATGTGTTGATAATACTAAAAATTTGTCACTTTTTGGTGTAAACAGATATCTCAAGAAAGAATCCATAGTATATCAAATTCAAGCAAATTAATCACATCTCAATTGACAGAAAAAATGATGCCCTCTTCCTTGCTAAAAACCATCGAATGCGGAAGATGATTAATAGGTTTGGCTCCATTTAGTGCTCTTGCCAGCCTCGGTTTAGGTTGAACTCTCCTTAGAGTTCTTGCTAGCTTGAATCTTAGCATAAATTGCCTTGGTCTTAATCGCCAATAACACATCCAACACAAAACCGATCAGGCATGCGACCGCCATGACTATGAACACAATCCGATAGCAATGAGCCCCACTACAAGTGTCACCACCCCCAGCCGTCGACGTCGCCTCAGCATCATATATCAGGCCAGCAAGGAGGCCGGAGAAGAGGAAGGAGCCGAGCGGGAGGTTGAGTATGAGGACGTTGTAGATGAGGCCATAGTACTTGAGGCCAAAGAGCTCGGAGGCTGTGGGGACCGTGATGGCCAGACGGACGCCGTAACATAGGCCGACGACGATCGAGCCGACATATAGGGATCCCGCGAATGCCCAAGCCAGGACGACGAACCCTATGGCCATCACTAGTTGAGAGCCCGCATTCCACCAGGGTCTCGCTGTTCCGTTTCTCCTGAAGTGAAAATAAGGAAGATAAGTTCCAATAAAGAATACGGATTCATCATGATTCTTTCGAACTGGTGCTGCACAAACTAAACATCGTTCGCTTAGAGGATTGAACTATTCGTTTCTGAACCCTTTTTTTGCAACGATCGAATATGAGTGCCTGGTTCAATGCACAAGCAAGACCAGCGAGTAAGGACAAGTTGAGATGCGGCAAAAAGATCAGCGAAAATCTCAGCACAATTAATGGTGTGTCGGACCACTCAAAGCAACCAGAGTGCTGGTCAACGGAGATCATCACTCTTAACACTACAAAATTCGTGGTACAACGAGGTACTGATGTGCACGTTTCTAAGTCATTGCGTGGCTACTGAGCCGAGCAAGAATCCTTAACCTTTTGTTCCGCTCGCATATCCTTCCATAGGTTTCTGCAACCAGATGGATCGAGAAGAGTTGGGGAAAAAGAAGAAGAGGAAAAAGCAAGAATTCCCCATGCGCAGGCAGACTTCTAGTTGGGAGGGGAGATCGGTCGTGCCTAGTCAGAACAAGGGCAGGGGTGCACAGCGGCTTCCCTTGGCCGTCCAATCTGCCATTTGGGACCGCTCGTCAGTCGTCGAAGACAAGGTCACGTGGGACCCACCCTCGCCTCGCATGGATAATCGCGCACTTATCTCGTCAAAATCAAAAGGAAGTTCGATGCCGCTCGGCTTAAAGACAAGCCCCCCTCGACCACAGAAGTGCAAGTAGATCGGGATGCGCGATTTTTTCCGTTCGGGGCCAAGGGGAAGGAGCCGACGGTGAAGTGAAACAGCGACATTGTCAGTAGTAGCTGTCATTCGTCGCTACTGTCGATCTATTTAAACTAGTTCGTTTTCCACCTCCATCGGTTTGACCTTGTCAAGGTAGGGTTAAACAGAGTTTCAAGAAAGGGAGGAACTTACTTGATAAGGTACTCGGAGCCCGTGCCAGAGATGATCCGCCCGAAGAACCCCCAGATGCTGATCAGCGACACGAAGACGGACACGTCGTCGTACCCAAGCGACGACCCTATTTGGCCCATGTTGTTTTGCACCGCCAGGCCCGTCCCCACTCCACATAGGAACGACACGAACAGTATCCAGAAGTCGTACGTCCTCATCGCCTCAAATATCGTGTGATCCTCTCCGATCACCGGCTTTCTCTTCACCTCAACCGCCTCCACACTGGCAGCGGTCTCGGGCTCCCCCGTCGCCTGCTGGCACTGCACCTCGGCCTCCGCTGTTTCTTGACTCGCAAGCAGCGGCTCGTCGACGGCCTCGGCGCTCTCGGCATCCGATGAGCCGCTCTTCTTGAAGCTCTTCAACAAATCGTACAATGGTATCAGCAATGGCGTGGCCAGTAGGACTAGCAATATGCCCACGAACACGAGGTTGAAGACTTGTCCATGGGACGACCCGATGAAGTCGTAGGCCAAGAGATAGAACGCGACGACGACGGCGACGCCGTTGAGGGTGTTGAAGTATCGGGACTCGTCCTGATTGCCTCCTTCGTCGGCAGCAGACGGTGGGACCTCGTGGAGGAAGAGCATGGCAGTGAGGCAGACTCCGAAGGGGACGACAGCGAGCATGAGGAGGAAGGAGGCGGCGCTGTCGGAGAAAAGGGCTGTGCAGATGTCGGTGAAGATTGCAGTGCTCAGGCCGACGTAGCCCTTGAGGATGCCGGAGACTGGGCCCCGGTTTTTCCGGAAGTTCCGGATGCAAGTGACCAGGATGGCCGTGTTCATCCAAGTTGTGCTGTTGCCCCCCATGCACAGGAAAATGCACATCTGCGTGCATGAAAAGGGAAACATTGAATAATCTTCGGCACATATGAACGACATTATTTAGGATTAGATTTTATCGATTTTAATCTGAATTTGGGAGAAACTAACATGTCTAATTACCAGTTTCCTTCTCAATTGACATGATTTTCTACAGATGCGTTTGTTAACATCAATTGATTAGGTAGCCCGAAAAAGTAATTTATATGAAGATTTGGCTTAATTGAAACGTCTACTATCTTTCATCCTCCGACGATAACAGGAACGGAAGTGCATTGTTTCTCTCATTCTTTCTTTCTTCAGGAAGATTGGAGAACGAACCTATTCATTCTGTGCGTTTCGAGACTCATTTTGGTTACTAAAAACTCAGACCAAAGATGGAGAAATAGCATCACAGTAAGGGGACCAAAGGGCCCTGTAGAAAATTGTTGGGAGGCAAGACAAAAGTTCAAAACTTTTGTGGCTCGAAGACAATATTTATTCGAGACTTTAATGTCATTTGACTTATTTGGCTTCCCAAGTAGTAAACCAAAGTGACCCCAAAGAAAGAGTCATTTTTGTGTGGATCGAATGCATTCACGCTTAAAAGCCATATAGACATTTGAATTGAGTGGTTCTCATGATGATTTCGACGGGGTTCATGCATGAATTTTCCGCCAAGAGCTGCGTCGCACTAAATTCAAGGACGAGTAGAGATGAAAAAATCAACACGCAAAAAGGTGCATAGTACGCCAAAAGTCAACTGCGTTGTTACCCTAGAAAATCAAACGACTTGTCCACGAATAATTCATCGTTAAGTATACCTGCCAATAAGAGAGAGTGGCTCTCTCGCTGACCACGAGCCACTGAGCGCCATAGCCCACGAGCCCTTCAACGGACCCGATGAGCAGGATGACCCACGGAGGCAACCGGTCTGAGGCGAGGCCGGCGAGGAGGCCGAAGGCCTTGCCGACGTCCTTGGCGACGGAGAGGTCGTTGAGCTCGACCTGCGTAAGGTTCATGATGGACTTGAGGGCGTCGGAGTAGTTGGAGAAGGTGTAGTTGTTGCCGGAGATGGCCTGCACCCAGACCGCCGTGACCAATCCCAGCCATTTCGCGGCGTTCGCCTTGGAGTGCTGCTGGAACACCATGGGGCGTTTGGAAGGGGGCGAAGCCAACACTACGAGAGAGAGAGAGAGAGAGAGAGAGAGGGCTTTGAAAAGTAGAGGGTTTTTATAGAGAAACAGTTTTTATAGAGAAAACTTTGGAGCTGTCAAATTCTATCTATATCTCGTAATGTGCTGACCTAAGGTTACACTTATCTTAAGGAAAAAAATCATCTTCTGCTGATGAAGTGTTCTAATACTTTCTCCATACATGTTCTTTATATGATTTAATATACAATCAACAAGGCAAAGACTTTTTCACTTCTTGATGCCCGCATTAGCATCTCACCGATACAGAAAGATAATACCATGTACTTTTCCTTGTTCTTGCATGGTTATAGATTGGAAAATTTCCAAAGTGGAGATAAGTCGGAAGCTTATGAATTCTGTAAGCACGTATCTTGACTTTACACCATTTTTTTGCTCTTTTCCTTTCAACGTCTAGGGAGACACGACTGCTTTGCCCAGCCGAGCCGAGAGATACATGGCCCGGAATCCAAACACGAATCCAGTTATAGTGAAAGATAAACAAAAAAAAGTTGAAAAGTAGTAAGTATTAGAAGCTGAGATTGAGAGAAGGAATAGAATTAAAAAAAAATCCGCCATCCCGAGGGAGGTCGGCCTCGCTTTAATCACATTGGGTAACAGTAATTGACGAAGAGCCTCCATTTTGGTAGATTTTCTATGTCGTCTCTCCATCTTGATGGAGACAGTACCGTAGTTCTAGGGTTTGCATCGTCCGAACAGCTAGTGGGTGGATAAATAGAATTTTATTTGCATGAGGTAGGCACCAGTTTATCATCTCCGTAAGCATAGAAACTCTGAGTAAGAATTTTGTGCATTTTATCGCTCCAAAGAAGGACAACTAACAGAAATCTCTATGCTTACAGGACAGGTGACAAATCACTCGTAAATTCTCAATTGGCTACATCAAGTTAATTGAGTTGTCGAGCATCTTGCTTCTTGAAATCTCTCTTGGGCGATATACAGTCTCTATCTAATGATAATGCGTAGCCATAACCTGTCGTTTAGCCCGACTTTCTGTATATGTACAAATCTTCTCGTACCTGGTTATAGTTAGAGCGGGATACACGATCAGAGCATGTGGACTGGACCCTTCTCAGTTCAGTGGACATTATGTCGGAGGATGACCCTTCCCTTTCCAATGCAGGTTCCTCACAAACTCGTGCCTAAGTACAAGTCAATGTTGTACTTTACTTTTGGGGTCGAGCTAATACCTATAAAGAATCAGGATCACAGTAAGTTCGGGGATGTGAAGATGCAGCTGCTCGCCTCGCCTTCTTTGACTGGCGGTTCGGAAAGTTAGGAGGAGGGCCTTCAACTGTCGGAGAATTAGAGGGATTCTTTGCGAGTTGGCGGCAAGCTCAAGTGGGCCAGTTTTCTATCTTATACAATAAGATCACTGCCCGCACTACATATCTGAAGCATCACAATATAAAAACGAATGTGCTCCAGGGCCCATTCATGGCTGGTCAGAGTTAAAAAGGTCGTATTTAATAATGACCGAGAGTTTACAGCTTTAGCATATGAACTGGGTTCGATGTATTCGTTATGCAAAACTATTTTTCTAACATGAGAAGATTGATGGGATTCACTCTCGATCAAATGGTCAAAAACACATTGCTCGGAACAAGTACCAAAATTGATACGTTGATCGATGCACCTACTTGATCATCGGAGGATTCAGAGCTCCATGATCAAAGAAGAATGATAAATAAAAGGGTGGTCAAGGTAATGACGAGTACTATGAAAATGGGTAGGAAATCAAAGAGGACAAGATCCTGTCCTACCTACCCATGGGTAGCCTAACTGGTTAGGGCGAACTCGGGCTTCGTTGAGGTCTTGGGTTCGATTCCTCGGGGAAGCGCCTATGATTTAAATGGGAGGCCATGGCGGTAGGTTGCTGTGCTAGTCTCCCCAGAGAAATAATCGAGGTGCGCCAAGCTGGCCCGGACATCTCGGTTATCAAAAAAATAAAGACAAGATCCTGTCCTAATGAAGGAGGTTGCTGCATAGTCAGCCTTAAACTAAGCCTTGCTTCAGTATCCCCCCGTATCAGATCCAGATCCTGATGGAAGGACAAACGGATCTTGACATGAACGTGACATCACTGGTGCGATCGCCGACCTTCATGGTCATCTTGGTGCAATACGAGCAATATGCTTTATTGCTCGTGTTGCTTTATTAAAGGGGAAATGGTGTAAATGATCTATAAATTTTAGCTCAATATGCAACATGAGCCCCAAACTTTTAATTTCCTTAAGTATTGTCTTTCCATTGATTCATACATAGATGACATGATAATATTAAATATTTTCATATAGTTCTTGGACTAAGTTGGATATGTATCAAGAGTCTAGAGATTACATTAAATAATATAAAGATTCAAGAATGATATTGCACGTTGGGCTATTGTTTACATGTTATATTAAACTAATTAAATGTTCAAGAATCACACTGCACACTGGATCAAAACTCATCTACCATTTATGTCATTATCTCTCTTCATTTTGACATTTCTTTTCATTTTCTATTCGATCATTTCCCCAATCTAGTTCAAGTCGTTCCGGCGAAGTAAAAACTACAAGGATGTTTCAATTGAACTCGGATCATTTACCATGTATCATGGTTCCCACGGTCCATCTCAACATGTGCCAATTGTCAATAACGATACTTTAATCACATGCATCGATAATAGAGGATCAGTCGAGTCACCAATAGAAGCATCACACAGCACGGAGGATTTCAACCCGCATTACAAATCTACACCTTGCTCGCTACATCCCACGATCAATGGGCCAGATATTGACGATTCGACCTAAGTCATAACTTTCGGCGTCGATATTGGCATTTCATGCTTTTAAATTTAACATATGTCGAAGAGCTATCTTCTTTCAAGAAAAAGATCATTGGGAAAGCTGGGTGATCCAGTTGGAATTGCAGGTTAAGCATCCTAAGGACTTCTGCTGGCCCAATGACTAAAACTTCGTATTAGTCGGGCTCGACCCACTTTAATAATCAGGCCCGTCCCATTTAAATCATCAAACGGGGCCCGAATTAGTTAGCCCATATATACTTCATGAGTTACGCCCGGTCTAATGACAATTGATTAAAACAAGTATCAATAACCGAGATAGCTCATAAATTGATATTGCTGAAATTAGAAAAAGGATAATAACACAAATAATTCTCCAATCATTCACTCAATATGCAATATTTTTTTTCCGAATTTTTAATATATTTAGTGTGATATCTTAATTTTAGTTCCATATGTAATATTGTTAATTAATTTTTAATTTACTTAATGTGATTTTTAGGTTTTTATTATATACTCAAGTTGGCCTTTGAATTTAATAAAATCGTTCAATATCATATCTCTATTAATTCAAGTCAAGAGAAGTACTAAATATTTTTTTATGGTGTAAATATGATGAAGTTAAGATTAGAGGTGATAAAATGGGTCAATAAATCATGTTTTAACTCGTATTGAACGATGTAACTTAAAATGTTAAATATGTTTTAAATGGGTCATTTAATAACCTAATGTGTCTTAAATTGGTTTTAAATGGGTTACCTAATTAATTTTAGGTGTTATTAATAAGTCATTTTTAAACTATGAAAATTATGTTATTCCATTTTTTTTCTCCATTTTTCCTCTTTCTAAGTCAGTCACTAGCCAATAATAGGCGAGGGATGAGCTCACTAGACATTTAATGACCGGAAGAGGAAAAACAAAAAATGTAAATATATACATTTTTAAATAAAATATAATTAAATTTTTGAGAAAACTTAAAAAATAAATTATATTGCATAAAATTATATTAACAATACATTTAAAAAATGAAGCAAATTTTCTTGGACTTACTTAAATATGAAAGTATTTTAATAATATGAATTGGGTCGGATAAAAAACATGATAAATGAGTCAATATGGGTAAAATCATTTCCTATCCGACCCAAACTTGACCCGACCTACTCATTTGACGCCTGTAGTTAAAATACTTCATTGAATACATGGAAAATTGAGGGATAATATTAAGTATCACTGTCACGTTAAATAAATTAAAATTTTCGAAATTATGTTGGCTGTTTGAACCGAGATTCAGGACCAATTTGACTGATTTCCCCATAATAAAACAATAATCTCTCGTCTGCGCTGCTCTGAGAGAAGCCACTGACGAACGGTGGTACGGTCCGCGAGTTCGCTGAATTCTCTCCATCGATCAGCATGCGCTCCGTTGCGGTTCCTGCAGGAACGGATCGAAGCTGAGGATTCCGCGAAGTCGCGACTCCCAAGCTCGATGGTGATTCGAGGGGACGCGGTTTGACGATTCGAAGGGCTTCCATGTCTTGTTCCCCGACTCGGGAATGATGCGTCGAGAGATCTCGGTTCTGGTTCATCATCGGTTCATCCTCGCCTTCCTTGCTCTCTCCGTCCTCCTCGTTTTCGCCTTCGCATTCTCGAGACAGGTGCGATCTCCTGTTCGGTGCTTGCGTGTTGCCTCTCTATGTGGATTTGGTCGCCGAAACTAGGTCCTGAGTTTTTTCGGCTCTCGCTAGTGATTATCCGTCTCGAGTGTCGGTTGTTGGAGTTAATCTGTTGGAGAGGTCTTGTCGAATGGAACTTTGAACGCGGCGTTTGATGTTGCAGCGTGAGCATCTGGAGTCCTTGCGTTGTGCTTTGCCCCCTAGCGTGCTCTAGATATTAGCACCATTTCGCAATTGTTCGGGATCATAAGCCTTTTGTTTCGGTTTTTAGGTTCTTGATTTCGGAGAAGAAGCTCGTTGTCAAGTTGATAGAGAATACGTCTTTTTTTTTTTTTCTTGTGGCATTGTGAGCCTTTCTTTGAGCGTTCAGATTAGGCTGATCCGATGCTGTTGAAATGCAAGACGGTGTGCCTTTGGCTGCAGCCGAAATGTAACTTGGGTGTTCTAATGTTTTGTATGGTAGATATGAGTTTCAATGGAACTTTACATAATTCTCTGGTTGGCTCTGATTGGCAAGCATTGATTTCGATGTGGCTTCAGACAGTACTGCCCTTCAGGTGCTTTTGGTGCGGAGAGTTAGCTGGCAGACCTTTTAGACCCCCTGCATGTTGCCTCTAGTTGGCTTCAAAAGAACAGGAGATGGGAAGATCTTGCAAGGCATTGGATTGTGTTGGACTGGTTACATTTTCCATATTCATGCTTGGAATGGCTTAGCGGAGGAGTATGTGGAATTTAGCTATCTAGTTCAAGGGCAATCGCATCTGAAGGAAATGCTTATGGATGAACACGTGGAGAGGAAATAAGTGGAGTAGTGCATTCTTTAGAGAAGAGCTTGCGCTCAGCTTTAGGCTTTCAGCTCAGTATTATGCCAGAGAATCTAATAGATGGACTATATGTTATCCAGACAATGGATATTACATCCATGGTTGGGTAAAAGTAGTTGATCTTTCTGCTTGCTAACTTGCTTCCAGACATTAACACATATTTCAATCCTTGATCTGATGTTTACTTGGACTGGACTAGAGTGGACTGTATAGGGTATAGCATTGACCGATCCACAGTGAGGGGAAAAAGAGAAGTAAAGAAAGCATGAAGTAAGTAGAGTATGTGAAGTAAGTACTCCTGTAAATAGACGGATTGTCTTAGGGGCAGGTATTTTAAACCATTTGGATTACTTGAACAGCTGGAGCATCCTCTAGTGTGCCTATTGTGTGAAGTACAAAAGCGAGAAGGGTATTCTAGCTTCACAAGCATCTTGCAGCTTGCTATGAGTTATGAAAAGAAAAGCCATGGAACTAAAATGAGAATTTGCTCTTTTAGATCCATCTATAATTATTTGGGAAGGTAGAATAGCTTCCAATTTCGCTGATAGTCTCTTTGACACCCACAGCAGCATTTTATTTTGAAAGATAAACAGAATTCTATTTAAAGATGCTGAGGTGATATCACCCCTATACAGCGACATTATTATTGGCTTTATAAGTGTTTTACATTTACTTATGTTAGTTAATCCTCTTGGGTGGAAAATGCTATTTGTTGTTGTACTGATGGATAATATTTCTAATTACTGCCTTACCAAAAAAAAAAAAATTTCTAATTACTGCTTCTTTGATGCTTAGAGAGGAGACCAAGTAGAAGAAGAGCCTGAAATTACCCACAGAGTATACTTGGATGTTGACATTGATGAACAGCATTTAGGTCTCTCTCTCTCTCTCTCTCTCTTACACACACACATCCCACTATCTGTTTTCTCTTCGTCGGAGCAAAATGCTCCTTTTCCCTCTTTTTACACTCTGTTTGGATGGAGTCAGATGAAAGAGAAAAGAATGATTCATATAATCACTGGAAGAGGAAAAGAAATGAAAACAAATGTAATGGTAATTTCATTGTCTGGATGAGATGAAGAG
Source organism: Melaleuca alternifolia (assembly GCA_019926035.1). Classification (NCBI taxonomy): domain Eukaryota; kingdom Viridiplantae; phylum Streptophyta; class Magnoliopsida; order Myrtales; family Myrtaceae; genus Melaleuca; species Melaleuca alternifolia. The sequence continues at coordinate 2,984,511 of JAGKPW010002331.1, forward strand.
AATTGAAGGAAAAGGAAGGAAATGAGAAAAAAAAAGGCCAGAAACAATAGTTACTCTTAAATCTCTCCAAATCATCCTATCATTTTCGAAGGGATTAAAAACTTACTGAAATCAACTATATGAGGGAAAGAGGACATCCTTCCAAGTACATTCTTTTCTCTCCTATCACACCAACCAATCAAGGTTCATAAATCTTTTCTTAAAATCTCTACCCCTCCTTTTCTAAAAAGTCTTTTCTTCCCTTAAAATCATGATAATCATTTCTCTGCTAGTGTCGAGCAAAGTATGTTGGTTCTTGATTCTCCTGAGGCTACCTTAAGGCGAAACAAATCACCATCATATGTAATACTTGTTCATTGTCTGTCGGAATTTGAAATCTTCTTGTCAACATAGATATTTCCTAATTATATACGCTTCTTTGTCCACTTGCAATGATTTTCCATGGACGGCTTAAACAATTTGAGCATCTATTTGCTATATTGCACGTTGTCTATCAATGATCTAACCTTTTGAAGATCACTCTTTTGCAGGTAGAATTGTGATTGGATTATATGGCAAGGTGGTACCAAGAACTGTAGGTGCGTAAGTACTGAGTGTGTCTCTACCAAAGTCATGTTGCCTAGTCATTTGTTAATCATGAACTTGAGAGTAACCTGATCCTACTTGTAGTTTCAGTATTAGGGCAGCTAGAAATATGGACTTATTTGTTTTTACCAGTTTAGCTAGATGATCTGGAAATTGAAAAACAGCACTGCTTAGATGACAGATGCTTGGATGTGTATTCAACCACCCTGATCTTATTCTTCTTTGAGGCTCTACAATTATTATCCCTTCTATGAAAGATCCAGATGTTCATATTTCTCCTCGAGCTATCTCTCATATTTGGCCCTTTATGATATGGTCATTTAACAGCTTCGCCTGACTTTTAGTTATTTCTTTTGCAGAAAATTTCCGGGCTTTGTGCACAGGTATGTGGTTTATTCTTATTAGCAGTATGACAGAATTCTCTTTGGTGTACCAAGAACTGCAGAGAAGAGCGCCCTTATGTCATCTTAATTAACCTCCACTAATTTCTATAATTGTAGGGGAAAAGGGCAAGAGTGACAGTGGGAAAAAACTTTACTACAAAGGAACACCTTTTCACCGTATAATATCTGGCTTCATGATTCAAGGTGGAGATATAATCTACGGCGATGGAAGAGGATATGAATCTATATATGGTGGCACCTTTGCTGATGAGAATTTTAGGATAAAGCATTCCCACGCAGGTGTCGGTTCTGTTTTGCTTGAGTAGTCTATTTGGGGTCATCACTGTCATAAAGTCTTGCTTGACTCTGAATATCATGAAGATTGAAAAATCTTGATGTCTTTATTCTTTTTAAACTACAGGCACCGTTTCCATGGTGAATTCGGGCCGTGACTCTAATGGATCACAATTCTTTATTACCACTGTCAAAGCCAGCTGGTAAGTTTTTATGTATATTACATAGATTATAACATGTATTCTATTCACCTGATGAATGTGATGCAGAAAAAAGAAGTTTGTAGTGCCTTATGGGCTTAATGTAGTCCTTTGCGATCTCAACTAATCCACAGGTTAAATACTGAGGTTGTTTGGTCAATGTGGTTATGGCCTGCGGCCAAAAAGTGGTTTTTGTAAAATAAAGGACTTGAATAGGTGTGACTAAATATTTATTCACTCTCCAAGTTCATATCATGGCATCTGATTTCTTCTATCTTCTTTTTCCTTTTTTTTTCTTAGGTTAATTTGTCTCATTTCTTCTGAATGTATCAGGTTGGATGGAGAGCATGTTGTTTTTGGCAGGGTAATTCAAGGCATGGACACTGTTTATGCAATTGAAGGTGGAGCTGGGACATACAACGGAAAGCCCAGAAAGAAAGTCTTAATCGCTGACTCTGGAGAGATTCCGAAAAGTAAGTGGGACGAGGAAAGGTGACCACTTTTTGTTTTTGGGCGCATGCAGTTAGGATAACTAGCACGAAAGCCCAATTGCATATACAGGACTTGGCAGCGTGGTTCTCTTCTTTGGTCGACATTCTTTGCCCCTTCTCTTTTGTCCTAAGAGCTGGCTATGCAGCTGACTCCAATGCTCACATTCACCATGTCACAGTTCTTGGAAGCGCCATAGGTTGTTACATTGTCCCCGACTTCTACGGTGTATTCTTTGTAGATGAATAGGCTCGCTCAACTTTTTTTCTGGCCTTCTGTTTTGGGTCTGCTCTTCCATTCATAAGCTAGTCTACAGGAGTTCGGTCTTCATCACTCAGTCCAAGGCATGGAGTCTCAATAAGAATTTCACCTCCCGGTCGAAGTGATAGAGACAAAGTTTTATCAAATCAAAGTGTGGGCGTCAGGGGAATTTCTTTCTTAGTTTGGGTATCTGACTTGCGCTCGTTGTGCTTTTTTTTTTTTTTTTGGGTATTAACACAAACGAAGATACGATGGAATAAAGAGTATATTAAAGTGATAAAATGGTGATGAGGACGTGATACCACGTTAAATGTGTTCAATAGGGAATTGCGGACATTAGCCTTCTTCTCCAATTAATCTCTGTTCGGAGTATTTCCTTAAACCTTGTCCTTGAGTGATGGGTTATAAAGAATGGATTTTATATGCATGCAAGCCTAATTAAAATGAAAAATCGATAGTTTTTCTGTGTTTGTCATCCGCCAATTGGATGCGAGGTGGCAGAGTTCTATGATCAATGATCGAGGAAAACATCGAGGCTTGTTAGTTTTTTCCCGTGTAACTAATTTTACATTCGGATCAATAGCTCAGATTTCGCTTTGTATCTTATCTGATTCGTCCATTCATAATTCGAGATTTACCTATTTAAATTGATCTTTTATCTATACAAAAAGGATAAGAAAGGAATTCAAATAAATGGTGTAAAGCCTTGACTTTCAATGATAAAACTGTGCCCTCTTCAAATGGAGAACCGGGCAAAGGAAGAATTACTGAGTTCCAAGGGGAAAAGTCCGTGATCCCCTGGGGAGCGCATGCTGCTTTTGGTCTTATGCCGACAGTGTTCGGTGGCAATGGTTTGGCTGTACTAGAGTCGTTTGCTTTAAACTAAAAACAAGATAAGGTTCTGACTTAGGAACAAGATATGGTTCATTAATACTCTCTCTTTCCCATCTCGCAACAAGGTCCTGGCTATTCTAATGAAAGAAACTCAAGTTTTCTTCCCTAGTAGTCCTAATCACTCGTGAATCAGCCTCAACTCTCGAAGCATAACGTTGTATCACATCCTCAAAGGTCCCTCCCTTGTTTTACCCCCCTAAAGGCTTCGCTTTTCCACCTGACGGAGCTGCTCATGCTCCCCGCTAGTTGCCGCCAAACCAGCAGACGACGAGGACGCAGAAAGGAAAAGGAAATTGTGAAGAAAGAAGAAACCGCGGCTGAATCTTATTTTTTTCACGATCTTGCACTGTACAACCGACCTTGCCAGCCAACCCATCATGTTCATCTCTTCACTCCGTGGTTGGTACCAGTCAACGCACGCAGCACATTTGCTCTCCCTGTCCCTCGTCCAGCTCCTTCTTCTCTGACTCCTCTCTCTCTCTCTCTCTCTCTCTCTCTCTCTAGCTATGGGCAGCAAGGAAGAAACCAACGCCTCCACCCTTTACGACTCTTCCTCGCCCTCTCAGCCGCTCCTCTCCACGCCCCCGCCTGAAGCCAGCTCGCAGCCCGAGTCCGACCCGACCCAGTACCTCCAGATCACCTACAATCACGGCCCTCGACCCTTCAAGGACCTGCCTTTCCTCGTCTTGTTCGTCCTCCTTGTCCTCCTTACGTTCGCCTTCGGGATCTTCTCCATCTTCGACAGAAACACCGAATACTCCGACCTCTCCTCCTACTCTTACAGCTCCACTTCCTCGTCTTGCGTCAAGAACTCCACTTCTCTTGCTCGGCGCGACGCCCTTTATGTAGCTTCCTCTTTATCTTCTTCTACTCTGACGGATTTGATATGGGTTCTTGTTATTACTTTGATCTTGAGCGTGCCCATTGGTTTTTCGCTCCTCTTGTTGCTCAAGCACTACACCAAGCAGGTCGTTTACGCCACGCTGCCCTTCTTCGTGCTGATTCCGGTTTTCTTGAATGTCTATTGGTTCGTTGCTTGCACGGTCAGCTCTAGCTGCAGCGACGATTTTCCCTTGGTTTATAGAATCTTGGTGCTGGTGTTTGTGTTCTTGGTCATTGCGGTGATCGTCTGGATTTTTGTGGCTAATTGGCACAGAATCGAGCTCACCGTAAAGATAATTGGGGTTGCCTCTGATGCTCTGTCGAGGAATTTGGCCTTGTTTCTGGCGTTGCCATGTATGACTCTTGGTTTGCTGATTTACTATGCTCCAATTGTTGTGTTCTTGGTGTTCGCCAGGCAAAATGGTGAAATAGTCGCAAGCGAGTCAGACGGAGAGTATACCTGTAAATGGAAGCAATATAGTTGGGTGCCTGCTTATTTTGCATTGGCGATCCTTACCATGCTATGGTCTTTGACGGTGTCGATTGAAGCTCAGGTTTATGTGATCAGCGGAACCATTGCCCAGTGGTACTTCTCCAAGGAGGATACAGCTCCAAGGAAGAGTATTAGAAGTTCTTTGAGGTAATTTCCTACTTCTTGTTCTCTTTCTTGTTCAGGGAAAAGAAGATGGTTCCTGATTAGGTTGGAACATTATATGCAGCACTATTTCGTACTGTACCCAGATTAGCTGTTGATGTTCACAATTTAGATGGTTAGTCTTATAATGCTGCGAGTCAGCAAGAAATGTACACATGTGCCATATTCATAGACACAGAGTGCACCAACCTTAGTATAGAGTAGATTTGCTCTCGACTGCATATTCTATTATAGCTGGGTATCAATAATCATCACAATTTTCTGTCGAACTGACTCGAGTGATTGGAGATGTTGTTAGGGACAGTAGAATGGTACTCGGGTAATATTGCATCTTTGTGGATACATCAATGTGAACAATTTATTATATATCTGCAGTAGAAATTGGAGAAAATGTATCCGGTGGTTGTCAATCAACTTGAAGTTTTGCTCTTATCCTTTGGTTGTATGAACTCTTCTTTTCACTTAGCTTCGAACATTTTGTGGGGCTCAATGGACTTGTAGTCACCGTAACTCTGCTGTGCTTTTAGCCTCTCTAAAATTTTTTATTACACCATCTTACAAATCCTTAATTATCAATGTTGATTGAGTTCATGTGACATTAGAGTAACATGCGATCCCAATACCTTCCATTTTCAGTCACCCAAGTTTCTTTGTATGAACTTTGTGAGGTGCACCTCTGCTCATTGCCACTGTTCCTGAGGAGCTAATTAACATATGCCATATGAAACTTTGGTAACACGTGATCTAAGCTTGAGGAGACTCAAGCAATTTCAGCCCTGTAATGCAGAAATGCAAAAAACCATGTTTAAGTTACATAAGCTCAGACTGCAGCGCTCTCTCTTTCTATTACCAGCCACCGAAGAGCATTGGAAGTACTATCTTGGGTAGTCATTTGCTGATCTCTTGAAAATATGGACTTTCTATCTGCCTTGAACTCTTTTTGAATTGTCTGATTGATAGAATGTCCTCTCACCATTTTCTCTTCTCGTTATGGCTTTGCATCTCATTATCCCCTTTTTTCTCTTGAATTAATTTCTCTTTCCTTCATAGGATCCACTACTTCCCATATGATTCTCTTGTTTCGTCAGTAGTTTTACTAAGTAGGATCTGTAATTGACATCTTTTGCAAACTTGCATGAATGGCGGGTTAACGTCTCACAGGTGGGTTAGCCCTTAGCAGTTCTAGTATTATAGCCATTATCTTAGTTGAGCAATTCTGACTTTCCTCTAAGCTGGTGGAGAGAAATAGTGGAAGTCACTAGCGACTTTTTTTTTCCTTAAAAAAAAATATAAATTATTGACATTTTAAAGTTAATTCCTTTCCTTTGTGATCATACAGGAATGCTTTCGGTCCCTCCTCGGGAACAATTTGTCTCTCTGGATTGCTTATTTGTGTAGTTCGTATTGTGCGGACTGCAGTTGATGGTGCAAAACGGGAAGATGCCCCTGGATTTGTGAACCTTGTGCTCCGTTGCTGCGTTAACACCTTATTATTTGCAGTTGAATTTTTAAATAAGTTCACCATAAACTTTGCGGCCATAACAGGCGAAGCCTACTGCACATCTGCTAAGATGACATATGAACTTTTGAAGCGCAATCTCCTCTCTGCTGTCTTTGTCGAGACTATTTCAACTCGATTACTAGCAGGGATTGTTTTTGTATTCTCAGCAATATATGCAGTCGTGGTAAGTAGTTGAAATCGCATTTAAGTCTTTCATTTGAACGTCCTATATAGAGAGAATGGTTTTAGGTTTGTTCAAGTTGTCGATTTTTTCCCCATCTCCAATTTGATGACTTATGCACTACTCGTGACATTTGTGAGCATGTAGTCACAGTCGTTCCGAACGTATATATTGAGCCTTGGAGTAGCTCTCCTTTTTATTGCCCTATCTGATCAACCAACTGAGTCAACACCAAACACCCTAGTTTCTTTTGAGCATAGAAGTCTGAATGTACAGACTACCCTCATCAATGCCCTCAAATCATATTGAAATGTGAATGAGTAGATTTTGGTGTAAATCATGGAATCTCTCTTGATTTGCTTCAACATAGGTAGTCCTCCTTTGACTTTAAAAATTGGTGGCACCACTCTGATTTCCATAAGAGTTCAAATGTGCTCTAGGTGATGGTTGTTAATTAAAAACAATAAGCTGACAAACTAAATGAACCAAACCAAATAAAATCAGTTAGTTTTGTTTATTGGTCTTGCTTTGTATCTTTTTTCCTTTTTTTGGTTGCTGGTTCATTGGTTTGATTTTGGTTTTATATCATTGGAAGCCACTAAATTCAAATCAAACCGGTAAGTTTGATTGGTGGATTTACTATCATTTCTGATAATAAAGTTTGTAGTTTAACCTAACCGAATGAATTCTTCCTATCTAAGTTCTAAACTATTACATGAAAGTTTTCTAGTTCTCAAGTTGCCCCATTGTTGATTGATGAACCTCAAAATAGTACTAATAAAATAGTTTTGCATCGTTTTTTATGGTTCTTATTTTTGGTTACATAATGCTTTTAACGTTATTGATAATTAATTCGATGATATTCATCTTTTCAATAGTTGTGTATAAATAGTTGTTTTCTTTTGTTAATTTCCATTGCATGCTGAAGTTTGATGATCTGAGCATGTAGTAATCTTCTTGCGTGTATATTGACTCGATGGTAAAGGTAACAAACTGAAGTTATTGGTTTGGTCTGAGTTGTGAGTTTATTAATTTGCTTTGGGTTTGGGTTGATGTTTTCCCAAACCACTAAGTTTGGTTTAGATTGAACTAAGATTCCTCCACAAGAAACCAAACGGAACCTTGAACACCCCTACATAATATGGCGACTCTCTCTCTCTCTCTCTCTCTCTCTCTCTCTCAAGATTCAAGATTGCTGATAGCCTGGTATTTGTATCCTGATCTTGTGAATTTTCAGGTCTGGGCTATATTAAAAGGCGTAAGCGACCTTGGAGTGGACTCTTACTTTTTGGCACTTCTGGCATGGGTGTTGCTGATTGTGGTGCTGGGTTTCTTTATTCATGTTTTGGACAATGTGATCGACACTGTGTATGTGTGCTATGCTGTAGATAGGGATAGAGGGGAAGTCTGTAAACAGGATGTCCATGAGGTCTATGTCCATCTTCCACTTAGTAGAAACAATAGGTCGTCTCTCATCTCGCGGACCCTTTCTGTATGAGTATTCATGTGTTCAAATTCTGTAATCCTGTAATTCCAATTTGTTCTCTTTGAAAGTTGTAACTGCCCAGTTGGCAAGTGCATGCCTTCCACTGTCGGATTGTACAATTTTGAGGCTGTTAATATAGAGAGTGATTCTTTTGGCAAGGTGGGTAGTTGAGTTTGTCATGCAGTGTTTGGCTTACAAAAGTAAACAGGAGCATTAGCTGGTTTCCATCTCCATTCATGAATACAAATCCGTTTCACCTTAGATAGGATACACAGAACTGCGGAAAAATGAGCTGAAATCGCTTTATCAATTGTCGCTTCATTGAGGAGGAAGTGTCCTGGGCATCACCTCCCAAAATCAGGCACGGTATGGCACAGGGTTCTTAATAATGTGAGCAATTACGAACGTATCATGAGCTGTGTTGATTCTCTCTTCTTTCGTAGGCAGGAAAGTATGTCTTGCGGTGTATAACTCAAAGCAATCATCCCGGCATTCCAAGTTGGAAAGAACCTTATCCTGGTCGAAGCAGAAACTTGGACCCGGGGAGGGGGGCGAACTCTCCCAAGTAGATTCATCAAGAGAAGCTGGCATTCGGCAGAGGACTTGACAGTCCTGACCAGCACCGCTAACATGATATTGCATTTGGAAATCAATACGTTTAGTCGTGCCTAAGTCTACAGATTCAGATATTACTATGTCATCTAAGAACGATTCCCCAGAATCGTGTGAAATCATTGAAAGATGGCCAGGAAATCCAAGTGATTGTGAAAGTCAGTAGGGACGCATTACGAGAATGAAGGTGAACAGGAAGTAGAGTGCTTCCACCAGGAAGGAGTTGAGCAACCAAACTCAAAGCAGGTACAAGCAGATCAACCATGACCATTTATGATAACACCCTGAATTTCACTGGTACATCTGTAATGTGGGATTTGGACCATTTGAAGAACTGTATGAGATTCTTGGAACAAATGCAATCTGCTAGACAGTCGTGGGCCTATTGATTGTGGTTTTTGTCAAGGAGCGGTTCGATCCCACATGAGTGCCTTGTCTTCCTCCAGCCACATCCGTTCACCTTCCTCTGCTCGTTCTTTAGTGCTTGTATTCCTTCCCTCCCACACTTTTTCCATGCTCATATTCTCTTTCTTACTCGAGCTTGCATTATCGTATGCATCAAACATGTCACAACCTTTGTAGAACTTCAAAAGAGAATTTCTTTATTAGAACGATATGATCAATCGAAATTTGACTTTTCAAATCACACGACAGATTCATTTCCGCGCATACCGGCAACTCTAATAGGCTCACCTTCTTGTAGAGACAATGGAATGTCCAATTGTACACTCACCGTGTATTCTAAGACCCCATCTCATAAATATATAATTTAGTATCTTATTACATAATCAAAGAGAATGTCTATCCCATCTTTCCACATGGAGTTACCATTGGAATTCCCACATCTTCATGGGGATGTGAAATCTTGGGGATAAAAGTTTAATGCCTGTGTTGAAGAATAGGTAAACAAAGCAATCAAGGGTAGACGGTGATTCGAGGCACTGTATGCAAGAAATACATGCAATGCATATCGATTCATTCCTATCGAGGCCTATTCACAACTTTGCCTTAGCATTCATTCACCAACCTGGCCTTCTCTCCATCCTATCCATGCTTGAAATTGCCCCTCACCCCCCCCCAAAAAAAAATCACTTTTTGTCTTTTGATCTTCCTTTGCTTTCACGCAAAGGCTACCGGTTTTTGGAGAAGGGGAGCAGAAAGTCAGAGAGTCGGGTATGTGGGTGAAAGATCCGAGATGGGACCACTCCATATTTACCATATCTCATTTACATTTCCTATGCTCGGGTTAAATCTTTTGAGACTCGAGAATTGTTTCAAGAAATCATTGCTTTTGCTTATGCAATTGAGATGATTTCTAACGCTTTTACCCTATTGATTCCTCACTCTAGTAGTAGTGCTAATCATGCTCGAGCTATGACATTGAACATAACCATAATGAATTTTAAAGGATTTCAATTAGAAACTTCTCAATTGATATCATGCTTGGGTTGTCAAATCTAACTAAAGCATGATGGTGCGTGAAATTTGATACAAATTGGGGGGAAGAAAGATAATTCTTGAATTACAATCTCTTAAATTGATATCATGATTGGCTTATTGGCATAACCTAATCGGGTTCCTTTTTGCCAAAATAAATATATATAAAAGTTCATCCGGGGAATATTTTATATTTATAGATTGATTTGGTGGGTGCAAATTGGGAAATGTGAGCTGAATAGGAGGAGGTGGTCCATTAGAGAGATTTAGTTTGTACCATGGGGGAGACAGCCCTCCGGCTGATGCCAAATCAAAGACAAAGCAAATCCACCAAACTTAGAGACCAAGTTGGACTTTTTAAGTAAAAAATCCTTGAAAAAAAAGAAAGAAATTTACATGAAGAGGATAACAACGAAAGAAAAAGGAAGAAGGTAACAGCACAAGATCTATGACCAATATGGGGTGGACAGACTTGTAATAATGCACCAAATTAAGTGGTATTGTAGTCCCCCACATCTTTATATAAGATCGAGGAGCACTCCCGGCTCCTAAGTCAGACCCTTTTCTCATTGAGAAAAGCGAGAAAAGCAAGAAGAATAGAAGCATTTTCCCCACCAGCATCAACCATGGCAATGGCTTTCAAGATGGTAAACTCGATTTTCGTTTCCCTTCTGTGTGTTTCGTTCGTTTCTTATCACACCCCCATGAACTCGTCGCCTTTTTCCGATTTGGGTTTCTTGGGCTTGATGCACTTCGTGCCGGGCAAGCGCAGGCGACGACGGGGATGTGGGTCACCGACGAGTGCAAGAACTCGTTCATGGAGATGAAGTGGAAGAAGGTGCACCGGTTCATCGTCTTCAAGATCGACGAGAAGTCGCGCCTGGTCACCGTCGACAAGGTGGGCGGTCCCGGCGAGGGCTTCGACGAGCTCGCCGCGTCCCTCCCGGACGACGACTGCCGCTACGCCGTCTTCGACTTCGACTTCGTCACGGTCGACAACTGCCGGAAAAGCAAGATCTTCTTCATTGCATGGTCCGTCCGTCACTCTCTCTCTCTCTCAAAACGTCAATACCTTCGCATATTATATTCACACTCCAGATCATAAACCACATTAAATATCGTTCCTTACCTTATAATTGTCATTGATTAATCTTAACATAAGATCCGGCGGGACAAAATAATCAGCCTCTTGCGAAAAATCTGACTTGTCCGTTAAGATCAATTATTGACGACGGCGTACAAACTAAGCTTGGTGCAATTATAAAGTCAATGGTGCGTATTGATTGCAAGTAGCGAGCCAATCATAATCGGAGATTTATGCCTGAGATTTACTTAAGTTAGGCAGATTACTAGACTAAGTACGTTGATAAGAGACGTGCCACGAATTCTTAGATCTCAAATCCCACCTCACTTTGTCTTCTAGCACGACGAGAGGGACGGAAAGCGAACAGCGCAAGGTGCTAATCCATCTTTATCATGCATTATACTTTATAATTTGGCTTTATGTGCAAGTGCGGCAACAACTTTTCCATCTTTTCAATTTCCTAAATCTTGCCGTTTTAGCTTTAATAATGGTGATAAAGTCTGGATCCCACCCATCTCGAGCCGTTGAATTTCCCGGTCCGGACGCGGAGACCTGTTCAGATCCGGCGTCGCACCAATCCACTCGATTCTCATTGACACGAGGGTGGGTCAAAATAGTCGTGCTGGTGGACGGTCGTGGGAAGCGAAGCTCGCTTGTTTGTCACAATGGTTAAAGTTTGATGAGGAGATGCACTCTCTTGAACACAGAGATTGTTCGCGCCGTGTCGAGCGATGATTAGCTATAGTTCTTCCGATCGATGATTAACTTATGACGACCCTAATCTTTTTTCGGCTGAGGATCATTTTGCTTCTCTCAGGTCGCCGACGGCATCGAGAATCAGAGCGAAGATACTGTATGCGACGTCCAAAGACGGGCTGAGGAGGGCGCTGGAGGGTATCCATTACGAGCTCCAGGCGACCGACCCGACCGAGATGGGCTTTGATGTGATTCAGGACCGGGCCAAGTAGATCCGACCATGATTAATTTACCTTAATCATCGAGGATGCCTTGTCCTAATCTCACTTTTTTTTTGCCTTTTTTGGGCCCCCCCCCACCTCTTATTTAATAACCCTAGGTAGATGTGTTTGGTTCCCCTGATGTTTGCCTCTCACCTTTTCTAGGGTTCTTGGCGCACTAATGTAAGTGAATCCCCCCTCCCTTTTCCCCTCCTCTAATCTCGTAATAAGGATTTCACTAATGGTGTCCGGTAACCTAACGACGAAAAACGTTTGTCTTTCTTATTTGTATTTCACTAATTACCGGAAGCGACATGGCATTTTCGACTTTCCACTGTTGTCGGCCGATGTTGAGAGTAGCGACCGTCGAGATGGCGAAAGATTTCTATCCTTGTGGATAGGTCGGTCCTAGTATGTTCGATTTAATCTCGAATTAGGTCATATGATCAAATAAAGAAGAGACATGTCATTGTTTTAGGATTATTCTTTTTAAAGACATTTTGGCGACGAGGTAAAACGTCCGTCTTTGAAGTAGGACGTGTGACCTTGTCAATTTTCACCTTGCATCGAAATCATTAGGAAGGCCTTTTTCCTTGCGTAAGAAAAGGTGGCCCAATGCCGAACAAAAAGCCCCCCCGCTAGGTTCCACTCAGTAGGTCGAAAAGGCCCATCCGCCATCTTTTCTGTGTGATTAAGCTTATGTGACAGCTGACATGGCAGAAGCGGCGACGACGTGCCGTGAGCTTAATTTAGCGGCCTCTTTTCAAGAGGCGTGAGTATGTGTACGAAGCAATGCGTTTTGAAGCAGTAGTGTGGAATAATAGCTCGGTGTCGCGACAAAACAACGTCATTCTCTAAATGTTGCCGCCCTAGCTTTTACTTAGACAAGGTGTCGCTCGTGCACGTCGTGGTGGGGGGCCTCCGGCCGGTGAAGACTGGCAGTGGGGTAGGAGATGCGACCCGGCTCATGCCCCGTCCCATCCCGGACCGGGAGAGGGCAAATCCTGCAAGAGCGAATTCGATGGAGAGGCCCACTGGGCTCTCGGTATTGACTGGGCTGAAATTTTGGGCTCTTTCGGGCCTCCAATCACGAATTTCCTCGCTTTTTAATCTTTAGGGAAAGTGATTGTAGCACGTGTGAATTATTGGTGGGGAAGGACGACAAAAGCATCGTCTCAGGACCGAAAACGAGGCCCAGGTGCGCAATGATAAATTTGATGAAATTTAAGTATGAAAAAAACAAAAAAGCCAATCTACCAACGAGGCCCCCACCAAGAAAACGATCGAAGGACGAGGATGGGCCCTGGTCATCAATGATGTAACAATATCTGGGCCCATCACCAAAGGACAAGCCCATCATCTCGCCAACTTATTATGATGACGATCTCCCAAACTAGGAGTAAAATTGGAAAGGAGAATAAAAAGTTAAGCCGCGAAATGAGTGACAGTTTCGACCGTGGATTTTCTCTTTTTATTTCGAAAATCATCGATTGGTTGATGTGTGTTCAAAAATGGGCTTGCATTTTTCTCTTTTATCGTTAAATGAAAACGCGACTATCATTTACGTGATAATTCCCGCAACCTTGTACAACTTCTCTTGAACTTAAAGTATCTTCTTTTTCTTTAAATGCCATAGTTTACGTTTATCTAGTTTCTTAATATGTCATCATCGACTTGTATTCTTCCGCTTTCTTTATGAGGAAATCAAGAAAGCCGTATCCACCGTAATTCGCTTAATCTAGTCATTATGACAACTTTTTTTTAACACGAGAAAGTCAGTCGTAATTTGACCACGCGCATACCGTTAAAAGGGTAATTACTAGCACGACAAAAAGAAGGGAGGGGAAAAGCGAAAAAAAGAAGCCAAAGGAACAAAGTCAGAAGAGACTTTGGATTGCTCCATGCAGCATTCGACCCCCAACTCAACCACCAAAAAAATGATGTCGGCCATAATAAGTCACGAGATCTCAACCCGACAGACATCGTACGAGAAAAGAGAGATTCTGCCGAAATCAATGCGCGAGACGCGCATGTGCCCCCAGATAATCAAACGGGAGAAGAGTAGATGATGTTTAGCATCGTTTTCACCTGCGATCGACCCGGAGGGGAAACCAACAGCCGCCGAGGTGCGATCGCGGTGCTCGTGGATCTGCAGGAATCGCAAACTGTCGTGGATCGTGATGTGGAGAATGATTGCGTTTCCCACTTTAGCAGAGTGATCGAGAAAGTCCCCCCTGAGAATGATGGGTCGGTTGAGACACGACCATTGTCTATAGTTATCGATCCGTCTTAATACACAAAGAGCCGTTCGTTCCAAGTATATGAGATACCGGAACTATCGTTCTTGGGTATAAGCCAATCAAGATCGACCACCGTTTCTGGGTGTCGATTATAGCCCTCGCCCAGGCCATCGCCCCTTGCTAGATCCGACGAGCCCTTGCCCAAGCCGCAAGGATGATGATGATCAATCACATTGAAAAAAAAAATTAAATAATAAAATGACGACAAAAATTCAGGAAAAAAATTAAAAATTGTAAAAGTTTGTTCACTTCATTGCCTGTAATGCTATGTATGATAACCAGCGTCCATATTAGAGATTTTCAGATCAAAATTGGCCGAGTGGACTATACTGATAAATCGTCAAGAAATTTATGACTCCATTAATACAAAAGAAAAGTCTAGAACTGAATTTGCACTAGCACAACATGAATTTTCCCAATTAAAAAAAAAGGTAAACTAAAGAACGGATATTCAATTCGGAATGTTTAAATTATATTGAGCTAACGTATCAATCTCTCCTCTCTCCTGATTCAACCTCAAGATGTAAAAAAGAATCACTAAGCTTTAGATGGACCCCAATTCATTCTATAGACAAGACAAACGTTTACTAACTTACTAAGCAATTGTCATCTCCTTTTTCCTTTCAATAAAGAGCGAAGGTCAGAGCGATTCTTTTGTTCACTAATTAAAGAAGATTTGGGGAAAACGAGGCTAAACAGCATAGGCAAAACCGGTCCCTCTTCATCGTCCCCTTCTCCCGTCAATTACGCCCGCATTGGGCCCGACTTCCTTCGTCCCCCTTACATCAAACGCCATGAAAGCCCAGACGCATCGGACCGCCCTGCGGGATCCCGGTCATCATCATTTCTCCTGCTCGGAGGCTCCGCACGCGCGCATCCGACCGTCCAAAAATTGTGGGCCAGGCTCATGAGTCGGATTCTGCCGTTGGATCAAAAGGCTCGAAAGGTTTTCGGTTCCAGCTGTCCTAATCATGTCTACGTGGGGCCTGACAAGAAGGGGGTAAAAAGCCTCTCGAAAACTGGTCAGCCTGTAAAACTGTTGTTCCCCCGCTTTTTCTCATGAAAAGCCAAAAGACAACGATAGTGACCATATTGGTAAGCTGATAATAACAATAGTAAAAAAAACAAAATCACCAGAAATTCTAAATTATACATTATATTAATTATTATATATTTATCTCAAATTTTCTTATAACACCAAAATTTCTGAATTTACATCTATGCAATAAATTTACCTCGAAAAATAGAGCAAATATTACAAATTTGAAATAAATACATTATATGAATATA